>CP129454.1:44762500-45362500 GCA_030445155.1 Quercus variabilis
GTTCAAAAGCTTTCTTTTTTCAAAGTTTGATTACTAATCATGATCAATGCCATCAATGAGGAGTAAATTAATCCGACATAGTTCACGGGCGTATAGCATTCGGTATGGTCAGTTTTTACTTCTCTAATTCTGTTAAAAGTGGTAGTTCCAAACATGATAAGAAAAAGTCTATAATCTGGGCATTTCACACCATCTTGACCTTGAGATAGAGAAATTATATTGAAAGCACATTCATTCCAAACAACCACTTGTTCTGTTTCTTGAAACTTGAATATACTCATACACTTTAAATGGGGAATAGGATAATTCAACACTAATGAACACTATCAACTACCATACTGATTTTAAGGTTTAAAGCCCAATCTTTAAAGCCTAAGGGCATGGCTTGGTCACAGAAACAGAGGACTAGCTACTACTTGCTTGTAGTAGTGAAAATTTAAAGGTTGCAATACATATGAGGCAGAATTTAAGTTAAAGATGTAGATCTTTTGGTGGCCATGGGAATCCATGCTTCGGGTCCGTAATAGCTTCTTCAAACACCCTTGAGTTGTTGGCACTTTCCTCCCAACCAGAATGGGCATACGTAAACCGCATGCCATGGTCACATGCACACATGACGTTGGTTGTAACAGTGCTCTTGCAACTCCTGTGAGGCTAGAGTCTTTCCGCTGAAGGCCGAGCACTAATATGCGTTTCGTCGATATCTCCTATGCTTCTCTACAATGAATAGTGTTGATTAGTTGAAATACTATATAGTAATGTGTGAACAACCATTTTGGAAGAACTTATATTATGAAATCATTTACCTCAAACCAAGGGTAGTACTTGTTGTTCCCCCATAAATGCTCTGGAAGGCCTACCACATTCGGATCGGGCTTGATTAAATATTGGCCATATATGTGGACCGCTCGCAACACCCTATGGAACTTGCAATCCACAGTTTCAGTGGAATGCTAAAATTTGTCTGCCACAGGTCGCATTCGAGTATTATGGCCGACGATGTACAAGAATATGGCCACTGCCTCCTACACGTCAACACGCCCCTTCCCTTCCTTCAAGTACCCATAATGTTTCAGCTCATTAACCAAGTGATAGAATAGACCTAGTGTCATGCAAAACATGTCATGACAATTGGTAGGATTGCCATCTCTCACTTCAGCCATATAATCGTTTCCACTCAAAATGCTAGTACGTTATGGGCGCTTGTCGTAATGTCATTGGAAATATGCCACCATCTCACCAATAAGTGGAAATACAAACCAAAACTCCTCCTCCTTATTGTCATACTCTGAGTCCATGTCTGTCCCAGTGGTCATGTCATCATCACAGTCACTGATATCCATGTCATCATCACTGAAACTAGTGTCCATGTCATCACCACAGCCACCAATGTCCATGTCATCATCGTCGGAGTTAAAATAAGCATCGTCAAAATCATACTGCCAGAAAGGATCATTGGGGGAGACCATTATACCCTATACCCTGCAAAAACCAAAGCATTAGAACCAAAGATATTGCAATATATAAACGGAAAAATTAATATAAAGTACTATGGGAATTGCAATAATGTTAGTTGAACTCACCTTACAATGTAAGTAACATGAACTAAATAACAAATATTAAAATATATATATATATATATATATAATACTATAAAAGAAACACTGAGTACATAACAAAGCTCGCAGACTAATTTAAATAACATCAAATTCACAGGCATAGTTCACAACACTTTAACATTACAATAAAACTACATTAAATTAAAGTGTTCAACAGAATAAGAGAAATAAAACCAAACGTTGAACATTGTCCAAGCACCGTTAATTAGTACTTAAAAACTGAATAAGAGAAATAGTACTTAAAAACTAAACCAAGTGATTCACATCGAAATCACATAACAAAACATCACAAAAGCAATCCCCATTAATTATCCAGCTACTGAGCATGGCACTCCATCCACCTCCTCCTCCTATGCTCTGGCATGCTATGAACAACACCCTTTTCTCTTTCTTTTGGAGAGCCTTGGCGATGTTAACATAGGTGTCATCATCAAGATCTTCATACTAGTTCAACCCTTCTAAAGCTCTCCCAAGCGAGCAAGGATCGCCACCACTGGCGGATTGTGCAACATGATTAGAGGTACCCCTAGACTTTCCCTTTTTGTTGGAAAACCTTTCCCTTGCCAAGGCAGTGTACTCTTGAAGAGCCATGGTCATCTCACTAGCCCTATCATTCTTCTTGGCAACCTTCTTCCCTTTGGTAGTAGGCTCTTCCATGGGACATTTGTCCGCACGTTGGGTTTGCTTATCAACAGTGGGATCGTCTTGGGTTATACCCTTCATGTTGGGACTGTAGCAATCATCATCACCCAACTGGGTACGACATACCTCATTGGCAAGTTCCTCTTCCAGGGCATGCTCTTCATCACAATCTAGGGCTGGCGTGTTTGAGGAAATTTGAAGGGAACCAGTTGCAGTATTAGAGCCAAAAAGTTGCTTCAGCTTGTCATAATTAGGACACCCTTTCTTCCGTAATGCAGCTGCCTTAGAATCCCCCTAAAAGGACAATATATACATCAAAATCTTGCTAATATGAAATAGAAAATTACAAACAAATATGCAAAGAATTAGAGTAGTAAATATAACATATTGCAACCACGTTAGCCCACACCTCCTCAGAAGCAGTAACCGTTTGGGTTGTCTCATCTCACCCCAACCCAGTATGCCTTAAAAGCTGGCCCCACTTTCTTTGTTTTTGCCTAAGTCTATTATGCTTATGTTTCACTTGCTTAGGGAGAAAACTCTTCCTAGTTTGCTTATTTAGGGTTTTCGTAATTGGTAGCCAAGTTTTAGCCTTAAAGACACAATGTTCCATATTCCACTTTTGTTGTTCATCGACCATAATGTCAATGAAAATTTGTTCAATATGGGAGGCCACATTTTATCGTCAACATCTTGAGTTTCTTGTGCCATCTAATACAAATTTCCCAACACAATTGCATATGTTAATATATTTGTATATTAATAGTTCTATGAATGGGCCACTTAAATCTCTAACCAACCACTCAACTTAAGTGAAGAAGACAAGAAAACCTATTTTGAAAGCAATTTATTTCATAATTCTTCAGGTGCCAGTTTCACAATTAGCTGTAGTACTAAGATGTAAAGAAATCAAAGGAAAAGATACTACCTAATGCTAGTGACATAATTTGCAGAGAAAATCAACTAAAACATGCTACACTAATTAGAATGGAGTAAAAAAAGAAAAACCACATATTTCTCTTCAAGGCAGAATGGTAAACTGAAATATAAAAGACTCACAAACAACCCCCATGAATATAAAATCACATATGCAAAGTCAAAACTAGGCCTTGTTCTTGGAACAGTTGAAATAAGGGCCTTTTTGTTCTTGAGAAGAAAATATTGTTTGTGTTAGGTTCTAAGAAATTAGGAACTAATGTATTAGAACTTCAATATGTATATGTTGGCAAATTATGATCAAAACATTTAGTCTAGATTTAGGCTGCTCAAAGTGTGTCTATGTGTAAAGTTGGAATCGAGTGTACTGCAGGAATTATTGTGTAAATCTGCAAAGCTCAATTGATTGAAAATTAGACTCGATCGATCGAAGCTCATGCAGATTGTTTTTCTGCAGAGTTTTCCAACTCAGCCCAAGCCCATATGATGTATAGAGTTTTATGTTTTGCCTTAAGTATAAAAGGAAAAACCCTAGCTATGTTTTTAGGTTGTTGTTTATACTATGTGTGACTCTCTTGTGAGATCTAGAAGTATTTGCCTTCATACATACTTAGGGTTATCAAGATTGAGATTGATGTTGAGAGCTTGGTGATCACTTCAGTTGCTGCATAAAGAGCTTAAAGAAAAACATAAGTGGGAGTACTTGTGATTGCTATGAATCCAAGAAAGAAGTAGTTCGTGGACTTGGAGCTATCATGTGGTCGTGGTAGTAAATTTTCTACTTGAGGTAGCAATAGGATGTCAGTGGTCTAAGTTGCTATTGTAAAACTTCAATTCTTTCATAGTGGATCTATTTTACCTTGAGGGTAGTTAGGTTAAATCCTCCCTAGGTTTTTTACCAGTTTAGTTTTCCTGAGTTATCATATCATTGTGTTCTTTATTTTCCGCATTGTTTACATGATATGATTTACTTGTGTTAACCTAGTTTTGAATAATTTACCTAAATAATCACTTGGCTAAATAACTAGGTTAAACAGCTTGTGTTTTAAGGGGTCTGTTAGGAAATTTAGACCCCTTAAACACACAGATTGCGTAGCCTAGATTAATTAGCCAAGTTGTTACTTAGTCAAATTATGCAATACTAGGTTAAAACAATCAAATAATCATATCAAGATATAAAGCAGCGGAATAATAAATAACACAAGATATGATCACCCAAGAAACCACTCGGTAAAAACCTGGGGAGGATTTGACCCACTGATCCTCAAGGCATAACAGAATTCACTATGAAAGAATTGAAGTTCTTACAGAAGGACTACAAGCTCCCCGCTCGACTTCCTAATGCTACCCACCAGTAAAACTTCCTGACACGACCACGCGCAGGCTTCGAATCCACGGACTACTTCTTTCTTGAATTCTTCAATCAGCTACAAGCTCCCCGCTTGCTTTTCTTTTAAGTTCCAATGGTTGCAACTATAATGATCTTCAAGATGTTGAAATCATCTCTACCTTGAAAACCCTAAGTTTTGTGTAAAGGAAGTCTCCTCAAAGATCTCACAAGAGATTCACACAAAACAGCAATGTATGAGCAACAAAGTAATAAGGACAACCTCCAAAAACGTGGCTAGGGTTTAGTTTATATACCTAGGGTAAAAACACAAAACCCTAAACGTTTAATGAAGTAGGGCTGAGTTGGAAATTCTGCAGAAAACTCAACCTGTGTGATTTTCGATCGATCGAGTCTATTCTTCGATCGATCGAGCCAGGCCGAAAGTCCCAAGTACTTCTGCAGCCACTCGATTCCAACTTTACAATATTAAACCAACTTTGAGCAATTCTAAACAAGACTAAATACAATGTTTTGATCATGGTTTGCCAACATTACAAATTAGAGTTCTAAATACATAAAATCCTAAGACCTTAGAACCTAACAAACTCCCCCTTTGGCAATCCGTGACAAAACCCTAATTAACAGCTCAAAGTTTTACAAATAAAAAGCCCTTTACAAAGGTAATGCTCATAAAATCAAATTCAGCCTAACTACTATCCATCAGTTGCAAGTGTAGACAGCAGCTTAGTTGAATCAACCTGTATATTCCTGAAATACTCAACAAACGCATAAACGCATGTGTGACAGAAAAGAGTAAAAACAACAGGTATAACATTCTTGTAAGATTCACACAACCCAAAATAAAGACATATAAAAATGAACAAGTCATAAATATAAATCAATACGCAGTGAATCATAAAGCAACAAGAATCAATAAAAAATAAATGTATATCAAACAATGTTACTCCTCCTAACACGAATATCCCAAAAATGATATACAAAGTGAAGCACCTAGATACAATCTAAAACAATATCTCCCCCTAACTACAAAAGTCTCCCCCTATCAACAAAAACCCTCTACAAGTCAAAACTCCACTCCCCCTTTTTGTGACGGAATGCCAAAGAGCAATCATGAGTCGTCATCAAAAGGAGGTGGTGAGGGAGAATGAAGACGAGCTAAATCAGCTCGAAGAGCACGAATCTCATCCAGCAAGTCCACCAAAATCTGACCATGAGCCTGCTGAACAGTCATGACAGTCTCTAAAGTACGACGAACATCGAAGCCGGCCGAAGGAGATGAAGGAACATCAGCAGCAGCAGTATCAGCGCCAACTGGATCAGGAATATCCTTACCAGCAAGACCTGCAGAAGAAGAAGAGGGAGGAGGAGGTACGCTACTAGAGGGCTCAGACCTAGGGTGTTTAGAACCAGCTCGAAGATGAGCGGCCCTCTGTCTAAGAAAAGACGCACCGATAGGAGCAATCACATGAACAGGCTCAGAGGAAGGAAAGCCACGAAGCTCAAGATGGAGTAAAATCCTATGAATGAAAATAGGATGAACAAGGGCATGTGAAGAAGATGAACTCCTATAAACCTCGTTCAAAGAACGAAGAAATAGATGGGGAAAACTGATAGGAGCATCAGTAACAAGAGCGTATAAAAATACACACCTCTCAAGAGGAATAGTGTGCACATGAGAAATAGGCCAGATGGAATGACAGGCTATCCGAAAGAAAAGATAATGTAACCCGGAGAGCTCAGCAGAAGTGATCCTAGGATCAGAACCCCACTGGACAGAAGTACCAGTGATGTAAGACAAAACATCGCTCAACTCGGGAGACTCAACATAAGGATAGACAGGATCCCTAACCATCGGTACCCCTAGAGCAGCAGCCACTACCTGAGGAGTAATGGTGTACCCAACACCTCGTATCCAACTCTTTACCAAAGTGTTGGAATCATAGATGTGGATAGAGATGTTCGAATAGAACTCTCTGATCAAGGCAGACGGTGGAGGAGGATCAGAGATGTCTAACAAAGGTAACCAGCCCCGACGCTCAAAGTTAGCCCTAATGGCCGGATCTAGCTCATCTAACACAACAGAACGCTCAGCCTAAATCTTCCTCTTAAGGTTAAGCTTCTCAAAAAGATCTTGGTTTTTCTCACTCGGAAACCTCTCACGGTCAAAGGAGGGAGGGGATGGAGAGGAAGAGGGACGGGACCTATGGGCTCTAGTTTTCCTAGGCATGATGCTAAGGAAAGGACAGAGACACAAAGAGAAAACCACAAGAACAAAACAAAAAAGAACAAAACCAAAGGCAGACTGCAAGTTAGCACAAAAAACAATAGAATTAAAATCTATATGATGCATGAGCAGATAAAATGCCATGATGCATGTACTAATGCAGTGAGCAATTAAGTTCAATTGAGATTAAATTGACAAAATTGGCTTAAGCAAAGAATTTTCTTAACAAAAACCCCAAAAATTTAACACAAATTGAAAATTTTTAAAAACAAATGATGAATTGAGCATCACAAAACACAACACATAGATTATAATGCTTAATTTCATCAATCCAACAAGCCAATTGCATCAAATTCTTCTCAATTTCACAAAATCCCCAAATCGGATCAATTAGTAAACCCTAGATTTTTCAATTACACATCAAAATCAAAATTGATCAAATTAAACTATTTAAAACATGTCTATAACATGTCCCCACAAAAACCCAATGATCAATTGCATCAATTATGGCTTGAATCAAAAAAAAAAACCAAAAAAAAAAAAGTGCGAAAATCGCCCCTAAAAGCATGTGTTTATGCATGAAATGATGAAAAATAAATCAAAAGGAAGGGCAAAAGGGTCTTACCAGCTTGAAGAGAGAGAGATTTTGCAAAAACAACGGAGCAAAACGACAAAAAATCTGGATGTGGAGCCAGCCAACTCGGAGAGAGAGAAAGGTTTGAAAAAATGTTTTGAATAGAATCTTTGAAAAAGTCAGAAAAGTGCCTTTTAAAAACCTTTTTCACGATATTCGATCGATCGAAAATTACATTCGATCGATCGAATGTGACAGTCGTTTTAGAACAATCTAAGGCACTTTTTCGATCGATCGAAAATCAGGCTGGATCGATCGAAATGGGCAGAGGCTCACTAAAATTTAAAAAAAAAAAAATCCAGTTTTGAAAGACACAACCCAAAATTTTGTAAAACAACTCCTCAAAGCATTAAATTGTAAAAACAAAATGCATGAGTATGAGATGAAATGATTTTTCAAAAACCCAAATTTTTAAACCCAAATTGTGTCAAAAACACGTTACAATCATTCCCCCATTAAATTTTCTCAAGCAACAAAAATGTTGTGCACAAATCTCAAGATATTTTCAAACTTGGTTGGTCAGACCATAAACACACACACGCGTATGTACAGTATTTAACAAAGAGTAACTTGTGTAGTGTGTGATACTAGCAAAAACTTGAGATACATATGAGGTGATATGTGAATGACAATCAAACACAAAGTCTACACAATTCATCACATAGAATTTAAAAGAGACTATCACCTCAAGAGTTACATCCTATAACTCCCACATCTCCTAGAACAAAAGCTTGCAATCATGTAAGTTTCTTGTATTTTTGCCTCTTATTTGTATGAGATGGCATTCAGCCTAATAGTACACACCGGTTTGAATTAAGTGAATTGGCATTAAGTCTAATAGTACACACCAGTTTTAATTTATTTTGAGGCTACACCTTATGTTCTTTTTGTGCATGTGCTACACTTTTTCGAGCACAGAATCTTATGATATGCACTAAGGTGTTCATGATTGGCTAGTGAAAAGTGGTGAGATGGTTATTTATGCATTTCTCAAAAGAATCAAGTCCGACAGTTAAATAACATATGACTTCATGATTAAGACAAGGAGAATAAAAACCAAACACATCTTTCCCACACAACATGCACTACACAGTTTTAACTAGTCAAGTGCAATGAAAAAGTTCATCAAAGTTAAACAAGGTACACAGACCATGATATGTGTCACAAGATAGACCAACCTTGTTTTTCAAAAATCAAGACAAATAGTGTCTAACATAATGTTTGCTTTCTCCTTTTCTTTTTTTTTTTTTTTTTTTTTTTTTTATATTAAAAGAGAAAACACATACATCCTAGAATGAAATGCATGAATGTAATGCAATGCAAGTCCTAGAACAAAAACAACAAAAAGACAAAAGAAACAAAAGAACAATGGTCACTAAAGGAAAAGGCAATTAAGCACAAGGACCAAGAAATCCAGAAGAGACTAGGGACACCGAAGCACACCAATGACTTGACGAAGAGTCTCAAACTTACTCCCATCAAGAGGTTTGGTGAAGATGTCAGCATTTTGACGGTCAGTAGGAATATATTCAAGAATGACAATCTTCTTTTCAACTAAATCCCTAATGAAGTGATATCTAAGTTCAATGTGTTTGGTCTTAGAATGCTGAACAGGATTTTTAGAAATATCTATGGCACTAGAATTATCACAGTAGACAACCATGGTGTCTTGAGGAATCCCATAATCACTCAAAAGTTTCTTCATCCACAGAAGCTGAGAGCAACAACTCCCAGCAGCAATATATTCAGCTTCAGTAGTGGATAAAGAAACAGAATTTTGTTTCTTACTCATCCAAGCCACAAGATTGGCTCCAACATAGAAACACCCCCCAGTGGTGCTTTTTCTATCATCAGCATTCCCAGCCCAATCAGAATCAGAAAAACCAGCAAGAGATAAATTTGACTCTTTGCTATAAAACAATCCATAATCATAGGTTCCACTTACATATTTGATAATTCTCTTAATAGCATTTAAATGAGAGACCTTAGGATTAGACTGAAATCTAGAGCAAACACCAACACTAAAAGAAATATCAGGACGACTAGCAGTTAAGTACAAGAGACAACCAATCATGCTTCTGTACAAGGTAATATCAACAGACTCACCTGATGGATCAATTGTCAACTTCACATTAGCAGCCATTGGTGTTCTAGCATGAGCAGCCTTGTCCAGTCCAAATCTTTTAACCAAATTTCTTGCATATTTAGCTTGATTGATGTAGATTCCTGACTCTGTTTGCTTCACCTGCAAACCCAAAAAGTAAGTCAATTCACCAACCAAGCTCATTTCGAACATTGCCTTCATTTCATCTGCAAAAGAGTGAGCAAGAGAGTCATTAGTAACACCAAAGACAATATCATCTACATAAATTTGAGCTACAACAAAACCAGTCTTATCCTTCTGATGAAGAGAGTTGTAT
The DNA here is from genome assembly GCA_030445155.1 of Quercus variabilis. Taxonomy (NCBI): domain Eukaryota; kingdom Viridiplantae; phylum Streptophyta; class Magnoliopsida; order Fagales; family Fagaceae; genus Quercus; species Quercus variabilis. Next base: position 44,772,327 of record CP129454.1, read on the forward strand.
CAGCAGATCCCCTTTTGAATCCTTGCTCAGTGAGATATGCAGTCAATCTATCATACCAAGCTCTAGGAGCTTGTTTCAAACCATAAAGTGCTCTCTTTAACTTGTAGACGTCATCTGGTCTGTAAGGATCCACAAATCCCTTGGGTTGCTCAACATACACTTCTTCTTGCAACATCCCATTTAGGAATGCACTTTTGACATCCATTTGATACAACTTGAAGTTTAGATGACTTGCAATGGCTAATAGTATCCGAATGGATTCTAATCTTGCAACTGGTGCAAAAGTCTCATCAAAGTCAACTCCTTCCACTTGTGTGTACCCTTGTGCAACAAGTCTTGATTTGTTTCTAATCACGGTGCCATGTTCATCTGACTTGTTCTTAAAGATCCATTTAGTTCCAATCACATTTACATTTTCTGGCCTAGGAACTAATTCCCATACATCATTCCGAACGAATTGATGAAGTTCTTCATGCATGGAATTTACCCAGTCAGCATCCTAAAGTGCTTCATCTACCTTCTTCGGTTCAAATTGGGACAGATAGCATGAGTGAGTGATCACATTCAAGGCTTTTGATCTCAATCTCATATTATCATTTAGACTACCCAGTATATTTGTGGAAGGATGGTTCAGTCTCACTCTTGAAGAAGGGCGTTTAACAAGAGATGTTGTGGTACCTTTCTGTTCAAATGGAGGGCTGAGCTCACTTTGTGCCTGTCGAGTGCCATGAACTGGAGTGGATGGTTCTGAGCTTGATGGTACTGGGACTGTATCATTCAACACCAGCAACTCTTCCTCACTATGTTTCCCAACATACTCAGTAAGAAAGGAGTCACTAACTTCTAAAGACTTATCTTGAGCAGGACCAGTGCTTTCTGAAGACGCTTCTGAACTCACTTCATCATTTATCACAACATTTGAAGATTCCATGACTGTTTTGATTCTCAAATTGAACACTCTGTAAGCTCTACTGGTGGAGGAGTATCCTAGAAAGTACCCTTTGTCACTCTTTGTATCAAACTCCTCTAGATTCTCTCTATCACGCAGAATGTAACAGTCACTGCCAAATATCCTAAAATATTTGACAATAGGTTTCTTCCCTCTCCAGAGTTTATAGGGAGTTTTCTTGGAATCAGGTCTAAAATACACCCTGTTGAGTGTATGGCAAGCAGTGTTGACTGCTTCTCCCCAGAAGGACTTTGGCAACTTTTTATTGTGTAGCATGACTCGAGCCATTTCCTGAATAACCCTGTTTTTCCTTTCCACAATCCCATTTTGTTGCGGTGTCTTGGGTGATGAGAACTCTTGATGAGTTCCTTGATCATTGCAGAAAGTAGCCAGTTTGGTATTCTCAAATTCTTTTCCATGATCACTTCTGATTCTGGCTATCACAGTTTCTTTCTCAACCTGCAATTTCTTGCACAGATGTATCATCTTCTCAGGAGCCTCAACTTTATCCTTCAAAAGCACAACCCAAGTATATCTAGTAAAATCATCCACAACCACTAGAATATACTTCTTTCCACCTAGACTTTGAACTCTGGCAGGACCCATGAGATCAATATGTAACATCTCTAAAGGTCTTGATGTTTGAACACTAGTCACAGACAGATGCTTGGATTTTACTTGTTTACCTATCTGACATGGTCCACAGATGCACTTATCTATCTTCTCAAATTTGAGTAAACCGATAACTGCCTCACACTTGTAAATCTTCTCTAGCTGCTTAAGACTAGCATGCCCCAACCGTTGATGCCACAAATCAACTTGATCTATCTTTGCACTAAAGTACTTGTTGTTTACACTTGGTGTTAGTCCATAACAGTTGTCAGCTGTCCTTACACCAACACACATACAGTCACCTCCACCATCAAGTATCTCACATTCATACTTGGTGAAAAGAACGTTCAATCCATTGTCGCAAATCTGACTTATGCTGAGTAAATTAGCCTTCAATCCATCAACATACCAAACATCTTCAAACACCGGCAATCCTGGAATGTACACATTACCAATGCCTCTGATCACAGATTTACTTCCATCTCCAAAGGTGACTGTCCCAATCTTCCCTTCAAAAAGTGTTTTGAATAGATCTTTATTTCCTGTCATGTGCCTGGAACAACCACTATCCAAATACCAAAGACAAGAATCACGTGCCTTTAAGGCGGTTAAAGCAGTATAACAAACATAATTCTTATCACAAGTGATTTTACCAAGATACTTAAGGAAAGATTTAACAAAAGCAACTAATGGCAAAGACAACAGGTAGATAAGTTGACTAGCGAACAAAAAGATTTTCCAAGAATCCATGACAAATGGGGTCAAGGATCAGCTCAGCGATAGAAATCTCAAGAAAAAAGAGCTACCACGCTCTGATACCACTTGTTAGGAAATTTAGACCCCTTAAACACACAGATTGCGTAGCCTAGATTAATTAGCCAAGTTGTTACTTAGTCAAATTATGCAATACTAGGTTAAAACAATCAAATAATCATATCAAGATATAAAGCAGCGGAATAATAAATAACACAGGATATGATCACCCAGGAAACCATTCGGTAAAAACTTGGGGAGGATTTGACCCACCGATCCTCAAGGCATAACAGAATTCACTATGAAAGAATTGAAGTTCTTACAGAAGGACTACAAGCTCCCCGCTCGACTTCCTAATGCTACCCACCAGTAAAACTTACTGACACGACCACGCGCAGGCTCCGAATCCACGGACTACTTCTTTCTTGAATTCTTCAATCAGCTACAAGCTCCCCGCTTGCTTTTCTCTTAAGTTCCAATGGTTGCAACTATAATGATCTTCAAGATGTTGAAATCATCTCTACCTTGAAAACCCTAAGTTTTGTGTAAAGGAAGTCTCCTCAAAGATCTCACAAGAGATTCACACAAAACAGCAATGTATGAGCAACAAAGCAATATGGACAACCTCCAAAAATGTGGCTAGGGTTTAGTTTATATACCTAGGGTAAAAACACAAAACCCTAAACGTTTAATGAAGTAGGGCTGAGTTGGAAATTCTGCAGAAAACTTAACCTGTGCGATTTTCGATCGATCGAGTCTATTCTTCGATCGATCGAGCCAGGCCGAAAGTCCCAAGTACTTCTGCAGCCACTCGATTCCAACTTTACAATATTAAACCAACTTTGAGCAATTCTAAACAAGACTAAATACAATGTTTTGATCATGGTTTGCCAACATTACAAATTAGAGTTCTAAATACATAAAATCCTAAGACCTTAGAACCTAACAGGGTCTAAAAACGTACAAGTGGTATCAGAGCGGGTTAGCTCTAGTATTTAGATCCTTTAATCTAAGAGTTGATCCTTGACCCTTGTTGTCATGGAACATGGTCACTCTCTTGTGATCCTACCTCACTTTGATGGGAACAACTATGCCTACTAGAAAGTAAGGATGAAAGCATTCCTGAAATCTATTAATGAGAGAGTTTGGAATTCCGTTGAGTACGGATGGGAGAAGCCCACTACTCCAGTTAGTGAGTGGCAAACTTCTGTGAAAGAAGCAGCCGCTTTTAATAGCAAAGTTATGAATGCTATTTATAATGCTCTTTTTATGGAGGAATTCAAGAGAATTTCTAATTTTGAGGTTTCTTATACCGCATGGAATATTCTCCAGATTGTGCATGAAGGCACGAAGGCAGTTAAGATTGACAAACTGCAGTAGTTAACTACTAGGTTTGAAAGTATTAGAATATCTGATGATGAAAGTTTTGATGAATTCTATGCTAAAGTGAATGATATCGTTAACTTTGCTTATAATTTGGGTGAAATCTATGATCAACCTAAGATTGTTAGGAAGATAATTAGATCTTTGACTGAGGACTTCAAACCTAAAGTGACTGTGTTAGGCTCTAAAGACTTAGGAACTTATATATTTAGAATTCTAATGTGTATTGTTGGCAAACCATGATCAAAACAAGATGTTTAGCTGTGTTAGGCTTGCTCAAAGTTATGCTATTTATGTAAAGTTGGATTTATGTTGATGCAGAATTAATAGTGCATTTCGGCCTGGTTCGATCGATTGAAGCTTAGGCTTGATCAATTGAAATTCGGCCAGAATGCGTTATTCTGCAGAATTCCAACTCAGCCTTAGTTCATTTAAAACGTTTAGAGTTTTGTGTTTTTGCCCTAGGTATACAAGACAAACCCTAGCCACGTTTTAATGTTGCTCATATTGCTATTTATGTAAATCTCCTGTGAGATCTGTGAGGAGCTTTCCTTTACACAAACTTAGGATTATCAAGAAGGAGATTCGTTCAAGAACTTGATGATCATTCAGTTGCTGCCATAAGAACTTAAAGAAACACAAGCGGGTGTGCTTGTACTTGCTGGAGAATCTAAGAAAGAAGGAGTCCGTGGTTTCGAAGCTTGCACATGGTTGTGTCAGTAAGTTTCTACTGGTGGGTAGCAATAGAATGTTAGTGGTCTAAGTCCTATTGTAAAATTTTGATTCTTTCATAGTGGATTCAGGTTTACCTTGAGGATAGTTAGGTTAAATCCTCCCCAGGTTTTTACCTGTTTGATTTTCTGGGTGATCATATCATTGTCTTATTTATCTTTCCGCTGCTATGCATGATATGATTGTTTGATTATGATAACCTGGGTCTGAAATTTGGACTAAGTAATAACTTGGCTAATTAACTAGGTTAATTCAATTGTGTTTTAAGGGGCCTGAAAACAAACAAGTGGTATTAGAGCGGGTAGCTCTTTTGTTTTAGCTCTTTTGATCTAAGAGCTGATCCTTGACCCCTGTTATCATTGATAATTTGAGGTGTCTTTCTGATCATGTTTCTGCTCATGCTTCTATTGATTTTATTGATGCCTGTGAAGCTCTTCGTAAGGAATTATTGAAATCTATGAAAATTGCTAAGAAATTCAAGGAAGAGTTAAAATTGGCTAATCTTGAAAAGGAGGAATTGGTTGTTAGATTAGATGAATCTAATAAAAAGAATGAATTTTTGAGAAAACAAATTTCCACTCAAGATGAGAAGATGAAAAGCTTGGAACTAAAATTAGTTGAATCTAAAGCTAAAATTGAAAATTTGACTTGTACCAAGTCTGCTGTTGATAACAGAAGTGTTTATGTCTCTCTTAATTCTAAAATTGAGAAAGTTTATATCCCTCCTTTTAAAAGGAATAATAAAGAAAATGCTTATTTTGCTAGGTTAGACAAAGGTAAAAGTTCTGATGTAGACTCTGAAGTTTCTAAACCTAAGTCTAAATCTACTTGTCACCTTTGTGGTGTTGTTAGTCATATTAGACCGAATTGTTCTTTGTTGAGGTGAAAACCAAAATCTGAGACTAGATTTGTTGTTAACAATACTGATGTTCCTAAATTTGTTCTTGTTTGTCACGTTTGTGGTGTCTCCGATCACATTCGTCCTAATTGTCATAAATTGAAATTTAAGCATTCTATGTTTTAGTCTAGGATTTGTGATGATATTTCTCTTGCCATAAGTCTATATAAATTGTTTCATATTCTTTTGAAAAATTTGAGCTTGTTGGCTTGTAAAAGGAATTTGTAGGATTTCAGTCTTTCTCAGAAGATTGGTGTAATCCCTCAAATACACTCTGCTTCTCATGGATTTTTACCTACAAAGTCGAAGACTCGTGCTAGATGGGTGAGAAAAGATTCTCTAAGGTGAGTGTTGCTGACTTGTCCTTGATTTAATTCTTTCAATTGTTTGTGGACATGTTTTGTTTCTGTTTTTGGGTGTTTTATTTTTCTTGAGGATTACATGAATTATGATATCTCTCTCTTGATTTAGAACATGCTTGACATTGTGGAGAAACTTGAATAAAATGTGTTATATATGTGCTAAGCTTTTTTTGATTTTGTATGAGTATGTACTAGTTTGTACATGTACTCATGGATTAATTAAAAAATTGATATTTCTTGTTTGTGTACCCTTTATAGCTTAGTTATGCACTGTCATGCATTGCATTTGCATTGTTCATTTAGCATAATGTGTGCTTTTTTGTCATAATTTTTTTTACCAAAAAGATTTTTGTGTTTTGTATTTCACATCTTGGATTTATAATCAAGGATTGCCATATTATCTTTACATAACATGTTTATGTACCTTGTTTAACTTTGATGAGCTTACTTATTGCACCTTACTTATTGCACTTTACTAGTTGAAGTTTTGTAGTGCATGTTGTGTGGGAAAGATATTTATGGTTTTGATCACTTTGTCTTGATCTTGAAGTCACATGTTTTTGACTGTCGGACTTGAACCTTTTGAGAAAGGCATTAATAATCATTTCACCATTGTTTACTAGCCAATCATGAACATCTTAGTGCATATCATAAGATTTTGTGCTTGAGAAAGTATAGCACATGCAGAAAAAGAAAATAAGGTGTAACCTCGGATTAAATGCTAAAATTGGTGTGTAGATTATTGGACTTAATGTTAAATCAAACAAATAAAATTGGTGTGTACATTATCCTGGCTATTATTAATAAGTTTCTAATCAAATAAAATTGGTGTGTACAATATGAGGCAAATCAATAAACTTACATGATTGCAAGCTTGTTTTATAGGAGATGTGGGAGTTATATGATGTAACTCTTTAGGTGATAGTCTCTTTCAAATTTTATGTAATGAATTTTGTAGAATTTGTGCTTGATTACTATTCACATATCACCTCACATGTATCTCAAGTTTTTGCTAGTTGCACACACTACACAAGTTACTCTTTACTAAACTTGGTACATTATATTATATGTGATCTTGTTGTGGCCATCCAAGATTAAAGTTCCTTGATTTTAATGCAAAATGTGTTTAAAGTTTGAGACTTGAGGTCAAATTGATTGAATTTTTTTTTTTTTGGAAGATCTGGGTTGAATTCAAGTGTTTTTGAGAAGCTTTTCATCTTATACTCATGTAATTTATTCATAAAGCAATGTGCTTTAAGGAGTTTCTGCATTAACTTGCTCTATTTTTAAAAATTTCACTTTTCTAGATTTTCAATTGATTGAAGCTGTTTCTCGATTGATTGAAATTGCGATAAATTTTTTTTTGTTTAAATCTGCCTAACTCGATTGGCATTCGATCAATTCTCGATCGATTGAAACTGAAAAATTTTAGTTTTTAAGTATTTGATCAATTTTTTTCATGCATCATTTATGTTTAGGATTCACATGCATTGCATTGATATTTTGTATCCATCTTGCAGTTTTGCAGTCTTATCTCTCATTGTTTTCACACATAACATGCATACACTTTGCTAAATTGGGTACTCAACTTGATTTAAAAATTGATTGATTAATTTTTGAGCTATGTACTTTTTAGTATATGCTATTTTTATGTGTGAACTGTAGAAAATATTTTTCTTAAGAGATATGTTGGATAATCAATGTGCAAATATTTTCTCTACTCATGCAACTGTTTATGGGTCACATAGTGTCAAGTTTGCATTTATTGAAAGAGAGAATATTTTTCTTCATGTGTATCCTCAACTTAATTTTTTTTAAGTTAGGTTTGTGTGTTTTTTTTCCCTACCTCCTATATTTTTCGCAAAACTGTTTTTCCCAACACTTGTTTTGTGTTTCCTATTTTTATAAAGGGAGAAGCTTGTTTTTACCCTTTGTTGTTCATAGAGGGAGTTGTTGCTCTTCGTAGGGGGAGTTGTCTTTATTTTCTATAGAGTTGAATTGTTTTGTGTTCCCCTGATTCTCTATTTTCTCTTATCCTTTATTGCGTATGTTTACTCTTTATTGAGTTGTCTTTGTCAATACGTGACAAAAAGGGGAGATTTAGATGAAATGTAGGAATATGTGGGAATCCTTTGGTTTAGGGGGAGTTTGGGTTGTTCATGTTAGGGAGAGATACATTGTTATATATGTTTCTTGTTTCATTGCTTATTGATTTATATTTATAATATATGTTTTTATTTTGTGTTGTGTGAAATCAAGAATTTATTTTGTTAACTTGTATTTTCCACACATGCGTTTATGCATTTTGTTTAGTGTTTCAGGAAATATACAGGTTGATTCAATTGAGCGGTTGTCTACACTTGCAACTGATGGATAGTAGTTAGGATTTGATTTGTTATAATGGGCATTTTTTGTAAAGGGCTTTTCTTTGTAAACTTTGAGTTTTTAGTTGTGCTTTGTCACAGATTGTCAAAGGGGGAGTTTGTTAGGTTTTAAAGACTTAGGAACTTATATATTTAGAATTCTAATATGTATTGTTGGCAAACCATGATTAAAACAAGATGTTTAGCTGTGTTTAGACTTTACTCAAAGTTATGTTATTTATGTAAAGTTGGATTTATGTTGATGCAGAATTAATAGTGCATTTCGGCCTGGTTCGATTGATCAAAGCTTAGGCTCGATCAATCAAAATTCGGGCAGAATGCGTTTTTCTACAAAATTCTAACTCAGCCCTAGTTCATTTAAAACGTTTAGGGTTTTGTTTTTTTGCCCTAGGTATATAAGGCAAACCCTAGCCACGTTTTAGTGTTGCTCATATTGCTGTTTGTGTAAATCTCTTGTGAGATCTGTGAGGAGCTTTCCTTTACACAAATTTAGGATTATCAAGAAGGAGATTCGTTCAAGAACTTGATGATCATTCAGTTGCTTCCATAAGAACTTAAAGAAACATAAGCGGGTGTGCTTTTACTTGCTGGAGAATCCAAGAAAGAAGGAGTCCGTGGTTTCGAAACTTGCACGAGGTCGTGTCAGTAAGTTTCTACTGGTGGGTAGTAATAAGATGTTAGTGGTCTAAGTCCTATTATGCAATTTCGATTCTTTTATAATGGATTCAGGTTTACCTTGAGGATAGCTACGTTAATTCCTCCCCAGGTTTTTACTGGTTTGGTTTCCTGGGTGATCATATCATTGTCTTATTTATCTTTCTGCTCTGTGCATGATATGATTGTTTGATTGTAATAACCTAGGTTTGGAATTTGGACTAAGTAATAACTTGGCTAATTAACTAGGTTAATTCAATTGTGTTTTAAGGGGTCTGAAAACAAACAGACTGCTATTACTGAAAGCAAGGATGTGGACTTCATCCCTGTTGATGAACTTGTAGTATCTCTCTAGTCCTATAAGTTGGACCTACCTAAGACAAACAAATCCAAATCAATGGTTCTTAAGTTTGTTGATGATGTTGATGGGAATGGATTTGATGATGAATTCTCTGCTACAGAGATTGCTTATCTTGCCAAGAACTTTAGAAATTTTCTTAGGAACAACAATATAAGGGCAAGAGGTAAAAACAATGCTGAACTTAGAAATTTTAGAAGAAATGATCCCACTAAAGTGAACAATATTGAAAAATCTAAAGAGAAAGTAGGTCAAACCTCTAATAATTCTATGGGTCAATAATGTTTTAGTTGTCAAGGGTATGATCATGTGAAATTAGAATGCCCTGCAATCTTGAGATCAAAGGGTAAAGCTATGGCTGTAACCTTTAGTAATTATGAAGTTTCTGATCATGAGTCTAGTAGTGATGAGGATGGAAACATCATTGCTTTCATAGCTACTGTTGTAGTTGATGAAAGTATTGCGGTTGATGAAAACCCTTTTGATGGGAACTCTTTGAGAATGCTAATTTGCAAGAAGCCTATAATAAGCTTTGCAACGTTACTGCAAAAGATGCAATGAATGTTGATTTAGGTTTACAGAAAATTGCTTCTCTTGATCTTGATAAGAAAAATTTGCTCTTGAAATTGTTTGATGCTAATGAATTGCTTGATAAGGTGAAGACTGAGAACATGTTATTATTTGATAAAGTTAAGAATTTGGAACTTGAATTATCTGTTGCTAGAGAACAAACAAATAGGTCTGCTAGTTCTAAACTTGAACACATGTTGAGTATTCAGAAGTCTCCCTTAGACAAAACTGGTCTAGGTTTTGAAGATAGCATCTTTGTGCCTAAGAATCATTCCACAAAATTTTTTTCTTCTTTTAAGCCTCCTGTGAGTAAGATTGTCAAACCAGTAGGAGTTACTTCTCCTAGGAAGATCAGGGTTGATCTTAAAGAGTCTAAGCCTAAGAGTCCTCTCCTAAGGACAAGTTACATGATAGACCTGTGTGGGTTTGTCATTTTTGTGAAAAGTTTGGGCACATTCGTCCAAACTGTTTCAAGTTGCAAGCTGCTAAGCAAGCAAATAAGCCAAAAGTACCTACGCCTCAAGCACAAGATCCTATGGTACTTATTGGTGAGTTGGTTAAGGTTTTAAACCTTTATTCAAATCCTGGAGTTGTTCATCATTCTAATATCAATAATAACTCCAATGCAAGAGTTGCATCTAAAAAGTTTTGGATGCAAAAGGCTCAATCCAATTGAATCTTTCTGATATAGTCCTTGTGCTTCATCTCTCTATTCTTTGTGACCATTTTTCTTTGTTATTATTATTATTATTATTATTATTATTATTATTATTATTATTATTATTATTATTTGTTTTCTTTGCTTTTAGGATTTTCATTGCATAACATTCATGCATTTCATGCTAGGTTGTTTTTTGTTAATTCTTTTCAACAACAACAACAACAACAACAACAACAACAACAACAAAAAGAAAAAAAAAAAGAAAAAAGAAAAATGTGTTTTGCATTATTTTACTTGGATTTGAAATCAAGGTTGGCCATATTATCTTTACATAACATGCTTATGTACCTTGTTTAGCTTGAATGAGTTTATTTTACTGTATCTTACTAGTTTTGGCTTTGTAGTTGATAGGCCACAAACAGATTGACCCATTGTGATTGAAATTAATTAATTAATTAGCCAAGTTATTAATTAAGAAATTTATCATGCAAAATATGTGGTAGCACAAACAAATCACCATAAACTAAATATGCAGCAGAAAATAAATTGACACGGTGATTTGTTTACAAATGGGGAAAACCAACACGGCAAAAACCCCACCGAGTGATTTTCAAGTCACCACTCCCGAAACTCCATTATTATCACAAAAAGTGGTTACAAGTAAAGGAATCCCAAGTACCTTACCAACCTACAGTTGAACCCTTACCCGAATACCCAATTGGACTTGTTCTATAGTGATAGTTCCTCTTTTCGATGCATGGCTCCCAAGTACGTGACTAACCAATTCCACGAATCCCAGTACGTGACTTCAATCACCAACTAAGAAGGTTGTTTGCTACAAAGTTCTTCAGTTCATCCACACGATGAAGATCAAGAAGATGCTTGGTTACAAAACTCTATGGTGCATATACACAACAACTTCTTCACAAGAGAAAAAGATAAACTAGGGTAAGAACTTCGTCTCCGGTCATAATTTGCTTGAACAGAGTTTGCTCAATGCTTGTGCAACCTTGTGAACTATTTGACGGCCCTTAAAACAATCCTTTTATATTTCTAGGGTTAGGAGAAAAGAAGTCCCAAAGACACATCCACGGATCCTAAGAAAAACAGATCAGAAATTCTGTTTTTGTAAACCTTGATAGATAAAAGCTATCGAGCATCTGTCGAGCTAGCTGTTGAGCTACGGGGCTGAAACGACTTTTTAAACCTCGACACATGCTAGCTGTCGAGCTTTAGTAACTCTGCACTTTCAGCTTGTTTTCTTGGACAGACTTGAAGGCTTTAACACTTGATCTTGAAACATGGTTTCTTGAAGTATTAAACACATCATAGATCTACCCAAATACAAGTAAAGTGCATTTTGTCAAAGGATTAGCCAATTACATAAAATCATGACATATGTTCTTAAGATGTGAAACATATATGTCCTAACAATCTCCCCGTTTGGCAATCTGTGACAAAACCACAACAAACAAATGAACATATGAGAGAAGTCATAAATCACTCAACTCATATTCACTTGTTGAATATAATAAAATCTATCCTAATGCAAACTCTTGAAAAACTTTGCAAGAAGAAAGTTTATGACAAGTAGACTTTGACAACCTGTATTTCTGAAACACTTTAAACAAAACTCATCAAGGTATCTTAGTGTGAAACAGAAATAATAGATTGCATACAAGATATAAGAAGCATGTGTATAAATAGAGAAAAGAAACAACACATGTAAAAGGTAGCTGAAAGAAACAACATACATCAACATATAAAGAGAAATAAGTACAATGTATGTCATAAATATAGTCATAAGACCTAATTTACAAGAATAATGTATCTAAAGAGAAAAGAAAAGAATAGATACATAAAATCCTTACTATATCCCTCAGCACTCAACAACACTCCCCCTAACAAAAATGTCATATACTAACTCTCCCCCTAAGTATGACTACTCTCATACCAAAACTACTCCCTCTTTTTGTCATGAGTGACAAAGGGTAAGAGTGTCAAGTAGACATCTCATCGGTAGAGCTAGCATCTCCATCATTATCATCAGAAGTATCATTGTCATCACCATCATCATCATTATCAACCTTAGGATCAGAATCCACTGGAGGTGGTGAAGGAGAAGCCTCTGGAGCAAAATCGCCCATGACTGCCTGCCGCCGAGCAATACGGCTTACACGAATGCTCACCTAATACAACTCAGTGGAAAGTGTATCAAGGCAAGCATCCATGCGTTGCAGTTGCACCATGATGTCTCCAAGTGACACATCGCCCATAAAAGAGGAGGGAGCAGATGTGGATGGAGTAGATCGTGAAGGGGCCGATCATGATGGAGTCGAATGAGAGGGAGGAGTTGTTGAATCCTATCACGACCTAAACTACGCCTCACTCCGTTTTACAGTAGTAGAGTCTATGGCACACATATAGGAAAAATGGTTGGACGAAGGAATGGCGTAAGATCCTCGTGATAGTGGAAGGAAAGATGAGCTTATCACTAGACGCCGAATCCTGGTGAACATCTATGATAGACAAAATGAAATGAGAAAGAAAGTCTATGGTGAGATGCTCCAAAAGGGACAACAAGAAACGAGCACAAGGCTCAGTAATAGAGTTATAGTGAGAGAGAGGAAAAACAACAAAAGTCATAACCATGTTAAAAAACCATGGACCTTTGGCAAAGGTCGAACAGTAAGTGAATTGACATGCACCCCACTCGGAAGGGCGCTCACAGAAAGTGGATTTGAGCTCATCCTTGGACATAGTCCTCAGACACTCACAAGAAGGATAGTTGGGAAACTCTACCCTAGGAACCCTAAGCACATCTGCAACAAGCTGCGATGTGACAGGAATACTCCGACCTCGAACCCGAGTGAAAAACTAAGGTATAGAGTGATCAAAACCGTGCATGTTGAAGTAGAACTCCTGAATAAGCACGAGTGGACAGGTGACCGAGATGTCACATAGTGACTCCCATTCCCGACTGTGAATGACAATGGGGAGGTCAGTGACGGCGAAATCCGCCAGGATGGCTTGGCATTCCGAATGAATGCCTTGTCGGGAAAAGTTCTCCAAGAATGCCTTGTGGCCATTATTATCACGGAACCGAACAGAGATAGGAGTAGGATCATAAGACGAAGAGGCCCTGGAATGAAGAGGATTCTGGCCCAGAGTGGATTTGTGCCTAGGTGCCATAGACACTACTAACGTAACCAGAAGTAAAGGGAGAGAGAGAGAGAGAGACAATCAGAAAAGCTCCAAACGGTTTCACAATATATAAATATAATGAAATTGGAGTACGTATGCATGGGAAATGCATGAACATGTGACATGCAAAGTAAATACATCATGGGGTCAACCCAAACCAATTCTACCAGCACATAAACAAATTACACATATCTAAATGCATGATAATACTGTTATAATGCAAATGTGATGCAATGCATGAAGTTTTTAAGATCAAATCTTCAAAACCCAACCCAAAAATTCAACAAAAACTCATTAACTTTGAAAAATCCTAAAAAATTTCAAAAACCCAAAAACCTAGGTTTCAAAACATGAAATGCATGAAATGGAAGAGATTAGAAGCTTAGCAAGTGAAGAAAATCTTGAGAAAGCTTGAAGAAACCTTGAGGAAGAGGTGTTGGAGTGAGATGAGAGTGTTTGGGAGAGGAAGAGTCAGAGCAATCAAGAGGGAGATCGACAGAAATGAGAGGCGGATCACACGAGGTGTTTAAATAGAGACTCAATAAATCTCAATAGATGAAGGAGGTGTCGAGCCATCTGTCAAGGAAGGTGTCGAGCAAAAGGCCGTCAACAGTTGCAAATGTCGAGGAAGAAACACCAAAAGCAAGAATAGAAGCTCGATTAATCGAACTAGCTGTCGAGGAGCTATCGAGGGGTTAGAAAGTTTGTCGATCGATCCACCAGGTGTCGAGGAGCTATCGAGATTGCGATAAGAAAAATCTCAAGAAGCTCGACAGACAGCCAGGTGTCGAGCAAGCTTTTCAAAACAATTTTTCGAGAAGAGAAAAACACAGACATGAATGCAATCAAGCATGCAACTCAACCAATGATCTAATAAACATATTAAACTCTCAAAATCATTTCTCAACAAAGATTTTAAGCTCATGGATCCCAAAAACACACACACACACACACACACACACACACATTAAACAAGTCTAACCGATTTTATTTTTCAAAAATAAGTCAAGACAGTTTAGTGAGCATACATTAACACATGTAAAACCCTATGATGGCCAAATCACATTGTACATGCACATGTATCAAGAGTAGCAAAGAATATTGCGAGTCATGTGTGAAAAACATCACAAGATTGCAAATGTGTCAACATGTTATGACAATTTGAGATATGAGAAAATCACTTTAACTCATACACAATCATAACTATTTGACGGGGACTATCACCTTTGAGGTTCATCTTATAACTCCCACATCTCCTAGAATACACGCTTACAATCATATATAAAAGCATTTTAATTTTTTTGCTTTTTAATTTTCTTTACATATTTTTCTTTTTAAGCATATCATGCATGGGCATATAAGAGATAGTTTAGAAATACCCAATTATGTTAAGCTATTGACATTCCAATTTTGCTATGCCAAAGCACACAAATGTCATTCATGATTGGCGGGCAATAGTGGTGAGATGGTTATTTATGCCTTTCTCTTAGGATTTTTTAGTCCTTTCCGTCAAAAAGAGTGATACAAGTGTTAAGTACAAAAGATAACTTAATCTTACTCATCACAAATAAAGAACCATAAAGCTCACTTACTTAGTTGTGCATAGAGATGCTCATCTAAGTTACAAGTGATACAAAATTTAGAAAACTTTGTTTCAATGGCCATCCAAAGTACACAAGTACCAATGTACACACACACTATTTTTGTATTTTTCTAATTTTTCAATTTTTATTTTTATTTTTATATGAAAAAAAATAAACAAGACTAAAAAAAAAAATGCTAAACAACTCAAAGCATAAAACTAGATTGACTCAAAACAGTAAAGCAAAACACACAAGTAATGCAAACAAAAACAAGAAGAGAGAGAAGAAAGTGATAGAATCACTTGAAGCCCTTTTCCTTCCACACCTTGGAAGAACCTTTCCGTCTAGCAAACCCTTGAACCGGCAGTGAAGGGGAAGAATTGAAACCATTCAAGTTCGAAAGGAACATAAGAGCTTTGAGAAGATCTCCAAGGGGAGCAAGAGAGGATTGAAGCTGATTCTGGCTTCTAGATGCTATTATGTTGTTGCTCTGTTGAGTGGCAAGCCACTTATAGAAATTTGGTCAAGTATGACCGGCAACTCCACAATGATGACAGAGATGCTGCTTCTTTTGTTTAGACTTTTGAGAGTTAGCCTTCTTAGCCCTAGGTTTTTAGTTTCCTTCTTATCTTGCTTAGAGGTTACTCTTAAGATAGATTTACCTTTATCTAAGTTCTCACTAGCTAAATCAGTTTTAACATCATTATTCTCAATTTCGACATTATTGCTAGGAGGAACAAAAACAATACTACTAGTAGAAGCAATATTAGAAGAAGAGAAACCATAACTTATACTTGTTTGATCAGAAGCAGATTTCTGAAGACTGGGTATCTCATCAAACTTTGCACTTGAAGTCCTCTCCAATTGAGCTCTAACTTGAAACAACTCCGCTTCAAGCTTCTTGGTCTTCTCAGCCAAGAAATTGTTCTCGAACCTCAGTGCTCTAATAGTTTGATTAGCCTCATCAAACTTTGTGGAAAGCTCTTCATGATCAAGTTCCACATCACTGAGCTTCTTGGTGGCCAGCCTATAAAGTTTCTCATGTTTCTTAGAAAGCTTGTATAGTTTCTCGTAGGCCATATGGATATCATCTTGATTATCCATATTCTCAAACTTGGACTCCACCAAGTCCTCTTCTTTATCCACACTTTCAACAATCCCCTCAGTAGGATTAATAATGGCAGTGAAGGCATTCAGGATTTGGTCATTCTCATTGTCGGAATCATCCTTAGGCTCAGTGTCACTCAAAGTTGCAATAAATGCCTTGCTTTTCTCAATGGTTTTGTGATATGTGGGGCACTCCTATTTCATGTGACTGAAAACTTGACACTGAAAACACTTAGGTCCTGCGGGAACAGTGTACTGACCGCCATCCCTTGCATCCTTCTTCCCTTTGTCATAACTCTTGAACTGAGAAGAACTAGATTGCCTACGGTCCTTATCAAAGCCCTTCCCATTGGCATTCTTCATGAATTTCTTGAACTGCCTGGTGATGTAGGACTTCATCTTAGAATCTTCATCATTTGAAGACTCATCTGTCTCGTTGCTCTTGGCCTTCAGTGCCATGCTCTTTCCTTTACCCATCTTGACTATCCTAGTCAACCCTAACTCGTAGGTCTGCAGATTACCAACCAGCTCAGTCAAAGGAATCTTATCAATATCCTTTAATTCCTTGATTGTCATAATCTTGGCATGGAATCTCTCGGGTAGAGATCTGAGCACTTTCCTCACAATCTTGGGTTCAGGAATGGTTTCCCCAAGATTGAAGGTTGAGTTCACTATGTCCTTGAGTTTGGCATTGAACTCATCAAACGACTCATCCTCCTCCATTTTAATCTCTTCGAAGCTTGTAGTGAGCCTCTGTAGTTTCGAATCCTTGATAGCCTTTGTTCCCTCATAGGTTGTCTAGAGAATGGTCTAAGCTTCCATGGCAGTTTCAGTTGAGGATATCTTCTTGAACTCCTCATTGGTGACTGCACCGAATAAGGCATTCAATGCTCTGCTGTTGAAGTTTGCTGCCTTGATCTTGGCTTCATCCTAATTGGCCGGAGTTTCCTTTGGCTTAGTCCAGCCTATCTCAACAACTTGCTACACCTTCTCATCTAAAGATTGCAAAAAAGCTCTCATGCGTACTTTTCAGTATGCAAATTTAGTGTCATCAAATAAAGACGGTATGATTAACGACTGTCCTCTATCCATGACAAACAGGGGTCAATGCATCAACACAACAAATGTTAAAACCTAATCAGAGTGTGCTCGCTTTGATACCACTTGATAGGCCATAAACGGATTGATCCTTTGTGATTGAAATTAATTAATTAATTAGCGAAGTTATTAATTAATCAATTTATCATGCAAAACACCATAAACTAAATATTCAGCGAAAAATAAATTGACACGGTGATTTGTTTACGAATGGAAAAAACCAACACGACAAAAACCCCACCGGGTGATTTCCAGGTCACCACTCTCGAAACTCCACTATTATCACAACAAGCGGTTACAAGTAAAGGAATCCCAAGAACCCTTACCCCAAGAACCCTTACCCCAATACCTAATTGGACTTATTCTATAGTGATAGTTCATCTTTTCGATGCACGGCTTCCAAGTACGTGACTAATTATTTGCGTGGATCCCAGTATGCGACTTCAATCTCCAACTAAGAAGGTTGTTGGCTGCAAAGTTCTTCAGTTTATCCACACGATGAACATCAAGAAGATGCTTGGTTACAAAACCCTATGGTACACATACACAGCAACTTCCTCACAAGAGAAAGAGATGAACTAGGGTAAGAACTTCGTCTCTGGTCACAATTTTCTTGAACAGAGTTTGCTCAATGCTTGTGCAACCTTGTGAACTGTTTGACAGCCATTAAAACAATCCTTTTATATGTCTAGGGTTAGGAGAAAAGAAGTCCCAAAGACACATCCACGGATCCCAAGAAAAATAGATCAGAAATTCTGTTTTTATAAACCTCGACAGATAGAAGCTGTCGAGCATCTGTCGAGCTAGCTGTCAAGCCACGGGGCTAAAACATCTTCTTAAACCTCGACACATGCTAGCTGCTGAGCTTTAGTAACTTTGTACTTTCAACTTGTTTTCTTGGACAGACTTGAAGGCTTCAACACTTTATCTTGAAACATGGTTTTTTGAAGTATTAAACACATCCTAGATGTACCCAAATACAAGTAAAGTGTATTTTTTCAAAGGATTAGCCAATTACATACAATTATGACATATGTTCTTAACATATGAAACACATATGTCCTAATAGTAATGCATGTTTTGTGGGAGTTGTTTATAGTTTTTTATCACATGATCTTGATCTTGAAGTCACATACTTTTGATTGTAAGGACTAAAAAAATCCTAAGAGAAAGGCATAAATAACCATCTCACCACTATTTACTAGTCAATCATAAACACCTTAGTGCATATCATAAAATTTTGTACTCGAGAAAGTGTAGTACATGCACAAAAAAACATAAGGTGTAGCCTCGGTTTAAATAATAAAATTGGTGTATGCATTATTGGGCTATAATAAATTTAAATTGAAATAAAATTAGTGTGTATATTATGAGACAAATCAAGAAACTTACATGATTGCAAGTTTGTTTTCTAGGAGATGTGAGAGTTATATGATGTAACTCTTTAGGTGATAATCACTTTCAAGCTTATGTGATGAATTTTGTAGAAATTGTGATCAATCACTATTTACATATCACCTCACATGTATCTCAAGCTATTCTAGTTGCACACACCACACAAGTTATTCTTTGCTAAATTTAGTACATTATATTGTGTGTGAACTTGTTGTGGCCATCCAAGATTAAAATTTCCTTAATTTTGATGCAAAATATGTTTTAATGTTTGAGCTTTGAGGACAAATTGATTGAAAATCTTGTTTTTGGAAGATCTGGGTTCAATTCAAAGGTTTTTGAAAAACCTTTCATCTCATACTCATGCATTTCATTCATAAAACAATGTGATTTGAGGAGTTTCTGCATTAACATGCTCTGTAACTAATTTTTCCAAATTTTCAATTGATCGAACTTGTTGCTCGACCGATCGAAAATGCGATAAAAATTTTGGTTACAATTTACCTGGCTCGATTGGTGCTCGATTGGTGTTGGATCGATCGAAGCTGCTCTTCGATCGATCGAACCTAATTTTCAACCAATCACAATTCGTTCTGAAGGTTTTTTAAAAAGCTTTTTCTCTCACGTGTTCTTCACTTTATTCAACTTTTCAAAAAGCTTTTTGCTCTCTCTCTTCGACCGATCCACCTCAAGCCAATTTGTGTCATTTTCTTCCTAATTTTTCTCAAAGGTTTTTGTCTTCACGAGCCGGTATGTCCTTATTACACCTTCTTTTTCATTTTATTCACATATTTCATGCCTTTTTCATGCACTTTAGGTGTAATTTTCGGACCTATAGGAATTTGGGGTTTTTGATGTTTAAATTGGTTTCTTTCAAATTTAATCACTGGGTTTTTATTCTTAGATGATGTAAACAGGATTCCCATGCTTTAATTTGATTAAATTTGTGATTTGGGAAAATTTTGAAATTCTAGGGCTTGAAATTACATGAAATTGGGGATTTTGTTCAATTGAGCTTAATTTGGTAAAATTGACTTGTGTAATTGATTAATTATGTCATTATATACTGTTATCTAACTAGTATAATGATTAATTGGTCAATTTGGTTGAATTTTTGAAATTAGATATTTTCAAATTTAGGGTTTTTGTACTAAAACTCTATGTTCAAGCCAGTTGTTAGTTTCTATGGTGTAATTGAACTGTTCTCAATGCATTAGAGCGTGCATCATTTGTTCATTCATCATATAGAATGATATTTTATATTGTTATTTGTTTTCTAACTTTGTCTGATGTAGTCTGCCCTTTGTTTTGCTTGTTTTCTTTCTTTGGTCTCTGTTTTTGTTTTTCTTTTAACCTTTCTAGTATCATGGTTAAGAAAACTAGAGCCAACAAGAAAACCTCCTCTTCTTCTTCTTCTGCCTTTGAGAGTGATAGGTTTAGAATTGAGAAACACCAAGAGAATTATGAGAAACTTTACATCTTTAGATCGGTGTGGGCTGAGCGTATAGTGATCCTTGATGAGTTAGATCCTGAGATACGTAGGAACTTTGAGAGTCGCGGTTGGTTACCTCTTTTGGACATTTCACATCCTCCTCCAGCTGTTTTGATTAGAGAGCTCTACTTGAACCTCTTTGTCCACTCCACTTCATCCAACATTCAGTTTGTGAAGAGTTGGACAAGGGGAGAAGATTATGTCATTACTCCTCAGGTAGTGGCCTATGCTCTTGGTGTACCTTTGGTACAACAGCTTGTCTATCCTTATGATGAGGACCTTCCCCTTGATGAGATCATGTCTCACATTATCGGTACTTCCATTAGATGGGGTTCTAATCCTTGTATCACTACTCATGAGCTTACTGGGCTCAACTATCTGTTTTTTCGAATTGCTTGTCTTTGGCCTATCTCTCACTTGCACACCATTCCTATTGAGAGATGTGTATTTTTGTATGCCTTTATGACTGATACTCCTATGAGTTTTCCTACCCTTTTCATTCGCTTTTTGGTTGAGGTTCATAGGAGTAGTTCTAAATCACATGATCTTTTCTTTCCTGTTTTTATTCATAGGATCTTGTTACATCTAGGGTTAGAGGATTTTCCTGCATCCAAGTCTGTTCATATTATTGCTCCCATAGGTGCCACCTTTCTTAGGCAGAGAGTTGCTTAGATGAGAGCTAGCTCTAAACACCCTCATGCAGAGTCTTCTTCGGGTGTTGCACCTCCTCCTCCCCCTTCTTCAGGTGATCCCACAGAGGAGTATGTCGATCCCATAGCCACTGTTGATCCTCCACCGACTTCTTCTTCAAGCGATGCTTCTTTGCAGAGTATGCTGGAGACTGTCATGACCATTCAGGCAGCTCAGGGACAGATTTTGGTGGATGTGCTCACGGAGCTTCAGGCTTTGCGTGTTGATTTGGCAAGTACTAGATGTTCTCCACTGCCTCCTTTTGATGATAAGTCTTGATTGCCCTTTGGCAATTCGTCAAAAAAAAGGGGGAGTACATTTGGATGGAGATAGGGAGAGTTTTTTTGCTTGTTTTTGGAGCTTTGGAGCTTTAGATTATATCTAGGTGCTTCATGATGTATTTATTTATTTTGGCTCATGATGTATTTATTTTTGAGTTATATATGTTAGGGAGAGGCATTATGTTTTATTTCTGTTTCTTGTTACACATTGTGCTACATTGGGTATTGATTTATATTATGTAGTTATTCATGATATATGTCTTTTATTTTATGTTTTGTGAAATCAAGAAGTTTTTTTGTTTTTACTTGTATTTTCCACACATGCGTTTATGTGTTTGTTAAGTATTACAGGAATATACTGGTTGATTCAGTCGTGCTACTGTCTACACTTGCAACTGATAGATAGTAGTAAGGTTGAATTGTTTTTTGGGCATTTTATTGTAATGGGCTATTTTTGTAACTTTGAGCATTTTTTTTTATTATGTGTTTTGTCATGGATTGCCAAAGGGGGAGTTTGTTAGGTTCTAAGAAATTAGGAACTAATGTATTAGAACTTCAATATGTATATGTTGGCAAACGATGATCAAAACATTTAGTCTAGATTTAGGCTGCTCAAAGTGTGTCTATGTGTAAAGTTGGAATCGAGTGTATTGTAGGATTTATTGTGTAAATCTGCAAAGCTCGATTGATTGAAAATTAGACTCGATCGATCGAAACTCGTGCAAATTGTTTTTTTGCAGAATTTTCCAACTCAGCCCAAGCCCATATGATGTGTAGGGTTTTATGTTTTGCCTTAAGTATAAAAGGAAAAACCCTAGCCATGTTTTCAAGTTGTTGTTTATGTTATGTGTGTGAATCTCTTGTGAGATCTAGAGGTGTTTGTCTTCATACATACTAAGGGTTATCAAGATCGAGATTGATGTCGAGAGCTTAGTGATTGCTTCAGTTGCTGCATAAAGAGCTTAAAGAAAAACACAAGTGGGAGTATTTGTGATTACTATGAATCCAAGAAAGAAGTAGTCCGTGGACTCGGAGCTATCATGTGGTCGTGGTAGTAAGTTTTCTACTCGAGGTAGCAATAGGATGTTAGTGGTCTAAGTCCCTATTGTAAAACTTCAATTCTTTCATAGTGGATCTATTTTACCTTGAGGATCTGTTCAATCCTCTCCAGGTTTTTTACCGGTTTGGCTTTCCTGGGTTATCATATCATTGTATTCTTTATTTTCTGCATTGTTTACATGATATGATTTACTTGTGTTAACCTAGTTTTGAATAATTTACCTAAGTAATCACTTGGCTAAATAACTAGTTTAAACAGCTTGTGTTTTAAGGGGTCTAAAAACGTACAGTTTGGTTATTGCTCATCTGCATTACTCAGCCCTTGTATGTAGGACATTAAATTAGTACTTCTAAGTCTTCTAACATGTAAAGTAAAAGGAAGAAACAGGAATGTGCCTAAATATATGTATATTAGCTGAGAAGATCTACCTAAGTATACAGTAATACAAGAACAGAAAGAGATTCAGTGAATAAAGGTGGACATTTTGTAAATATGGAAACTCTGATATACGTATTCATTTAACTATTACAAAGAAAAGTAGAAAACTTTTTTTTTTTTTTTGGTTGGGAAACAGAAAAGTAGAAAACTTGATATTAAGCCTAAGTGAATAAATTGGTTCTTAGCATGAGCAGCTTAGATATGTGGCTCATTTTGCTCCTTATCAAACCGACATCAACATGACCCTTGATAGGAAAAATCACTGAATTTCACTTTCGGTACAAAGCATCTTATGGTACCAGTTGAGTGAGTCTTATATCATTGGGAGAATAATTTTCTGGTTGTATTCTCCTAGGACTGTCTATCAGCATACATGGTGTATAATCAAAAATGCCTTTGTATTAGAAGTAGAACTTTTTAAAAAAAAAAAAAGTTGTTTATTCCTGGAGTGTGAGTGATTTATAATGCATCTTGATCCGCTAAATCCTAGTCTTTCTTCTAGTAAATAAATCTTAGTCTTTCCATGAATTAAAACCATAAAAAAAATGCCGAAGTTAAACATAGGGTTTCTAGATTATCAAGCCAATCAATTTATATAGTAATCTATCAATGCTATGCGTAACCAATACTAAAATATAAAATGTTTCAATGAAGGATTTAACACTTCGGGTTCAAAATGAAGGTAGAACTTAAGAAATTCATAAAGACCCAAACCAACATCAGTACCTTAATATATCTGATGACTACAAAATGATTAGTAGTTTAGTACACGCTCTGCTATGGTCGTACATTGTTAAGAGTATAATACAAATGATTATTTTATTTTTTTCACTTACATGCTCTGTTTTGGACCTATGGTATTAGAGTAAGATAATAGAACTTTTCCCTAAAAATCCATATGAGAAGAATTCAATCAACATGTACGTGAAGGAAAATTTTGAAATCGATGATAATTTATGACATACAAGTAAACTGTGACCTGAAGAAAACTGTCTGACCCAGCTCTATTCAACTTGAAGTGGTTGGATTTGAAAGCAAAATCAGTCGGCAATGGATTGAAAACTAGCAGAAAATGTTTCAAAGAAGGATTTAACACTTCAGGTTCAAAACGAAGGTAGAACTTAAGAAATTCATAAAGACCCAAACCAACATCAATACTTTAATATATCAATGCATCTAATAGAACTTAATATTTCAAAAGATTACAGAGGAATGTTGTCTCACAAGCTACAACCAACATCGGTACTTTAAATCAAAAACCCCCTTTCACATCCAACAAAAAACCTAAACCAGACCATGGACATGGAAAATGGAGAGAGAGAGAGATATATATTGCACCTGGGAGAAGGAGGGAGAGGTATGGACACGGTGACAGAGCTTGGTAGACTCACCGGTGAAGATTCAGGCCTGGTTCAGTGCTTCAATCACGCGTTGTTTTTCAATCACGTAGTGTCCTTCTCAGGCCCGGTTCAATGCTTTGATCACGGATTGTGGTGCCATGGAGCTAGCTTGCAGGGGATGAAGAGGGAAGTGAAAATGAGAAGAGGCTAAGAGAGGGAAGTGAGAAGAGGGAAAATTTTCAGCAAAAATTTTGGGGAGGACTAAAATGGAACAGAGGAGCTCCAATGGTAATAACCCAAAGCCTGAGATGGATGTGATAATGCACTGGCTTTTGGGGCCCACAATCTCATCTTATTTACAGACATGCCACTGAGTTTCAGATTTTAAGTTTTGAAAACAGCTGAAACCTGTTTTCACTTTTCGTTACTCTCATCCATTTTTTTGAGTCACTGAGTCATGAAAACAGTCACTCAAAACTCATCCAGATAGATGCTCATTCGTGGGTCCCACTCAATTTGGATGATGGATCATGAAAACTGAGTGATATCACTCAGTTTTCATCCCATCCAAACAAGCTCTAAATGTTAGTAGTTGACAGCAAAGCAAATATTAGTGGTTGACAGTAAAGCAAGCAACAACAAAGAAGAAGATTTCACGAGAAATTATTTGCTCCTCCCGGGTGGAGGAGTTACGTGGTCCTCTTGGTGATATGGACCAATAAAAAACAACCATGTATTGAAAGAAAAGCTGAGTCAGCAACACACCTGCTGCAATACTTTAGCCTTTTAAAATAACAAAACTTGAATACACTTTCACTTCTATAATCCTGCTTAGCCGTTTCACCAAGAATTCTAAACCCAAAAATTTCCAAACCGCCCAGCTCTCTTCTCTCTCCCTCCCTGCATCATTGAAGAAATTTTTCTTTGCTTGAACAAGCTCTATGATATTTTGAACTAACTTTGTTCTTGGGTCTAACATTTTCTAGCTTGTTTTCCTCTTTTCCCCTATGACTAAAGTGGTTGCTGGAATCCAATGCTCACCATTGTAACTAACCATGGCTGATCAAGGTATGTTACAAAGTCTCATTTCACTCTTCAAAGTCTTATTTTCTTGCTCTGTTCTGTCTCTATGTAGTTTATAATACAGTGCCTTCTACATGTTTGATAAAAAGCCCAAGATAAAAAAGTTTTAAAAGAATGAAATTTTTATTTTTATTTTCTTTCCATTTTGTTTTCTTGACTATGAGCCATTCTTTTTAACTCTAGATTACAGGTCTTTTATTTTAGAATGACTCTTTAATTGAGACCTTAAGTTCAGTATTATAACGTTGCTGGGTCCCTCTATTTTTTTTTTATTATTTTTTTTCATTTGATAGTTGCTGTTGCTGATTAATTTGAATGATGTGGTGTTTTTAATCATTGATATTAGAGTCAATGAGGAAGGTGTTGAAGATATTGAAACTTTGCTTGGAATGGTGGTGCATAGTGAGGATGAAGCATATAAATTGAAACTTTGCTTGAAATGAGACTTTGCTTGTGTGGTTTTTTGGAATAGTTGTTTTGATTTGGAGTTGTAAATGCTTTAGAAGCTCTGTGGTACTTACATTAGTTTGTTTGTCTAAGAGAGTGTGTTAGTTGTTAGTTATTGTATTTGTTTGTGTGAGAGAGTGTGTTAGCTATTATTGTATTTGTTTATTTGAGATAGTGTGTTAGCTATGATCTGTCATTGTTGGTCAATGGACAATACTCTTCTTGAATCTAGCATTGTTTTAGTTGATGTAACGATCTTATGTGCAATGAATTTGGGTAGAATGAGGCAGATTTTTGAAGTGCATTTTGGAATAATGCTTTGCTTGAGTTGCTGCAGAATTGATGCAAAGTGCTGGATTGGTGTTGTTGGATACGTAATTGGTGCATTGATTGCTTTGCGCTGTAACTCCCCCCTCAAATTGACAAAGGGAGGAGAGTATCACTCCCAACTTGTGTCAAAGGGAAGAAAAAGGAGTCTTAGAGAAATTGCTTTGGAAACATACCTGCCAGTTTAGTGTTGTAGACGAACTTAGTATACCTTTTCACATGCAAAATGGTAATCATGCAAGTTATGTTTTGCATTAAGCATGAAATACAGGATTAGTAGACTGTGGCTGGCCATGGTTCAATACTCAGCCTTGACACTGCATTGAGCAACAGGGGTTTGTTTCTAATATGTTAGAAAGTTTTGTTATTGTAATATCAAGGTATTACTAATTGGAAGAATGTGTTGGAGTACTATTGTGCTTCTACATTTTATTCTTTAGGGTTTCATTTTTTTTTTTTTTTTTTTTTTTCTGCTTGAAACGTTAATGTGTTTCTAAAAGAGGCTTTATTGTATTTGATTACTAACATTTGAAATTGTATTTAGGAGCATACAAATTGGACCAATGAGGATACACTAAATGACAATCTCGGAGATGTGACATTTGTTGCTGGTGTTATCGTTGGTCGAGATGCAGAGTGTCTTGGTTTGCTGCTTTGTTTGAGAGAGTATGTTATTCGAGTTCAAGCTTGCACGTTTTTAGGCTACTGTTACTATGTGATGAAGTAGAGATGTTTGTATCAGATGTGTGAATTGTCAAGATGCCAAATCAGTGAATGTATTGACAAATGGAAAAAGCTACTTTGCTAAGGCAGGATTAATTTTGGTTGATATTAGGTGACTCATGTTAAACTTTGAATCAATTTCCTTTCATGTAGTGTAAAAAAACTTGTAACTGTGCAGCTAGTGAGTTGTAAAATTTTCTCAGGAAAAGGAAGAACATCTGGTGGGAATTAGAGGAATGTTCTTTCTTTTTGTTAGTCATTGTACTGAAAGATGTTTCTCAATAAATCAAGTCTTTTTTTTTTTTTTTTTTTACAATGGTTATATTCTAATTGTCCACACCACAAGTTCACAAAAATTGCTTATAATCAGCATTTGAATTGAAAATACTTTTCATTGCTATTTGTTATATTCAATTGGATAAATAACAAGTTGAACTATACAATTTTTTACTAGAGGATGAGAAGGCATAACAAAAGAAAATATATAACATTTCCTATAAATAGGCCTATTTTCATTGCCTTCAAAATACAAAAATAACTACTGCAGCTATCACTCCTCTAATCATTAGTTACTCGATTAATCTTCCAACTTGAGAACTTGTCAAAAATCTTCCAAGTTGAAGACTCATATGATAACTTCTGAGTCAAATCATTTTTTTCTAGGATTTAGTTGTGTAAAACCATTTGAGAAAGAATTCTGCACAAATAGAGATGGAGATTTTTCAGTTATTAGTAACAAGGTGATAACTATTGATACTAATAAATAAACATAACTAATGAAGAATAAAAAATAGAAACAGCAAGTATTTCACCTGACTTAAATGATTCAAGAAATCGTTACTTTGAAGCATACTCGTGAAGCTAAAATTTGGAGAAGCACTGCTCCAATAGGAAAAGGGGTTCTACATTCAAATTAACTCAAGCTTAAATGTTAGATGTTTTTTAAAATGAACATTCAATTACACAAATCAATTATTTATTTATTTTTATTTACTTTTACCTGATTTGGATGTTGAAAATGACTTGGACTAATGGTTGTTGGCATGGATGGAGGAAGGAATACCTATCAAATATTATAAGAGATTAACATGGCATCATTAAAAAATAAATAAATAAATAAAGAAGAGGGTGCAAGGGGCTTAGATCATACTTGATTATTATAACTCTCATCAATGGGTACACTAGATGGCTGCTTTGGCTGGCAAAGACCTATACATTGTGGAGCATAGGTTGAGTTTTGTGAATTAATGACAACTGTTCTAAAGGCATATAGTTTCATAGGACAATTATTATTGATAAAGCTAGTAATATTGTTATTTTCATAGGACTTGTGTGCTACATATGGTACACGAATGACAAATATTCCAAAGACAATATAGACAAGGTAACATATATAAGAAAACTTGATAAATGCTTAAAATAAAAGGCAATAATTTTTTTTTTTATATTCCTGTAGCATTGAACAGTGAAGATTTACATGATAATGTGTATCATATAGTGCATCATTTATAAAGAGTAAGCACATTTTAAATCAAAATACTTGAAAGTCCTCCATATAAAATTATTTAGAAAAGAATCAATACCTTTAGGGGCATGGCTAGAGCTTGTTGGAAGTCCTCTTGTTGACAATTGTTCTAAAAAAAGGAGAGGAAATCATGGGCATTATTCACAACAAACCAATATTTGAACCACACTACTAACATATTTTTTTTTTCAATATAAAATTTAAATAAAAGAACAAAGATTTACTTGATCTTGTAAATCTTTTAATGGCTTCCTTTTACGCTTCTCCAAGTTGCTTTTGAGTCTTGCATTTATGACTCCTTTCGATCGCACACAGGAGGGATCTAATATTGGCAAACTATTGAGAGAGCAATCTATCTTCTCAACATCATCAAAGACATTATTAACAACAATCATGTTTTCTTTTCATCACCATCTCTAGCCACATTTAACTGCACCATATTGTTTTCAAATAATTCTATCATCTCTCTTACTTTTCTTTTGCGCATTTCAGTATGTCGAGTTATTGCTGCACTTTTTGTGAAAATTTCATAAACCGAGCACATTAATTCGTTACGGTGTGAAGTCACCAACAACTCATCATTGGCACTTGCTAGTTTTACATGATCACATAAAACACTATCTTTTTTTGCATCTTTTGTCCATATTTTCAAAATATACTGAATAGGCAGCTCTGTGACATTTTTCACAATAAGTATTCGCAAAGCATGACGACATAGTAACCCCAATGTTTCAAACATTTTACAACTACATGTCACAACATTATTTGAGGAGTTAAATTGGACAACACGAACCCTTTGACCACCTCCTTTGATAACTTCATAGGTAAAAGACACTCCATTAGAATACACAACTTGGTGTGTGACCCACAAGGTAGAAGCAATTTCTAACTCAAATCTTTTGAAAAATGTACTAGTATAAATAGATAATGCATGTTCCAAAAGTCGACAATTCTTAACTATTTGAGAAGATGTACCTTGTTTGCAACGAAAATCTTTTTCTAACTCTTCCACCTCCATATTTTTTGAAGCTTTCTCATACTCGTGTACAAATTATGTTAGCCTCATTGTTTTACATGCCATATGTTGAAAAACATTATTTACACTCTCACTCCTTGATGAAGCTTTCATTCTTGTAGAGAAAATGTTATGACTAAAAACTGAACACCACCTTTCCCGATTTTCATATAAAGTCTTAAGCCACTTATTGCCCACCAAATTGTAATCTCTAAGTAAGGCATCCCAAGAAGACTCAAACTCTGATTCAGTTTCACAATTATAAAGAATCTTATTGAATCTACTCTTGAATTCAGGAATCCCATAATGCCTTGGTAAATTTTCTGCAGTATTTTTTAAGATATGCCATAAGCACAAGCGATGACATGTATCATGAAACACAACTCTTATAGCATTCTTCATTGTTTCACATTGGTCAGTAAAAATTGTCTTTGGTTTTTGATTTCCCATTGATTCTAAGAATGTTTCAAATAGCCAAGTAAAAGAAACAGTCGTTTCATCCAATAAAAATGCACAGCCAAAAAGTACATTCTTCCAATGATGGTTGACACCTACAAATGGGGCACATATCATATTATACTTGTTAGTTCGATAGGTAGTGTCAAAACATATAACATCCCCAAAAGAGTTATAATCAATCCTTGATCTGCCATCTCTCCAAAAAAAAAAAATTCATTTGATTTCCTTGATCAACTTGAATTGCATAAAAAAACATAGGATCTTTTGCTTGCTTCTATTCAAAGTGGTTTACTAAACTTTGAGCATCTCTAGCCTCAACATTGATTAACTTCTGCTTGTTCACCACATTATAGCAATCTCGTTTTATAAATCCAACATTTTCAAACCCTCCAGCTCCCTCAACTAAATAGGAATATGTGCTTATTGTTCTTATACCTGCTTCTTTGAAAGTTTTTATAACACCTAATTGAGCATCAGTTATTTTTCGATTCGACCTTAGAAATGACCTTTCTTTTGGCTTTGCAAGCTCATGATTATGAGTAGGATTGAAGTGAGTAACCTTCCACTCACCATTTGTCACTATAAACCGGATACTAGCTTCACAACCGGTCCTAGTTTGTAATTTTTTGAACTTCTTATCATCCAAATTGTCACTATCTCGTGGGAATCCTTCTTTTGAACACACATAATCTCGTTGTCTTACAACATTTTTTGCATATCCAATTTTTTCTTTCCAAACATTGAACCCAATTCGAATGGCATAGTCATTGTACAATTTATATGCTTCATCCTCACTATGCACCACCATTCCAAGCAAAGTTTCAATATCTTCAACACCTTCCCCATTGACTCTAATATCTATGATTAAAAACGCCATAACATTCAAATGCATAAGCAACAGTAACAATCAAATGCACACACAAAAAAAAAAAAAAAAAAAAAAAAAAAACAGAGGAACCTAGCAATGTTATAATACTGAACTTAAGGTCTCAATTAAAGACTCATTCTAAAATAAAAGACCTGCAATCTACAGTTAAAAACAAGGGCTCATAGTCAAGAAAACTAAATAGAAAGAAAATAAAAATAAAAATTTCATTCTTTTAAAATTTTTTTATCTTGGGCTTTTTATCAAACATGTAGAGGGCACACTATATTATAAACTACGTATAGACAGAACAGAGCAAGAAAAATAAGACTTTGAAGAGTGAAATGAGACTTTGTAACATACCTTGATCAGCCATGGTTAGTTGTAATGGTGATCGTTGGATTCCAGCAACCACTTTAGTCATAGGGGAAAAGAGGGAAACAAGCTAGAAAAAGTTAGACCCAAGAACAAAGTTAGTTCAAAATCTCATAGAGCTTGTTCATGCAAAGAAAAATTTTCTTCAATGATGGAGGGAGGGAGAGAGAAGAGAGCTGGGGGGTTTGGAAATTTTTGGGTTTTAGAATTTTTGGTGAAGCAGCTAATCAAGATTATAGAAGTGAAAGTTTATTTCAAGTTTTGTTATTTTAAAAGGCTGAAGTATTGCAGCAGGTGTGTTGTTGACTAAGCTTTTCTTTTAATACATGGCTGCTTTTTATTGGTCCATATCACCAGGAGGACCACGTCACTCCTCCTCTCAAGGGAAGCAAATAATTTCTCAGACTTCAGAAGCAGGGAAGAAAAAGATTGAATACTTCAGAGGCCAAAAATGCATAAACAACATCGGCAAAAATGAAAAATGTAGATAGAGAAAGAGAGCGAATAAGATGGAGAATAAGAACAGATAGATGGCGGTGTGATCTCATCTGATAACATCTCACGTGGTTAAAGCTTCAGCAGGGACAGACCCAGGATTTTAAGCTAGTGGGCCGAAATATATATTTAAAAAAATAAAAAATAAAAAAACTCCAAATAGGCATCCATAGAGTACTAAAAAATTATAAATACACAAAATTGTTATTTATAAATACATTAAGATGCAATTATAACCCAACAAAGGCAAAAGCAAAAACAAAATAATGTTTTTTTTTTTTTTTAAATTAGGTTGGCTAGGATTTTTTTTTTTTTTGGGAAGTTAGAGCAATCTCAATGGTGGTGCTAAAAATTTTAGTTTTTAACACCTCAAAAAGCTATTTTATCTATTTTACCACCTCACTATACAATACACCTAATATCAAATATTCTATTTTTTTTATCACTTCATTTAAAATAATATAAATAACTCATTAAAATTATAAAGGAAGAGTGTGAATTTGAGTTTTTTAATTGAAGGAAGAGATATAATCTTAATACAATATTGTATTTTATTTTTAACAACTTGCTACACTTAGTTGGTATTTATTCCAGTTTATTGTAGTTGCAAAAAATTTAGCTTTAACTTCTCCAATAACACATGATTTTCTGGTTCTTTGGTGGTAAAATAGTTTTTTTTTTTTTTTTTTGCTAAAATACAATCACCATTTTGAATATTTTTATTGTTTTTTGTTAAGTTTTTGGGTTAGATAATTGCTATTTGGGTGAGGCTAGCTAGACTTATTGAGGAGAAGGAGGGCCTAAGGTTTTGGAAGGAGGGACTAACTACAAAAATTAAATCTATAATAACTAAATATATATATATATGGACCTAGGGCGGCCTGGGCCCCCTTGGGCACCCATCTAGGTCCGTCCCTGAGCTTTAGCCTTCAACAATGGTTGTAAACATGTAAGTACCCAAAAACCACCTCTAACGGTCTGACCTATGAAAACCGTTTACAATTTTCAAATCCGAAAGGTTCAACCGCGGTCAGAATGGTTCACTGACTTTCTCACATAGACCAGTTATTGGGTTTAAAGAATCGTGTTTATGAACGGTTTTCGGTTAACCCAGTTGAACCATACGGTCCAGTCTGGGTTTCAAAGCCATGCCCACTGCCTACCGTCTCTCTCCTCAGGTTGGTTCGGTTTCAGTTCAGGTGGCTCTGGGTCGGACGGTTTTGTCGAGTCACAGTTGGGGATGGACAGCCCTAACCATGATTACAAGTTCCAGTAACTAGTGGGCATCGTGCCCTAGAAAAAAGGCATAGTACCACAAAATTTCAGACTAATTTATTAACTTTGAATTGACACCTCCACATATAAAACGTGCTTGGAGGTTTAGAGAAAAAATGGTTCGAATTGTAGGATTAGAAGAATATTGTAATTATCTCAACAACAAAAATGATTAACTAGTGAAGTTTAAATTAATGAATAAAAAAATAATTAATAGAAATTTTTTAGTATATGTATTCCATTGTCTACACTTTTTCACTTTCTTCATTTTTTCTATTTTCAAATATACCTTTAAATAAAAACATAGTTTTATTGATAATTAATTTAATTATATTTTGAAGAAAAGACGGTTTTGTTTAGGAATTAGCTCTATCATATTTGCTCATATAAACTCATATTAGAAGAGATGAGAGTCATTTATAACATTACAGGGCTAGCTCAATGCAATTTGATACCTCTAAGACAATAATTTTGAATGGGTCTTTTTATATTTAAACATCACTTAAATAATATTCATATTTTTAACCATTAATTTAGTTAATGTTTTATATTATGATTTTTTATCTAAATTTCATTATTCTTATTTTTTTAATTTAAGTAATTCACTTGAGCAATTCTAAATGAGGATATTATAAATTTTACTACATAAATCTTGCAAACCGATATGTCACCAATAATTTTTTTTTTAATCAATTCAATAATTCATCCATCTCCTTAAAACCCTATATGATAAGCTCCTTGTCCAAAATCTAGCTTTAATTTTATGGAAAACATGGCAAAGGTTTGTTCCAAACTTCTCTTCCTATCTGTCATTTGCATATTCATTGCTCAAGCCTTTGCTCAGCAAAGCCTCCTAGCCCATGTTTGTTTAGACAATGGTTATAACTACACAAGCAGGGGCATAGTCAGGAATAATTACTTGGGGGGGGGGGGGGGGTTGTAATAGAGATATACTAAATATAATTCCTAAGTCTATTGAATACAAAATTATCAACTTTCATATATCATCATATTCTTGTATGTTAATAAACATAAAAAACTGTCTAGTTCAATGTAGACATACAAAAAAGAACATTCACATCAAATCATGCCTAGCGACGATTTTTCATGGAATAAAATTCATCCATTATCATCCACAGTAAAATTTCCTGCAATTTCCTTCTCTATATAAACTATCATACTATCATATTCCCTGCAATTCCCTGTAATTTGCTCATTATTTGGTACCTAATTTCAAAGTAAGAACCTTTTAGGATAAAAAAATTAAATAAACAAATCACTCAAAAGTATAAACAAAGTAACAAACAACATAAACAAAATACACTAACTCCCGGGTCAGTGGGTCACAGCCCTCATCCCAATTTCCTTCCATATATTTTACTTACTTTACTAATTACTACCCAACTACACAATGCAAGCCCCACGGCCCCCACCCTACCCCCACTGAAGAGACGAACAAGAAACAACACAAAAGCCAAAAGTCATAGAGCAACCAGTGGAGTTAGTGGGTAAAGACTCAAGAATATAGAATACAAAAACAATAAACACAAAAAGACAAAGTCAAATAAGCATAAATTGCTTTGCTGGCAAAGGGTATCACATATTCACAATTTCACATACTCACATACACATATTTTATATTTAGTTCAGTAACTTCAGTTGTAGAGAAAAAAAATAGAGAAGTCAGAAGTGAGATGAGAATGAGATACCTTGAGGAATTGAGATTGAGAAGAGGGCTTGAGGTTGAGGTGATAAACAGAATAGTTGAACAGGTCAACAGGCTAGTGGAATTTGCAGCGACAAGGCAAGCAGGCGAGGACTGAGGAGATTGTTTCTAAGGAGAGGTGTGATAGTGTGACACCATGGAGGCATGAATTGAGAACAGAAGGGAAAAAAAAGGTAGCGTGACAATCAGATTGTTTTCTCCTTTTTCTAACAGTGAGGATTGAATTTTAAGATGCCTTTGCTTTGTTAACGGTGAGGATTGAATTTTAAGATGCCTTTGTTTTGTTTGATCAGGCATTTTAGATTTGGGATTGGGTTGGGTTGGAAGTGTGTTTAGTTTAAAAGAGAAAAATTTTGTTTTATTAGGGATTTGGGGCTGGCTGGTGGGATGGATGTGGGCCAAGGTTTTTCTTTAATTTTAAGTTGTATTGGACTAGAACTAGAAGAATGGTTGAAATAGTTTGGGGGGCCCATGTCAATTTTTAACCTACTCTAATGGAAATTTGAAAATTTTTGGGGGCCCTTCAAATTTTGGGGGGGCCCAAGGAGCCAAGTGGCTCCGCCCCACAAGCAACAGTACCTACAAAGTAAACCTCAATCACCTCCTCTCCTTCCTCACTTCCAACACTCAAATTGACTATGGGTTCTACAACTTTTCTTATGGCCAACACCCTGACAAAGTATATGCACTTGGACTTTGTAGAGGATATGTTAAGCCAGATGTTTGCCATAGTTGCCTCAATAACGCTACAAATCTCACACAGCTTTGTCCCAATCAGAAGGAAGCAATAATATGGTATGACTATTGCATGTTACGCTACTCATTTCGCAACATATTTGGCATCATGGAAGATAGTCCTGCTTTCTCTATGTTGAACACTAATAACTTATCAGCCAATTTGGATGAGTTCAATCAAGACCTCAGGACCTTGTTGGATAGTCTGAGAAGTCAAGCTTCAGCTGGTGGTCCTCTTCGTAAATTTGCAGTAGGAAATGCAACAGCACCGAACTTCCAAACAGTACTATATGCACTTATGCAGTGCACCCCTGACTTGTCTCAACAAACTTGCAGTGATTGCTTGGTTGGGGTTATGGGAAGTATTTCGCAATGTTGTAATGGGAAGCAAGGTGAGAGAGTTATCATACCCAGCTGTAATTTAAGGTTTGACCTCTATCGCTTTTATGATCCAACCGCTGATACTGCACCACCACCACCACCGTCACAAACACCATCTCTTCCGCCAGCATCACCAGTTTATACACTTCAATCTTCAACAAATACCACAGCTACAAAAGGTATCTAAGACAGGTTTTCTTTTTTGCTTATATTTTTTATTTAAAAAAATGGAAAAGGTTCCCTGCAAATTTTTACTAGTTTCCAAACTAACGAAAATTGTATTACACTTTAAAATTTTAAGATTCATCATCAGTCACAATATTTTTATGTGAACATATTTCGGGTTTTTGCAGGAAATGAGAGTAACAAATATCGAACTGTCACTATTGTTGTGCCTATTATTGCTTTTGTGGTACTATAATCTCCTTCTGCATCTACCTAAGAGTCCGGAAGCCAAGGGAGAATCCAGAAAGTAAGTTAAAGAGTTGGTTTATTATTGTTGTTTGTTATTTGTTAATCAGTAGGACGATTTTTTCTCAGCAATTATTAGCTTTAAAAAAG
Organism: Quercus variabilis; assembly: GCA_030445155.1. Lineage (NCBI taxonomy): Eukaryota > Viridiplantae > Streptophyta > Magnoliopsida > Fagales > Fagaceae > Quercus > Quercus variabilis. The sequence continues at coordinate 44,808,320 of CP129454.1, forward strand.
ACATAGTTTGGAGAATATTTCTTATAAAACATACTTAGCTACTACCAATTAATTAACATTAATTAAACGTGATCTGTCAAGAAATGACTTCAACTAAAACAAACAGAAAATTATTATATACTAATAGTTTTTGAGAGGTCAACGCTTTTGCATGCGCGTATTTTGTGTTGCTATTCAAATAAAAAAAAAAAAACTAACGTAATATTCAGGCGAAGCAGTGGATGAGATTGGAACTGTGGAAAACTTGCAGTTAGACTTTGAGACCATCAAAGTTGCAACAGATTACTTTTCTGATGCAAACAAGCTTGGACAAGGGGGATTTGGAGCTGTTTACAAGGTAACACGACATTATCATTGACCTTAAAGAATAGTATCCTCTCCATTTACATGGAGTAGAGAGAGTGAATTTAATGCTTAAGATTTTATTTCTAGATTTAATAAGGTATTGAGTGCATGGAACATGGATTCACTTTTAAAATTATAATATTTAATCTAAATCACAAAATAAATCCAATCTCACGAAGTAAAGGCTATTCGTTTAAGCATTCTCTCTCCATCCATTAGAGTTAATTAAGCCCTATTGTCCAAAATTAAGTAAAAAGAAGGAAAAAATTACAGTATTATTTGGAAATGTTTTTAGTCACGATGAACAATAAGTTAACTCCAAGAAATAGATTTTCCTAACGGTCAAATATGTTTTATTACATTCATTTAAAATAATTATCTATTATATAATGCATTTTTCAGGGTACACTCCCCAATGGACAAATTATTTCTGTGAAAAGGCTTTCAAAAATTTCTGGACAAGGAGATCTTGAATTTAAGAATGAAGTCTTGTTAGTAGCTAAGCTTCAACACTGAAATTTAGTTAGGCTTCTGGGATTTTGCTTGGAAGGAAATGAAAGAATTCTAAATTATGAGTTTGTGCCCAACACAAGCCTTGATCATTTTATTTTTGGTATGCTGTTACTTTACCTTCATTTCAAACTATATTCATTACAATATATTTTGGTTTACATATCTTCTTTGGATGGAATTCCTCACACTTATCCAATAAAATGTATTTGATTAAATATATAGATCCAATCAAGTGTGCACATCTAGATTGGCAAAGATGCTACAAAATCATAGGTGGCATTGCTCGAGGGCTTCTTTACCTTCATGAAGATTCTTGCCTTCGTATTATTCATCGCGATCTCAAAGCTAGCAATATCCTATTAGATTCAAAAATGAATCCAAAAATTTCAGATTTTAGTATGGCAAGATTGTTTACACTAGATCAAAGTGTGGGCAATGCAAGTAGAATTGTGGGGACCTAGTAAGTATTCTATTCATGCATAATTGATATTTACTTTGTACCAAAGACATAACATGAAAGTCCTAACAAATATTGTTGAAAATAATTGTGATTGTGTAGTAGATACATGTCTCCAGAGTATGCAATGTATGGACAGTTCTCAATAAAGTCTGATGTTTATAGTTTTGGCATACTAATTTTAGAGATAATAAGTGGACAAAAGAATAATTGCTCTCGGAATGGGGAGAATATTGAGGACCTTCTAAGCAATGTAAGAATAATTTATTTTGGGCCTGATGGTACAATATTGATACATCACTTAAGTTTAGAGTGGTAGGTAGGGTTGTAGGTTCAAATACCACCATAAATGACTTATTTATGCATTTAAAAAATATACATCTCTTGACCCATTGAGATTATTTTTGGGCTCAAGTCCCTAGTGCCTACCAGTATGGCACTAATAATGTCCATAAATTGACAAAATATCTTGGTACCTCATATAGTTAGTTGCTAAGATTCTTGTGTTCAATTAGTTGGCACCTTCCGGTATTTCAAACAGAAATATCTAGGGTCCAAATCTCCCCACCCCAACTATTAATGTATCGAAAAAATAAAAATACCTAGAGTAAAGTCTCACAAATATGGGAGCTAATTTAAAGGAAGGAAAAAACTACCTCATGATATATAATCCAATTATTTTCTTTTTAAAACAAAAGAAAATAATATTCTCTCAAATATTGAGTTTGTTCGTCCAAATCATGCAGGCATTTAAAAATTGGAAACAAGGTACTATTTCAAATCTCATTGATCCTGCACTGAAGGCAAATTCAACAATTGAAATAATGAGATGTATTCACATTGGATTATTGTGTGTTCAAGAAAATGTAATTGATAGACCAACTATGGCATCAATCCTTCTTATGCTAAATAGCTACTCTATCACTCTACCAATACCTTCAATACCTGCATTTTATATGGAAATCAGTATTGGATCAAACATTCCATCGCAATGGGAGCAAGATTCAAGGGCGGTAGAGTCAGGTCTATCTAAAAGCAAATTTGTCCAAGACTCGATAAATGAGGCTTCAATTACTAAACTATCTCATCACTAGTATTTGATGAATTTGAAATGTATTATTACTATTTTCATTTTTTTTTCTTTTTTCAAATTTAAGAATACACAATGTATTAGTTATCAATGATGATACATTATCACCTTAGTTTTATACATTTATAGTTAGGTGTGGAGGATACATTATAGTTATCATTGATAATGATGATAGATTATCAATCTCAGCATGTTTAATTCATTCTTTGCATCATAAAACACCAAAAAAAAAAAAAAAAAAAAAAATTGTGCTTTAATTCTTGTAGTTTATTTTCAAGCCATCTAGTACACATCTTGGGTTTATGATTTATTCTCATATGTCATATACAATTGTTCTAGATTTTGATACTTAATTTTAATCAGATATATTTGGTTCCTTTAACCAAGCCAAAATAGTCAACACTTGCCATTTGACCATGATCTATTTGACAACCTAGCCTTATGGCATTCAGGTCTTTGTTATTTGAACGAGATTATTTTGTTTATCCTCATTCCGCATTAATTTATGTTACTCATTATGTTTGGCTTTCGTTATTAAATATTATTTTACTTTGTTTATTTTTAGTCCAAGTCTTGCATTTAAAAAAATTAATATTTTCCAATTATTACTATATCTAATTATTTATGATTCTTTGTTCATTTCTATGATGAAAAAAAAAGTACTCTTCTATGTTAGTTTCGCCTTCCCCCTGTTGAGCACTAAACAATAACATCTGTTACTTGTACTGGGTTGCCGATCTCACCCATTTCAATATTTTTTTTAGATTTAGATTTAGACTTAGAGAAAGATTTGATGTAAAAAAGAATTTGTGGAGTCGTAAAGACTTGTCGATCCCTTAGCTATTATGGAATGCTTGGAAAGTATCTTAATCTGTTCTTTAGAGTCTTATATCTTTTGTAACCAGCTGGAGTTTTTGAGTGTGGAACCTGAATATTCGAAATATGTTTATGATGTTATTTTTACCTTGATATTTTTATTTTTATAAAGGTTTAGCCCTTGCTCTGTTTAGTTTTAGGTGGAATAGTTTTGTATAGGTTTATGGTTTAATAACATGTTAGGGTTTTTTTTTTTTTCATATACTGTGAAGTTCATAAAGATATGAATGTAAATAGTAACAGAATATATATATATATATATATTCCATGCATGAAATAATTATTACAACTAATAATTATAAAGTCTTCAAAATACAGTTGCCACGTTTAAAGACATTAATATAACTAGACAAAATTATTCTATATGTAGCGAGGGTTAAACTCTCATTCATTAGTAAGGTGTCTTTATCATCAAGTCCTACTTGGATGTCTGATCACATTACAATATTGATCATTATTGGGAGGTATAGACGTTTAGAGCTAGTGACAATACCTGGACCACAAGGGAAAATTTTATTCCATCAATCGTAGTGGTAGAGATTTTATATTAATATTTTTAACACAAATTCGGGTCAAGGAAGGGAGTCCAACTCCAAATAACCATGTAGTTGACTACCAAGTCTACAAGGTACCAAATTGAATGTTCCCAATAAGTTTCTCCTACTTGAATGGGAGTTTCATCTAAGGAAATTATTGTATATACTTTTTTTTTTTTTTTTTTTTTGGTTAAGTTTATTGTATATACAAAACAGGGATGTACCTAAGAGTCGATGACTCCAATTAGTTGTAGTTCTCAACTACCCCTTTCACAAAACTAGCATAAATCATTTAATAATGTGTATAATTAAATAACATAAATGAGTTTAAAATCGCATCTAAAATTTTATAACTCAATTGACATTCCTTATATTTAGAGGCATCTAATGTTAAATCCCTTCTCTTCCATTATAACCATCAAATCATCAATATAAATAATAAGTTTCAAGTCAGAACACAAATCCCAGCCACTCTCCATCCCAAAACAAAAAAAACTACTAACTTAATGGTAATAAAAGAAAATATTGTGAAAACTTTTTTTTTTTGGGGGTGAGAATTGTGAAAACTATTATGACTAATTAAATTACATAAGCATTTGGCAAAAATATATCATATATCATAATTTGGTAGCGAGGAAGTCATGACCTTTCCCATGAATATTTTTATCGACCAATTAAAACCTACTTAACAAATTGATTTTCACGTGTTGAAGGATGGAGCAAGGTTCAAGCTATCCACGTCCTGGTGCAGACCGGACATGGCAAATGGGCCTTAGTTAAACTTATTAATACTTATTCAATAATTTTAAAATTATACAAATCCCAACATTACTAACTAAAACAAAATAACACATAGATAAACAAATACACAAGTTTTATTTCTACACAATATCAACATCCCAAAATATAAAACAAAATTATACAAATGACTTATTAGATAACTCATTTGACAAAAAATAAAAACATATAAAAAAATTTACAATCTTGAAAATTAATTTTATAATTTATTATCAATTGTGGTAGGCACTCTATTTCAATTTGAGAATGTATGTTAAAGTTTGATTGTTTACTTATTTATACATGGACTCTTTTATGAATATCATATCATTGTTAAGTAATACACACTCCAGGAAATATCATAATTTATTTTGAAAAGACATTTATTTTGGACATAAATTGTTAAAAAATAGGTCTAAGCATTCATAATTTATGCTAATTTGATACTTTGGTTTCACTATTTTCACACTTATAAATGTTTCTCACACATGTCTACAATTTTAAATCTATTTTTTTAACTCTACTATAACCAGATTATCTTGGCATGTACTTTGCTATTTGATATCTAGACATCTTTACCCATTACAAAATGCTCAATTATTCATCTTTCAATTCATTTGCATACAGTTATGTAAATATCTCAATTGTTTCCTTAAAGCTCACAACAAACAATTAAACCAAAATCATCTTAATTTTATTATTTTTTTACCAAATTTTTTTTTTAAATGGCTCGGGTTAACCCGCAAAAAACACGAGTCAAGTCACGGGTCAACCTATTTTTGTTTCGAGTCAAAAAAATTAGATTCGGGTCTAATATTTTTTGGGTCGAGTCAGAAAATTCTGACCCATTTTACCATGTCTAGTGCGGACTGCCGAGCCCTATTCCCAAGAAGCGACCCAATCTTAGGGCCAAAAAAAAAAAAAAAAAAAACTTTGGCAGGTCTAAGTAAGTCGGTCCCTTTGGAATTGGGTATCAGTGTATTGGTTAGACAAAATCAGAGAGCTTAGGCCCAAAAGCTAGAGGCATCAACGCACCTTCATGATGGTTGATGGTCCTTGGGCATGTTCGGGAAAAATTGACTGTAAACAATTCTTAGAACAGGCTGATCCGATAATCCAAACAAAGAAACAAGAAATAGAAGAAAAAAAGAACAGGCTACCATGGATAATTGCTAACTCCATTTATCCATTCTACCTCCATAATGTTTCATGGATCTACCCGGGTGCATTAGCAAACATGAGTGTATCTCAATGTAAGAGAGAGAGAGAGAGAGAGAGAGAGAGAGAGAGAGAGAGAGAGAGAGAGAGATGATATAATATTTTTGAAAAAAAAAATTAATTTTTGAACAACTTGGAATGCAAATACTAACCTGAAATTGAAGACCAAAGATTTGTCTGTTGATAGCGAATGAAACAGCATGAAGTTTCCGTCCATTCTCTCCCTCCTCTCTTATTTTTCTTTCTCCTTTTACACTGGTATAAGTGTAAATTCTTTGAAATTAACTTTTTTTATCCTCTCATTTTTCTTCTCAACCAAACAAGGTGAGTTGATTTTAATTTTTCATCCTTCTATTTTTCTATTCACAACCAAATACTTACGATGAAAAATAAAATCTTTTATATCCTTCAATTTTTCCATCTTCTTACAATTTTCTATCCTCTTATTTGTTTTATCCCTCAAAACAAACGAAGCCTTTAAAGTTGTAAGAAATGACTTTTCTCTTGCAAATAATCTAGGAAAAGGTGAGTTTGATGACATTATCAAGAACCTTAAAAAGGGTAATTTAATGGGCAAGGATTGGCATCTAAACTAGACTGTTAGTTTAAGTGTTTAACTTTACCTAATCTCACTGCTTTTGGACTCAAGCTCAATAGTTTATACTTTATTGACTATTGTTTCAAAGTTCTTCAAGCTCAATGGTTTATAGTCTCTCCCAAACTCCCTTTTATAGGACTCAATCAGCTCAATAGTTTGTTAGGTTCTAATGATTTATGATCTAAATGTATTAGAACTTTAATGTATAATCTTGGCAAACCATGATCAAAACTTAAAGTTTAGAGTTAGGCTGTTCAAAGTGTGTTTATGTGTAAAATTAGAATCAAGTGTACTGTATGATTTATTATGTAAATCTACAAGGCTCGATTGATCGAAAATTAGATTTGATCGATCGAAGCTCTTGCAGATTGTTTTTCTGTAGAATTTTCCAACTCATCCCAAGCATGTATGATGTGTAGAGTTTTATGTTTTGCCTTAAGTATAAAAGGAAAAACTCTAGCCATGTTTTAAGGTTGTTATTCATGCTGTGTGTATAAATCTCTTGTGAGATTTAGAGGTATTTGCCTTAATACATACTTAGGGTTTCCAATCTCAGGATTGATGTCACGAGTTTGTTGGTTGCTTTAGTTGCTGCTTAAAGAGCTTAAAGAAAACACAAGTGGGAGTACTTGTGGTTGTTGTGAATCTAAGAAAGAAGTAGTCTGTGGACTCGGAGCTGTCACGTGGTCGTGGTAGTAAGTTTCTTACTCGAGGTAGCAATAGGATGTTAGTAGTCTAAGTCACTATTGTGTAAACTTCAATTCTTTCATAGTGGATCTGTTTTACCTTAGAATAGCTAAGTTAAATCCTCTTCAATTTTTTACCGGTTTGGTTTTCTTGAGTTATCATATCGTTGTGTTATTTATTTTTTGCACTATTTCAATGATATGATTTATCTGTGTTAACCTAGATCTAAATAATTTACCTAAGTTAATCACTTGACTAAATAACTAGATTAATCTGTTTGTGTTTAAGGGGTCTAAAAACGTATAAGTGGTATCAGAGCGGGTTAGCTCTAGTACTTAGATCCTTTGATCTAAGAGTTGATCCTTAACCCCTGTCGTTATGAAACACGGTTACTCTCTTATGATCCCATCTCACTTTGATGGGAACAACTATGCCTACTGGAAAGTAAGGTTGAAAGCATTTTTGACATCTATTGATGAGAGAGTCTGGAACTCCGTTGAATATGGATGGGAGAAGCCCACTACTCCAATTAGTGAGTGGCAAACTTCTCAAAAAGAAGCAACCGCTTTTAATAGCAAAGCCATGAATACTATTTTTAATGTTGTTTCTATGGAGGAATTCAAGAGAATCTCTAATGATGAGGTTACTCATACTGCATGAAATATTCTCCAAATTGTGCATGAAGGCACAAAGGCAATTAAGATCAACAAACTACAGTAGTTAACTTCTAAATTTGAAAGTATGAGAATGTCTAATGATGGATGTTTTGATGAATTCTATGCTAAATTGAATGATATTGTTAACTCTGCTTATAATTTGGGTGAAATCTATGATTAACCTAAAATTGTTAGGAAGATACTTAGATTTTTAACTAAGTACTTTAGACCCAAAGTAACTGCCATAACTGAAAGTAAGGATGTGAACTCCATCCCTGTTAATGAACTTGTAGGATCTCTCCAGTCCTATGAGTTAGACATATCCAAGATAAACAAATCCAAATCAATGGCTCTTAAATCAGTTAATGATGTTGATGGGAATGGATTTGATGATGAGCTTTCTGCTACAGAGATTGCTTACCTTACCAAGAACTTTAGAAACTTTCTTAAGAACAATAACAGAAGGGCAAGAGGTAAAAACAAAGCTGAACTTAGAAATTTTAGGAGGAATGAACCCACTAAGGTAATAATGAAAAACCTAAAGAGAAAGTAGGTCAAACCTCAAAAAATTCTATGGGTTAACAATATTTTGGTTGTCAAGGGTATGGTCATGTGAAATCAGAATGTCTTGCATTTTTTAGATCAAAGGGTAAAGTTATAGCTGTAACCCTTAGTAATGATGAAGTTTTTGATAATGAGTCTGATAGTGATGAGGATGGAAACTTCATTATTTTTATAGCTACTGCTATAGTTGATGAAAGTGTTGTGACTAATGAGGATCCTTCTAATAGGGAACTTTCTAAGAATGCTGATTTGAAAAAAGCCTATAATAAGTTTTGCAAGATTCCTGCAAAGGATGCTATGAATGTTGATTTAGGCTTATAGAAAATTGCTTCTCTTGAACCTGGTAAGAAAAATTTTCTCTTGAAATTGTTTGATTGAAAAGGTGATGACTGAGAACATGTTGTTGCTTGATAAAGTTAAAAATTTGGAACTTGAATTATCTGTTGCTAGAGAACAAAAAAATAGATCTGCTAAATCCAAACTTGAATGTATGTTGAATATTCAGAAGTCTCCCTTAGACAAAACTGGTCTAGGTTTTGAAGATGGCATCTCTGTGCCTAAAAATCATTTCACAAACTTTGTTTATTCTTCTGAGCCTTCCATGAGTAAGATTGTCAAACCGGCAAAAAGTTACACCTCCTAGGAAGATTAGGGTTGATCTTCAAAAGTCTAAACCTAAGACTCCTAACCCTCTTAAGGACATGTTACATGATATACCTGTATGGGTTTGTCATTTTTGTAGAAATTCTGAACATATTCATCCAAACTATTTTAATTTGCAAGCTGCTAAGTGAGCAAATAAGCCAAAAGTACTTGTGTTTTAAGCACAAGATCCTATGGTACTTATTGGCGAGTTTGTAAATGCTTTAAACCTTTATTTCAATCCTAGAGTTGGTCAGCATTCTAGTATGAATAATAACTCTAATGCAAGAGTTGCATCTAAAAAATTTTGGATGTAAAAGGCTCGATCTAATTGAGTCTTTCTGACATGGTCCTTGTGCTTCATTTCTCTATTCTTTATGACCATTCCTTTTTGTTGTTTTTTTTTAGGATTTGCATTGCATAACATTCATGCATTTCATGCTAAATTGTTTTTGTTTATTTTTTAAAATAAAAATAAATAATAAATAAATAAATAAATAAAAGGAGGAAAAGGGAAGAAAAATGTGTTTTGCATTAATTTTTCCTAGATTTGAAATCAAGGTTGACCATATTATCTTTACATTACATGTTTATGTATCTTGTTTACCTTGGATGAGCTTATTCTATTGCACTTTACTAGTTTGAGCTTTGTAGTACATGTTGTGTAGGAGTTGTTTATAGTTTTTGATCACATGATCTTGATTTTGAAGTCACATGCCTTTGATTGTTGGACTTGAACTTAATGAGAAATGCATAAATAACCATCTTACCACTATTTACTAGCCAATCATGAACATCTTAGTATATATCATAAGATTTTGTGCTCGAGAAAGTGTAGCACATGCACAAAAAGGACATAAGGTATAGCCTCAGATTAAATGTTAAAATTGGTGTGTACATTATTAGGCTATAATAACTTCAGAATCAAATAAAATTGGTGTGTACATTATCTTGACTATTTTAATAAGTTTCAAATCAAATAAAATTTGTGCATACATTATGAGGCAAATTAAGAAACTTACATGATTGCAAGCTTTTAATCTAAAGAGATGTGAGAGTTATATGATGTAACTCTTTATGTGATAGTCTCTTTCAAAACTATGTGATGAATTTTGTAGAAATTGTGATTGATCACTATTTACTTATCACCTCACATGTATCTCAAGTTTTTGCTAGTTGCACACATTACAAAAGTTACTCTTTGCTAAACTTGGTATATTATATTGTGTGTGATCTTGTTGTCGCCATCCAAAATTGAAAGTTCCTTGATTTTAATGCAAAATATGTTTAAACTTTGAGATTTAAGGACAAATTGATTGAAAATCTTGTTTGTTGAAGATTTAGGTTAAATTCAAGGGTTTTTGGAAAACTTTTCATCTCATACTCATGCATTTTATTCATAAAATATTGTGCTTTGAGAAGTTTATGCATTACAAATGCTCTGTTTTTCAAAAATTTGATTTTTCTAGATTTTCAATCGATTAAACTTGTTGCTCGACCAATCGAAATTACGATTAAAAATTTGGTTTGAATCTGCCTAGCTCAATCGATGCTCAATCGCTGCTAGATCAATCGAATATAATTTTTGATTGATCGAATTTATTTTTCGATCAATCGAAAATTGTTCAGAGAGTTTTTTAAAACATGAGCTTTTCATGTTTCTTCATTACTCAAAATTTTTCAAAAGCTTTTTCTCTCTCTCTCTCTCTTCAACCGATCTAGATTCAAAGACAAATTTTTTGTCGCTTTCCCTCAATTTGTCACAAAGGTTTTTGTCATCTAGCACCGGTAAGACCCTTTTACCCTTTCTTTTTTTATTTAATTTCATTTTTCATGCATTTAAGGGCAAATTTCGAACCTATAGAAATTTGGGATTTTTGGTGTTTTCAATGTTTTCTTTCCAAATTGATCAATGGATTTTTGTTGTGAGATGATTTTAACATGATCTTTGGGGTTTAATTTGATCAATTTGATGAATTGGGAAAATTGAAATTTCTAGGGCTTAAAACTACCCGATTTGGGGATTTTGTTCAATTAAGCATAATTTGATGAAATTGGCTTCTGTTATTGATTAATCTTATCATTATATATTTTTATTTAACTTATGTAATGATAATGTGATCAATTTGTTGGGATTTTTAAAGTGGATTTTTCCACATTTGGGGTTTTTGATATAAACTCTATGTTCAAGCCAAATTCTGTGTTTTTCAAGTAAAATTGATCTATTCTCACTACATTAGAGCATGAATCATGTGTTAATAATGTTTATGCATCATATAGATTGTTATTTTCTATGTTATTTTTGTTCTAACTGTGTCTAATAATGCAGTCTGCCCTTAGGTTTTTTTTTTTTTCTTTTTTATGTTTTGTCTCTTTACTGTCTATCCTTTTTGATCTTTAGAATTATGGTTAGGAAGATTAGAGCCCATAGGACATCCACTTCTTCATCTACTCCTTTTGATAGTGAGAAAAACCAGGAACCTTATGAGAAGCTCAACATTCTTAGAAATGTGTGGGCTGAAAGAAAGGTTGTTTTAGATGAGCTTGACCCGGAAATTAGGAGAAACTTTGAGTGTAGGGGCTAGTTGCCTTTGTTGGATGTTAACCATTCTCCTCCGACTACATTGATTAGAGAGTTCTATTCGAACCTCTCTGTCCACTCCAATGATTTCAACACTCAATTTGTGAAGAGTTGGATAAGGGGTGAAGAGTATGTCATTACTCCTACGGTAGTGGCCTTTGCTCTTGGGGTGCCTAAGGTCCAGCATCTCGTTTATCCTTATGATGAGTATCCTCCCTTAGATGACATTATGTCATATCTTACTGGATCTTCTATCCAGTGGAGTTCTGATCCTCAGATTACCTCTCATGAGTTGACTGAGATTCATTATCTCTTTTTCTGGATTTCTTGCCATTCTATCTGGCCCATCTCTCATTTGCATACTATTGCTATTGAGAGATGTGCATTTTTGTATACCCTTGTTTCCTCATCTTTTCATTCGTTCTTTTGTTGAGGTTCATAGGAATAGTTCTTCTGCTTATGCTCTTTTCTTTCCTGTTTTTATTCATCGTATTTTGTTACATTTAGGATTAGATGAGTTTCCTACTTCTGAGCCCATACATATCATAGCTCCCATAGGTGACACCTTCCTTAGGCAGAGAGCTACTCAAATGCGAGCTAGCTCTAAATGCCCTAGAGTTGAGTCTTCTTCAGGTGTTACACCACCTCTTTCTCCTCCTCCTTTTACAGGTGATTCGGTTGTTGATGTGTTTATTGATCTGATTGCTGTTGCTGCTCCTCCACCTTCTACTTCGGATGATTCTAGCATTTGTCGTATGTTAGACACTATCATGACTGTTCAGGCGGCTCATGGTCAGCTTTTGGTAGACGTTCTCACGAAGTTTCAGACTATGCATGCAGAGTTGGCGAGTTTTAGATGTTCATCTCTGCCACCTCCTTTTGATGATGAGTCTTGCTTGCCCTTTGGCAATTCATCACAAAAAGGGGGAGTACATATGGATGGAGATAGGGGCAGATTTTTTTGTTTTGGAGTTTTGGAGCTTTAGATTGTATCTAGGTGCTTCACTTTGTACTTATTTATTTTGGCTCTTGATGTTTTTATTTTGATGTCTCTATGTTTTATGAGTTGTATATGATAGTGGGAGACATTATGTTTTTATTTCTGTTTCTTGTTTCACATTGTGCTACATTGCTTATTGATTTATATTTATAAGGTTATTCATGATATATGTCTTTTATTTTATGTTATGTGAAATCAAGAATTTATTTGTTTTACTTGTATTTTCTACACATGCGTTTATGTGTTTGTTAAATGTTACAGGAATATACAAGTTGATTCAGTCGTGTTACTGTCTACACTTACAACTGATAGATAATAGTTAGGGTGAATTATTTTTGTTGGGCAATTTTTATTGTAATGGGTTGTTTTTGTAACTTTGAGCATTCTGTTTATTATGTGTTTTGTCATGGATTGCCAAAGGGAGAGTTTGTTAGGTTTCAAGGATTTAGGATTTAAATGTATTAGAACTTCAATGTGTAATGTTGGCAAACCATGATCAAAACTTAGAGTTTAGAATTAGGCTGCTCAAAGTATGTTTATGTGTAAAGTTGGAATCGAGTGTACTGTAGGATTTATTTTGTAAATTAGCAAGGCTCAATCGATCGAAAATTAGACTCGATTAATCGAAGCTCATGCAGATTGTTTTTCTGCAGAATTTTTCAACTCAGCCCAAGCTCGTATAACGTGTAAGGTTTTATGTTTTGCCTTAAGTATAAAAGAAAAAACCCTAACCACGTTTTAAGGTTGTTATTTATACTGTGTGTACGAATCTCTTGTGAGATCTAGAGGTGTTTGCCTTCATACATACTTAGGGTTTCCAATCTCAAGATTGATGTTGAGAGCTTGGTGATTGCTTCAGTTGCTGCATAAAGAGTTTAAAGAAAACACAAGTGGGAGTACTTGTGGTTGCTGTGAATCTAAGAAAAAAGTAGTCTGTGGACTCGGAGCTGTCACGTGGTCGTGGTAGTAAATTTTCTACTTGAGGTAGCAAAGTCTCTTGTATGCCTTGAGTTTTCCTAGTCCTATAAGGATTATACAAACCCATAAACAAATAGCCTTTTAGAATAAAAACGCTGCAGTCTATAGTCTGAATCCCGTAAGCTTGATAGATCGAGACATGTGTCGAGCTTTAATGAATCTCGACAGATCGAGCCTCTATCAAAGAAGTATCGAGACCTACAGATTGCACTTTTCTTAAGTAGTTCTTGAATAATCTTCATGTCTTCAATTTAACCACTTGTAATGATCATCTTGAACCTTCTTAGATTTATTCAAATACAAGTAAAGTGCATTTTTTGTCAAAAGATATGCCAATTACATAAAATTATGTCCTTAACACTATCTACCTTGGAGCACCTTAAGTCTGGGGGAAAATCCCCTTCTTACTTTACAAGAAGTTGTTTGCATGATTCACCTTCTATCATAGGAAACCTAATTATGTGTGCTTAATTTAAGTAATTTTCTCCTCTATCATCTTTGGAAGTTGTATCAGTCTTGATGACCAATAAATTGACTATAAAGGACAAGATAGTTGAAATGGAACAAAAGATTGTCCTTTTCTCAAAAGCGCTTGAAGATGACCTTAAATTGCAACGCTAATGAACAAGATGGAAGTACAAGAATCTAGTGAATCAATTCATATTCCTAAGTTCCCACGTGGCTTCACCCCCACAAAGGAGAAAGTACAATAGAGGGAAAGGAGCTAAAGACACTCATCCACAAGAACAATCTATTTCAGTTACTTCATTATATGTTTAATAGCTACAAGACATGATAACAAATATCATCCGAGTGTAGACACTCAATTTTACACCCATAATTTAATCTTGGAAGATGGCTAAAATGACCATTTCATATACCCAAAAATTAGAGTTGCATTAAATCATTCATTGCATATCAAAAAAATGGTCTTGAGATTCTAACAATCACATCGGTATGCTCGATTCCCAAATCAGACTGTCGGATTGAAAGATATCACATTATCAAGTTTTCATAGTCTACATGCATTTTGTTTGGGTAGAGCTGATCATATATGATTAATTTAAATTTATTTTGATTAGTTAAACAATTAAAATTAATTAAATAATTTTGTGATTAGTTGTTGGTTTTGTCAAAAATAAGCCTGCTTGCATGGGAATAAAATGAATAATCAGATAACAAGGGAATTGTTGATAATTAAGTTTTTTTAGAATATTTATCTATCAAATAATTATTACTTTAAAGACTTGATTGTCAAGATAAAAGGGATTAATTTTAGAATACGAGTTAAAAACGCATCTAGGTACAATTCCCAACTCAGAAAATCCTCAAAAAAGAGTCAAAATCGAACCAAAATTGGAAATGGGGCTCGGCACACAAGAGGGCCAATCGGCACTCTTGTAGTGCCAATTGGCACATGGCGAGTGCCGATTGTCACAGACATAAGGCCCAGCCCGGGAGCCCTCTGGTTAAGATAAAACCTATCTATTTCGAATTTTGGGGATAATGATGCATTCTAATTCATATATGATCTTATTCAGCTTATTTTTCAAGCATCCCAAACTCTATAAATAGAGGAAAAACATTAGAAAGCGGGTGAAAGTTCAAATAGCATATAAAACACTATGAACGTTTAGACCCTCAATTACAAAAATGTCAATTCAAATTTAATGTCAAACAATATTTGTGCGAAAAATAAACGTAAGGTATTAACAAAATTGATAAATAATCTAAACCAATTAAAATCACATCAATAGCAAAAATTAAATGGCAAAGATTAAGAGAAGAGAGATGCAAACATAAGGACAATACAACGATGTGTTATCGAAAAGGAAACTGGAGTCCTCAGCGTAAAAACTCTCTGCCGCCCTCCAAGCAGTCAATAATCCATTAGAAAATGAAGTTGGGATACATGAACAGTAGAAGACCCTCCAAGCCCAATCTACCCAGTGTACCTAAACCCTCCAACCTTCTTGCTCCAACGAGGTTACGCCAAACCTTTGTCTTTTCTAGCTTATCGGATTTCGCTATAGTCCATAGCATCAACCAATAACCATTGGTCCATTCTTAACTGCTTTCCAAAGCACCAAAAAGCCTTCTCACAGATATGGGTATGGTGAGAAAAGGATTTGGTCAAGAATCTCTCAAAGATATAACAATGGGGTGAGAGTAGAGGAATTTGGAGAGTCACTATGTAAAGATTGTGGATGAGTCAATCTTGTTTTTCTCTAGGGTTTCTCTCTCAAAATTCTTTCTAGAACTCTCTACATTTCATGGGTATAAGGGGTATTACACAGGGGTGAGAAAGGAATGCGAAAAGTCAATTTTTCCAAAACAAAGCTGGCTGGTGACTTGCCCTCGCTACTTGACTAAGTTGCGAGTTCAAGCCACGAGCAAACTAAATGGCTAGTCTGGACTTTTTGTCCTGTAGTGCTACAGCTGGCATGACAGTTTAGCTTCTCTTCATGCTTCACTCGTGTGCATCTTTTGGTGACTTGCCAGTCGCAAGCCACTTGCGAGATTCAATCGCGAGTCCTTGCTTCACTGCACAGTCTTGAGCATTTCTTCACACTTTCTCACACATTACCCTTACATGATTCCCACTTAAATACAAGGTTTCTAAATGCTAAATTACAAGAAAATTTGGCACGAAATAAAGCCAACAAGATAGTTGATTAAATTCAACCTTACAATCTCCCCCTTTGGCTATTTCGTGACAAAACCTTACAACAAACTCTAGACTTAACATGTGAGTTGAGAACAATTGAACAAAACTCACTCACACTTAACTCTAGAATCTGTGAAGCTCTTGAACTATAAGAACAAGTATCTCCTGAAACACAACAACAAAGTATGTTCATTGTATGCAGAAAACTTGTAATGCATATAGAGCAAGCACAATGTGATCAAGCAAAGTGGACTCAAGCAATAAACTATAGCTTGACCAAAAACGAACAATCACTATAAATAGTGATCACAATGCTCATTCACACATGAAATGAACATTTGGACATGGAAGCTAATAAACTTAATGCAAAGTATTATTTGGGTGTCTAACACTCAACCAATGCATAAACTCTAAGTAAAAACATCAAGGATAAAAATCCAACAAGGGCACAAGAGTGATGTACTTAAAGAAAATGCATAACATTTAACAACAAGTACTAAAGCTACAAATTAAATAAACTAAAAGTACTTAAAGTTTCTCCACTTCAAAATGATGAGAAGCTGTGATGCACTTGGAACATATATACTTGTAACCTGAAACACTTGCACAAAACACATTAGATCCTCAAGGTAAAGCAAGTCATAAAAAGACAAATATAATGTAACAAGTAAATTGCGATCAAGTAAACATGATGTGAAACATGTGAGCAACTTGATCATACACCAAACACCAAAACAAAATTTTCTTATTAACACAATGTCTTCTCCCCCTTGGTATATGCATCTCCCCTATGGAATATCTCTCCCCCTAAAAATGTGTATGAGAAATAGAATTTCTTCCCTTAACGATGTGCATAAGAGTCATATAGAAATGAAAAAACACTCTAGTATACTCTCTAGAATATACTCACTCCCTTTTTGTCAAGAATAGACAAAGGGTCAAGGAGAAACGAGAGCAAGAGATGAAGGTATGAATAATGATTATGATGCATGAGGGGTGCGAGATGAATGAAAAAATGAAGCTCAAACCTAAGACAAGACAAAATTCTATAAAGCATAAGGTAAACATGACATGCTAAGATGAAGAAACAAGGTATAGACCAATGCATGACAAGAGTAGCAAAGGTGTGTGCAAGATGTGGTTATATGCAATGCATGACCAATGCATGGAAAAATGCATGTGGGGCAAGGTGTGTTGAATACACAACCAATGAATCAAGCATGTTCCTAATGAGGATACATGAGAAATCCCAAAGTTTGGTACTCATCAGAGTTCAAACAAGTAAGAAAATGCCTAAGAGACATTTTATCAAACACTTAGCGCGCACACAATGAACAACAATGTGAAACAATACATGAACATCATGAAATCCACCCTTAATACATGTTTTTTTTGCCACAAAGGGCCAACAACCAAACCAAATCATCAAAAGAAAACAATCTCATGCAAAAATTTGACAAAAATAAAGTTTTCTCAACCTCTATGATGAAAATCTCAATCAAGAGCATAAAACTCTCCAAAACATATTCTAAGGATCAAAAATAATGAAAAGAGTTTAGAATTACCTTAGAGATGTTAATAGAATGAAAAACCATTTAAATTGATTAGGTTTTGATGTAAAAATATTGAAAGAGGAGTTTAAGAGAGGATGAGAAAGGTTTAAAACAAGTTTCCCATCAAAAAGCTCTTTAAAAAGCTGTTTCTGGGCGTTTCGTGACTGGCGAGTCGTGAGCTGAGTTGCGATTGAGTCGCGAAACCATTCTTTGTAAGCTCGTGACTGGGTCTTGTGGCTTGCAAGTTGCCAAAAAGAGTAGCCAAAACTCGTGACTGGGTCTCACAACTTGCAAGTCGCCAGAATGAGTAGCCAAAAATTTTGACACTTGTTTTTCAATACAGAACATGTTTAAACAATGAAAAACAAAGTAAACACTAAACATGAACACAAAAGGTAATAAAAATCACTTCCAAAAACATATAAAATGATCAAAAAAATTTTGGATTGATCCATATATAGTTGAGCACACAAACATCACATTTAAACAAGTGCAATTGAACAAATGAATAAGGCATTCATTGAACATTAGGCATGTGTGTTATGTGTGTGTATCAAGTGTGGAATAGTCCATCCTCTAGAATGAAGTTTTAATGATCAATTCAATCAAGTCATACATAACTAGTACTAAGTCAAGTGGTCTATCTCAATTATAAAAATGAACATATATGACCTCCCATAAGAAAATGATTACATATTTTTGAAACTATTCATTTGGCTTCTTTACAAATCATAACATTTGATCATTTTGAATCAATACATCTCATTTTGAGATCAATGCATGAAATTTTTGATATTTCAATTTGATGAACAAGCCTTTTACTTTTTGGGCATTATATATATTCATAAAAGTCGCTTTCCTTTTTTCCTAATCAAATACTAGCATGTGTGACAATAGATTTTGAGATTTACATTGGTTGAGCTCTTTAAGCAAAAAATAAATAAAAGAGTAGGAAGAGATATAGGCACAAGTCTATGTATGTATCAAAACCAATATGACTATTGATTAATCATTCATGACAAGTTTGAAAATCGATTTATAACAATCACACATAGATGTCAAGATTTTTCCCACAAAGATATAAGTGCATAAAGAACAAGCTAAGCTCGTAAATGCACAAAGCCATAAGTACAAAGGTACAAGGCAAAACTCACATGTGATAAGTGCTCAAACATATATGATCAAACTTTTTGAATATTGCATTTTTTATGTGGTTTTGAATTTTTTACTCACAAAACTGAAACATAAAAATAAGATAAAGAAAACAAAACAATGCATACAAATAAATGCAAGATGCACAAAATGCATGAAGATATGACATTCGATGCATGAAGGGTTCTACAAAGATTGAAAGAATTAGATCAAGGACCAAAAGAGCAAAAACTCAACCATAGGAACCCTTCCTCATCTAAATGGAACAATTGTTTGGAATGAGTGTCTCATGAGAAAAGAGATGAGGGTTGGAAGAATGGGAACCAGAGATGAACATAGACAATGAGTTAAGAGCATTAAACACTTTCTTTAACAACATGCTATTTTCACTTAAATCTAGTTTACCATTTTTAGCATAACTTCCAAGAAGCTCAAATTTCTCTTTTCTTTTGATTCTTTTAAGAGTATGAAACTTAGAGCAATGAGGTCTTAGATGACCAAAGGCACCACAATGGTGACAAACAATGTGTTTAGGTCCACTAGACTCTTTGGAAATAGATCTAGCAACATGGTTTTGTTCTCTCTTCAACTTATGACATTGAAGTCTTATTTGACCAATCACACCACAATGGTGGCAAGTTGGAACAAACTTAGATCCATCCAAAACCTTAGGTTGAGACCTAAACAGAGACTTTGGCTTAAAAGCCTTTCTCTCCACCTTTTGATTTCTTTTGTATGGAGGAACATACATTGATTTGTCATTTGAGGTAAAACACACAATATGCACAAATTTAGGTACCACAACATGATTGCAACAAATATTATCATCCCTTTTAGCAATAGGTTCATCAATCAAACATTTGGCATGCATCTTAAAAGATTCATTTTCACATTTTAGCTCATCAACAAGTTTGTTAGACAAAACAAGTTTAGCATCCAAGTCTATATTCAAACATTCAAACTCTTTCAGCTTTTCAAGAGAATTTTCAGCAAGTTTCTTATATCTTTCAAGTAATTTGTTGGATTCATTGAGCTTAGCCATCAAATCATCATTTTCACAAACTAACTTGCTCAAAACCTTATTAAACTTCTTAGCCTTTTTCTTCAAGAGTTTGATGTTAGGAATATCAACAACATCCAAGAATTCATGTAACATAGCATCACAATCATGAGGATTATCACTCATAGAGACATTTTCACAAACATGTGGCATGTTACATTCATCAACATCCAAAACATGCATAGAGGCATACAAAGCACTATCCATGGCAAATAAACACAATGGGTCAAGGATCACACTTAGGTATTTAAACCACAATAAGTGTACCCGCTCTGATACTAATTGAAATTTCAAATAGCTTATAAAACACTATGAACGTTTAGACCCCCAATTACAAAAATGTCAATTCAAGATTAATGTCAAACAATATATGTGCAAAAAATGAACATAAGCTAATAACAGAATTGATAAACAATATAAATCAATTAAAATCACATCAACAGCAGAAATTAAATGGCAAAGATTAAGGGAAGAGAGATACAAACACAAGGACAACACAGCGATGTGTTATCGAAAAGGAAACCGAAGTCCTCGGCATAAAACCTCTCCACCGCCCTCCAAACGGTCAATAATCTACTAAAAAATAAAGTTGGGATACATGAACAGCAGAAAACCCTCCAAGCCTAATCTACCCAGTGTACCTAAGCCTTCCAAGCTTTTTGCTCGAACAAGGTTATGCCGAACCTTTGTCTTTTCTAACTTATCGGATTCCGCTATAGCCTATAGCATCAACCAATAACCATTGGTCCCTTCCTAACTGCTTCCCAAAGTACCAAAAAGCCTTCTCACAGATGTGGGTATGGTAAGAAAATAATTTGGTCAAGAACCTCTCAAGGATATAACAATGAAGAGGGTGAGAGTAGAGGAATTTGAAGAGCCACTATGTAAAGATTGTGGATGAGTCAATCTTGTTTTTCTCTAGGGTTTCTCTCTCAAAATTCTCTTTGGAAGCTCTCTACATTTCGTGGGTATAAGGAGTATTTATACTGGGGTGAGAAGGGAATGCAAAGAGTCAGTTTTTTCAAAACAGAGCTAGCTAGCGACTTAGCCTCGCGACTTGACTAAGTTGCGAGTTCAAGCCGCAAGCTAACTGAATGGCCAAACTGGACTTTTTGTCCTGTAGTGCTACAGCTAGCATGACGGTTCAGTTTCTCTACATGCTTCACTCAGGTGCATCTTCTAGCAGCTTGCCAGTCGCGAGCCACCCGCGAGATCCGGTCGTGAGTCCCTACTTCATTGCACAGTTTTGAGCCTTTCTTCACACTTTCTCACACACTACCTTTACATGATTTCCACCTAAATACAGGGTATCTAAATTCTGAATTATAAGAAAATTTGGCACGGAATAAAGCCAGCAAGATGGTTGATTAAATTCAACCTTACATTGGGGCCCTTTTTCTGACTTTTTTGCTCCCCTTATGTTAAAGACGTTCTAGAAACCTTGGCTTTAAGAATTTCTTTTTTGTAGGTAAACATATTTTAGATCTCAATGAAGTTAGACTTCTTTGATTTCTAAAGTACTCTTCCATTGAATGGTACATTCATGCAAATAGGTATTTAATCTCATTCTTGTGTTTATTTTTCTCTTTCTTAATTGATATATGTGTATTTTTCATTGCATGGTTTTCACGAATATATGTTTGAATTCATTGTTAATACAATCTTGTTCATACTTTATATGCCATGTTCATATGTTTAGTTGGATTTTTCTTTAGTTGATTAACATGCTTATGATTTAGTTCTTCTTTAAATTTCAAGATTTGCAATTAATCACTAAAACTTTTTTTTATAAAAACAAAACAGATCTATATTTTTATTAAATACAAATCTAAATTTTTTTTTTGAACAAAAATAGATCTGTATTTTCATTAAATACAAATTTGAAATTTTTTCTGAACAAAAACAGATCTGTATTTTCATTAAATACAGATCTGAAAATTTTTCTGAATAAAAAACAGATCTGTATTTTCATTGAATACAAATTTGAATTTTTTTTGAATAAAAAAACTGGTCTATATTTTCATTAAATACAAATCTAAAATTTTTCTAAATAAAAAAACTGATCTATATTTTCATTAAATACAAATTTGAAAATTTTTTCTGAACAAAAACTGGTCTGTATTTTCATTACAAATCTAAATTTTTTTTTGAATCAAAACTAGTCTATATTTTCATTAAATACAGATTTGAATTTTTTTTGAATAAAAACTGATCTGTATTTTCATTAAACATGGATTTGAAATTTTCAAGCATACAAAACAAATTAGTATTTTCATTAAATACAAATCTAAACTTTTTTTATAATAAAAAGTGGTTTTCTTCTTAAATAAAAATTGTAGATGTGGTCTACCATTCTAGTAAAAGACTCCCACTTGTTTAAAATTATGGAGTTTTAAATAAAAACTAAATAGTGACTCAGCAATTTTAAACAAGTGAGAGTCATTTACTAGAATGGTGGACCACATTACTTGTCCACCATGAGAACTATATAATTTCTTCATGATATCATGCATCATTTAAATGGGTATATAAATGGTCATTTAGAGTCTAGAAGACCAGACTCCATCTGGGCAGAATGGGTGCCTAACACCTTCCCATTCCATAACTTAGCCCCCGAATCTAGATTTTGGTTTGTAGATAGTGCTTTATCTTTTCTTTTAGATTGTAATCTAGGAAACAAAGCCTTGTAATTTTCCTTTTTTTGGATTGTAATTTAGGAAACAAACCTTTGTAATCTTTTACTGGATTGTAATTTAAGAGACAAAGCCTTGTATATTTCATTTATTAGATTGTAATTCATTTAAATAAATGAGAAGTTGTATTATTCAAATATGTATCATATGTATTTCCTTTTCCTTTTTCTTATTTTTTGTAACAAAAAATAAATGGTGACTCCACATATAATCCTAAAAAGGGAAGGTGTCAATGCCTCACCCCTTTTCTGAGAGCCAGTTTTCCGGTCTCTCACACCGAGCACAATATGTAAATTCTTCTACAAGTTCGTATATATTCGAAGCCAGTAGGTATCATACCCTGAAAAAAAAAGGTATTGTACCATAGAATGTCACACTAATTTATTAACTAGTGAAGTTTAAATTAGTGAATATGTTAGGTTCTAAGGAATTAGGAACTAATGTATTAGAACTTCATTTTGTAATGTTGGCAAACTATGATCAAAACGTTTTAGTCTTGTTTAGACTTACTCACAGTATATGCTTTTTATGTAAAGTTGGAATCGAATTGCTGCAGGATTTACTGTGTAAATCTGCCTGGCTCGATCAATCAAGAATTAGACTCAACCGATCAAAAGTCATGCAAATTGATTTTTTTGCAAAATTTCCAACTCAACTGAAGCCCATTTAACGTGTAGGGTTTTATGTTGTACTTTAAGTATAAAAAGGAAAACCCTAGCCACGTTTTATGGTTGCTCTTTATGCTATATGTGTAAATCCTCTATGAGATCTAGAGGTGTTTGCCTTCACACATACTTAGGGTTTTCAAGATTCAAGACTATGTCAAGAACTTGGTGATCATTCAGTTGCTGATTCAAGAGCTTAAGATACATAAGCGGGAGTGCTTGTACTTACTGGGAATCCAAGAAAGAAGTAGTCCGTGGACTTGGAGCTATCATGGGATCGTGGTAGTAAGTTTTCTACTCGATGTAGCAATAGGATGTTAGTGGTCTAAGTCGCTATTGTATAAACTTCAATTCTTTCATAATGGATTCAGTTTATCTTGAGGATAGCTAGGTTAAATCCTCCCTAGGTTTTTTACTTATTTGGTTTTCCTAGGTCATCATATCTTTTTGTTCTTTATTTTTTGCACTTTACATTGATATGATATATTTGTGTTAACCTAGATTTGATAATTTGACTAACTAATTACTTGGCTAATTAACTAGGTTAATCTAGTTGTGTTTTAAAAGGTCTAAAAACAAACAAGTAGTGTCAGAGCAGGTAGCTCTCTTGTTGTAGATCCTTTGATCTAAGAGCTGATCCTTAACCCCAGTTGTCATGGATTCTTGAAAAATATTTTTGCTAATATGTCAACTTGTCTACTTGTTGTTTGTGTCTCTTATTGCTTTTATTAAATCATTCCTTGAGCATCTTGGTATAATTACATGTGATGATAATTATCTGTGTTATACTACTTTAACCACCTTAAAGGCACATGATTCTTGTCTTTGGTATTTGGATAGTGGTTGTTCCAGGTATATGATAGGAAATAAAGCTTTGTTCAAGACACTTTTTGAAGGGAAGATTGGGATAGTCACGTTTGGAGATGAAAGCAAATCTATGATCAGAGGCATTGGAACTGTGGACATTCCAAGGTTGCCAGTTTTTGAAGATGTTTGGTATGTTGATGGGTTGAAGGCTAACTTACTCAGCATCAATCAGATTTGTGACAATGGACTGAATATTCTCTTCACCAAGTATGAATGTGAGATACTTGATAGAGGAGATGACTGTATGTGTATTGGTGTGAGGATTGTTGACAACTGTTATGGTATAACACCAAGTATAAGCAACAAGTGTTTTGTTGCAAAGATCAATCAAGTTGACTTATGGCATCAACGGTTGGGACATGCAAGTCACAAGCAATTAGAGAAGATTTCCAAGTGTAATGCAGTTATTGGTTTGCCCAAGTTTGAGAAGATAGAAAAGTGCATATGTGGACCATGTCAGATGGGTAAACAAGTGAAGTCCAAACATTCGTCTGTAACTGATGTTTAAACTTCAAGACCGCTAGAGTTGTTGCTCATTGATCTCATGAGTCCTGCTAGAGTTTTGAGTTTAGGTGGAAAGAGGTATATTCTAGTGGTTGTGGATGATTTTACTAGATATACACGAGTTGTACTTTTGAAAGATAAAGCTAAAGCTCCTGAAAAGATAATTCATTTGTGCAAAAAATTGCAAGTTGAGAAAGGTATTGTGATAGCCAGAATCAGAAGTGATCATGGAAGAGAATTTGAGAAAACAAAGTTGGCTACCTTCTGCAATGATCAAGGCACACATCAAGAGTTCTCTTAACCTAAGACACCATAACAGAATGGAATAGTGGAACAGAAGAATAGGGTTGTTCAAGAGATGGTACAAGTCATGCTACACAATAAGAAGTTTCCCAAATCCTTCTGGGGAGAAGCAATTTACACTACTTGCCATACACTCAACCAAGTGTATTTCAGACCTGATTCCAAGCAAACTCCTTATGAACTCTAGAGAGGAAAGAAGCCTGTTGTCAAATATTTCAGGATATTTGGTAGTGACTATTACATTCTGCGTGATAGAGAGAACCTAGAAAAGTTTAATGCAAAGAGCAACAAGGGATAGTTTCTAGGATACTCTTCCACTGGTAAAGCATATAGAGTGTACAATATGAGAACCAAAATAGTCATGGAGTCTTCAAATGTCGTGATCAATGATGGTTCACTACCTGATGATTATGTGGAGAAACATACTAAGGAAGAGTTGCTGTTGTTGAATGATGCGGTCTCTATACCATCACGTTCAGAACCATCCACACTAGTTCATGAAACTCAACAAGAACAAAGTGAGCTTAGTCCTTCATCAGAATAAAAAGGTACCTCCACATCCTTGGTTAAAGGTCCATCTTTTAGAGTTAAGTTGAATCACCCTACCACAAATATTTTAGGTAGTCTGAATGATAACATGAGATTGAGATCTAAGGCCTTGAATGTAATTACTCACTCACGCTATCTATCCCAATTTGAACCGAAAAAGGTGAATGAACCACTTCAAGATGCTGATTGGGTAAATTCTATGCATGAAGAACTTCATCAATTTGTTCAGAATGATATGTGGGAATTAGTTCCTAGACCAAAGGGAGTCAATGTGATTGGAACTAAGTGGATATTTAAGAACAAGTTCGATGAACATGGTATTGTTGTCAAAAATAAATGAAGACTTGTTGCTCAAAGTTACACACAAGTGGAAGGGATTGATTTTGATGAGACTTTTGCACCGGTAGCAAGACTGGAATCCATTAGGATACTTTTGGCCATAGCAAGTCATTTGAATTTCAAGCTGTATCAAATGAATGTTAAAAGTACTTTCTTGAATGGTATGTTGCAAGAAGAGGTATATGTTGAACAACCAAAGGGCTTTGTTAATCCTCACAGACCAAATAATATCTACAAGTTGAAGAGAGCCCTTTATGGTTTGAAGCAAGCTCCAAGGGCTTGGTATGATAGGTTAACTACATATCTCACTGAGCATGGCTTCAAAAGAGGATTTGCAGATACTACTCTCTTCATACGAAAGGATAAGGATTATTTTGTAGTAACTTAAATTTATGTTGATGATATTGTTTTTGGTGCTACTAATGATTCTCTTACTCAATCTTTTGCAGATGAAATGAAGGCAATGTTCGAAATGAGTATGGTTGGTGAACTAACTTATTTCTTGGGATTGCAGTTGAAGCAAACGAATTCTGAAATTTACATCAACCAAGCAAAGTATGCAAGAAATCTAGTCAAGAGATTTGGACTTGACAAGGCTACACATGCTAGAACTCTAATGGCTGCAAATGCAAAATTAACCAATGATCCATCAGGTGAGTCTATTGATGTTATATTATATAGAAGCATGATTGTTTGTCTTTTGTATTTAATTGCTAGTCAACTAGATGTTGCTTTTAGTGTTAGTGTCTGTTCTAAATTTCAATCTAATCCTAAGGTTTCACATTTGAATACTGTTAAAAGAATCATTAAATATGTTGTTGGAACTTGCGATTATGGATTGTTTTATAGCAAAGAGTCAAATCTATCTCTTGCTAGATTTTCTGATTCTGATTGGGTTGGTAATGTCGATGACAAAAAATGCACCATCGGTGGGTATTTTCATGTAAGAGCCAATCTTGTTGCTTAGATGAGTAAAAAGAAAAATTTTGTCTCTCTGTCTACTGCAGAAGCAGAATATATTGCTGCTGGAAGTTGTTGTTCACAACTTCTTTGGATGAAAAAGCTTTTAAGTGATTATGAGATATCACAAGACAACATGGTTGTATATTATGATAATTCTAGTGCTATCAATATCTCTAAGAACCCTGTTCAACATTCTAAGACTAAGCACATGGAGATTAGATATCACTTTATTAGGGATCTAGTTGAAAGAAAGATTGTGACTCTTGAGTATATCCCTACGGAATGTCAGAATGCTAACATCTTCACCAAGCCTCATGATAGAAGTAAGTTTGAGACACTTCGTCAAGTTATTGGTGTGATTCTGTGTCCCTAGTCTTCTTTGGTTTTCTTGGTCCTTGTGCTTCATCGCTCTACTCTTTGTAAACATTCTTCTTGGTGTTTTTGTTTTCTTTGTTTTCTAGGATTTGTATTGCATAACATTCATGCATTTCATTCTAGGTTGTTTTTTATATTTGTTTTCCAAAATTAAAAAAAAAAAAATAAAATAAATAAATAAAAAGGAAAAGGAAAGAAAAATGTGTTTTTGCATTATTTTTCTTGGATTTAAAATCAAGATTGGCTAATTTATTTTTATATAACATGTTTATGTACTTTGTTTAGCTTGGATGAGCTTATTTATTGCACTTTCTAGTTGAGCTTTGTAGTGCATGTTGTGTGGGAAAATGTTTATATTTTTTTGATCACATGATCTTGATCTTGAAGTCATATGTCTTTAATTGTTGGACTTGAACTTATTGAGAAAGGCACAAATAACCATCTCACCACTGTTTACTAGTCAATCATGAACACCTTAATGCATATCGTAAGATGTTGTGCTCAAAAAAGTGTAACACATGCACAAAAGAAAACATAAGGTGTAGCCTCGGTTGAAATGCTAAAATTAGTGTGTACATTATTGGGCTTTAATCACTTCACAATCAAATAAAATTTGTGT
Organism: Quercus variabilis; assembly: GCA_030445155.1. NCBI lineage: Eukaryota > Viridiplantae > Streptophyta > Magnoliopsida > Fagales > Fagaceae > Quercus > Quercus variabilis. The sequence goes on from CP129454.1 coordinate 44,836,148, forward strand.
GTACATTATCCCAGCTATTATTGATAAGTTTCTGATCAAATAAAATTTATGTGTACAATATAAGGCAAATCAAGAAACTTACATGATTGCAAGCTTTTATTCTAGGAGATATGAGAGTTATATGATGTAACTCCTTAGGTGATAGTCTCTCTCAAATTTATGTGATGAATTTTGTAGAAATTGTGATTGATTTCTATTTACATATCACCTCGCGTGTATCTTAAGTTTCTGCTAGTTGCACACACGACACAAGTTACTCTTTGCTAAACTTTGTACATATTATTGTGTGTGATTTTGGTTTGCCAACCAAGTTTGAAAATTCCTTAAGTTTTATGCAAACATGTTTGTTGTTTGAGAATTTATGGTGCATTGATTGAAAATCTTAATTTTGGGAAAACTGGCTTCAAATCAAGTGTTTTTGAAAAGCATTTCATCTCATACTCATGCGTTTTATTCATAAAATTAAATGCTTTGATGAGTATCTCACAAAACCCCTTATGAGGTCCTTTATGGCAGTCCTCCTTCCTATGCTCATTTGAGGATCTTTGGCTGCCTTTGTTATGCTTCTACACTTGCACATAACAGGTCCAAATTTGCAGCAAGAGCAAGGAGGTGTGTCTTTCTAGGCTATCCTTTTGGCATAAAAGGTTACAAAGTTTTAGATTTGTCCATAAATGTAGTTTTCATATCTAGAGATGTGGTTTTTCATGAAAACATATTTCCTTTTATTGATGGTAAAGCCTCAATTTCAGATCCTTTTACTTCAATTACTGAAGTTGATGGTCTTGCATCTTCCAGCTCAGGTAATGACTCTTTTGTCACTCCTATTACTATCCAAGATGAATCTACTGCTTGTTCAAATCTTGTTCCTGATCCTATTCCAGTTCAGGTTTCTTCTCCCCATTCTGATTCCTCTCATGCAGCTTTTGATTCTACTGATTTTTTAGTTCCTTCTTTACCTATGTCCATTGTTCCTACTTCCATCACATCAGTACCTGCTTCTACATCAGCTCATGAACCACCATTAGCATCTATCGGAAGATCATTTAGGCAATCCACTAAACCAGTCTACTTACAGGATTATGCTTGTGTTACTACTCATGTTTCTGGTGCACCTTATGCTGTGGTTGATGGGCTTACTTACTCCCATTTAGAGCCTTGTTATCAATCATATCTGTTGGCAGTTAGCACATCACCTCAAGAGCCACAATTCTTTTTCCAAGCTGTTAAAGATCCTCTTTGGAGAGCAGTAATGGACAAAGAAATTCAGGCACTTGAACAGACTCATACTTGGGAGCTTACCACCTTACCTCCTGGTAAAACCCCTATTGGGTGTAAATGGGTGTATAGGATTAAGTTGAATCCTGATGGAACAGTGGAGAGATACAAGGCTAGACTTATGGCTAAGGGGTACACACAAAGGGAGGGCATTGATTTTCTTGAGACCTTCTCTCTTGTTGCTAAGACAGTCACTGTTAGAGTCCTTATTGCTTTAGCAACTGCTAGGTGTTGGCCCCTTCACCAATTGGACATAAACAATGCTTTTCTACATGGGGATTTAGATGAAGAGTTGTACATGTCATTACCTCCTGGTTTTCACAGTAAGGGGGGGACTTCAATTGCCTCTTCTTCTTCAAATTCATCTGCTTCTCCTATTGTCTACAAGCTGCTTAAATCCCTTTATGTTTGAGACAAGCTTCAAGACAATAGTATACAAAATTGTCATACACTATTCAACAACTTGGATTTGTTCAATCTACCACTGATAACTCTCTTTTTGTTCATGCTAAAGGCTCTTTGTTCACAGCTATATTGGTCTATGTGGATGACATGGTCAGGAAATGATCCTACTTGTGTAGCAACTTTGAAGTCAGTTTTGGATGCTAAATTTGGAATTAAGGATCTTGGATCCCTTAAGTTCTTCTTAGGACTTGAAATTGCTAGAAGCAAGAAGGGAGTAAGCTTAAACCAAAGAAAGTTTGCTTTAGAAATTTTAAAGGAAACAGGCATGATGGGTTGTAAGCCTGCTAAATCTCCAATGGAACAATAATTGAAACTGTCAAAGGACAGTGGTGAACTTATATCAGATTCAAGTAAGTATACAAGGCTCATAGGTAAATTGATGTACTTGACACTTAGTAGACCTGATATCACATATGCCGTGAACCGGCTAAGCCAATTTTTAGCCAAACCAAGAGTTCCTCATATGCAAGCTGCAACAAGAATCTTGCAATGTGTTAAAGGTACACCTGGACAAGGGATTTTCTTTCCTAGTGATTCAGATTTACAATTGAGAGCATTTTGTGATGCTGACTGGGCAGGATGCCTAGACACAAGGAAATCTCTTACTGGATATTGTGTTTTTCTTGGTGTTGCTTTGATTTCATGGAGATCAAAGAAGCAGTCAATGGTATCAAGATCTTTAGCTGAAGTTGAGTATAGATCTATGGCTAGCACCACCTGTGAAGTTACTTGGATTTTATTTTTACTAAGAGATTTGCAAGTGAAGCATGAGAAGTCAGTTTTGCTTTACTGTGACAACTAGGCAGCGTTGCATATAGCTGCAAATCCAGTGTTCCATGAGAGATCAAAACACATAGAAGTAGATTGTCACATTGTTAGAAACAGAGTTTTAGATGGTACAATCAAGACTTTCCATGTTGCATCCAAGAATCAATTGGCAAATATTTTTACTAAGGCACTTGGTGTCAACAACTATGTTAGAATGGTTAAGAAATTGGGATTGATTAATATTTTTGCTCATCAAGTTGAATATCCAGAGTATATTGTGGATGATCAAGCAGCAAGAGCTTTGCTCTTGAGGGGGTGTTTTAAACTTGATGAGACCAATCTCAATGCTGGTGATGCTAGGACTAATGCTAGTGCTGTGGAAAATAAGTCCAAGATTGATACCAGTGCAGTGAAAGGCAAGACCACGATCTCAAAGGCAGAGCATGAGGTAATGGACATGAGCTACTTAATGGAGACAATAGAAGCCAAACCTTACCATGACTTGTTTATACACAATTATGAGGAATTGCTGCCACGTGGCTTAGGGAGATAAGGCTGTGATATAAATTCTTGTAATCATAGGTAGTTGTAGTATAAGCTTGTAACCACTTTTCCCTTCAAAAGTGGAGATTAGTTTTTTATTCATTATTTTGTATCAGATAGCCTTTTGTATATATAGAGCTAGGCGATTGTACTTATTCATTCTAGAAAGTTGTATTGCTTAGTCTTCTTCAATAAAACAGAGTTTTTTTCAGAGAGAGCTTTCGCCTTTTTTTTACAACCTACTCTCCTCCGACACTGAAATTGACTATGGCTTCTACAATTCTTCTTATGGCCAAAACCCTGACAAAGTATACGCACTTGGGCTTTGTAGAGGAGATGTTAAGCCAGATGTGTGCCTTAGTTGCCTTAATAACGCTACAAAGCTCCTCACACAGCTTTGTCCTAATCAGAAGGAATCAATAGGATGGTATGATTATTGCATGTTACGCTACTCATTACGCAACATATTTGGCATCATGGAAAATAGTCCTTTCTATATGTGGAATTACAATAACGTCTCTGCCAATTTGGATAAGTTCAATCAGGACCTTAGGACCTTGTTGGATGGACTAAGAGTTCAAGCTGTAGCAGGTGGTTCTCTTCGTAAGTTTGCAGAAGCAAATGCAACAGCACCAATTAAACCATGACATAATTTGAAGAATATGTCTTATAAATTGATACTTATCTTTCACCAATTAACATTCAACGTGCTCGTTCAAGAAATGATTTCCATTATGACAAACAATTTTTTTATATACTAATCTATTTGGCATCTAGACTTTGATATATAATTAGTTTTTGAGAAGCTGTTGTTGTTGCATGCTCTTACTTTAAAATGCGCTGCTCTCTTAATAAGGAACTAATAACATCTTGTTCAGGCGAAGCTGTAGATGAGATTGAAAGTTTGGAGTCCTTGCAGTTTGACTTTGACGCTGTTAAAGTTGCAACAGATGACTTTTCTGATGCAAACAAGCTTGGACAAGGTGGATTTGGTGTTGTCTACAAGGTAATGTGACTTTATCATTAACCTTAAAGGCTATTATCCACTCCATTTTACTTGGAATGAAGAAAATTAATTTAACCAGTAAATTTTTTCCCCTTGAATCTAATATCATCAGGGTGCTTCAATTCACAATTAAATTTATAATATTTTAATTTGAAGCATAAAATGGAATCAGTCTCACCATGTAGAGACAGTTGATTCAAATTCTCCTTCTTCTATATGGAGTCAACGATGCACAGCATGTTAATTCCAAAATGGATATCTGCATAAGGGTTAAATATGTTTTAATCTAATACATTTTTCAGGGTAAGCTTCATAATGGACAAGATGTTGCTGTGAAAAGGCTTTCAAAAAATTCTGGACAAGGAGATCTTGAATTTAAGAATGAAGTGTCGTTAGTGGCCAAGCTTCAACACCGAAATTTAGTTAGACTTTTAGGATTTTGCTTGGAAGGAAATGAAAGACTTTTAATTTATGAGTTTATGCCTAATGCAAGCCTTGATCACTTCATTTTTGGTATGAGTTTACATCTACATTCATTTCAAATTATATTCATTGTAATTTTATTTTGGTTTACATATCCTGTGCATAGACTCCCTAAAAAATTTTAGTACCATATAATATATTTTATAAAATATGTAGATCCAATCAAGCATCCACATCTAGATTGGATAAGACGCTACAAAATCATAGGAGGAATTGATCGAGGGCTTCTTTACCTTCATGAAGATTATCGGCTTCGTATTATTCATTGCGATCTCAAATCAAGCAATATCCTATTAGATTCTGAAATGAATTCAAAAATTTCAGATTTTGGTATGGCAAAATTGTTTGCACTTGATCAAAGTGAAGACAATACAAATAGAATTGTTGGGACCTAGTAAGAGCATCAGCAATAGGAAGGCTAAATGCCAAAATGAAAGCTACTTTTACCATTCAAGCCCAAAAACTCACTCCATTTGGCATTGTAAAATACAAGTATTGTAAAAAAAAATACAATTCTGCTACAGTGCGATTCTACATTTAGAATCGCACTGTAGCTGAATGGTAAAAGCAAAAAATATATTTTAATCACTTTAGTCTTCTCTCTCCTCTCTCTGTAATTATAATCTTTCTCTCTTTCTTTCTGCATTCTCTTCTTCGTGCTCTCTTCTTCAACGGTGTGGAGGTCCGTTGGTTGTGATTTTTCCGATGAGTTGGGGATTTGTTCTGATGGGTTTGATGGTGGCTTTCAATGTTTGATGGGTTTGTTTGGTAGTGGATTTCGGTGAAGATGATGATGACGGGTTTGGGATGAATAGAGACGGCAACGGGCGACGGCGACGGCAACGGGCAACGGCAACGGCAACGAGCGACGGCGACAGCGACGGGTTTGGGACGAATAGGGACGGAAACGGGCGACGGGTTTGGGTTTGGGTTTGGTGAGAACAGATGGGTTTGATTTTGGATTTTGGATTTTGATTTTGATTTTTGATTTTGATTTTGGATTTTGATTTTGGATTTTGATTTTGATTTTGATTTGGCTGGATTTTGCTATGGATTTTTCTCAGCAGAGGTGGGTGGTCTAATTGAGAAGCTAGACGGTGGTGGTGGATGGTGGCTGTGGGATTGTTGGTGGTGGCTATGCTGTGTTTGGGTCTGGCGGCATGGGTTTGCTGCCTGGTTTTTTTTTTTTTTTTTTTTTTTTTTTTGGGTGTTGATGGTAAATTATGGGTTGGTTGTGGTGGTGGTAGTGCGGCAGTGGTGGTGTCTGTGGTTGTTGAACAAAAATAAAGAGAGGGAATAAATAATGTGTTGTAGTGTAAATGATGGTAATTGTGGGATATATTATTTTATTGTGTAGAAATATTATTTTAATGAGTAGAATAGGAAAATAAAAGTTGGGATGTTAGGTGTATTGTAAAATGGTATGGTATAATTGATAAAGTAGCTTTTTGAGGTGGTAAAATAAGATGAGATATATAATTCGGATGCGGATGCTCTAAGTATCTTTTTAGGTATGCTTTATGTTTACTTTGTACCAAAGTAACAACATGAAAGTTCTAACAAGTATTGTTGAAAATAATTGTAAATATGCAGTGGATATATGTCTTCAGAGTATGCAATGTATGGACAATTCTCAGTGAAGACTGATGTTTTTAGTTACGATGTGCTAGTTTTAGAGATAATAAGTGGACAAAAGAATAGTTGCTTCTAGAATGGAGAAAATATTGAGGACCTTCTAAGCTACGTAAGTAAGACTATTTTCTTACTAATGTTATATACACCTCGTAAGTATGGAGTGGTAGGCAAGATTGTAGGTTCAAATCTCTCTCTCTCTCTCTCTCTCTCTCTCTCTATATGTGTGTGTTGACTCTAGGAAGAGGGGGGGAGGGGTATTTGATTAAATAGACTCAAAATGAGAAAGAAGGGAAATTTCAACCAACACCCTTAGCTTTTTGATGTGTAGTATGGTAATCTATTTTTTGGGTACATGTCCCTTGTGCCTACTAGTATGACACAATAACATCCATAAATTAATAAAATATCTAGGTAGCTTGTATAGTAAGTTGGGATCAATATGAAGGATGGTGAGTTTAAAGGAAGGGAATAACTATCTCCTATTGAATAGCCTTTTTCTCTCTTTCTTTCTTTCTCTTTAAAACACAAAACAAAATAATGCTCTCTTAAATATTGTATTTTTTCGTTTAAATTATCTTGCAGGCATGGAAAAATTGGAAACAAGGTACAGCTTCAAATCTTGTTGATCCCACATTGAAGGCAGGTTCGACAACTGAAATAATGAGATGTATTCACATAGGATTATTGTGTGTTCAAGAAGATGTAGCTGATAGACCAACTATGGCCTCCATTATTCTTATGCTTACTAGCTTCTCTATTACTCTACCAATGTCTTTAGAACCTGCATTTTTTATGCATAGCAATACTGAATCAAACATTTCCTCACAATGTGGGAGGATGATTCAAGGGTGATAGAGTCATGTCAATATAATAGCAGCTTTGTCCAGGCTATTTCCTTGCTAGTGTTTAATGATTTTATTTTATTTTATTTTATTTTTTGGGTGTGTGGAGAAGGTATGAATTTGAAATCTAATACTAATAATTAATTTGCCCTTTTTTTTAATAAAAGCATACACTATATAGAGTTATTAATAATACATTATCACCTTAACAATCTTCCTAAACATTAACCATTTATTGACTGAAAAAAAAAAAAAATCTCAATTAAAATCATTATTCAACTATGATTGATCCATGACTTCAACATGACACTGCTATTATGTAGTACTAATTGCTTTGAAATAATATTGTATATGTAAAAAATGGATATTTCTACCATAGTACACTTTTGATGCGATGGTCACTCCACAAATATAAGTGCTTGTGGGGTATGGGGGGGAAAAAGGGCTGGAGTTCAAGTCTCCAAGAGAGAACTTCATACACATATATACTTAGATTAGGTTAGAGTAGAATTTCTATCTTGTATAAATAAAAAATAAATAAATAAAGATATTTCTATGATCTATGTTTCGGTTTATGGTTTGGACTTTTTTTTTGAGTAATTGTTATATGGTGTCAGATAGTAGAATTTCTATCTTGTATAAAAAAATTTTTTAAAAAAAATGAATATTTCTATGATCTATGTTTCGGTTTATGGTTTGGATTTTTTTTTGGGTAATTGTTATATGGTGTCAGATTGGCAAAGTCCTCGATGCTAAACTTGATTCTCGTTCCTCATATTTTTTGCATCACAAGAAAACTCTTAATGCAAAAACCTAGGTCTCAAAATAGTGCCAAATCACTCAATCACATTTAAAAAAAAGGCTTATAGCCCAATGGCCCCAATCTCTTTTCCTCTTCATTGTCGCGCTTCAATACCATCTCAGCAACCTTCTATAAAAATTCTTGAATCATGTTAAGCTCAATGGTGCATGTCTCCAAGTTGAACATACGGTTCCCAAAAAAAAAAAAAAGAAAAAAAAAGAACGTCTTTTACCATATAAAAATCAAATGACAGATTACAATTTATTCATGTGGTTTGACCTTGTCATTATTTAGCATGTAAAGTTTCATTTGTTACATTTACACCCGTAAAATTTGAACTGAAAACAAATCTGTTAACTATTAATTCATCCAAATTAACGGATATTGCACTTAGTGAATGAATCAAAGTGTCCAAGACCTCTTTCATTTAAGACATTAGAATTTGACAAACACATTTCAAAGATTTTTTTTTTTTTTTTAATCTAAATTAAACTTAAAATAATTAGCACACATCACAAGAGTGAAAATCTACCTCAAACATACGCCCACTATCTATATTAATTCTATGTACTTCTCAGTTCTAAGTATGTCATGGAAATATGGTTTGTTAAAACAATTTTTACATGTCAACAATAATTCTTAGGGCACATGCGCCATATTTTTTAGCCTAATCAAAAAAATGTATTGTATTTCTCAAAGAAATAATGTTTATTTTGCTAAATACAAAATTTAATATCATGTATTAATTTGTAAATTTGATATTTGACTAAGAAATAAATATGGAAATAAATATTTTAAATTTAAAATTAATTCAATAAAATAAAAATAAAAAAACTCCCCAATTTTTCTTGATATTGGTAAAATTATTTTTGTGCATCTAATTTAGAGTAATTATGCACTAGTTATTGATATAAAAATCACACAAATCATAATAGGCGAAAAGCCACTTCTAGTCCCAACATTTTTAGGCGATTTTCATTTTAATCATTACATTTTATTTTTACCGCTTTTAGTCCCTATTCTGAAAAACACTTTCTATTTTAGTCCCTGCCGTTACTCATTTAACAGAATTATCTTACATGGCAAACAGTCCAACAGTAAATGCTGACATATTCATTAAAATAATATTAAAATAATTATTTACATTTTTAAAAATGCCACATTAGCAATTTAATTTTTTAAAAAAGCCACCTTAGATAAAAATAATATAAAAATTCCTAACCTAATTATTTTTTTAAAAAAGAAAAGAAATTAGTTCAATTAATTTTTTTCTTTTTTTGGAAGAACAAGAAGAACCCAAAAAACACAAACACAAAAAAACACAAAACTCAAACCCAGATTAATTTAACTAATTAATCTGATGAGCTTGAGAAGAGCACCCGTGAGCTCCAAGTTTTCATTTTGGACTGCTTCGGCACAAGCCATTAGTGTGTGCATGAGATGAACACTGGTCTCTTGCGAATCCACAAGAACCGCTCGCCGGGTCTGCTCACACACATTCGACGAGGACAAAGATGAAGAAGACGGTAACAGCGAACAAGACCCAGTTGAAGATTTGAATCGCTTTCGACTTCCTTCACTGATATCCGTTTGTGGGTACACAGCGGAACCGAGAATAGCCCTCAGATTGTACTCTGAATCGTAAACCTGGGAATTAGAAAAACCAGCAATGTTGTTGATTGCCGAGGAATCAGTAATAGTAGGAGGAGGAGGAGGAACAAGAGCTGGGCTTTCAACAATTGGTTGTAAAGGGTCGAGATTTGGGTTTGGGTTATTAAGCTCAGAAAGCATACTTTGAACCCATCCAAAAAGATCAGAAGGGTTGTAATGAATGGTCGAATCACATGAAAGATTTGGAGTTGTACCCATAACCATCTTGAGTTGCTCGAGTTTCTCAGCCATGTTAGCCATCTCAGAAGCCTTCACCTTGTAACCCAGCACAACCAATAGTTCATCCATGCCTCCACTTGCGTCTTGCTCTTCATCCCACATCTTTGCTTTAACACTTGAACTCGATGATGAACACTTGCCATTACCTTTCACTCCAAACCCACCTCTAGAAGAGGTCTCTCTGTGATTCCTCTTGTTCATTTTTGCTTTCTTAAAATGAAAAAAAAAAAAAAAAAAAAAAAAAAAAAAAAAAAAAACCAACTAGAATTGGTTCATTTTGGCCAAATGGGTTTCTTTCTTCTTCTTTTTTTCTTGATTTTGGTTTTACTTAAACTGAGTTCTTCATGTTCTTCCAAAAAAAGAAAAAAAAAAATTAATTTAACTAATTTCTTTTCTTTTTTTTTTTTAAAAATAATTAGGTTAGAAATTTTTTTTATTTGACCTGGATTTTTTTTAAAACTAAATTGCTAATGTGGCATTTTTTAAAATGTAAATAATTTTTTTAATATTATTTTAATGAATACGTCAGCATTTACAGTTGAACCGTTTGCCACGTAGGATAGTTCTGTTAAATGAGTAATGGCAAGGACTAAAACAGAAACCGTTTTTTAGAATAGAGACTAAAAGCGGTAAAAATAAAATGTTGGAACTAAAATGGGAATCGCCTGAATATGTAAGGACTAAAAGTGACTTTTCGCCATCATAATATAGCATAAATTTCGGTAAATAAAATACATAAAATCAATATTTTATTTTATTTCATTGTCATTCAAGACAAATAACAATTTTTAATTCAATATTATATTTTGCACATATTTTTGGAAATTTTTATTGATTTAAATATAATCCAATTATATTTAATTCAATCAAATATTATTTTCAGCATAAATATTAACCATAAAAATATGACAAATTTTAAAATGTAATGTTGGATATGTACATAATCAAACGTGTCAAACACCTCTACCAAATATAACCACATGCATCGCCACTCATGATTGTGATAATGGAGAAGATTTTACCCCTTAATATTGAATAAATTGGACATGGATATGTACTTGCATAAAAAATATATATATAAAAAATAAATAAATAAAAAGAAGGGATACTTATGATAGGAATAAGAGCATTAACATCATGCGCTAAATAGCTCCAAATCTGCCCTGGCAGTGGTCGCTAGAGATCATCGAGGTGAAGTCCTATATAATTGGGGTTCTGGTCTCCATTCGTGCTCACCATCTCAAGCAGAAGCTACCTCTATTCTTTGGGCGGTACAACTTGCGATTCAGGAACATTGGAAGACTGTCATTGTTGAGGGTGACGCACAGGTTTGCTTCAACGCTTAATATGTCATCGCAGGACCATATACCAGGTTGGAACATTTGCACTATTATTAACAACAACTGTAGCTTAGTTTCTAGTTTTGTTTCTTGTAAGTTTCGCTGGATTAGGAGAAACAGCAACTTAGTTGCGCATTCAGCTGCTAGCTAGATTTGCGTTAAACTCCTGCCAGCAATTTTGTTTCAATAAGAGTAATCTTCCTTCCTCACTTTTGTCGGTTTGTATGGAAGATTCCTCATTGTGCTCTTTTGTTAGTGTTTAATGAGATTGAAGTTTAGCAAAAAAAAAAAAAAAAAAAAAAAACAGAAGAAGAGCATTAACATCAGTTGTGCTACAAAATGTTATTTTCACACATCAAAAAGTTAATTTATCTCTTTTAAATTTTAACACACTATTTTACAATACATCATACGTCACATCTTATATAATTTTACCACTTTATTTAAACATTATTTCTTTAATAATTTTAATTCTTTTTTTATCATTAATAGGAGAGAGAGAAAGTAATAAAATAACTTTATTTTTTTATTTTCATGTATAAATTTTTTTTTCTTTTCTTATTATGTAGAATTATATGACTAGTAGATTTATGTATCATTCAAATTTTATTTTTGAGTGTTTTCATTTTACTGTTGTAAGAAAAAGAACACCCAAAAAAAAAAAAAAGTATTTTTTTGCATGTGAAAAAACCCATTAAATACTGAATAAATGTCATAAGAACAAGAAATTAGCAATTTATTTTAGTTTGATATATTTAACCTTTTTATTAAAATTTTAATATTTTAATAAATTTCATTCATAAAATATATTTAATAAAATTATATAAAATTTTTTATATATGTATTTATATTTTATAGACATGATGAAAATAAATAGGGATGATTTATTCAGGAAAAAAAATATTAGAGAGACAACTAGCCATTTCTAGAAAATCAATTTTTATTAATTTTTTTTGTTCGTTTAACAATCTATCTGAGGAGTGAGAACCGATCTTGGGCTTTTTTTTTCCTAAGATTTAAAATCTATTGGAGGTTTTTATGAGGGAAGGGAACTACTGAATAACAATTTCCTTTATTTGATTTGTGTGATGGAAAAGAAAAGGGGAAAAAGCCAATTACTTAGAGCATCCGCAGTGGGCTCTCCATATGCTAAATGTTATATATATTTGGCATACAAGCCCAACAAACGCTCAGCAATTGGGAGGCCATATGGGAAACGCTATTTTTTTTTTTTTTTTGGGATTTAGCTACAGTACCATCTCAAATGTAAGATGGTACTGTAGTTGTATAGTATAAAAAAAAAAAAAATTATTGCTTTTTATGCCGGGAATTTCTCTTTTCTCCCTCCTTATTTTTGATCTTTTATCTCTCTTTGTTCTCTCTTTCCCTGTTCTCTCTTTCTCCTCTACTTTGTGCTTTCTTTAGACCCAATACTCTGCCCCTCTCTCTCCGATAAGTTTTAGATGCTTCTCTCTCTCCGATGACCCTCTCTCTTTGATAATGATTCTGACGAGCATCCGTGCTCCGATCCCTTTACCGATTCACAGGCACTCATAAATCCAACCATCTAGATACCCATTTCAGTTTTCACTCCATTAAGATTTGTGGGTTTGGATTCACCGATTCAGTCATCCCTTTTTACTGATTCACTCTTCACTCCATTGGTCTCTGAAATCAAATCAAAATCAAAAGCCTGGTAAGATTTTGAGTTTTTGTGTTTATGTTTCTTTTCTCTTTCTGCAATAAAATTTGTGTTTGTGTTTTGGTTTTGATCAAATAATTGCTGTTGATGTTTGCAGAGGTGGGATTCAGCTTGGTTGATTTTCTTTGCATTTGGTTCTCATTCACTCTTTCCCTGTCGGTCTCTCACTTTGCTTTGCTTCAAATTTGGGTCCTCAAAAGAAAGGTACAGAACCCAAACCCAAATCCCTTCTCATCTCAGATCCCTTATTTCTTCCACATTTTGATATCATCCATGTCTTAGTTTTAAATTCCTATTGTGAACATGAAAATTTTGTTGTACTATTCGGATTTTGTAAAATGCTTGTTGATTTATGCATTATTTTTTTGTAGCTCGTAAATGGGATTTACATAAAAGTGGGTTTGCATGTGTATTATTTTGCTTCATTGATAATTGGTTATGTGAACTTGATAGGGAAGATTTTCGAATCATGCTTGAAGACCATTTGGAGTCTTTCTTCACCTCTTCTCTCTTTCTCTCTCTGTTAATAATAATAAAAATTAAACCCAAGCGGTAGGAGTTAAGGCTGAATCCCCTGGTGGTGAAAGCCTGGCAAGTAATTGATAATGGGACTGGTCCAGCCAGTAATTGAATTTTGGACTAGTCCAGTAGCAACCTTCTTCCTTGGTGGGTTTTAATTAATTTTCTTTATTATTTATACTTTCTTTTTTCTCCATTGATAGAAATGAAAAGTCAAGATTGTCATTTTTACCACAGTGATATAGGCAGTTGTGGGTATTCAACCTTGTCTTCGTAAATCTTAATGGTTAGGATTATTTTAGATACAGTTAGAAGTAGCAGCTCCGCGTTCCCCGGTTCCCTTTCTCCTTTAGTAATGTTAAAGAAAGGTGTCTAAAATGTGCTTTTGGAAATCATTTTCAGGCACAATGAAAAAGTTATTCTTGCATGACTTTGTTCGGAACTTGGAATAATATTTCTAGAGATTCTTAATTTAAGCAAGCAGCATAAGAAAAAGGCTAAAAACCATCTTGAGATTATTTCTGATACGAACATTATATAAGTATCCCAAATGAATATTTAACTCTTAATAATGCCTTGATTCACTCTACCATCAAATAGGCAGCACCAATGGAACTACTGAAATCTTTTTATTAAGTGACAAAATTTTATGCTTGCTATCAACAATTGAACTCCATTTTCTGCAGAAGGGTTTCTAGATTTCTGGATTCCATGAGCTTTCATTAGTTTCTGTTTATTCGTTACTTTTGTTCTCTCCTTATTTCTTTCTGCAGTATCACTTGTATACAGTCCGTGTACTTGGGCAGTGCTTTTCTTATCGATTTTTCAATGAATTTATTTACTTCTAAATAATAAAAATAATAAATATGCAAAACTTTAAAAAAAGGGGAAAGAGTAAGTTACCCTGTTCATTTAACTCGCTCTCATTGAAGCTACTGTTAACAACATGTAGTTTTCTTAAATAACTAAGTCAAGTTAATGACATTCTTTCTTAATAACTGATATGGAAGAATCATAGCAAGTACCATGGGCTTAACCTGTCAGCTTCTGCTCAGGCTGACGGGCCAGTCATGATGGACGTTAAGGACTAATACGTAAAAAGACATGCTGACGGTTAGGGAGATCCAAGAACAGCTCAAGGGCCAATTATGTTCAAAAAGGCTAACGGCTCTTTATCGACGTAGGGAACGAGACAAACCGACGGGAAAGAGGCCGACAGTTCCAATAAATCCTTTGCTTGGCCACCACGCTTAATGATAGATTCCTACAAGGAAAGGACTCTGCAATCTACGCTCATAAGGATTCCTATATGGAAAAGACTTCTGCGCCAAGGAAGAAAGGTCAACCCCCTACTACTATAAAAAACCCAATACTCTCATAAATCGAGGTACGTACAATTAACCCCTCTCTAGCACTCTAGAGTTGAAAGAAGTTCTAACTTGACCTTCGGAGGGTATTTGGCCGGCACCACACCGGTGCTCTCTGTTAGGTCTTCTCTTTTTCTTGTTATGCAAGTGTCGTTTTGAGGATACGAGCGTTGTGCAACTCACTGTTGATATTTTCAGCATCATCAGTTGGCGCTGTCTGTGGGAAAGCGATTAATTAAGCCATACTCTCGTTTCCCGGACTAAAGGGTTGCATGGTACTCACTCGCTCAATGGCGACTACTAATGACGTACAAGGAGAGGAGCCACCCACGACTGCCCTCGAGAGACAGTTCGGATTATCGATGCCGCCGTAGAGCGTCTCATCAAACAGAACCTCGACTTGGAAGAACAGCTGCGCTAGAAGGATGCAGCACTAAATGGCCAACTAGAAGATCAGGAAGGGACTAGCAAGAATCAGGAGAGACCTGAGGGCAGCCATGCCCCAAGCAGGCCGAAGAGGCAGCACGTGAGCGTGCCATCCCTTACGGATGCGACTCCACCACATATTGCCGTCGAGATGCAGGCGATGAGAGAATAGATGGAGGTCATGATGAATGTTCTTAAGGGGCAAGTCTCCAGTGATCTTGATGATCTGGTCAACCGTACTGACTCGCCCTTCACCGTGGCCGTGAACTCCTTCCCCCTACCCCACAAGTTTCCCATGCCGAATATAGATAGCTATGACGGGGTGAAGGATCCTCTGGACCACCTGGAAACTTTCAAAACCCTGATGCATCTTCAGGGGGTAGCAGATGAGATCATGTGTAGGGCCTTTCCCACAACACTCAAAGGCCCCACAAGGGTATGGTTCAGTCGGCTGACGCCCAACTCTATCAGCAACTTCAAGGAGCTAAGCGCCCAATTCACTACACACTTCATTGGGGGACATAGGTATAAGAAGTCCACGGTATGCTTGATGAGTATCAGGCAAAGAGAGGACAAGACGTTGCGATCCTACATAACGCGCTTTAATAAGGAAGCGCTATCGGTTAACGAGGCCGACGATAAAATACTTGTAGCGGCCTTCACAAACGGGTTGCGAAAGGGCAAGTTTTTGTTCTCCCTATACAAAAATGACCCAAAGACCATATCGGAAGTACTCTACAGGGCTACCAAGTATATGAATGCTGAGGACGCATTGCAGGCCCGAGAAGAGAAGCTAAGAAAAAGGGAGAGGCAGGAAGATGCTCGACCAGACCAAGGGAGAAAGAGACCCAGAATAGGAGATTGAAGAGACGAAAGGCGTTCTAAGCCTCCGGGAGGGAGTTCACAAGCTTCACCCCACTGACCGCCCCAATAGATCAAGTCCTAATGCAAATTAAGGACGAAGGGGCTCTGACCTTCCCTGGAAAGTTGAAGGGGGATCCTAATAGGCGTTCCACAGATAAGTACTGCTGCTTTCACCGAGATCACAGCCATGACACAGCTGACTGTTACGACTTGAAGCAGCAAATCGAGGCCCATATAAGGAAAGGGAAATTACAGAAATTCGTAAGCAAGGAAAGAGCAGATCCAGCACCTCTAGAGCACCCTCCCCGGCGAGACAATGACCGTCCAAGACCTCCCGTTGGTGACATACGAATGATTGTAGGAGGGATGGCTACCAGATCGTCCAAAAAGGCTCGAAAGACGTACCTCCGGATGGTCCAAAACGTCCAGTTGACGGGTCCAGTGCAAAATGTAGCCCAAAAGGAAAGCCCCGTTATTGAGTTCTCAGAAGAAGACGCGCAACGTATTCACCATCCGCACGACGACGTGCTTGTTGTCAGCCTACAGGTTGGGGACTACAACTTGCATCGGGTGTTGGTCGACAATGGCGGCTCGGCAGACATCTTGTACTACTCGGCATACTAGCAAATGAAAATTAGCAGGGAACAACTGGTTTCAACGAACGCCCCACTTGTCGATTTCAGGGGTGCAAAGGTGTTTCCGCTGGGCGCGGTCACGTTGGCTGTGACAGCAGGCGACTACACCCAGCAAATCACAAAGGACGTAACGTTCCTCGTGGTTGACCATTCGTCCGCCTATAATGCTATCCTAGGGCGACCCACCCTCAACGCGTGGAAGGCGGCAACTTCAACTTATCATTTAATGATCAAGTTCCCAACAGAATACGGAGTCGGAGAACTACGTGGAAACCAGATTGCCGCACGCAAATGCTACGTGGCCATGATGGAAATGGATGATCACCTCCAAACCATGAGCATAGAAGAGCACCGGAGTGCGAAGGAGCCAGTCGAGAAGCTTGAAGAAATACCCCTAGACGACTCCATACCTGACCAAACAACAAGGATTGGAACCCTTGCAAGTCTCGCAATCCGGTGAACGCTTACAGCATTCCTCAAGCCTGGAGTCATGAGGACATGCCAGGAATAGATCCTTCTGTCATGGTGCATAGGTTGAATGTATCACCACCCTTTCCGCCCATCCGGCAGAAGAAGCGGGTCTTCGCCCCAGAACGGGATCAAGCCATAGCCGAAGAAGTCCGCAAGGTATGAGAGGCAAATTTCATTAGAGAAGTCTACTACCCCGACTGGCTAGCAAACGTAGTGATGGTCAAGAAAACTTTCGAGAAATGGAGGATGTGTGTAGACTTCACCGATCTAAACAAAGCGTGCCCTAAAGACAGCTACCCCCTCCCGAGAGTCGACACTCTAGTAGACTCTACAGTTCAACACCAGCTATTAAGCTTCATGGACGCTTTCTCTGGCTACAACCAACTCAAGATGCATGATGATGATCAAGAAAAAACGTCCTTCGTAACTAGCCAAGGCCTATTCTGCTACAAGGTAATGCCGTTTGGTATAAAAAATGTGGGCGCAACATACCAAAGGCTTATGAACAAGATGTTCGCATGGTAGATCGGGAGAAATGTCCAAGTGTATGTGGATGATATGCTGGTTAAAAGTTGAAGGGAAGAAGATCATTTAGAAGACCTCAAGGAAACATTCAACACCCTTCGCTCTTACAACATGAAGCTTAATCTAGGAAAGTGTGCCTTTGGGGTGACGGCAGGAAAATTCTTAGGATGTGAAGGAAGTACAAAGCCTCAACGGCAAGATAGCAGCGCTAAACAGGTTCGTCTCCAGGGCAACAGGCAAGTGCTTACCCTTCTTACGCACATTAAAAAGATCTTTCGAGTGGACCGCTGAATGCCAACGAGCGTTTGAAGAGTTGAAAGCTTACCTTTCTTCCCCACCACTGATGCTGAGTCCCTCGTAACCAGGAGAAGAACTCTTTCTCTATCTCCCTGTCTCCCCAGCTGCCGTCAGCGCCGCCTTGATCAGAGAAGAAGAGAAAGTACAGAAACCCGTGTATTACACTAGCCGGGCGTTACGCAGAGCTGAAGAAAGATATCCACCCATGGAGAAACTTGCTTTCGTGCTAGTTACAATAGCACGCAAACTGAAGCCGTACTTTCAAGCCCACACGATTATTGTCTTAACTGATAAGCCTTTGTGACGGGCAATGAGCAACCCAGATGCTACCGAGCGCTTGACACTTTGGGCCATAGAATTAAGCGAGTTTGACATCCAATATCGCCCGCGCACCGCTGTCAAGGGACAGGTCGTGGCAGATTTCATAGCAGAATTCACGAATGGTGAGGACGGGGGGGCAAAGGAATCCCCGCAGTGAAGCATACATGTAGATGGATCCTCCAACAGACAGGCTGGCGGAGCCGGCGTTGTACTACAGTCACCTGAAGGAGATACGGTAGAGTGAATGGTCCGCCTTGAATTCCCTACTACCAATAACGAGGCAGAGTACGAAGCTCTGATAGTAGGGCTCGACCTCGTAAAAGCAGCGGGAGCCGAAAAAGTGATCGTTTACTGTGACTCCCAAGTCATAGTCAACTAGATAAGTGGGGTGTATGAATGCAAAGGCGAAAGAATGAAGAAGTATCTGGACCAAGCAAGAAGGAGGATGAACGAGCTGAAGGTCAAAATTACACAGATCCCCCGGGGGGAAAACGAGCAAGCCGACCGCTTGGCCAAAGCCACCTCAACCGAACACATGGTCACCATTAGTAGTACACTCTTCTTCACACAGCTCTCTCCACTCATAAATGCTGTCAACGTACAGGAGCTCGGTCCCCAAAACGATTGGACCACGCCATTAACCTATTTCTTGAAAAATGGCATATTGCCGAATGAGAAGGAGGCGGCAAGAAAACTGAAGGTTCAAGCAGCAAGGTTCGTGTTGATAAGAGATGTTTTGTATAAAAGAGGTTTCTGCCGCCCCTACCTACGATGCTTAGGTCCTAAAGAAGCAGATTATGTCATGAGAGAAGTGCACAAAGGAATCTGTGGAAACCACTCAGGATCAAGGTCGCTAGTACACAAGCTAGTACGAACTGGGTACTTTTGGCCAACAATGCAGAAGGATGCCGAGGCTTATGTGAAGGCCTGCGACAAATGCCAAAGGTTCAGCAACGTCATCAGGCAACCATCCGAAGAACTCACCCTGATGACAGCACCGTGGCCGTTCGCTCAGTGGGGGTTGGACATCATGAGGCCGTTCCCCACGGCAATATGACAACTGAAGTTTCTAATTGCCGGCATTGACTACTTTACGAAGTGGGTGGAAGCTGAAGCCTTGGCCACCATTATAGAAAAAAACGTACGGAGCTTCGTTTAGCGATGCATCATATGTAGGTTTGGCATTCCAAGAATCTTAGTCTTGGACAACGGGAAGCAATTTGACAACGACTCCTTCAAGGACTTCTGCTCGTAGTTAGGGATACAGAACCACTACTCCTCCCCCGCCCACCCCTAAGCCAATGGACAGGTCGAAGTCACAAACCAGTCCTTGCTAAAAATTATCAAGACCCGGCTCGAGGGGGCAAAGGGCATATGGGTTGAAGAGTTGTCGAGCATACTATGGGTCTACAGGACAACAGCAAGGACACCAACAGGAGAGACACCATTCCGACTAACGTACGGGAACGAAGCAGTTATCCCAGCCGAAGTCAGCCTTACAAGCTATAGGGTGCACAACCATGACGAAAACAGGAATGACGAGGCCATACGTCTGTAGCTTGATCTGGTGGACGAAATCAGGATGGCAGCAGAACAAAGGCTTGCACGGTACCAGGACCGCATGGCCTAGAATTACAACTCTCGGGTCAGACACAGAAACTTCCAGGTGGGAGACCTCGTTCTAAGAAAGGTTATGGGTGCAGCAAGAGGCCCCACCCAAGGAAAGCTCAGCCCAAATTGAGAAGGACCCTACCGAATTACGGCATGGCAAAGGAAGGGAGCCTACCATCTAGAGACATTGGACGGACGGAAGCTACCACATCCATGGAATGCGAAACACTTACGAAAATATTACCAGTAGGGGCGGCGACACGAAAAGCAACACCTTTTTTGAGAACACTAAGACTTATCGATTACCTTTTTAAGTATTTGTTACAATAAGCCCAAAGGGCAGTTTTTTCCTACTTAGTATTTGCTACAATAAGCCCAACGGGCAGTTTCTTCTACTTATGTTTTTGCTACAATAAGCCCAAAATGGGCAGATTTTGTTTCCAGACTACCTTTTATATTAATGCATAACGATGAGAGTTTACTCAGAACCACTGAAGTTTCTACTTACAAATATAAGGTCAATAAAGACTAAAAAATGACCAAGTCCAAAATTGGACAAGCCAAAAAGCTAACGGTCTAAAAAATGACCAAGTCCAAAAATGGACGAGCCAAAAAGCTGACGGTCTAAAAAATGACCAAGTCCAAAAATGGACGAGCCAAAAAGTTGACGGTCTACGAAATGACCAAGTCCACAAAATAGACGAGCCAAAAAGCTGACGGTCTAAACAAGTGACCAAGTTCAAAAATGGACGAGCCAAAAAGTTGACGGTCTAAAAAATGACCAAGTTCAAAAATGGACGAGCCAAAAAGCTGACGGTCTAAGAAATGACCAAGTCCACAAACTGGACGAGCCAAAATAGCCGACAGTCTAAAAAATGACCAAGTCCAAAAATTAACAAATCAACTAAACCGACGGTATAAAAATGACCGGGTCCACAAGATGGACAAGACGACCAAAATTGACAGACTAAATAAAATACTGACGGAGTGCTCGAACCAATAAACTCAGCCATTAGACTGACGGTCTAAAAAAGGCTGAATTTGTCAGTCCACAAATGGACAAGTCCATAAGGTAGATGACCTCGTCACGAGATAGTAGGATTTTGCCAAAACTTTCTACAATCATTAAAGCAAAATGATCAAAAAACTGATGAATTTATTAAGCAAACTTACACTAGAAAGCTCAAAGTTTGAACCGACGACTTAGTGAAACCGACGGTTTAGTGAAACTGACGGTACACTAAACTGAAAGGGCCCACAATCTTGGTTTCGAAACATGCAAGTTAAATAAACCAAGCAAAAGTAGCTACATACAAGTAATCAAGAGCGACGGCGTTATAAACAAATCCAAACCCAAAAAGGCATTTAAAAAGCTGTCAAAATATTACACATTGGTGCCCAAGGGGCACTTAATAAAGCTGTTTGCTACATAGATAAAAAAGAAAAAAAAAAACATGAGCAACAAAAATAAAAAACCGTCACTTAAAAAATTCTTTCTATTTAGCAGAAGGGTCCTCTCCATCAAGCAGCACCACAAGAGGAGTCGCGGTAGTTGTTGGAAGGTTCGCAGCAGGTTGGGCCAAGACAACCCCACTACCTCCATGAGGGGGAGAATCAACCAAGTCGTCAACACCAACAATGACGGCATCAGTTGCAGGCATCATAGGCTGAGCGTCGTCTAGGGTAATTCCAAATAGGTCCAATTCAGGAAAAGCTGACGCGACTTGTTTGAGACAATCATCGAATCCCGTGCCATAATAGCCACCACAAGAATCGATAAAGGAATCTGACGCCTTGAATTTCTCAACGGCGTCAGCCCCTGCCGTCTCCAACTGTCCACGAAGGGTCGATAGATCTCCTTCTAGTTCGTCCCTCTGACGGCTCGCCTTTTCCAGCTTCCCCTTTACCTCTTTCAGCTCGAGGTTAAGTGTACGCACCGCCTCCTTATACTAAGCCTGCTGGTCTCGCATGTTGGCATTATGCTTGTTAACACGAGTGATGACCCTCTCCTTGGCCACGCACCGATCTTACAGCGCCTTCACATGAACCAAAGCCTAGAAAAAGATATAACCGTCAGTTATCAAAAAAGAAAAAATTAGGCACGTCAATCAAAAAAAAAAGGAAAAAAGCTGACGGCTTACCCGCGAGAGATCAAACAAGGCTGACGACCCCAATTCTTTTGTCCCCAGCTGAGCGCAAGGATCTATATCCGTCGGTCTTATGAGTGCTCCAATAGCCTCGACGGCAAAATCCTTATACGTCAGCAGGCTATGGGGTCCCTGCAGGACGGGACCAGAAGAGGTCATAATACCCTTCCCGACTCCATGGCCCGACGTGGGGGGCGACTTCCTAGGAGTGACGGTTGGCTTTTTCGACGAACGAATAACTACCCCGTCAGTTTTCCTCTTCTAGGAACCCTTAGCGATGGTTTGGGGGGTAGACGTAGACGTCGTCTCCCCCTTTGCCTTCTTTTCCTCCTTCTAACGGGTAGCGGCAGCCTTGATCCGTTCCTTAGCTACATCCATTTCTGCAAAAAACGCATAAGGGAAGCTGACGACTAAAAGTACAAAGAGTGACGTATCGAATAGGTCAAGGAACTTATGGTGACGGGCAAACTCTTCCAATCTACGAGCTTCAGGCGTCGGTTCAGGACCCCCGCAGTACGTATGAAGAGTGTCGAGGGTAATCAAGTCCCAGCACGATCGCTCTTCTATAGGTATCTCCAAAACCCGACGGATGAAATCTTCCTGCTCGTCGGTTATTGATGGACGAGTGAAAGTTGAAAAAGAATAATTTGGCTACGTTAGTACCTTTTCAAAAATAAATTGAAATAAGTAGCAAACTGACGAGGATAAAAGCTGACGATTAAAACCTGACTCCCTAACAAAGCCCCAAGTATTGTCAAAACAACTAAAGGGAATCATTTTCCACTCTTCCTGATGGCACACACAGTCCATCCCTTCCATAAAAAAGAACCTACTCTTCCAGGCTCTATTGGAATTTGGCATCTCAGACACCAGCCTCAACTCCTTCTCCCTGATGGCAAAATGATACATCCCCTTTGAAGAAAAAATGTGCCGGGGTTTATAGCAGTAGAAAAATTCATCCAGGGAAAGCTGATGGTGGCCTCCACTTAGACGACCCCACAATACCTCAGCACTAATAAAGATTCTCCACGAGTTTGGAGCAATCTGACTGACGGATATACCAAGGAAATCAGCCAGTTGACGGTGTAAAGCCGTCAGAGGCAATCTCAACCTGGCAGAGAACATGGCATCATACATGCCAACGTCTGCAGTTCTTCTCGTATAACATTTGTCACCCTCCCTAGGTAGATGGATAGGAATATGGTCGGGGATTTGGAAACGGGTGCGTAATTCGTTAAAAATTTTAAGTGTCATCTTTGGAAGGAACTTATTCACAGCCCAGTCCTTGGGAAGGATGAAGGGACGACTACCTCCAGGACTTTCAGAATCCCCTTCACAAGACTCCTCGTCACCTTCATCCCCGTCACTATTTCCCTCTCCTAATCCAACTTCACCCTCCTCGCCTACTTCCTCCTCCTGGCCGCCGTTTCCCTGACTTCCTACTTCCTCGACGGGAGCATGGGCTGACGTCTCTCTCTCTGACAACCAGGAGGAACTCTCAGACTCACTACCTGAGCCTGAACCAAACACCGCGTCGTAGCCCACTCCTTCGCAGACCGACGACTGGTCACTCGACGCGTCACTCGACATCTATCTATAAGTGACGGGTGTAAACTAAGCACCTAGGTTGACGACCTCACTTTAAAGAAAACAATTGAAAGTGTGCGAGGAAAGAAAGGAAACTTACAAGTTTTCCGAGAGTAACGATTGAAGAAGTGACGACAGGAATGCTGGTAGTACTGACGGAATATAGGCGACGGATGTGCTCTCCAGGAATCAGTGAAAGTGAAATAGTGAAAATAGGGAGAGGTGGGCCATATATATATATAAGGGAAACACACGGAAGACGAAGCGACGCCCACATCCAGACGCGGAGCCAACCTAAGCACGCCATGTGTCCTAGCATTTAATACTGGGGTGTTAGCTTTAATTATTTTCTCTCCCCTGGTCAAAGCAGCAGGTAATGACGAATGAAAACTCCATAACCCGTCAAGTATAGCCGACGGAGATATGGAGTAGGCGGCAACTGATATGGAAGAATCATAGCAAGTACCATGGGCTTAACCTGTTAGCTTCTGCTCAGGCTGACGGGCCAGTCACGACGGACGTTAAGGACTAATACGTAAAAAGACATGCTGACGGTTAGGGAGATCCAAGAAAAGCTCAAGGGCCAATTATGTTCAAAAAGGCTGACGGCTCTTTATCGACGTAGGGAACAAGACAAACCGACGGGAAAGAGGCCGACGGTTCCAATAAATCCTTTGCTTGGCCACCACGCTCAATGATAGATTCCTATAAGGAAAGGACTCCACAATCTACGCTCATAAGGATTCCTATATGGAAAAGACTTCTACTCCAAGGAAGAAAGGTCAACCCCCTACTATTATAAAAGCCCCAATACTCTCATAAATCGAGGTACGTACAATTAACCCCTCTCTAGCACTCTAGAGTTGAAAGAAGTTCTAACTTGACCTTCGGAGGGTATTTGGCCGGCACCACACCGGTGCTCTCTGTTAGGTCTTCTCCTTTTCTTGTTGTGCAGGTGTCATTTTGAGGATACGAGCGTTGTGCAACTCACTATTGATATTTTCGGCATCATCAATAACCTTTGCCTTTTCTTTGTGTTATTTATCTGTTCTTGGAGGACTACTGTATGGCTATGACATTGGTGCTACATCTTGTGCCACAATATCTATAGTGGTATGCTTTTAATGTAATTTTTAACTGTAGTGGCATTATATTCATCTGACTTAGCTTGTTTTCATTCTTTTGAATGAAAATTCTCATTTAAGAGCCAAAAAAGTATATTTGTATTTCCTTGCTTAAAGGACACACTCTAAAACTGCAGCTTAGATAAGATAAGCAATTATTTTTTGACCCTATACTACTGTTAACAGCATGTAGTTTTATTAAATAACTAAGTCAAGTTAATGACATTCTTTCTTAATAACCTTTGTCTTTTCTTCGTGTTATTTATCTGTTCTTTTAAAGTGAACTCCACACTAACTGTTTTAAGTTCCTTATTTAAAAGGGATGAGTACACAAGAAGAGATAACATGAAGGGCTAATATGTCACAAATGGATGATGATTTTTTGGCACCACTTTTAAGTGAGTCTCAAAATACTTCAATGCCCATCCAAGAGTCTTGTCCGGAAGTTGAAGTTGTCACCCCTGATCCAACAAAACGTGGTGGCAACTTCAGTGTAGATGAAGACAACCTCCTTGTCTCCGCATGGCTTAACACTAGCATGGATGCCATGCAAGGTACTGACCAAAGGATTGCCAAATTTTGGAAGAAAATTTGGCAATACTTTTGCGAGAACAACACTTGCGGAACAACACGTTCTGCTTCCTCCCTTCAAAGTTGATGGGGAAATATTAATAGGGAGAGAAGTAGGTTTGTTGGTTTCATGGCTAAAATTGAAGCCCGAAATCCAAGTGGTGTGACTTACGAGGACAAGGTATAAAATATATTACAATAGTGTCACAATAATAATTTCCGAATAGTTTCAAGACACTAATTATTTTATTTTATTTTTTAAAAATTTAGTTGAAAGAAGCAAAGAAACTATATAAAGAGTCATCAGCTCAAACAACCGGCAAAAAATCACCTTTTGCATTTGAACATTGTTGGGTTGTGTTGAAGAACCAACCAAAGTGGAGTATGCCTAAGGAAAGATCAAAATGGCTCCCTCAAACTCCCAGTTCAGTTGATCAAGTTTGTAGTAATGACGATGACACAATGGAGGTAGAGAGACCAAAAAGGCTAAGCGAAAGAGAACAGATGATGATAAGGGTTTTGGGGATTATTTGGTGAAAAAAATGCAATATATGCAAGAAACACATGAACAAGACAATGAGACTCTTCGCATCAAAGCAGATAGGGTTCGAGTGGATGCGCAAAGAGCTGAAATTGAAAAGGAAAGAGTTGAAATTGAAAAGGGAAGAGCTGATATTGAAAAGGAAAGGCTTCGTCTTGAAACTAGTAGGGAGACGCATAGAGTTGATATTGAAAATGAAAGGCTTCGTCTTAAAACTATTAGGGAGGAGGGAAGAATAATGACCTTGGATACAAGTGGCATGAATAACAAAGAAAGACTTTATTTTGAAAAACTCAAGGATCAAATCCTTGCAAGACAACAATTAGGGTAAATAGTTGGGTTTGACCCAAGGGGATGATGTCTTGTCTAACTATATTTTGGTAGTAAATTATATATGGGTTGGGGTTTGGCATATGTAGATGATATTTTGTTTCAACCTTATTTTGGTAGTGGCTTATTTTAAGCATAGGTTTGGAACATGTAGATGATGTATTGTTCCAACTTGATCAATTGGCAGTATGTTGTGCCACTTATGTAATCACATCATTTTTGCTTATATGAAAAACTTATGTCCTTCCTATGTTTGATGATGTATTTTTGCTTATAATAAGATTGATTAACTAAGCTAGTGTTTCAATTTCTTGATTAATATTTTAGTACATGAATGAATATTGCAATTCAATGAACATTCATGTACTAAAATATTTTGATGTAGGGGATAACTATACTTCATGTCACAGTGACCCTTTTGTGAAACTTGAATGTATTGCTACATACTTCATAAATTGGTGACCCACTGACTGGCTGTGTCCCTTCATAAATTATTGAAGTTTTCTACCCTTCACAATGACCCTTCATAAATTATTGAACTAGCTAGCTGTGTCCACCTTTTGTGACCTTGGTTAAAATTGGTGACCCACTGACCCTAATATTGCAGTTTTCTACTAATTGCTATGCAATTTTCAGTTTGCACTAATAGTATCATAATTATTTCTATAGGATAAAGGATTTGAGGAGGCAAAGCCAATAATTGAAACTTTGAAAACTAAAGGTGCTTCTTTAGTTGGGGCTACAGGCTTTTGCTGGGGTGGTGAGTTTTTCTCTATTAATTCTTTTTTGCTTTCTTTGTGAGTATCTTTATACAGCATTTTTTTTGACAATTTTGTTCCACCCAAACTCTTGAAACAATATGATGAGGCCTTAACTTCTCAATCTAAGGTAGGAAGATCAAATCCTTGTCTAGTTTTATTTTAATTTTTGTATATCCATGTAATAATAAAAACACCCACATTGGATAAATGTCCTGTCAAATTTAGTTGCCAAACATTGACAGGGCTACCCAATTAAAGTTAATTATAGGTTACCCACAATCCAATATTAAGGGTGTAAGATAGTGGAAAATAGAAATTGGAAAAGTATGTCATTTTTATTTTTTAATTAACCAAGATTAACTGCTACATCAACAAAGGGTGGAAATTTGTGGAGGGTGGGTTTATGTATCTATGATTAAAGCTTCGGAAATTAGCACTTTCTTTCTTTTTTATAATAAATAATATAATATAACTTTGGTATCTTTGACCAAACTCAGATTTCGTACAGGAGTACTTTTTCTTTGATGTTTAAATAATTGAATTGTACATACTGCTAAATGAAAAAAAAAAAAAAATTTATTGGAATAATGGTTGTAGTTTATCAAGTTTGGATGTGTGCACATGTATGATTGTACGAACCACGTTCAGTTTATTTTTAGATTTGTTTTTATGGTAGGCTATATAACACGGTAGCCCCCACGAGTATGTGTCATATAATATTAATTGGTCATGGCGTCTGTCTGAATGTGTGTATGTAGCCATTTCTTCGGTCAAAGCATGTGTTCTCTCGTATTTCTGTCGCCCAAGGTTATATGTATGCCATTGGAATTTGGTTATATATATATATATAATTCCACTCAAAACTCGTTGATACAAGTGACTGTCTAGTAGTTTAGCACAAAAAAAGAAAAAAAAAATTCATTGTTGCATGCTAAGATAACTTAATAGTTGATGGAATTATAACCATCATTAGTTCTCATTACAGATTTAAAACAGAAAACTTAAAAACCTTAAAAAGCAAGTAATTTATTTCAGGACCTTGTTGACAGAAGAAAACAAACTCAGACCATCGCACAAGAAGCACAAGTTTTTACTGGTACTGGCTTGCTAGTTTACCTTCCTTGACAATGTAGTTTTGTGAAGGAAATTCTTCACCCTTGAAGTACCTCTCGAGCATATCCTTAGTTCCAGCAGCATATCGTAACTGCACAAGTTCCATTTAAAATTGGTGGTGTTTAACAGGAAATTGAACAAATAAAAAATTAAACATAGGGGAAAAGAGGACAAAACATACCTGTGCATCAATGGTGGTACCAGAAATATGAGGGATCATAGCATGGTTAGGCATATAACGCCATGGGTGGTCCTTTGGGGCAGGTTGAGGGAACCAAACATCACCACTGTAACCTGTAGAAGTAGAAAACAAAACAAATCCGTTAGCCCTTTTTGTATAAGCTGTCAGAAACCCATATTATCATGTATCAATAAAAAGGAACACTCAAAGAGAAAAACATAAAACTTATGTTGTAAAGAATATAATAATGCTATATTTTAAATTACAACAAATAGATTTCTTCATCCATTAGAGATTCGTTTATTTTTGGCTAGTTTTTGAGTTCCCTGCAACATGTCCACTAGAACAAGCATCAGCAACTGCTTGTGTGTCCATAATTGCTCCTCAAGCATTGTTAACAATTAGGACTCCCTTGTTAACAGGGACGGACCCAAGTGCAGGGCAAAGGGGGCCGGGCCCCCCCTGGGTCCAAAAAAAAAAATTTAGTATGTAAAATTTTTTAAAAAAAAGGTTTGGGCTCCTTGGTTTTTACTTCAGGCCCCCTAGCTAGCCAGCCCAAGAGCTTTCAAAAGCCCATGAAAACCTTAAAAAAAAAAATATTGTATAAATCTATTTATAATAATAATAATATATAACAATGTGGTTTATATTAGAATATTAGATTATCTATTTATATCTGATAATAGTAGGAGGACAAATAATTTTTTAATTGTTTGATTTGATCTAATTGCACTTAAATAGCAATTTGCACCTCATTGTTCACACCTTTTTTTAACAAAAATTATTGTATAAATCTTCAAAATTTCATACCTATTAATTAATTTTTTATCCTAAATGCTGAAACATTAGATGTAACTTCTTAGAAAAGCTCTAAAATGTAAAAAGGTAAGTTCAAACCTATTAACCTAAGCACAAATAATTTAGTACAGTGAAAAAAATGTAGGCACAAGTTTACTTAAAGTTAGTTTGTGAGATAAAGTAATTTAATTTTGGCCATAATTTGGGCCAAATTAACTTGAGTTTTTTGCATTTTGAGCCAACGTAGGCTTAACCTATTAACACAATGTAGGCATAATTAACTTGCTCCTCCTAAGAAAATTTCTTGGCTCCACCAGTGACTATATGGATGTGCGTTTGATTTTTTTTTTTTTTTTTTCGCTTATCTCCGACCCCCCCTAGCTTGAAATCTTGTGTCCGTCCCTGCTTGTTAACAAGGACCACACTGATGAATTTAGCCATATTATTAGAGAGAAAGAGTGAGTGAGTGAGTGAATGAATGAGAATGTGGGTATTGTTTTTTGTGAGGAAAGAAATGTAAAGGAAAAAAAGGTGTAGTGGGGAGAGTTTTCTAAAGGGTAGGCCTTGTATATATATATATATATATAGAGAGAGAGAGAGAGAGAGAGAGAGAGAGAGAGAGAGAGAGAGAGAGAGACTGTTATTACCTTGAGCTTGAAGACGTATATTACTCTCCCAAGAGGGCATCCCAAAAGGCAAAGACAAAGTGGAATTAAGCCTATTAGCAATAGCCACAGGCAGAGAAAGAGACTGTTGCCTATCTCTCAAATTCAATCCCATTCTATAATGTAATCTTTGCTTGCTTTGCAATAATTGTGATAATTTCCTAATACTTTTGTCTTCAAGGTTGTTTCTATGGGTCGCTCTAGGCTTTGCAAATTGCTTCTTGACGACTCAGACGAGGATGAGATAATGGGGCGAGTTCTTAAGGGTTCAACATCACAACGTAAACGTCGTCGGTATATTGAATGTGATCGTTTGGCAGGCCATAAAAGACTTTATCTCGACTACTTTACCGACACACCAATATATCCTCCTAATTTATTTCGGAGGAGATTTCGGATGAGTCGGTCTCTTTTTCTCCGTATTCAATCTGCAGTGGAAACTTATGAACCTTACTTTATTCAGAAGAGAGATAATGCCCAAAGGCTCAGTTTATCTTCTCTTCAAAATATAACAACTGCACTTAGGATGCTTGCATATGGAGTGGCAGCTGATTTTATGGATGAGTATGTGCGGATTGGAGAATCCACTGCAATAGAAAGTATGAAAAAATTTGTTAAAGCGATGGCTGATATTTTCTCCAAGGAATACTTGAGGTCTCCAAACAACGAAGACATTGCTAGACTTTTAGTCAATGGGGAAAAACGTGGATTTCCAGGGATGCTAGGGAGCATTGATTGCATGCATTGGAAATGGAAAAATTGTTCGACTGCATGGAAAGGTCAGTACTCTAGTCACATTCGTGAGCCAACCATTGTTTTGGAAGCTGTGGCATCATATGATCTTTAGATATGGCATGCATTTTTTGGATTACCTGGGTCAAATAATGACATCAATGTATTAGAAAGATCTCCTATATTTTCTGAGCTCGAACAAGGACGTGCTCCTGCAATTAATTACTCAATCAATGGCCATGAGTATACAATGGGATACTACCTTGCCGATGACATATATCCAAAGTGGTCAACATTTGTTAAAACAATTCCATCTCCATGAGGACATAAGAAAAAATTATTTGCAAAAGCTCAAGAGGCGAATAGAAATGATGTAGAGCGTGCATTTGGAGTGCTTCAAGCAAGATTCGCAATTGTGCGTGGGCCTGCAAGATTTTTCTATAGTGAAACGCTCCAAGACATCATGAAAGCATGCGTAATTCTTCATAACATGATCATTGAGGATGAGCGAGATGTAAATGAAGCGGTGGAAGAAGATTATGAGCAAATTGATGACAATCTTACTATACAACTATCACGGGAGAACACAAATGAATTTACGAAGTTCATTGAAACCCATCAAAGTATTCGGGATCAAAATATTCATTCTCAACTCCAATTAGACCTCATTGAACATTTATGGCAATTACAAGGGGAGTTGTAGGAACTTAAGTGTGTGAGTTATGCATATGAGGTTCTATTGTAATTTGATATATGTACAAGTCTTCTAAAGACAACATTGATAGTTATGTATGTGGGTTGTATTTATAGTTATGTATGTGGATTGTATCTATATATATGTATGTGGATTATAAAAGTTGATAGGTTGAGTACATTGATATTTGATAGGTTGTATGTATATATATATGTATGTGGATTTTAAAAATTGGCAGGCTGTAGGTATATATATGTATGTAGATTTTTTAAGTTGGCAGGTTGAGTACATTGATATTTGGCAAATTGCATTTATATGTATGTATGTGGATTTTTAAAGTTAGTAAGTTTGAGTAAATTGATATTTGACAAGTTCTTTCTCAAAAAAAAAAAAAAAAAAAAAAAAAAAAAAAAGGAAAAATTGGCAGGTTCTCTATGTGTGGTTGTTGAAATAGTTGGAAAGAAATTGGCAGGTTCTGTGGTTGTTGAAATAGTTGGAAAGAAATTGAAAAGAAAAAAAACTAGCAGGATATGTGTGTTGGAAAGAAATTGCTAGGTTGTGTGTGTGTGTGTGTTGGAAAGAAGAAATTGGCAGGTTGTTTGTGTTTGTGTGTGTGTGTGTGTGTGTTGGAAAGGAATTGGCAGGTTGTGTGTGTGTGTGTGTGTGTGTGTGTGTGTGTGTGTGTGTGGGGGGGGGGGGGGGGGGAGGAATTGGCAGGTTCTGTGTCTATGTCTGTGTGTGTGACGGCACGTTGTGTGTGTGTGTGTGTGTGTGTGTGTGTGTGTGTGTTGGAAAGAAATTGAAAAGAAAAAAAATTTGGCAGTGTGTGTGTGGGAAAGGAATTGGCAGGTTGTGTGTGTGTGTGTGTGTGTTGGAAAGAAATTGAAAAGAAAAAAAATTTGGCAGTGTGTGTGTGGGAAAGGAATTGGCAGGTTCTATGTCTGTGTGTGTGTGTGACAGCAGGTTCTGTGTGTGTGTGTTGGAAAGAAATTGAAAAGAAAAAAAATTTGGCGGGTTGTTGAGGATTTCCAACCGTTGGATTGGATGAATTTGAAAAAGCAGAATAGTTGAATTTGGCTACATGCTGATTGCCTCATACTCATTTTTCGTGCTGACTGGTACAATTGGTTTCTATGCATGCTTCTGGTTCACAAGGCTTATCTACTCATCAGTGAAGATTGATTAGTTAATTTTTGCAAAGTAAGGAATGTGGCTGTTTGGTACCACCTGAGGAAGCGCACAGAATTACCACTTTGCATGAGAAACATGGTGAACCCTTCTGGACCTACCATTCGGGTTCAGTTTTGAATTTTAAAATCATAGAAATTGTTATTATTGTTTAGTCTTCTCTATACAGGTTCTTTGGCAGTTCTTAGTTTCTCCCTTTCCCCCTTCCCCCCTTTCCTTTTGTTTCCAATTCTTTGTTCTCATTGTCTTCTTGTTCTGTATTAAACGTTTGCCCAAATGGCCTACTTTAGAAATGAAAAACAGATTCTTGTATCAACTGCCAGTTGTTTATTAAAAAAAAAAAACAAAAAAATGATGGTTGGAAAAGTAATGATAAAGAAAGATTAAAAAAATAATATTTTAATAAAAGGATGAGATATAGAGTTTTGGGATGTTGGGTGTATTGTAAAATGATATGTTATAATAGATAAAGTAGATTTTTGAGATGGTAAAATAAGATGAGATATAGCATCCGAATGTGGATGCTCTTAGGCCCACATTTTACAATTCGCCTATTTTGGGCCAAAAAAAGAGAGAAACAATTCAACACAAAATTGGGTCTAGCTTAATTATCTTTTCATTTTTTGGAAATTACACTTTTGCCCATTATTTATTTATTTATTTTTATCACTCTCTCAATTTCATGGGGGCATTTAAGTAAAAAATATACATTATTCTTTTCATTTCATTTCTCTTATCAAACCAAACATAATAAAGAAAATAATTTTGGTCAGGTCCTAAAAGTTTAGAACAATTGGCAAACCACAAATATAAACTTGTTTAGATATAGATCTTAGCGTCTATAGGATTTATTAAACAATGCTCAAGGTGTTGCAAGTTAAAATACAAGAATTAGAGAGGTATAGATTCAAGAATTCGAAACATGCCAGGTTTGATCGATTGAGAGAACAGGTTCAACCTATTGAAAGACAGGTTCTACAGAATTTAATTAAAGCCCAACAACTCTAAAGTTTCAGATCTATTTCATATAGTATTTAAAGGAAACACTAAGGCACATTTTGTGAAGACTTTGGAGTTTCTCTTGTGAGATCTAAAAGGTACTATGCCTTCTCTTTTCAAAGTCACTACCAAAAATCATTCTCATACCATTAGAGCTGATAGATCTAAAGTTGCTGCCACAAAATCAACAATTGATGGTAATCTGAAACTTTTGAGTGGGATCTCAAAGTCACAAACGTGGGAGTTTGTGGTCAACAAATCCAAGATAGGAAAGCCTGTGGAGCCGGAGTTGCATGTGATCGTGTTAGTAAGTTCTATTTGAGGTAGCTTTAGTTTTTAAAGTTTAAATCTATGGTAAGCTTCCATTCTATCATAGTGAATTTGTTTACTTTAAGGATATTTAAGTTAAATCCTTCCCAAGCTTTTTACCTTGAAACGGTTGGTTTCATTAGTTTTCCTAAATTATCATATTACTGTCTTCTTTACTTTTCTGCACTAGATAATATGATTGCATGAGTTTAACCTAGATCTGAATAATTAATCTAAGTAACTACTTGGCTAATTCATTAGGTTAAACTAATCGGTTTTTCAAGGGGTCTAAACAAACAAATAATTTCCTATTTTATTTTCTCTTTCCATCCCTATTTCCAAATATAAATGATAGGAGGTTTTTTTTTTTTTTTTTTCCTTCATCAGCATCCAAACAATAGTAGTAGAAAATTAGCAATAAAGCCCACCACTACACTCCAAGTACACATCCCACGGCTTTTCATATTCTATCTTTAGCATCTGTAATCTAAATTGCTAGTTTTTGTTTTATTTTTCTTCTCTTTTTTTATTTTTTTTATTTTTTTTATCATTGACTTTTGTTTGATTTCTATCTTGCCATGGCTTTAGATTTAGAGTTTGAGGTGTACTTATCCATGAGCGAATAGGATTTTTATCTACACTACCATATAAAGGGCTTCCCTTATTTAAGTTCCTCATCTCTGTGGTTATAAAATACCTCCATCCTATTTATTTACAAGTTTTCGACTAACAGAGATAAATACATAAAATAAAATTCCTTTACTTTAGCAGCCCATAACTCACGTATGTTTCTTCAATTTACAACCTAATAACGTCTATCTCTCATTCTTTTTCAAAATGTATTTTGAACTCTATATCCTATTATTTCTTCTACATAATTCCAATGGCTTTTCAAATGCTATATTTTGCTTCTCCAATCTAAATTGCAAGTTTTTCTTGGGACAAGTACTGCTATTTCCACCGTGATTGCGGTCATGATATGTTTGATTGTTACGACTTAAAGTAGTAGATAAAGGCTCTCATTAGACAAGGAAAGCTGCAAAGGTTCGTTAGCAAGAAGAGGATGGGCCCACCATAGGAGCAGGCTGCCTAGAATTAAAACAAGCGTCCTAAGCCCCCTCTAGGAGACATAAGGATGATTGTAGGGGGAACCACAATTGTTGGTCCATCCAAGAAGGGGCACAAAACCAACCTACGGATGGTGCAGAGCATCCAGCTGACGAGCTTCATCCCAAAGATTCCATGGATTGACAACTCTGTAATTGGGTTCACAAAGGAAGATGCCTAGCATCTCCATCACCCATATGACGACGCGCTCATAGTTAGCATACGATTAGAGGATTACAACACCCACCAGGTCCTTGTGGACAACGTGAGCTTTGCCAATATCTTCTACTACCCAGCATTCTAACAAATGAAGATAGAAAGATAACAATTAGTTCCAATGAACGCACCATTCGTCGGATTTAGAGGAAGAAAAGTATACCCTCGGGGTTCAGTCACCTTGCCCGTGACGATCAATGATTACCCTCAACAAATTACCAAGGATGTCACCTTCCTGGTTATCAACTGTTCGTCTGCCTACAATGCCATCCTGGTTCGGCCTACCTTTAACTCGTGGAAGGCCGTAACGTCAATTTATCACTTGATGATTAAATTCCCCACTAAATATGGATTGGGAGATGTACGTGGAGATCAAGTAGCAACTTGTGAGTGCTACATTGCCATGCTGGAGATGGATGATCATTTACAAACAATGTGTATAGAGGAGCAACGAACGATGGCAAAACACATGGAAGGATTGAAAGAGGTACTCCTTGATGATTCTAGGCCCGAGCGAATGACCTGGATCGGCACTCTTGCCAGCCCACTAGTAAGACAGGCGCTCACTGCATTCCTAAGGGAGAACTAAGATGTTTTCACCTAAAGCCATAAAGATATGCCTGGAATTGATCTTTCGGTTATTGTCCACAAGTTGAATGTATCATCCTTTTTTCCCCCCATCCATCAGAAGAAGCGTGTATTTGCGCAGGAGCGAGACAAGGCCATAATGGAGGAAGTTCACAAGCCATAAGAAGCAAAATTCATAAGAGAAGTGTACTACCCCAATTGGTTGGCCAACGTAGTGATGGTCAAAAAGGCCAACAAGAAGTGGAGAATGTGCGTGGACTCATGGACTTGAACAAGGCATGCCCTAAAGATACCTACCTACTCTCACGTATCGACTTTTTGGTGGATTCGATAGCAAGACACCAGTTGCTGAGTTTCATGGATGTATTCCCTAGTTACAACTAAATCAAGTTGGATGAGGTTGATCAAGAGAAGACCTAATTTGACACTAGCCAGGGTCTCTTTTGTTACAAAGTAATGCCGTTCAGACTCAAGAACATAGGCACCACGTATCAAAGGCTGATGAACAAGATGTTTGCACATCAGATCGGGAGAAACGTTCAAGTTTATGTAAACAACATGTTAGTGAAAAGCGTCTGGGAAGAGGACCATCTAAATGACCTCAAGGAAACCTTCAATACCATTCATTCCTATAACATAAAGCTAAATCCAAACAAGCATGCATTCAAGGTGACAACAGGAAAATTCCTGGGGTTCATGGTGTCCTAGAGAGGTATGGAGGTCAACCTAGATAAGATACAAGCTATAATGATGCTAACTCCCCCAAAAAGCACCAAGAAGGTACAGAGCTTGAATGATAAGATAGCTACACTGAACAGGTTCATCTCAAGAGCAACAAATAAATGCCTACCTTTCTTTCGTATGTTGAAAAAAATCCTTTGAGTGGACAACCGAGTGTCAGCAAGCATTTGAGGGCCTCAAGGCATACCTTTCTTCCCCATTGTTGTTGAGCCCGTCAAAGCCTGGAGAAGAGTTGTTTCTCTACCTAGCTGTTTCCGTAGCCGCTATCAGCGTAGCCTTAGTCAGAGAGGAAGATGGGGTGTAAAGACCTGTATACTTCATGAGCCGAGCACTCTGAGGTGTAGAAGAAAGGTACCCTCCGATGGAAAAGCTAGCCTTCTCCCTGGAAACCGCAGCCTACAAGCTCAAACCTTACTTCTAGGTGTATACAATGATCATTTAAATGGACAAGCCCTTACGGAGAGCAATGAACAGCCTTGGAGCTACTGGATGGATGGTGCTATGGGTAATTGAGTTAAGTGAATTCAACGTACTGTATCATCCATGTATGGCCATAAAGGGACAAGTTATTGCTGACATCATCATAGAATTCACCAACATGGAAGATCAGGGGGCAAGAGTGAATCCACAATGGAGTGTCCACATGGACAGATCATCCAATAGACTGGCAGGCAGAGATGGTGTGGTACTCCATAGTCTAGAAGGGGATGAGGTCGAATGCGTGATTCGACTTGATTTTCCCACAACCAACAACGAGGCAAAGTACAAGGCCTCAATAGTAGGACTAGATCTCACTAAAGTGGTAAAAGCCACAAATGTGGTCCTATACTGCGACTCTTATGTAGTCACCAGTCAAATTAACAACGACTATGAATGCAAGGGTGAACGAATGAAGAAATACCTCGAGCAAGTGAAGATTTGAGTAAATGACCTCCAAGCAAAATTTGTTCAAATCTCAAGAGAGGAGAATGAGCACGCCGACCATCTCGTCAAAGCTGCATTGGTGGGGCATATGATTATTCCTAGTTAGGTACTATCCTTTGTTCAAACTTCACCATCGATAGAAAGTATTAGTGTACAGGAGATAGGTTTCAAGAACAATTGGACGACGCCAATAATCTCCTACCTGAAGGACGGTGTATTGCCTAATAGCAAAGAGGTTGTAAGGAGGTTGAAGGTTCAAGCAACACAGTTCGTGCTAATTAAAGACATCTTATACAAAAGGGGCTTCTCCCACCCATACCTGAGGTGTCTTGTCCCCGTGAAGGT
Source organism: Quercus variabilis (assembly GCA_030445155.1). NCBI lineage: Eukaryota > Viridiplantae > Streptophyta > Magnoliopsida > Fagales > Fagaceae > Quercus > Quercus variabilis. The sequence continues at coordinate 44,873,598 of CP129454.1, forward strand.
AGACTATGTCATGCAAAAGGTCCACGAAGTGGTCTACAAAAATCATTCTGGATCATAGTCCTTAGTACATAACCTAATTTAGGCAGGATACTATTGGCTAACCATGCAGAAGGACGCCATTGCATATATTAAAGCTTGCAACAAGTGTTAGAGGTTTGGTAATCTCATTCGACAGCCAATAGAGGAGCTCACACCTATGATGGCCCCATGGCCTTCTGCTTAATGAGGATTAGACATCATGGGTCTGTTCCCAATAGCAATTTGACAACTAAAATTCCTGGTGGTCGGTATAAACTATTTCACCAAGTAGGTAGAAGCCGAATCCCAAGCTACCATCACGAAGAAGAATGTGTGAAACTTTTTATGGAGGAACGTCATCTGCAGGTATGGTATACCCAAAGTACTTGTCTCAAACAACGGGGAGTAGTTTGACAACAACGCATTTAGAGACTTGCTCATAACTAGGGATTAAGAATCACTACTCATCGCCAGCCCAACCTTAGGCCAATGGACAAGTTGAGGTCACGAACCGATCCTTGCTAAAGATCATCAAGACTCGGCTTGAAGGGGGCAAAGGGTATGTGGCCGTAAGAATTGCCAAGTGTTTTATAGGCATATAGGACAACAATAAGAAATTCTATAGGAGAAACACCGTTCCAACTAGCATATGGAAGCGAGGCAGTCATCCAGACTGAAGTGGGACTCACAAGCTATAGAGTGGGAAACTACGACAAGAGTAGGAATCATGAGGCCATGCACCTACAACTCAATCTCGTAGACAAGGTCAGAGCAACGGCTGAGCAAAGGTTAGCACGATACTAGGACCTCATGGCTAAGCACTACAACTCCAAAGTTAGACACAGGGACTTCCAAGTTGGAGATTTGGTCTTGAGAAAAGTGATGGGTGCCACAAAAGACTCCTCCCAGGGGAAGCTAGGACCTAATTGGGAAGGACTATACAGGATTGCATTGTGGCATAAGAAAGGAACTTACCACCTGGAGACACTAGACATGCAAAGATTGCACCACCCTTAGAACACGAAGCACCTAAAAAAGTACTACCAATAGGCAAAAGCATGGACAACAAGACTCCTCATTTCCAGTTTATTGCTTTTTAGTTTAACTTTTATCATCTATTGTGATTTTTTTTTTTTTTTTGTTAAGCCCGAATGGCATTTTTTTTACTTTCCAAAAACAATTTCTATATGTACATCTATCATAATAAGAGGAGTCATTCAAAATACCATGTGTATGCTATTTACATTTCTGCAAAAAATTATTAAGTCCATATGTGAACGGGTTCATCTCAAGGGGTGAGCTGGAAATTATTAAGTCCATATGTGGACGGGTTCATCTCAATAGGTGAACCGAAAATTATTAAGCCATACATGGATGAGTTCATCTCAAGGGGTAAGCTGAAAATTATTAAGTCCATATGTATATGTGGATGGGTTCATCTCAAAGGGGTAAGCTAAAAATTGTTAAGTGAATGGGTTCATATTAAGTCCATACATGGACGGATGAGCCGAAAATTTTTAAGTGAACAGGTTCATATTTAGTCCGTACGTGGGCAGATGAACCCCAAGGAGTAATTCAAGATTAATAAATCAAATTCCATAGGTGCATTAAAGTCCAAAGACGGACTGGTCCAACTAAGGACTTCATGCCATGGAACAGGCGGAAACATCAAGATAACTAAACTGGTGTGCAAAATATATATTCAAATAAATGGACAAAGCAAGATACAATAAATAAAAAGCCTACGAAAGGCAAGTGTTTATAGAAGCCCAAAAACAGGGGTGACGGAAAGAACAATCACTTAAATGAACAAAAATTTATAATATACAAAGTAAGAAGAAAAAAAAAAATAATAATGAAAGACTACTGCTGGTCAACTTGAGGCTTTGATCTGACTTGTTCCGATATGAGTTTACATCTTTTGATCTCATTCCAGCGTTCTTTTGCACTATGTTGCAGGTCCTTAGTAAGGCAACAAGCTTGGTTCATCCTAGTTTTATTTCTCTGATGCCATATACTTCGTACCAGGATAGCAAAAAGCTCCATTGACTTCCTATTCTCAACCATCCATTTGCATAATTCCTTAAAATTAGCAAATACTTCCCTTTGCCTAAAGTTCCATCTGTCACCTTCCCATATCTCATCCAAACCCAAACAACTCCAAAGTGCATGCAATGAATCCTCTGCATGTAGAGAGCATCGGTCATAGATGGGGTTGTCTATTAATGTTCTTCGGGTTAGATTTTGTTTTCTTGGAAGGGAGTTCCTACATGCACGCCACACCAAATTCTTGAACTTGTTAGGAAATTCTAGGGAGCAAATACTCTTCCAAAACTTCTTGTCCACCTCCGGTTGAATACTCACCTCAGAATCCATCTCCAAATCCATGAGAAATTTATACCCGGACTTGCAATTGTGCTGTCCACTTGCAGTGAAAGGCCAGTACAAGACATCCTCTGTTTGGCTTCATGGCAGAGGTATCTTTTTTGCAATTTCTGCTTCAGCTGGTATAAGAACTCCTTCAAGCATTTCAGCATCCCATTTGCTTGTGTTCTCGTCAATGAGGCAGTCCACAGTAGCATTCTCCATAGACTCTATGATTGGTGAGGTGACTAATGGAGGGTGCTTTATGGGCAGCCAGTGGTGCTGTCATGTTTTGATGCTTTTTCCATTGCCCAGCCGGAATCTTGAACCCATTTGTATTACCTCTCTCCCTTTCAAGATGCTTTTCCAAGCATAAGAACCAGTTGTCAATTCTTTTGCTTCCATGAACGAGCAATAAGAGAAAAATCTTGCCTTGAAAATTTTGCAATCATCATGTAAAGAAAACATGTAAAGTTTCATTAGTAATTATCCCTTACACCAAATCAAACATTGGCCTCCCTTATTATTGGCCCCTGCAAGTTATTCACCTTTTTTTTTTTTAATAAATTTAGAAAGAAATTGAAGAATAATTTTCTTTCTACAAAGAAGATATAAAATGAAATTCAAAAAATTTTTACTTAATTTTTTTTCCCCAATCTTCTAGGCCGTCACTAGTGTCAAAAGAAATAGATAGTTAATATATGGGTAAATTACAAATACCACTATATTTGTGGTATAACCTTAAAATATGGAACTATGATATGTTCTATTTTATGACACTTACCTCTCTTGTAATTTTTTTTTTTTTGAAGCATTTATCTCCCTTGTAATTTGCTAATTTGCTTTATAAGACATTTCTGTTAATTTATAGAATTTGATGGTGTGGCAAGTGCGAATAATACCCCTTGGAAAGAATTAAAGAAAAATATTGTTCTACTTTAAATCTAATGTCTTGTAAACTCACAAAAACCAAGGGTCGGTAATAAGTCGGACCAGCCCATTTTTACTATGCCCATGGGTTTGATGTGCCGAGCATGGCAGGATGTTGATTAGTGATGAGCCCAACTCAAGAGAAAAATCTAAGCCCGTGGCCCAACCCATAGTCTGCCCATTAGGCCTTTAGTGGGTTCTCCTCCCTCATATCACAGGTTCAACCCATCCTAAAAAGTTTTCTAATAAATTACAAGTTGATGGGTCGAGCTAGCAGCCAGCCCAATTGGTGTCGATAGGCAGAATAATATGTCCACAATTTGTCCCACCAAACTAGTGGCCTACCCATAAGACTCAATAGTATCAAGCTCAGCTGCCCATTAGCAGGTGGTTGGATGGGCTATTGAGTAGGACCAGGGATTGTGAACTTTTCAGTGACACTTAGTACAAACTCAAATGAGGGTTGAATGAGAAAGCTAGAGAGATAACCAAAAATGTAATGATAGAATAATATTTTTTTTTTCTTCAATTTTTTAAAATAATTTTTATGTGTGATGTTGGTACTTGCTACATTATCAATACCGTTAAAATTAACACAAAGGCCTCATAAAGCAAATTACAAGGGAGGTAAATGTCTCATTAAACAAACCACAAATTGAATAAGTGTCATTAAATAAACTGCATAACAGTTCCATATTTTAAGGGTATACCATAGGGTATGTACAATTTTCCCTTAATATTTCTTTACTATATCTATATAAATATATTATATGATTGCGTATTCATTCTATTTTATTGAGTACTATTAATTGCACACCTCTTTCCACACTACTTTACATGAAAAAAAAATTCTTGCTTTCATCTTGTCATATATTGTCATAGAGGTTAGGCCTTAGTGTGATCACAAGTGCCTTTCATTAGAAGCGATAGGTCAAGAGTTCAGATTTAGGAATCAGCTTCACACCAAAAAAAAAAAAAAAAGGGTAATAAGGGTGGCTACCTATCAATCACCTTTCCTAAACCCCAAAATAGTAGAAGTTTTGTGCATCACTTACACTCCACTTGAGGCATTAGTTTGTTTATATATGAAAGCTCATAAATGTGTTAAAAACACAAGAGCTGTTTAGACCCCCAATTAAAATTACGACTAGATTGCTTTTACTCTAACTTATCTAAGTGCGAAAACAAGAGTAAATGAAGTGCAATAAACCGATGCTACTCTAGTGCATAAACATGAACAACAAACATTAAAAGTAAAGCACAAGAGTAAGGGAAGAGAAAATGCAAATACAAGATAATATGCCGATGTGTTATCGAAGAAGAAAATGAAGAACTCGGCGAAAAACCTCTCCGCCGCCTTCCAAGCGATAATCGATCCACTAGACAATCAGTTGGGATATGAGTTAGCAAGAGACTTTCCAAACCTAATCTACCTGATGTACCTAAGCCCTCCAAGCTCCTACTCCAACAAGACTTCTCGGAATTGTGTCTTGTCTAACTCTTCGGATCCCGCAATCCACCCAATTGCATCCGCCAAGCCTTTGGCAATTCCCTAAAACTTCCCAAGTTCCAAAACACTCTCTACACTCTAAATAGGTGTAGGTTGTATTTGGTACAAATTTCCTCTCAAGGTATGACAATAGGAGAGGGATGGAGAAGAGACTACAATGATTTCTCACTAAGGATAAGTAACTCTCTCTCAAAAAGATGAGTGTGTGTTGTAGAAAACCTATCTAGGGTTTTTCTCTCTGAATGGTCTCATTTACATTTGTGGGTAATGATGGTATATATAGTATGAGCGAAGGGTAGAAAAATCACACTTAAAATTTCTCTAGACAGAATGTTTCGCAATTGTCTCACAGGAAGGCCTTACCCGTGAGACACTTGTGAAAACGACAACCTTGCATGACTTTTCAGTTTCTAGTCAAGTCATGTGCTCCTTACGTGGCTCTTTCGCGGGTTAACTTCTCACGAGTTTCTTGCGAAATCCACTGACTCTTCATTTAAGCTTGAGTTTTCACCAACTTAATACTAAACCAAATAAAATAAAATCCCGCAAAGTACAAGAAAATAAATTAAAGCAATTACAATACTTTCTGTCATGGAATAAAGCCAACATAAATATAGTTGTAAATCATAACTTTACAATATATAGATAAGACTATACAGCTATTTTTCCCCGGATCATATGGTAATAGGGGGACCATAAGTATAATATAATACAACATCATCATTTTGTTGAAGAAAAGGTTTTGCTTAGGATATAAAAAAATAGTTTTCTTTTAGTACCTATCTAGCTGTGGAATATTGTTCATTATTAACTCTCCCAGAAGGACTTACGTGGTAGGCCAATTCCGCTTATGCCCTTACAGTCTTGCACTCACCAAACAGGAAGTATATTTTTGCATATAAAAATTGGACATGTTAGTTTCGAAGAAAAGCAATCGAGAAACAAATGGTTGAATGTAATGGTGGCTCCTAAATTATATAATTTAATAAAAAGATAAATTTATATATTGACAACAACAATAATAAAGAAAAAAATACAAATACATCAAATTTACAATTGTCTTTTATGAGTTTTCATATTTTGAAATTATTGCATGAGAGTCTTATATCAATGCTACAAGTTACATTTCTTTTAATGTACATAACTAAGCAATCATTCATCCACTGAATGTAAAACAAATTATGAAGCAAAATTTAATTTTATTGACATAAAAAAAATAAAAAAAATAAAAAAATAAAAAAACTGAGTGTTCTTATACTTTTTTTGAAGAATAGGCAAATAAATTTTTTTAAATCATTATATATATATATATATATAATTCAAGTCACCACAGGTGGCGCCGCCCTTGTTGAATGTTTCAAAATCATGGACTTCCTGTTCCTCAAAAGTCTTTACGCGGTCCACTAGCTCATCCCTCTCTCTAAAGGCGTAAACGTTATATAAGTTTCTTCACCCAAGTCTTGCCCTAAATGCATGGCAATGGTTTCTTCAATACTTCTCTTCCTGTCTGCCATTTGCATATTCATTGCTCAAGCCTTTGCTCAGCCAAACTTCCTACACCATTTCTGTTTACACAATGGTAACTACACAAGCAAAAGTACCTACAATGCAAACCTCAAGAACGCACTCTCCTCCCTCTCTTCTAACACTGAAATAGACTATGGGTTCTACAATTTTTCTTATGGCCAAAACCCTGACAAAGTATATTCGCTTGGACTTTGTAGAGGAGATGTTCAGCCAGATATTTGCCGTAGTTGCCTCAATAATGCTACAAATCTTCTCCCTCTGCTTTGTCCCAATCAGAAGGAAGCAATAGGATGGTATCGCTATTGCATGTTACGCTACTCATTCCGCGACATATTTAACATCATGGAAACTGGACCTTCTTTCAATATGCGGAACAAAAATAACGTATCAGCCAATTTGGATCAGTTCAATCAGGACCTGAGGACCTTGTTGGATAGCAAAAGAGTTCAAGCTGCAGCAGGTGGATCTCTTCGTAAGTTTGCGGCGGGAAATGTAACAGCACCAAACAATCAAACACTATATTCACTTGTGCAGTGCACACCTGATTTGTCCGATCAAGATTGCAATGATTGCTTGGCTGGGGCTATGGGAGATATACCAAATTGTTGTGATGGGAAGCAAGGTGGGAGAGTTATCAGACCCAGCTGTAATTTAAGGTTTGAGGTCTTTCTCTTCTATGACCCCACAGCTGATAATGCATCATCACCATCACTGTCTCCACCACCGCCTCCAGTACCATCCGTATCTCCTCCGGCATCAAACAACACCCCTGCTGCAAAAGGTACCAATGAATTACTTGCTTTGCTGAATGTTGATTGAAGTATAGTTATATCTTTAAAAAAATGACATTAGAAATTTGTATAGAAGCAAATAAGGTCAAAAGCTTACAACTCTTTATAAACGTGTCCTTGTTTTTTCTTTTTTCTTTTTTGGCTGAATTATAAAGGGGTCCTTGTTACTTTCTTATGTATCCACTTGAAAATTTTAACATACATCTGTCAGAATTTTTTATGTAAACATATTTCTGGTTTTTGCAGGAAAGGAGAGTAACAAATCTCGAACTGTCATGATCATATTTCTACCCATTATTTCTTTTGTGGTACTAATAATAATCTCCTTCTGCATCAACTTAAGAGTCAGGAAACTAAGGGAGAAACCACATGGTAAGTAAAATAATTCGTTAATTGATTTCTTTTTTCTTATCCAAAAATTTGAATTATTGCAAAGATAATAACAAACAAAGTTAGAAATTATGTGCTTGTTTACATAGATGTGCTTCCTAAAGTTCTCAGGTATGGGTGATATTTGTGGGAGTAAAAAATTCCCCTTATATTTTGAGCCCTTGAGGACAAATTTCCCAGCAACTATTAACGTAAAACACGTCATAATTTGGGGATTTTTTTTTTAATTTTTTTAATTTTTCATAAAATGATACTATACTAGAAATTAATAATAATCAATGTGTTCCGTCAATAAATTGACTTGCACTAAAGCAAACAAAAAGTTATTATCTACTAATGGACATGAGTTTCCTATCTAGAAGGTTTTGATAAATAATTAGTTTTCAGAGGTCATTGCCGTTGCATGCGCATATTTTAAATTGTATTAGTTTCAAATAATGCACTAATGTCTCGTTCAGGTGAATCTGCAGATGAGATTAGAAGTGTGGAATCTTTGCAGTTAGGCTTTGGCACTATTAAAGTTGCAACAGATGACTTTTCTGATGCAAATAAGCTTGGACAAGGTGGATTTGGTGCTGTTTACAAGGTAAACCTAACATTATCGATAGCCTTAAAAAGGATAATTTAATGGGCAGGACCTGCCTCATGATTGAAGTAGGGTATTGATTCAAACACTTTCCCTACCACCCCCACCCCAAATTGGAAAAGTTTGTAGTCAGGATGCACATGTTAAGTCCAAAGGGTTAAATATGTTCTAATCTAATATGGTTTCAGGGTAAACTCTCCGATGGACAAGTTATTGCTGTGAAAAGGCTTTCAAAAAATTCTAGTCAAGGAGATCTTGAATTTAAGAATGAAGTTTTGTTAGTGGCCAAGCTTCAACACCGAAATTTAGTTAGACTCCTAGGATTTTGCTTGGAAGGAATTGAAAGGCTTCTAATTTATGAGTTTGTGCCCAATGGAAGTCTTGATAACTTCATTTTTGGTATGATTTTACTTCTGCCTTTATTTCGAAATTATATTCATTGTAATTTATTTTGATTACAGGTCTTTTGTGGATAGATTTCCTTCACATTTTAGTCCAATATAATATATTTGATTGACTGTGCAGATCCAATCAAGCGTGTACAATTGGATTGGGCAAGATGTTACAAAATCATAGGAGGCATTGCACGAGGTCTTCTCTACCTTCATGAAGATTCTCGACTTCGTATTATTCATCGGGATCTTAAAGCAAGCAATATCCTATTAGATTCTGAAATGAATCCAAAAATTTCAGATTTTGGTATGGCAAGATTGTTTGAACTTGATCAAAGCGAAGGCAATACTAGTAGAATTGTGGGGACCTAGTAAGTATCAAACTTTTTTTTTGGGACAATCTAGTAAGTGTCTTACATAGGTATACTTTATGTTTACATTGTACCAAAAGAATCAATATCAAAGGCTAATAGTATTTTTGAAAATAATTGTGAATATGCAGTGGATATATGTCTCCAGAGTATGTAATGCATGGACAATTTTCAGTAAAGTCTGATGTCTTTAGTTTTGGAGTGCTAGTATTAGAGATAATAAGTGGACGAAAGAATAGCTCCTTCCGAAATGAAGAGAATATTGAGGACCTTCTAAGCTATGTAAGTATTTTTATTTTTGAGTCTAATGGCACATACACCCCATAAGTATGGAGTGGTAGGTCGGACTGCATGTTCAAATCTCACCATGTGGTGGGGTGGGGGTGAGGGGATTAAATGGCTCAATGGGAGTGGAAAAAATTTTAAACAATACCCTTTTATCTTTAAGATGTGTAGTATCAAGTATTCTACCCATTGGCCTATACCTATTAGTATGTCACTAATATTGTCCATATAGTTACAAATTATTAATGTAGCTTGTATAGCTAGTTGGCTTTATACCAAATACATAGGAATCTAGCACAAATGAAGGATGAGGAGGTTAAAGGAAATGAAGAAATACATCAAGTTGTGTAGCCCAAATATATTTCTTTTTTAAAACACAATAAAATAATGTTTTCTTGATGAATACTAAATTACTCAGTTCAAATTATCTTGCAGGCTTGGAAAAATTGGAAACAGGGTATAGTTTCAAATCTTGTAGATCCCACATTGAAGGCAAGTTCGACAACCGAAATAATGAGATGTATTCACATTGGATTACTATGTGTTCAAGAAAACGTAGTTGATAGACCAACTATGGCATCTGTTGTTCTCATGCTTAATAGCGTCTCTATTACTCTACCAATACCTTCAAAACCTGCATTTTTTATGAATAGTGGTACTGAATTAAACATTTGCTTGCAAGGTGAGCATGATTCAAGGGTGACAGAGTCAAATCAATCTAAAGGTAGCTCTGTCCAAGCTTCGATAAATGAGGTGTCAATCACAGAGCTATCTCCTCGCTAGTGTTTAATGAATTTGAAATGTTATACTACTATTTTCTTTCTTTCTTTATCTTAATTGATGAATACACAATGTATGAGTTATTGATGATACATGAACAACGTAGCATTCTTTTCAAAACCCGAACTATTTAGAGACCCAAAAGAAAATTGGTGTAATTTATCCATTTGTTCTTTCTCTAGCTCTAATCTTATTCAAGAAAACAGAAAGCCACATTATGATATACCAATCTTACTATCTCCAATTTCAATTTTTCTATTTGAATCATATGATATAAAATTTAATTACAAAAAAAGAAAAGAAAAAAGGATTTGATATAAAATTAATTTTATGTATATTAAACATATTGTCATGTGATGTCTCAAAGAAAAAAAATCTATAACTCTGTCGTCTTCAATCAACAAAGAAAAATTAAATAAAATCAATAACAATTTGTGTACCTCTAACGTTACTCCATTTAGATGCCATTAAGTGTTGAATGGGATGGAAGTCCACTAAGACCACTACACTTGTATGTTGATTACCATTTTTAAAGTTAACAGAAAAGTGTCTCCCACTAGTCAGAAGAATGTGCATCAATCGTTGGAGTCATGTTCAACTTTTACAGCCTGTCCGTTGTCCCCATCCACTGGCGGTGTAAAGTTGAAGTAGGTGAAGTAAGAGTTGGCTTTCATAAAATTTTGATAAACTAGTATTTACTGATTTATCTCCATCATTATAAATCAATCTGATATGAAAAGTGTTAAGAAATATGTGTTTTCACATGTTAAGAACATATGTCACTCATTTATGTAAATTGGCTAAATCCTTTGACAAAACACACTCTACTTGTAATTGGATAGTACTATGTTTTTTTAATACTTCAAGAAACAATATTTCAATGTTAAGTGTTGAAGTCATCAAGTCTGTCTAAGAAAAAGCAAGCTGAAGTGCAAATTCATTAAAGCTTGACACCTGCTCGATAGCTACCTCGACACCTGCTATCTGTCGAGATTTATAATTTCAGATTTTCCGATCTGATTTTCTTGGGATCCGTGAATATGCTTTTGGGCCTTCTTTTCTTTTAACCCTACACATATAAAAGGATTGTTTTAAAAGCCGTCAAATTGTACACAAGTTGAAAAAGCATTGAGCAATCTCTGTTCAAGAAAATTGTGATCAAAGACGAAGTTCTTAACCTAGTCCATCTTCTCTGAAGAAGTTGCTATGTATTTGCACCAAATGGTTTTGTGACCAAGCATCTCCCTGATCTTCATCATGTAGGATAAACTAAAAAACTTTCCAGCCAACCTCTCCTCCTTAGTTGGTGTTCTGAAGTCACGTGCTGGGATCCGCGCATTGGTTAGTCACGTACTTGGGAGCCGTGCATCAAAAGGAAAATTGTCACTACAGATCAAGTCCAATTGGGAATTGGGGTAAGGGTTCAACTGTAGGTTGATAAGGTACTTGGAATTCTTTTACTTGTAACCGCTTGATTTGATAATAGTGGAGTTTGGAGAGCAGTGACCTGAAAATCACCCGATGGGATTTTTGCTGCGAGGTTTTTTTCCATTCGAAAACAAATCACCGTGTCATTTAATTTTTGTTGCATATTTAGTTATTTGATGATTTGTTTGTACTTTCACGCAATTGCATGATAAATTGATTAATTAATAACTTGGCTAGGTAATTAATTAGTTTAATCACAAGGGGTCATTCAGTTTGTGGCCTTCTAAATGGTATCAAAGGAGGCACACTCTGATTAGGTTTAATCATTACTGTGTTGATACATTGACCCCTGTTTGTCATGGATAGAGGACAATCATTAATCATACCTTCTTTATTTGATGACACTAACTATGCATACTGAAAAGTACGCATAAGAGTTTTCTTGCAATTTTTAGATGAGAAGATGTGGCAAGCTGTAGAGATTGGATGGACTAAGCCAAAAGAAGAACCGGCCGATTGGGATGACGCAAAGATCAAGGCAGCTAACTTCAACAGCAGAGCATTAAATGCCCTATTTAGCGCAGTCACTAATGAGGAGTTCAAGAAGATATCCTCAATTGAAACTGCTAAGGAGGCTTGGACCATCCTCTAGACAACCTATAAAGGAACAAAGGCTGTCAAAGATTCAAAATTTCAGAGGCTCACTACAAGCTTTGAAGAAATTAAGATAGATGAGGATGAGTCATTTGATGAGTTCTATGCCAAGCTCAAGGACATAGTGAACTCAGCCTTCAATCTTGGGGAAACCATCCCTAAACCCAAGGTTGTAAGGAAGGTGCTCAGATCTCTACCTGAGAGATTTCATGCCAAGATTACGGCAATAGAAGAATCAAAGGATATTGACAAAATTCCTTTGACTTAGATGGTTGGCACTTGCAGACCTACGAGCAAGGACTATCTAAGATTGGCAAAACGGGTAAAAGTAAGAGCATGACCTTGAAGGCAAAGAGCAGTGATACAAATGAGTCTTTTGACAATGAAGATTCTAAGATGAAGTCCTACATTACAAGACAGTTCAAGAAGTTTATGAAGAATTCCAATGGATGGAACTTCAACAAGGACCGCAGACAATCTAGTTCTTCTCAGTTTAAAAGTCAAGACAAAGGGAAGAAGGATGCTAAGGATGGCGATCGGTACACTATTCTTGCAGGATCAAAGTGTTTTGGATGTCATAGATTTGGTCACATGAAGCATGAATGCCTGACATATCTCAAGAGTATTGGGAAGAGTAAGGCACTTGCTGTAACTTTAAGTGACACTGAGCCCGAAGATGATTCCGACCATGAGGATAACGAAATCTTAAATGCTTTCACTGCCACAGTCAATCCTACTGAAGGGATTGTTAAAGAAGTGGATGAAGAAGAAGAACTAGTAAAGTCCAAATTTGAGAAGATGGATGATCAGGATGATATCCATTTAGCCTATTAGAATCTTTACAAGCTCTCTGAGAAGCATGAGAAATTGTATAGGCTGGCCACCAATAAGCTCAGTGATGTGAAACTTGATCGTGAAGAGTTGTCTACAAAGTTTGATGAGGCGAATCAAACTATTGGAGTACTGAGGTTTGAGAACAAATTTTTGGCTGAGAAGACCAAGGTGCTTGAAGCAGAGCTGTCTCAAGTCAGAGCTCAATTGGAGAAGATTTCAAGTGCAAAGCTTGATGAGATGCTTAGCAATTAGAAATCTGCTTCGGATCGAACAAGCTTAAAGTATGGTCTTTCTTTCTCTAATACTGCTTCTACTAGTAATCCTACTTTTGTTTCTCCTGCTAATGACACTAAAATTAAGAACACTGATGTTAAAACTGAATTAGTTAGTGACAACTTAGACAAGGGTAAATCTATCTTAGGAGCACCCCCTAAGCAAAATAAGAAAGATGCTGAAAACCCTAGGGCTAAGAAAGCTAACTCTCAAAAGCCTAAACAAAAGAAGCAGCATCTCTGTCATCATTGTGTAGCTGCCGGTCATACTCGACCAAATTGCTATAAGTGGCTAGCCACTCAACAGAACAATGGCATAATAGCATCTAGAAGCCAAAATCAGCTTCAATTCTTTCTTGCTCCTCTTGAAGATCTTCTAAAAGCCGTCATGTTCCTTTCGAATTTGAACGGTTTCAATTCTTCCCCCTCACTCCCAGTTCAAAGGTTCAATCAAAGGAAAGGTTCTTCCAAGGTGTGGAAGAAAAAGGACTCTAAGTGATTTCACCACTTTCTTTTCCCTTTTTGTTTTTCTTGTTTGTTGCATTGCTTGTGTGTTTTGTATTTTTTGAGTTAGTCTAGTTTTATACTTTGTTTTGTTTAACATGTTTTTGTGTGTTTACTTTCAGTTTTGTTTATTTTTTTTAATATAAAAATTAAAAAAAATTGAAAAATTGAAAAATACAAAAACAGTGTGTGTTATGTGTACTTTGGTACTTGTGTACCTTGGATGGCCAATGAAACAGAGTTTTCTAAACTTTGTATCTCTTGTACCTTAAATGAGCATCTCTACACACAACTAGCAAATGAGTTTTGTGGCTCTTGTTTGTGATGAGTAAGATTAAGTTATCTCTTAAAACTTAACACTCGTATCACTCTTTTTGACGGGTAGGACTAGAAAATTCTAAGAGAAAGGCATAAATAACCATCTCACCACTATTGCCCGCCAATCATAATATGGCACCTGTATGCTTTGGCATAGCAAAAGTGCAATGTCAAAGATACCTGTATGCTTCGATATAGCAAAAGTGTAGTGTCAAAGACATTCGTATGCTTCGACATAACAAAAGTGCGATGTCAAGTACTTAACATCTTGGGTATTTCTTTTCTCTCTTTTTATGCCCATGTATGACATGCTAAAAATAAAAGAAAATATGCAAAGAAAATAAAAAGTAAGATGATAAAAAATGTTTTAAATATGATTGCAAGCGTGTATTCTAGGAGATGTGGGAGTTATAGGATGTACCTTGAAGGTAATAGTCTCCATCAAACAGTTATGATTGTGTGTGAATTAAAGATATTTTCTCATATCTCAGATCATCATAACATGTATACACATATGCAATCTTGCGATATTTTTCACACACAACATGCAATATTTTTTGTTACTATTGATACATGTGTAGGTACAATGTGATTTGGCCATCACAGGTTTTACATGTGCTAATGTATGCTCACTAAATTGTCTTGACTTGTTTTTTAAAAATAAAATTGGTTAGACTTATTTAGTGTGTGTGTGTGTTTTTAAGGATCCATGTGCTTAATTCTTTGTTTAGAGATGATTTTGAGAGTTTTATATGTTGATTGGATCAATGGTTGAGGTGTATGTTGGATTGCATTCATGGTTGTGTTTTTCACTTCTCGAAAAATTGCTTTTAACTACTGGCTCGACACCTCCTTGATACCTGGTTATCTGTCGAGCTTCTCAAGCCTTTTCTTATCGCAATCTCAACACCTGTCTCAACACCTGATGGATCGATCGAGAAAGTCCCTGTCTCCTCGATACCTCCTCGATACCTAGTCGATCGATCGAGCTTCTGTTCTTTGAAACTGGTTCTTATACCTCGACAGCTCTCGATACCTTTAGTTGTCAACGACCATTTCCTTGACACCTTACTCAACAGCATCCTCGATACCTTTTGACACCTCAACTGTCGAGATTTACTGAGGTGTCTATATAACCTCAATCACGATATTTTCTCTCATTTCACTCGATCTTTCTCGATCTGTCTGGGGTGATTCCTATCCCAAACACCCTTTTCTCACTTAAATCTTCAAACCCACTTGATTTTCGGTCTTCCCTTGGTTTCAATCACTTGGTAAGATCTTATTTCCCTTCCTTTCTCATGCATTTCATGTTTTGAAACTTAGGTTTTGAGATTTTTGGAAATTTTTGGGGTTTTTCAAAATTAATGAGTTTTTCTTGAAATTTTGTATTGTGTTTTCACTTAAATGTTTTCAAAATTTCATACATTGCATTTCATGTGCATTAGAATAATATTTACATGCATTTAGATATGTGTTTTATGTTTGTGTGCTGGTAGGATTGGATTAGGCTAAGCCCATGATGTTTTTCAATTTGCATGTCACATGTTCATGCATTCCCATGCATACGTACTTCTTGTTCAATATATTTGATATATGTGAACTGTGTTGGGTCTTTTTTGTTTGTCTCCCTCTTTATCTCTTTCTCATTCTTTTACGTTAGTAATGTCTATGGCACCCAAACGTAAATTCACTCCGGCTCGAAAGCCTTTGCATTTTAGAGCTTCCTCTTCCTCTGATTCTGCTCCTCTTAACCTTCAGTTCCATGATGGAGATGCTCACAAGGCATTTTTGGAGAACTTTTCTCGACGAGGTGTTCATTCGGAACGCCAAGTCATTTTGGTAGACTTCGCCGACACTGACCTTCCCTCTGTCATTCACAGTAGGGGATGGGAGTCAATGTGTGACGTCCCAGTCACTTGTCCTCTCATACTGATTCAGGAGTTTTACTCCAACATGCATGGGATAGATCGTTCAATACCTTTCTTTTTCACTCATGTTTGAAGTACTCGTATCCCTGTCATACTGCAGTTAGTTACGGATGTGTTTAGGATTCCTAGGATAGATTTTCCTGACTATCCTTCTTGTGAGTGTCTGAGAATTGTGTCCAAAGATGAGCTTATTTATGCTTTTTGTTAGTGCCCAGTTGAATGGGGTGAGCATCAGTACATATCATGTAAGCCTTTTGCTAAAGGTCATAGATTTCTTAACATGGTGATGACTTTTGTATTCCATTCACTCTCTCACTACAACTTCATCATAGAGCCTCATGCTTGATTTTTGTTATCTCTTTTAGAGCATCTTACTATAGATTTTCCTTCTCATTTTATCCTTTCTATCATAGATGTTCATTTAGATTCGGCGTCCCGTGGTAAGCTTATCTTTCTTTCCGCTATCACGAGGATCTTACACCATTTCTCTATTCCTTTTCCTGTGTCCGACCACTTCACACACATCTATGCCATAGATGCCGCTACCGTAAAATGTAGTGAGGCTCAGTTTAGGTCGCGACAAATGGATTTCACTCCTCCCTCCCATTCAACTTCATCTGGATCTGCTCCTTCTTCCTCTACGGGTGATGTATCTCTTGGAGACATCATGGTGCAGCTGCAGTGCATGGATGCTCGCCTCGATACACTCTCCTCTGAGTTGTATCAGGTGAATTTTCGTATTGGTCATATTGCACGATGGCAGGCGACCATGGGTGGTTTTGCTCTAGAGGCTACTCCTTCACCACCTTCTCCAACGGCTTTAGACTCTGAGGATGATGATGATGGAGATGCTAGCTCTACTGATGAGATGTCTACATGACATTCTATCCTTTGTCGCTCGTGATAAAAAGGGGGAGTAGTTTTGGGTTATGAGAGTAGTCATCTTAGGGGGAGAGTTAGTATAGGATATTTTTAATAGGGGGAGTGTTGATATTTTTGAGGGATGTAGTGAGATTTTGATGTATCTTTTCTTTTCTATTCTTTATAGATACATTGATCTTGTATATGAGGTCTTTTGACCAGTTTTACATACATTGTACTTATTTTCTCTATATGTAGATGTATGTTTCTTTCAACTCTCTCTCCATGTGTTGTTTCTTCTCTATCTTTACACACATATTCTTTATACTTGTATGCAATCTATTATTTATGTTTCACACAAGATACCTTGATGAGTTTTGTTTAAAGTGTTTCAAAAGTATAAGTTGTCAAAGTCTACTTATCATAAACTCTCTTCTTGCAAAGTTTTTCAAGAGTTTATGTTAGGATAGATTTTATTGTATTCAACAAGTGAATATGAGCTAAGTGATTTATGATTTCTCTCATATGTTCATTTGTTTGTTGTGGTTTTGTCACGGATTGTCAAAGGGGGAGATTGTTAGGACATATGTGTTTTCACTTGTTAAGAACATATGTCACTTATTTATGTAAATTGGCTAAATCTTTTGAAAAAACGCACTTTACTTGTAATTGGGTAGTTCTAGGTGTTTTTAATACTTCAAGAAATAAGGTTTCAAGGTCAAGTGTTGAAGTCATCAAGTCTGTCCAAGAAAAAGCAAGCTGAAGTGCAAATTCATTAAAGTTCGACACTTGCTCGATAGCTACCTCGACACCTGCTATCTGTCGAGATTCATAATTTTAGATTTTCTAATCTGATTTTCTTGGGATCCGTGAATATGCTTTTGGGCCTTCTTTTCTTCTAACCCTAAACATCTAAAAGGATTGTTTTAAGAGCTGTCAAATTGTACACAAGTTGAAAAAGCATTGAGCAATCTCTGTTCAAGCAAATTGTGATCAAAGACGAAGTTCTTGACCTAGTTCATCTTCTTTGAAGAAGTTGCTGTGTATTTGCACCAAATGGTTTTGTGACCAAGCATCTTCCTGATCTTCATCGTGTAGGATGAACTGAAGAACTTTGCAGCCAACCTCATCTCCTTAGTTGGTGTTTTGAAGTCGCGTACTGAGATCAACGCATTGGTTAGTCACGTACTTGGGAGCCGTGCATCAAAAGAGAAATTGTCACTACATATCAAGTCCAATTGGATATTGAGGTAAGGGTTCAACAGTAGGTTGGTAAGGTACTTGAAATTCCTTTACTTGTAACCGCTTGATTTGATAATAGTGGAGTTTCAGGAGTGGTGACCTGAAAATCATCCGGTGGGGTTTTTGCCGCGAGATTTTTCCCCATTCGTAAACAAATCACCGTGGACAATTCTCAAAGGTTTAACTTCAAGTCAGAATTTTTTTTTGGATACTTACCGCCATTGTTGAAGCTTCTCAACCATAGTGAGATGTTGTCAGACCTTGAGCTTGCATCTCCATTTCTTCTTCTTCAATTTTCTTCTTCTTTTTCTTCTTTGTCTTTCTTTCTTTATTTCTTTCTTTTTCCCTGCGTTTTTGCGGTATCTGCATTTTTGCTCTTTCTAAAGTCTACTATTCTTTGCCCGTTTGCCAATGATGAAGATGAACTTTTTACTTTTTTCTATCACAGTCTTCCACAAGTTAGTAAATGCTTGGCTATCAAAGTGTAAAGTATTAACCCTTCCTTCTTTTACTTGTACCAAATCCTTGGTTGTCAACCATTTACTTGGGCCTTGTATTAATAGTCATTATTTAACTAATTTTTTAATGGGCAAGTCGACCACTCTTCTAGTTTTACGGTTTATTTTTTTGAAATTTAATACATAGTTGACCATTTAAATGGACTTGGTCTGTTGGGCATAACATAAGATTAATTTAAATGAGTTGAACGTTCCAGTCATAACTTCTTTTTCAGCTTTGAGCAAGCTTGAACCTAACGTGATGTGACGTGACATAATATACGTGTATTGCCAATTTGCCACAAACCCACAAGTTCTTACATAATAATAATAATAATAATAATAATAATTATTATTATTATTATTATTATTATTATTATTATTATCAAAGTTTTACTAATTAACATATAAATAAATAAATAAATACTGTATCTATATTTGCTTAAAATTTGATCTTTTTTTATTTATTTTGTAAAAATTATGATATGAAAAATATATTTGAAATTTGGATTTTTATTTTAATTAGACTATTTTAGTTAATTTTTCAAATTTTATTAATTAAATATATATATATATATATATATATTTAAAATAATTATTAAATTAATTAAAACGTCATCACAGTTCAACTCTGATTCAATCTCGATTTAACCTCAAAAATTTTGAACCTCTCATTTTTACTGTTCAATGAACGGTCCTGATTTTAAAACTATGGTAATAGGTCAACCATGTAAGTCCTATATATAAAGAAAATTTTTTATGAGCAAATATTTCAAAACTGTTGTGCAAATAGCACCCCAAGACTCAAATCAATAATAGTAAATAAGCAAAAATTAAATAACAAGCGCACATAAAGAATACAAGAATTTACGTGGTTTGGAAAACTGCCTATCTCCACTACGATGACGAAGAAATTTCATTACAAAAATAGGGAGATACAATAGTACACAAGATTACTTTCAAGAAACCCAAATCCCAATTACACCCTAGCCTTCTCTCACTAGAAGAACACAAGAATGAAGAACCAACAATTTTTTCTCTGATGCTGTTGTACTTCTCTTCCTATTTTATTCTTATACAGTTATACGGTACTAGGACTTTTTGGAATTACTCTTGCTGCCGCATATCATAAAAGCGCGCATGTGCGCGCGCGCACACACACACACACAATATATATATATATATATATATATATATTACTTTATCAAGTGGCTCTAGGACTCCATATATATATATATATATATAGGGCTTGTTTGGGCCTTATGGGCTGGTGGCAATTCAAGCCACATATGCAGGCCCACTTCAACAAGAGCTAACCTTTTTTAATTTTTAATTTTTATTTTTTTTATTGATATCCTAATCAAAACTTTATGTTCAACAAAATGAAGGGGAAAAAGGGTACTTATCCCTAATTTGAAAACTATGAACTAAATGCTTATGTTTTGAAATTATTTAATAAAATTCTTTTGTTTTAATTAGAATTCAATTTCAACAAAATTGAGTTAGGTGAAGAACTCGATATCTTCAAAATCAAGTTCTATGTATATTTTTAAGTAAAACTCGACATTAAATATTCATAGAACTTGATATTGCTAATGTTGAGTTCCACCTATAACTAGATTTTGTTAATGTCATGCTTATATATTGTATCTCCTCCCCTTGTAAAAGAAATGGGTAGTTGTGACTACCAGGGTATTTGGCCTAGTGGTCATGGACTCATTTCTAAGAGCCTGGGAGATAGAGGTTTCAAATTCAATTCCTGCAATATAAAGCACTTGAAAAATAACTTCATGCTCCCTTACCCATTTTTCCTTCCAAAAAAAAAAAAAAAAAAAAAAAAAAAAGAGTGGTTGTAGGCTCCATGTCTAATTTTATTAGTAAAAAGAAATTATTCATTGGGGTGTTGTTACATACAGTGTGACACAACACTGTGTGTTTTATCTATAAACTCACATTTGCAATTATCAAAACACAATGTGTTTAATCCTTATTCATTTATGTTCTTTCTCTTCCACGGTAATCTTCTTTTAGGAAAAATAATTAATTTTGCTACTTGAAAACATCATTTGTTGTGCCGGGTATTCCTTTCTCACCCGAAGTCCAAACTAGTTCCAACCTTGCCATCTCGTTTCCCCATATGGACTATTTATACACGAACAAAAGGAATCTTTGAAAAAACTTGAAAGCAAGTTGGAATATATTTTTTAAGTTTTAACTGATGGAGTTGCCACATATATAGAACGCTGCTCAACCTATCAAAAATAAGAGGCTGGTGGTGAAAATGTAGGGCAACACATAATAGCAGAAAGATAGGCTGTTTATGGCCAAATCAATGGTGGGTGAGGTTTAAGACAGCCATTCATTTCTCTCTTTCGTTTCACCTTTCTCTGTTTATCTTTTATTTTTGGGTATTAAACCAATCTTCTCTGAGATTTCACCGAATAAAAGTCCCACTAAACATTGGACGAAATGATACTCCTCCTTCAAGGTTTATATAAATGAAAAATATATGTCAATGTTTGACTTTCAAAAAAGATATTGCATTTTTTTATATAACTGATCATACCAAAACGATGGACAAAATAAGATTTCCCCTCCCGTGAGGTTTGTATAAATAAAACTTAACCTCAAATGGTTTGTAAAAATGAGCAATATTGTTAAAAATTAAAAGTAAATATTCCATTAGGTACAGTGGCGACTCTAGAAAAAATTTTCAGGGTGTTCCTCAATAAGCATAAATTATACAATCTAATAAAAAAAAATTATATATTGACAACAACAACAATTAGAAAATACACAAATACATAAAATTTACAATTGCCTTCTACGAGTTTTTTTCTTTTGAAATCGTTGCATAATAGTCTCATTATCAATGCTACAAGCTATATCTTTTTCAATATACACAACTAAGCAATCATTCATTAATTGATCTCCCATTCGATTGCGCAGTTCATTCTTTATATATTTCATTGCTGAAAAACTTTTTTCTACCATTGCAATAGCAACTGGAAGGGTCAAAACTAGCTTCACAAGCAAATAGACTAATGGATAAGTCTCGTGCTTCCTTGTGCTCACTAACTTTTCAGCAAGTTCACTAACTCCTTGAAGCTCTAAAAAGAAGTCATTGCTGTGCATATCAAAAATGTAATTCTGCAGTTGAGAGTCAAGTGCCAAAATATCTGTCCCAAGAAAATCAGAGGGATAGAACTTAGCTAGACATATCAATTTTTCCTTATCGAAAGCCACAAATGAATTACTTGGATCCAAGCAAGCCATACAAAGTAGCAAATCGGTATTCACCTCAAAAAAGCAGTTGTTAAGCTCTTGAAGTTGCATATCTATGACTGTGCAAAATAACTCAACACGATAATGATGTAAATTTGAATTTTTTTGGGTGTTGCGTCTCGGCTTCCCATTAACTACAAACATCGCATCCATGTCCAAGATAGGAATAACATGTGAGTTACAAAATAAAGATACTTCAACCAATAAAGATGCCCATCCATCATCTCTCATCACTTGCAACCGTTGCTTAGACACTTTAACAAGATCCATAGCATTTACTATATCTTGATTTTTTTTTTTTTTTTTTTGCAATGCTATTGACAACTCATTTGTGATCCCTAAAATATTTTTCATCAAGTGTAGAGCAAAGACAAATTCAAAAGTTAGAATTGACCTCATAATAGATCGAGCTTCAACTTTTTGGTCGGAGAGGCCATCTTCTTCAATAATCTCTAATACATCAACAACAGCAGAGAACATCAAAATCAAGTTCAGAATAGTCCCATAATATGATCCCCAACGTGTATCACCAGGACGTTTAAGATTTGTCTCTTGATTCAAACCTTGCCCACTTCTACATACACCATTCTCTAAATCTTCTTTAATTTTGGCAAATTGTGCATCTCGAAGAGCATCTTGTCTCTTACAAGAGCCTCCAACAATAGTTACTAAATTACTAACCACATAAAAAAATTCAGCAATGTTAATGTGATTTTTAGCAACAACAACAAGTGTCAATTGAAGTTGATAAGCAAAACAATAGACATAAAATGTTGACTTGTTCTCTTTCAAAATTAAAGTTTTGAGTCCATTGATATCACCTTGCATATTACTAGCCCCGTCATAACCTTGCCCACGTAGGTTCGACAAACTCAAATTATGTTCACAAAGTAAACCTTCAATAGCATACTTGAGTGACAAAGCAGTGGTACTTGCTACATGTACAATACCAAGGAACCGCTCTATAATAATTCCTTCTTTGTTCACATAACGAAGAACGAGGGCCATTTGTTCTTTCACTGAGATATCACGTGACTCATCAACTAATATTGAAAAGAACCCATTGTCAAGATCGTTGATGATAACTTTGGATGTTTCACGTGCAATTGCATTCACCATGTCTTTTTGAATATCAGAGTGGGTAAGCTTGCAATTTTTCCAAGAATTTTGCAACACTTCATTGATAGATTCATTGTGATCCCCCAAAAATTTTAAGAGCTCAAGAAAGTTTCCTCTATCACTTGAATCTTGAGATTCATCGTGACCACGAAAAGCTAATCCTCGGCATAAAAGGAATTTTACGCAATCAACTATTGTATTTAATTGAATCCGATATTCAGTTTTCTCTTGTTTTGATTGCTTAACAAAAACATTTTGAATATGTTGCTTTTCCTTCTGTAGATCTTCACTCTTCTTGACAACTTGGTTATGAGTACTATTAACTTCTCCAACATGGGAATCTAACTTTACAACTTGATTCCAAAGTTTGAATCCCTTCGTTACAAAAGTCTCACCTCCCCCTTGCTTACCAACATCTTGCCCAAATAAGTAGCAATAAAAACAAAATGCCGCATCCTTGTCTATACTATATTCCAACCACTTTCTATTTTTATACCATTCCGATCTAAATTTACGGGGCTTTCCAGAAAAATATGATACAGGGTAATCCTGAACAACTGTTTGACAAGGGCCTTTTGTTAAATAATATCTCCTGATTTCATCATGATTATTAGGATGATAAGATGATATCTTTTGTCGTAGCCCAGGATCTAAAGGAAGATTTTCTAAATTAAAGTCAATACGAATTCGCTTAGAAGATGTAGATGAATCTTGCATAGGAAATGAATCTTGCACAGGAGATGAATCTTGCACAGAAGATGAATCTTGGGTACGAGGTTTTCTTATCAAATATTTGTCCATAATTCTAGCAAAAGAATAAACAATAAACTATAAATTTATTTGAAATTATTATTCTTGCATTAATTATAAAATTATTAATTGTTATTTAGCCTAACATAATTTAGGTAAGTAATATTGTGAGGCGTCATTTATACACACGTTTGGGAGGAGTATCATTTTGATCAACATCAAAGAAGATTGGCGCAATTTATCCAATGCATCTGTTCCTTCCCTAGCCCTAGTCTAATATATTCATGCAAACAGGAAGCCACTTTACAATGTACCAATCTCACTTTATGTCCAATTTCAGGTTTTCTATTTAAAATTTTCATTCGATTGTCGATAATGGTGCTGTTGGATTTGAATCATATGATATAAAATTTAAATATAAATGAAAATGGATTAGATATAAAATTAATTTTATGTATATTAAAGATATTGTTAATTAGGTGATGTCAAGTAATATTTTATTTATATATGATGGTAATGGCCTTTTATTTTTCATGAATCCGTATTACTGGATTGAAATTCTAAGTTAGTAATTTTGGCAATTCTAAAAATAAAAGGTTAATAATGCTGAATCATTGATTTTGCATAAGATTTGAAGTATGGAAACATGGAGAGGAGGGGAAAAGAAAAGAAAGTAAAGAGAAAATGGAGTACTATTCTATTTTTCTTTTCTATTTGGTTGCCTTTTTTTATTGCATTTTGTTGTCTTGGATGCAATAATTCTAGAGAAACAATTTTTTTCCATAGAATTGTTACAATAATTGATAGTATAAGTTGTGAGCCTACTTAAAAATTAATAACAATTTGTAAAAAAAAAATATTGTGGAAAATATTGTGTACTTCTAAAATTACTTCATTTATGTGCCATATGTGTTCAATGGGATGAGAGTCCACTAAGGCTCTATTTGGGAGTTCATAAGAGAATGGAATGGAATTGAATTGAATCATTATAAAGGAATGAAAAAAAATGGAATGGAATGGAGAGAATACCTGAACATTTTTTAGGAGAGATTAATGATGAAGATTAATCGCTTAATTTTTTGATTCAAAAGTGTTGCCGAAATGGGTTGTGGAATTCAGCATTGGAGGAGCTTGGGAGGCTTAAGGATTTCGGGTACAAGCCCACGAGATGGACATAAAATGCATTGGTTCAAGTGTTTCTTAAAGCTGATCGGTTGGACACAGCTTATTTGGTTCATAGAGAGATGTCGAGTTCAGGGTTTAGTATGGATGAGTTTACCTTAGGTTGTTTTGTGCAATCTCTCTGCAAAGCGGGGAGGTGGAGAGAAGCTCTCTCATTGTTTGAGAAGGAAGAAATTGTGCCCAGCACAGTTCTTTATACAAAGATGATATCTGGGTTGTGTGAAGCTTCTCTTTTTGAGGAAGCTATGGATTTCTTGAACAGAATGCGGACTAGTTCTTGTATTCCCAATGTTGTGACATATAGGACTTTGCTTTGTGGGTGTGAGGAAAAGACAGCTTGGTAGGTGTAAGAGAATTCTTAGTATGATGATCACAGAAGGTTGTTATCCTAGTCCTAAGATTTTTAATTCTCTTGTTCATGCCTTTTGCAGATCAGGAGATTATTCTTATGCCTATAAGTTGCTTAAGAAAATGGTCAAATGCAATTGCCAGCCAGGTTATGTGGTTTACAATATCTTGATTGGTAGTATATGCGGCAATGAAGAATAACCAAGTTCAGATGTTTTGGAGCTGTCTGAGAAAGCTTATGGTGAGATGCTTGATGCAGGGGTCATATTGAATAAGGTCGTCAGCAATTTTGCTCGATGTCTTTGTGTTGCTGGAAAATTTGAGAAGGCATATACTGTTATTCGTGAAATGATGAGTAAGGGATTCATACCTGATACTAGTACCTATGCTAAAGTGATTGGCTTTTTGTGCAATGCCTCCAGGGTAGAGAAGGCCTTTTTCTTGTTTGAAGAAATGAAAGGGAACGGTATTGTTCCTGATGTTTATACATATACAATTTTAATTGATAGTTTCTGTAAATCTGGTCTTATTAAACAGGCTCGCAACTGGTTTGATGAAATGGTAAGGGATGGTTGTGCCCCTAATGTGGTGACATATACTGCTCTTATACATGCCTACCTTAAAGCTAGGAAAATTTCCAATGCAAATGATCTGTTTGAGATTATGTGTTCTGAAGGTTGCATTCCTAATGTTATAACATATACGGTTTTGATTGATGGCCACTGTAAAGCTGGGGAGATTGAAAAAGCATGTCAAATATATGCGAGAATGAGAGGTAATATGGAAATCTCTGATGTAGATATGTATTTTAGAATTGATGATGGCAATTCCAAAGAGCCAAATGTTTTTACATATGGAGCATTGGTTGATGTTTTGTGCAAAGCTCACAAGGTCAAAGAGACCCGTAACCTATTGGATGCTATGTCAGTGGAAGGCTGTGAGCCAAACCATATCGTGTATGATGCTCTTACAGATGGATTCTGCAAGGCTGGGAAGCTAGATGATGTACAAGAGGTGTTTGCTAAGATGTCAGAGCATGGATATAGTCCTAGTGTCTATACTTACAGCTCTTTGATTGACAGGTTGTTTAAGGATAAAAGACCGGATCTTGCTTTGAAAGTCTTGTCATGCTAGAAAATTCTTGTGCACCAAATGTTGTCATATACACAGAGATGATTGATGGCCTCTGTAAAGTTGGAAAGACAGATGAAGCCAATAAACTTATGCTAATGATGGAAGAAAAGGGGTGTTATCCAAATGTTGTAACTTATACTGCAATGATAGATGGCTTTGGGAATGTAGGTAAAGTCGAAAAATGTTCTGAGCTCTTGAGAGAAATGGGCTCAAAGGGCTGTGCTCCAAATTTTGTCACCTACAGGGTTCTTATAAATCACTGTTGTGCCACTGGCCTTCTGGATGAGGCTCATAAACTCTTGGATGAAATGAAACAGACATATTGGCCAAGGCATATATCAAGCTACCGTAAGGTCATTGAAGGTTTCAACCGAGAGTTTATTATCTCACTAGGGCTTTTAGATGAGATAAGTGAGAATGATTCTGTTCCTATCGTTCCTGTATACAGAATACTGATTGATAGTTTTATTAAGGCTGGGAGATTAGAATCAGCTCTGGAGCTGCAGGAAGAGATTCCATCATTTTTCCCTTTAAAAGCTGCCAGCAAGAATATGTATACTTCTTTGATTTAGAGCCTCTCCCGTGCAGGTAATGTTGTTAAGGCTTTTGAGCTGTACACAGATATGGTAAGGATGGGTGGTGTTGCAGAACTGAGCACATTTGTTCACCTTATTAAAGGGCTCATCAATATTAACAAGTGGGAAGAAGCACTTCAACTGCCAGATAGCATATGTCAGATGGTCAGACTCTCTATCTACATTTTCTTTGCTCAAGCTTTGGTATACATTATGGAAACAAATCATGTTTTTGCCTATTGAAGTAGTCAGTTCTCAAAATTTTGTCAAATATATATAGTGTCTATCCATTTGGTTGTGAATTGGTTTCTACTTAAAATTTGCAAGATATGAGAGAAAATTGCTCCAAATTAAAATAAATCTGAGCCTTTAGAATAATTATGGGTTCATGAATTTGCACCCTTTAGGAGAATATCTGTTTGCCATCTTTTGTGTTGTGGGATAATGATATCTAACTACATTGAATTGAAGGATGAAAGCTGGTTTTCTTGCTGTACTGGAGACTAGCTGTCTGTCATTGCATCTTCTTAGTTATCTACTTATTTTGGTTTGAGTATTTAGCCAAAAAAAAAGAAGAATATCTAGGTTTGAGCAAATCCCTGACTAAATTCAATAATGAAAGTTTATATGTGGGTTCTTTAATATCCTGCATGTTTTGGGTCTGTAACTGGAAAAACTGGGTTTAGCATGTAAAGGTTAGTAGGCCAGAGAGACACTTAATAGAATTTTTGGCATAAATGCAAATAGATGTAAGGAGACCACTGGTTTTTTTTTTCAACTGATTGTAGTCTAAGAAGAATGAAAAACTTCTTGGGAAGTATTAATTAGGAGACTTTTGGATATTTATAATATTGTAGTAGGATAAGCTACTTCAGGAACGCTAAAACCACTTTGGTTGAGGGGGCATCCAGCTATATACATTACATGCATTAATATTGTGGCACTGGTGGAAGGTCTCACTTGAATTTTACCATTGCCCACATATTAATGATTCTCTTTCTAGTAAAATTATGTTTTAGTAGGTGGCACTGAAAGTGAGACATCGAAAACGATTTTGTTGTTTTAAGTGATAAATTGTGCTTGCTTTGTGAAAAGACAAAAGAAGCTGTGACTTCAAAAACAGTGTTGCTGAAAATTTTAGTTGTCCCTTGTATTGTGGTGAAACCTGTTTAAGAATAAATAGGTGTCTAGTTACTTGTCTAATAATTTCTTCTTCTTTTTATCATTATTTATTTCTCCTTTCTTTGAGCAGGATATCCATTGGCTTCAACAAGAAGATACATCTTCCAGAAATTAGGCTTTTGAGCATATCTATATTTTTTTCTCAAGGTTGATGTGATAGCATAATCGTGCATGTTAAAGTTTTTGCTCAGATAACGACTACATTGGTGGAAACTCTTGATGGACACATGAAATTCCTAGGAGGTGATAGGCTGATAGCTATTGCATAATTTGCATTGCAATGAAATGAGTATAAAAAAAATATGGACGTCTTTGATTGACTGTTTGAAGCAACTAGAAGCTGAAATAAAGCTTGAGGGAAATATTTTTCCTTTCAATTATTCATTCTCATAATGTTGGTGAGTTCTCTTTAACTTCTTACCAAAAACCAATTGAAAAAACTTCTAAACAAACAAAAAGGTCCTATTTGTCCTTATTTGTGTTTATTTTGTGCACCATTGCTTACAGCTGATGCGGCTTATTAGGTATGATGCAAGTCAGAGTTGCTAAAACTGATTTACTTCTTCAGTCTCATAAAGTTGGTGAGCTCTCTTTAACTTCTTAACAAAAACCAATCGAAACAAGATTCTTAACAAAGAAAAAATGTCTTCTTTATCCTTATTTGCATTTACATTGTGCACCGTTGCTTACAGCTGACGCGGCTTATTGGGTATGATACGAGTCAGTGCTACTAAATCTGATTTACTTCTGCAATTCCCTCCATTGAATTTGTCAAGGTCAGTTTATTCATTAGTATTCTTCTGTGACCTAGATGGTAGTGACTATGTATATCTTGTTCTTTCATCATTCAATGTAAATAAATCCACTATTCCTGTTGCTAGCTTTTAGTAAAATCATGTCATTCATGATGCAGCTGTGTTGTATACAGCTAAAGCTGGTTATTGAATGCAATGCATGATGTGTTACTAGAACCCATTTTGTGCTGCAGATAGCCTTCGATTGTGATAAGGACTTCTGGGGTGTTGGTTCTATCTTCTTTCTTGTTCAGCTTTGACACTGATGATGACAATACATGCATAGACACTGACAAACATACCTACAAATTATCACACTTTTCCCCCGCTCTTGCCTGGGAATGTAGTCACATGAATTTGAATTTAATTGACTGTTTGGTCTCATTGATGATTGGAAATACTTTCTTTCCCACAAAAAGTCCTATTTCAATATAGATCGCAACATGGATCTAATCAATTTTAATTTATGGAGTAATGCCAGCAAGATCAGTATTATTTCACTGGAGGTTCTAATGACATGTTGATGCAAATTTGTATTGCATGTGAATGAAATTTTTATACAGAACTGATTGGTGCTTTTGCCATGTACATATTCTCTTAAACGTTGTTGTTGCACTTCAACAACTTTTATAGAGACAGTTGCATGATCCATAGAAAGTGACCCAATTTAAAATTTTAGAAACATGGCACTGTGGAGTCCAAAGGTGAAATCCTTTCTAAAGTTCATTGAATGCAATGGCATCGTTGTCAAATATGAAATAATGAGATTAATCCTGCCATATCATAAGAAATCTATGTGAATTCATTCTCATAACATCTCCATGTTTTACAGAAACTAACAATTTGCATGATGGGTACTGGAGGTTGGTGTTACTCACTTTTAGTTCGTTTGTGCTGTTTTATACAAAGGAAAATTAGATTTTTTCAGATTGCATCTCCAAATTGGGGAGGCTGTCTTCCAGCCACCTCTCATAGACCTCGCATAAGTGGGAGCAATGTGCCTTGGGTATGAAATTTGTTTATGTATAGAATTTTTTTTTTTTTTTTTTTTTTTTAATTGTCCCATTTATGCCTTTTTTTTATGAGAAACTTCCTATAGTTCATAACCAACAGAACTTATTTATATGTCCTTTTTTGGAGAAACTTCTTATAGTTCATAATCAACAAAACTTAATAAATAAATAAAAAATGGTGGGGGGTGCAATTTGGTTGGAGAATGGAATCTTGAGGCCCAAACACAAGTCCTCCTTCCAAGACATAATGATTATACATACCAATGGTGGAGATCCAAGCTAACTCGGCTATTTGAAATCCTCTAGACTGATCTACAAACAATAACTAGTAAGATGCTATATAAAAAATAGACGTCTAACAATAATTTATGTAAGCTTCCTCTCTTTAGATAAATAAAAGTTGAGGGCTGAGGTCCTCAAGTATAAATCTCAGATAGAATTTCCCAAGTGTTTTTCATTGTCTTTTCTTTTTGTTGCATGATTCATGACTGTAAAACTATAGGCATTGGAGTGGCAATAAGAAGCTCAACAAATTTGTTTGCTTCACTTTCTAACGGGGTACTTTGCTTGAAGTACAAGTTTCCGTTTTTTGTCGCCTTAGGCGTTTATTTATAGCTGGGACACTTTGAGCAGGGTATTGGATGCTGGAAACTATCATCTGGTGCTTCTTCCCCCCCCCCCCCCCCCCCCCCCCCCCCCGCGCCGGGTCCTATCTTACCAAAAGCATTATTTATAATTTATCATTAAGGAAATTATTTTCTTACAAGCAACTTCTATAACTCTAAATCTTTATTATTTATAATATCATAAGCGACCTCACTCTTATTTTCCCCTTTCTTTTTTTCTTTCCTATAACTCAAAATCTTCACGTGCTGATGAAATTTATAGAGGGCTTTATATTAAAAACAATATTGAATTCATTTATTATAAATCCTCAACTCAAAAAGAAATTTTGAAAATTTTCTTTATTAGAAAAAAAGGTAAACATGTAATTTTATGCTCATTGAGAGAGTGCCAAGACACTCAATAACTTTTTTTAGCTAAAATGACAGGTTGGGTTGGGTTGAGTTGACGTGTGGGTTATACATGTTGATCCCTATAAATATGAAATAAAAAATCCCCCTTTTATTTTGTTTTGCCTTAATTAGAAAGATCACAGATACAAAAATACTGTCGATCTCAATTCTCAAATTGACCCAAAAAAAATCTCAAATATCCACCTCTAGTCTCTCTCTATTCCCTCACCTTCATAAGTTCATCTTTTATTGTTGGATAAATTATACCAACCTCCGTTGTGGCTTCACAAAATAACACTCCTCCCCCAAGGTTTCTATAAATGCAATAAATCCAAATGCCCTCTCATAGTGCTACTTCCTTAATAGAATTTTTCATTAAAAAAAAAAAAAGATTCACTCATGTTTAGAAACCTTAAGGGGCAGAGTGTTATTTAAAATAACCAAGGGAGTGGAGTGTCATTTCCCCTAGATCCAATTTGGGAGGAAAGGAAAATGTTGGTCATTTCCCCTAGATCCAATTTGGGAGGAAAGGAAAATGTTGGCCCTATGGAGAACTCTGCATTTTCCCCTCCCTCATTCCATTTCTCTCCAAACAAATAAAGGATTTTTCTTTTTCTTCCTACCTTTTTTATCTCTTTCTTTCCCTCCAACTTCCCTTCAACCAAACATATATATATTGAACATTTTCTTCCCATAGTGTTCATTAATCACTATATAGAAAATGGAGTAGTTCGGGAACTTGCAAAACCTTTTATTTATTTATTTGTTTGTTTATTTTTTAGAGAGGTGGAAATGGAATACATGATAAAGAAAATGAGGGTTGCCTATGTAGTTCAAGGGTTTTGATTTTCTAATGCGAAAAAAAAAAAAAAATTACAAGTTATAATGGATTGAGTTGACACATTAAAGACCAAATAAGTCGATCTCCAACCCGCCCAACTCTATTTGTTACAAGAATTTCACATCAGAAACTAGCAAATTGGATATCAAGGTTTTTTCTTCATTAGAAACTAACTTGTAATCTTTGTATAATTATAAATATTATAATTAAATAACCATATCATATTTGTAATGAGGGATTTTATTTTATGTTAATAGGATAAAAATGTGGCTTTGAAAGTTTAGTGGTGTGCATTGAAAAGATAAAAGTTTAGTTTTATTAATTGCATTTGTCAAGGTATAGATAATCTTCTCTCTCTCTCTCTCTCTCTCTCTCTCTCTCTCTCTCTCTCTCTCTCTATATATATATATATATATATATCTTTTTTAATTTTTTAATTGTCCAAAATTAGTTACATATATAACTTCAAGAATCAAGAATTTAAGTTAATACTATCAATTAGCTTTTAAATTTTGGTAGGGTAAGCAAATTTGTTCCTTCTAAATTACTCTATAAGTTAGTTATATTTTTATTTATTCTTTTATAAATAAAGTAGTTATTGATTTATATATTCACACGACATTTTAAAAATAAATGTTATTATTGTGATACAAATGTTCAAATCATGCCTAATAGATTTTTTTATGAGTTATAAAATATATTTAAAAAATTCAAGGCATTTCTTTCTTATCTTTTATAATACAAATAGTTTGGGGTAGGGTTGTCCAACTCACCCACAAACCCGACCCACTCGAAAAATCTGACTGGATTTGAGTCAACTGCCATTCCTACCTGATGACTCTAGCAATTGGCAGCAGGTCTCTTTTTGCACAAATCGATGCCAGTGGGTCGGTTGCAAATCTCATCCCCTAAAACCGGAAAAACTCAAACTAATTGATTAGGAGTCCCTTTTTTCGACGAGATTTGCCAAATCTAGTGAGCTATCAGCCATTTCTAGCAAGATCTCAACTAGATCCGGCAATTTCTATTGAATCTAGCAATATTTCACTAGATTTGGTGATATTTTCGCTAGATCTAGCGAAATTTTACCATATTTTCACCTTTATCTTACCAGATTGTCATCATTTTTTAGATCTATGACACCAACCAAATTGGCTGCTACCATTTGAAGGCTTGATCTGTCTAATCCAATCAACTTTTTTGATCGGTGGTGGGTTGATAAATGTTTCTCTTGATTAGGTCTAATCTAGGGGTTGAGCCCAAACTCGATGACCTAACCCATGGACAGCCCTAGTTGGGAGAGAGGGACTTAAACACTAAAAATTGGAAACCATTAAGTTATACAAATAGAATCATCTTGAAAAATATACATACAAAGAAAATACTGCCCAAGATTTAAAATTCAGAACATATAATAATATTTTAATAAAGAAATCAAAGTGTTAAAATGAAGAGTGAATCAAAATCCACCTTTAGAAAAGTTTTAGAAATTCTGCGCGATGTTTTAAATTAGATAATGTTTTGCATAACTTGCTATTTCTCTTTTCTTTTGCTCCCATTATTTATTGTATCTTGTTGATTCTCTTAGATCACATTCCATGGGCTGTGTTGAATGGGATGGGTGTCCACCGGGCCCAATAAACCTGTATTGTTGGCTGCTGCTTTCAAAGTTCGCGTAAAAACCTCCCCAATATTAATTCCAGAACAAGCGCGCGAAAAGCATGTTTTTTTTTTTTTTTTTTTAAGCCAAAATTTTCCTTTATTTTACAATCCATCTCATTAAAATAATTATAAAATAACTTTTTTGATAAACAAAACACAAAATCAGTCAAGTGGAGAAAGTGAATAAAATAAGCAAAGAGTAAACTAGCATTTGATGAATAA
This sequence comes from Quercus variabilis, assembly GCA_030445155.1. NCBI lineage: Eukaryota > Viridiplantae > Streptophyta > Magnoliopsida > Fagales > Fagaceae > Quercus > Quercus variabilis. Next base: position 44,907,206 of record CP129454.1, read on the forward strand.
TATCTACAGGGTAATGCAAAATGCATTACCCAATACCCATTGGGAATGCTTTTGGTGTGTGAAACGTCATAGCGTGAATTTGTAGTTAGACTTAGATCAATAGTGACCTTCCAATTACTTTCCAAAAAAAAAAAAAAGGTGACCATCTGAAAGTATGCTTAAGATTAAATACAAGAAATGTTATTCTTCAAAAAAGAAACAGCAAGAAATGTCACTCTTCCCTAGACCAAACACCTAACCAAATTAAATAAATAATATCATTTTGGTTTCTGCGTAGCAAACGGTGTGCATTGTTGGAACACGGTCATCTTACGCAGACAATAAATAAAATATTTAAAAATACGGTGCCGTTTGGCTTCTACAAAGCCAATATACGACGTCGTTGCCAAGTAGGCACCTTCAACAACCGAAAAAAAAACAACAAACCCTATATAATCTCAGGAGATCAAATTTGCGTCGCCTCCAAAAAATACAAAAAGGAAAAAAGGAAAAAGAGAAACAGTTTTAGAGAGAGAGAGAGAGAGAGAGAGAATGGTACAATCGGAGTTGGAAACACTGAGCGAAGAAGAAAGAAGAGCTCTTCGAGGAAGCAAATTCGCACCTCTCCCTTCTTTACCTTCTTCTTCTTCTCATCGTTCCCAACCCAGGTACTAGTACGTCAATTTCATTTTCTCTCTTGCCAGTCCCCACCAAGTCAAGGGAAATGGAGTATTGTTCACTATTAACGTTCCCAAAAGGACTGGTGCTGTTGGTCAATTCTTCTTATGCCCTTACAGTCTTGCACTCATATTTACATAGAAAAATTGAAGCAATCGGGAAACAAATGGTTAAAATCAAGGACTTCCTGTTCTTCAAAGTCTTTACTCTGCTCAATAGTTCGCCTCTCTCTCTAAAAGCCTAAATGATAAGTTTCTTAACCCAAGTCTTGCCTTAAACACATGGCAATGGTTTCTTCAAGACTTGTCTTCCTCGTTTCCATTTGCATACTGGTTTCTCAAGCCATTGCTCAGCCAGACTTCCTATACCATTTCTGTTTAGACGACAAGGATAACTACACAAGCAACAGTACCTACAAAGCAAACCTCAATCACCTACTCTCGTCCCTCTCCTCCAACACAGAAATTGACTATGAGTTCTACAATTTTTCTTATGGCGAAAGCCCTGACAAAGTACATTCACTTGGACTTTGTAGAGGAGATGCCAAGCCAGATATTTGCCGTAGTTGCCTCAATAACGCTACAAATCTTCTCCCTCTGCTTTGTCCCAATCAGAAGGAAGCAATAGGATGGTATGACTACTGCATGTTACGCTACTCATTGCGCAACATATTTGGTATCATGGAAATTGGTCCTGTTTGGTATGGTGGGAACCCGAGTAACATATCAGCTAATTTGGATCAGTTCAATCAGGACCTAGGGACCTTGTTGAATAGCAAAAGAGATCAAGCTGCAGCAGGTGGTTCTCTTCGTAAGTTTGCGGCGGGAAATGCAACAGCACCAAACAATCAAACACTATATTCACTTGTGCAGTGCACACCTGATTTGTCTGATAAAGATTGCAATGAATGTTTTGATCAGGCTTTTGGATATATTCCGGGATGTTGTGGAGGCAAGCAAGGAGGGAGAGTTACTTCACCCAGCTGTTCTTTTAGGTTTGAGGTCTACCTCTTCTATGATGCCAAAGCTGATAATGCATCATCACCATCACTGTCTCCACCACCACCAATAGTACCATCTGTATCTCCTCCACCATTGAACAATACCGCTGCTGCAAAAGGTACCGTTGAATTATTTGCTTTGCTGAATGTTGATTAAATCATTAAAGTATAGTAATATGTTTTTCTTTTTAAAGAAAAGACTATACAAAGCTGTATAGAAGTAAATAAGTTCAAAAGCTTACAACTTTTTATAGAGGGTCCTTATTACTTTCTCATGTATCCACTTGAAAATTAACATACATCTGTCAGAATTTTTTATGTAAACATACTTCTGGTTTTTGCAGGAAAGGAGAGTAACAAATCTCAAACAGTCATCATAGTTGTACCCATTATTTCTTTTGTGGTACTAATAATAATCTCCTTCTGCATGTACTTAAGAGTCAGGAAACCAAGGGAGAAACCACAAAGTAAGTAAAATAATTCGTTTATTTCTTTTTGTTATCCAAAAATATGAATTATTGCTAAGATAATAACAAAAAAAAAAAGTCAGAAATTATGTGCTTGGTTACATAGATGTGCTTCCTAAAGTTCTCAGGTATGCGTGATATCTGTGGGAGTAAAAAATTCCATCTATATTATGAGGACAAATTTCCCACCACGACATAATTTGGGATTATTTTTTATTATTTTGTTTTTCTTAAAATGGTACTTAGCTACTACAAATAGTCAGTGTGTTCCGTCAATAAATTGACTTGCACTAATACAAACAAAAAGTTGTTATATACTAATAGACATGACTTTCCTATCTAGAAGATTTTAATAAATAATTAGTTTTTGAAGGGTCATTGCTGTTGCATGCACATATCATGAATTGTGTTGCTTTTTAAATAATGCATTAACGTCTTGTTCAGGCGAATCTATCGATGAGATTGGAAGGGTGGAATCTTTGCAGTTAGGCTTTGGCACTATTAAATTAGCAACAGATGACTTTTCTGATGCAAATAAGCTTGGGCGGGGTGGATTTGGTGTTGTTTACAAGGTAAACCTAAAATTATTGTGATGCAACAGATGACTATTGGTTCAAGCAGTTTCCCTCCCATCCCAACCCCAAATTGTAAAAGTTTGTAGTCAGGATGTACATGTTGAGTCCAAAGGGTTAAATATGTTTTATTCTAATATGTTTTCAGGGTAAACTCTCCGATGAACAAGTTATTGCTGTAAAAAAGCTTTCAAAAAATTCAGGACAAGGAGATCTTGAATTTAAGAATGAAGTTTTGTTAATGGCCAAGTTTCAACACCGAAATTTAGTTAGACTCTTAGGATTTTGCTTGAAAGGAATTGAAAGGCTTTTAATTTACGAGTTTGTGCCAAATGGAAGTCTTGATCACTTCATTTTTGGTATGATTTAATTTCTACCTTTATTTCAAATTATATTCATTGTAATTTATTTTGATTACATGTTTTTTGTGAATATATTTCCTTCACATTTTAGTCCGATATAATGTATTTGATTGACTTTGTGTAGATCCAATCACGCGTGCACAGCTGGATTGGACAAGATGCTACAAAATAATTGGAGGCATTGCTCAAGGTCTTCTCTACCTTCATGAAGATTCTCGACTTCGTATTATTCATCGGGAACTCAAAGCAAGCAATATTTTATTAGATTTTGAAATGAATCCCAAAGTTTCAGATTTTGGCACGGCAAGATTGTTTGAACTTGATCAAAGCGTAGGCAATACAATTAGAATTGTGGGGACCTAGTAAGTATTGTACTTATTTTTTTTTTTTTTGGGACAATCTAGTATCAATCTTACATAGGTATACTTTATGTTTACATTGTACCAAAAGAAACAATATGAAAGTGCTAATAAATATTGTTGAAAATAATTGTGAATGTGTAGTGGATATATGTATCCAGAATATGCAATGCATGGACAATTCTCAGTAAAGTCTAATGTCTTTAGTTTTGTTGTGCTAGTGTTAGAGATAATAAGTGGACGAAAGAATAGCTCCTTCTACAACGGAGAGAATATTAAGAACCTTCCAAGCTATGTAAGTATTTTTGTTTTTGGGCCTAATGGCACATACACCCCATGAGTATAGAGTGGTGGGTCGGACTGCATGTTCAAATACCACCATGTGGTGGGGTGGGGGTGAGGGGTTTAAATGGCATAGCGGGAGTGGAAAAATTTTGAAACAATATCCTTTTATCTTTAGGATGTAGAGTATCAAGTATTCTACCCGTTGGCTTGTGCCTATTACTGTAGCACTAATATTGTCCATAAAGTTACAAATTATTGATGTAGCTTGTATAGCTAGTTGGCTTTATACCAAATGCATAGAAATCTAGCACAAATGAAGGATAAGGAGGTTAAAGGAAATGAAGAAATACACCCCAAATATATTTCTTTTTAAAACAAAATAAAATAATGTTTTCTCGAATACTTCATTTGTCATTTTAAATTATGTTGCAGGCATGGAAAAATTGGAAACAAGGTATAATTTCAAATCTTGTAGATCCCACATTGAAGGCAAGTTCAACAACTGAAATAATGAGATGTATTCATATTGGATTACTATGTGTTCAACAAAATGTAGCTGATAGACCAACTATAGCATCCGTTATTCTCATGCCTGATAGATACTCTATTACTCTACCAATACCATTAGAACCAGCATTTTTTATGAACAGTTGTACTGAATCAAACATTCGCTTGCAATGGGAGAATGACACAAGGATGACAGAGTCAAATCAATCTAAAAGTAGCTCTGTTCAAGCTTCGATAAATGAGGTGTCAACCACAGAGCTATCTCCTCGCTAATTTTTAATGAATCTGAAATGTAATACTACTATTTTCCTCTTTTTTTTTCTTTTTTTTTAATTGAAGAATACACAATGTATGAGTTATTAATACATTAACAACTTAGCATTCTTTTCAAAACCTGTATTATTTAGTGACCCCAAAAATAAATAGTTTGGGATTGTTTATTGCATTATGGTGTTTGATTGCCAAAGTCCTCAAACATTGCTTGATTCACTTTTCCTCATGTGTTTCGCATCCAACGGAAGCTTCTAATGCAAAAACATAGGTCTCAATATGGGTTTTTTTTTAGCCCATTAATATACCTAATGCTTTCTCAAATGAAGACTATGCTTATATATATATGTGTATATATAAGCAAAGACTACATGTGGAAAAGCATAAGATTTTGCCAAGTTGCATATTCTATGTGAAGAAAATTGAAATAATATTCTCAAATGCCACATTATAGATAAGAACAAATTAAATATTAACTTTTTATTTTATTTGGTTCAATATTTCAAGACTTTTCTAATTAAACAATAAATATTCTTTGTATCATTTGGTTCAATATTTCAAGACTTTTTATTCCTCACATATACACACAAAACTATTTGCATTTTAAATCATCATTTTCATTTCTTACACTTCTACTCCTTTATATATACCTACACACAACATTTCATATCATCCCATATCAAATACATACAGACCAAAAACAATGTTATTTGCCTTCAATCTTTCAATGACACCTACCTAGCTCTAACATTGTGTCTCATCTAATTCTAACTCATATGAATTGGCTACAATCAAGGAAGGAGGGCCTACATTTTATATTGAGTAACAATGACAATTATGATTTTAATGTTAAGGTCGGACATTGTGGATTGTGAGTTTTGTAAATAATGTAATTGACTATGGATGTTTGGGATGAGTTTTTTGTTTTAGAATTAAGGAGAAAGAAAATGGCACATTTTATATCAACTTTTATTCTCTAATATTCCTCCAAAGTTTTTTTTTTTTTTTTTTTTCATTACTTCAATTGAATAATTATAATGGATATGTTGTGCAACTTAGAATTGTTGCTTTTTATGATGAAATCATTACTAATAAAATTTTATAACAATTATGCTATAATACATATATAACATTTTCCAAAACCATCTTACATAAAATATTATAACATTATTCGTGTATAGCACAAGTAACTTACTAGTTACTAATAATATTGCTCTCGTGGTACTAATTATATTCTCCTTCTGCATCTACCAAAGAGTCAGGAAGTCAAGGGAGAACCCAAAAAGTCACATAATTAGTTTATTGTTATCCTAAAAGTTAAATTTGAATCATGACAAAGAATTAGCAATCAAAGTCTAGATTTATTTTTTATTTTTTATTTTTATTTGATGAGAAGCTTATGAGTTAACTTTTATTCAAACTGAAATAGAAACGTTTAGATTATGAGCAATAACTGCTTCTAAAAAAATCATTCACCTGTTTTTGATTTTTCCTTTCTTTTTCCTAGTTTATTTTTATCAGTCATATGGGTTATCATGGCAGTCCCGAGCAGAAACTCTTGTTTTTATCTCTCATTTGGATGAGGTTTAGGACTCCCTATAATTCAATTTAAAAGAGGGGAAAAGAAGTGGGAAAAAAAACCACTCATTGATAATTTTTTTTTTGGACTCAATCAAGTAGATTGATAATATTGTGTTAAAAACAAGTCTAACAATTTGTTTATTTTTTTGGACTCAAATTAGGACACAAATTAGAACTAAAAAAAAAAAAAAAAAAACTATTTTAAACCGTATATCTATGTATCGTATGACTTATGAGCACTTCATATACGCTTTTACGATACAAATTTTTTTGTACATGATATGATATGTATTGTAAGATATGAAAAAACTATACTTATATCTATGATATCTTCTCTGCTTGCAAAAAACGTTGGTTGAAAATATAGGGCAACACAAACAAGTAGAAAGATGTGTAAGGTTGAAATTTATCAACCATCTTGTTGGTTTTATTCTATGTCAATTTACTTGTAATTTAAGCACTTAGTAACCCTGTATTTAGGTGGGATTATTGTAAGATAAGTGTGTGAGAAGATGTAAAGAAAAGCTCAAGTAAGTGCAAAGAAGCAGAGCTTCGCGACTTCACGACTAGGACTCGCGGGTGGCTCCTGGCTGCAAGTCACCAACCTCAGGCACATGAGATGCACGCAGGGAAGTTGAAGGGTCGTGCCAACTGTCGCACTACAGGACAAAAGTCCCAGGCTAGCCAGGCTGTTACGTCGCGACTTGATTTCGCGACTTGGACAAGCCGCAAAACCAAGCCGCCAATTTACCCTGTTTGGCAAAAATTTGTCTCTTCGTATTCTCATCTCACCTCACTATATATAGACCCTTATACCCACTAAATTGAAAGAGCTTCTAGAGAGAATTTTGTGAGAGAAAACTCTAGAGAAAAATAAGATTGTCTCATCCCAATCTTCATCTAAGAAACTCTACAAATTCCTCTACTCTCTTAGTCTCCATTGTCATACTCTTGAGAGGTCTTTTACCAAATTTTTATCTCACCACACTCACGTCTGTGAGAATGTTTATTTGGTGCTGAGTAAAGCAGTTTGGAAAGAACCAATATACATTGGTTGATGCTATGGTCAAGTAGCAGAATTCGGGAAGCTAAAGAAGAAATAGGTTCGGCATAATCTCGTTGGAGCAAAAAGCTTGGAGGGCTTAGGTACTTGGGTAGATTAGGCTTGGAGGGTCTTCTGCTATTCATGTATCCCAACTATATTCTTTAGTGGATTTTATCACCGCTTGGAAGGCGGCGGATAGGTTTTACACCAAGGACTTCGGTTTCCTCTTCGATAACACATCGTGTGTTGTCCATGTATTTGCATCTTTCTTCCCTTTATCTTTGCCTTATATTTATTGTTGTGGATGTGTTTATATTTGGCTTAGATTGTCTATCAATTCTGTTAAAAGCTTATTATCATGTTCCACATATTAATTGTTTGATATAAAGCTTAAATTGATATTTTTGTATTTTGGGGTCTATACGTTCAAGGGTATTTCGTACCCATATTGAACTTTCAAGATAGACTAATTATGACCAAATCAATGGTGGGTGAGGTTTAAGACTACCTATATATAGTACAATTTAAAAGAGGGGAAAAGAAAAGAAAAAGTTCTAGAGTTCTACTACTAAGGCCATATTGATAGTTTGCTAGCATTTTTGTGATCATCAAATTCAAAACAATATGGTTCAAACTTGGTAGGCTAAAAGTTTGTTAGTAATAAAATCGAAGTATGTGTGGCTTCATGGAGAAAATGGGTGAAGAACAATTTATGAGTTCTTCTAGTAGCCATGTAGGAAATTTGTGGCAATGCTTGTGGTAATATAATTTTATAGTTTTTTATATAGGTGGAAAATGTTGAAATAGAATGAATATCAGTAAGCATATTTCAAGGGAAAAAATCTACAGAAAATCAAATTATCTTGTAATTGTAAAGTTGTATTGTCTACAAGCTTGTTTATATAAATAAGTACGTATTTTGAAGTTGGATAACAAAACCAATTTATCTATGTTTCTATCATCCCAAAATTTCAAGGGTTCCCTTGTAGTAGATAATGATTTAGGTCCAAGCCATTGATACAAGCTGTTCACAAGTTATCAGCGTGAACCGTGGCAAAAGTGAAGTACATTTTTTTTTTTTTTGATGGAAAAAATGAAGTACAATTATGGTTCTTTTATTTGCCAATAACCATTATGGTGGGTGAGATGACTGCCCAGAGGCCATAGCACATTTGACCAGAATTTTGAAAGGAAGCATTAAAAATACTATACAAATTTTCCCATTAAAAAAAGGACAATTTTTGTTATAAATATTACGAATTCGAAATAATTAAATATATGCTATTTAATATCATAAGTGATTTGTTAAAGTAACATCACTTTTTAGTTTTTTATCCTTTCTTTTTTCTCTCTTACAGCACAAAATATTCGTGTTTTTTTTTTTTTTTTGACAAGAAAATCATCATGTTCCGATGAAATTTAGATCAAGGGATTTATATTAAAATACTTTTGAATGCATTTATTCTAAATCCTCGACCCCAAATGCAATCTTGAAAATGTTTTTCATTAGCAAAATGGTAAAACGTAATTTTCATGCTATTTGAGAGAGTGCCAAGACAGTACTCAGATAACCTTTTCAGCTAAAATTCACAGATCACAGGCTTGTCCAATTGAAGGATACAATAAATAAGGGAAGGATCAGCATCTTTTCGGCCAACATCTGTGGGAAATTCCCTCATGGCATTGATTGTTACCTGGTAAAAATGGATTCATATCCCATGCAATACCTAAATTCTCAGCCATAGATTTAATCTAATGGCTTAAATCTTTGACATCTCACCCATCTAGGTTGGCAATTTGTGTCTCACTTCTGTTTTCATTTCAGCTTCCCAAAATATGAGGGCCCGTTTGGTTTAGAGTTAACTCAATTTTCATTACTCAATTTTCAAAACCCATAACTCAAAACCCAAAACTCAAAATTCCCTACTTAAATCTCACTTTCACTCAAAAATTGCAAAACACATGTTTGGCCTCAGTTCTCAGTTACATATCTCTACAACTTTTCCCCAAAACCGTGGACCCCACCACTGATACTACACAGAACGGTCATATGGGTACTCGTGTGTGACATTCTCTCTCTTCATTTTACTACTCTTCCTTCCCATCACAAAACCTAGCAACTGATTTCACGCCTTTGTACACCACAAAACCCATTTCACATAACCCAGCAAGAGACTGGTTCCCTCCCACTTTCGGCACCGTTTCTCCTTGAATTTTTTCTCTTACTCATAACACATTTTTTCCCTCTTCCCTATTCCAAATTTTAGATTTTTTTTCCTCTTACCCACAGACCGAAAACCACATATACAATGGCAAACTTAGAACCCACCATTGTCAACACCACCAACGGCCACAAAAAAAAAAAAAAAAAAAAAAAAAAAAAAAAAAACCAACCATTAGCTACAGCCACAAAAAGAAAAAAATTTCAATTATCAATACCACCACCACCAACCACACAAACCCACCTCCATCACAACCCAAGCTTCAAACCACAACTACAAACATAGAAAACCCAAACAAACTAACACAAAATCTTCAGATCGATGATCCAAAATTGCCAACTCAAACCCATAAACACAGAAAACCCAAATCCTAACCTAGAAATCCTTAGATTGAAGACCAAAATCATGAAAATGAGAAGCGGGTTTCTGTTTTTGGGTATATAATTATGCGTGGATGAACATGGTGAGTGGGTTTGAAGAAGAAAGAAAGAAAGAAAAAGAAGAAAAGAAAGAAAGACAAAACCAAGAAGAAGAGGAGGAAAAAAAAAAAACAAACCCCCTCGTCGATGGTGGAGTGGGTCTAATGAAGAAGAAGAAGAAAAAAAAAATGTTGATGGTGGTGGAGTGGGTATGAAGAAGAAGAAAAAAAGAAGAGGGAAGCCAGTGGAACTCAGTAGAAGAAGAAAGAAAGAAAGAAAAAGAAAGAAAAAAGAAGAAGACAAAAAAGTGGTTGGTGTTGGAATGGGTATGAAGAGGAAAGAAAGAAGTAGAGAAAAGCAAAAAAAAAAAAAAAAAAAAAAAGCTAGTGGAGTTGGCAAAACAAAAACCGTGGGCTCCACAGAGTCTAAAATTTTACAATCCTACCACTGAGTTATGTATCTCAGAAACTAAAAATACCAATTTGGTGTTTTTAGTTTTCATCACTCTCACTCAAAAATTTTTAGTTTGAGGGTGCGTTTGTTTTGGCTTTAAACCACTTCTGGAAATGCTTTTCTCTAAACGTGTGTGTTTGGTAGTTACTAAAAATTGGGTCAAACTGAAATTGTTTTCTATCTTGACTGTAAAATAAGGGCTTACGGGCGTTTTCAGGTTTTATTTTCACTTCAAACGAATTACACTTCTCACACAACACTTTCTCCGAGCTTCTCTCACACGCACTCCTCACAGATCACTGGTACTCTCCAAGCTCACTCACACCAATCTCCACCCTCTCCCTCACACCAAATGCAGCCAATCCTCTCCCTCATGCTAGTCCGAGCTCCACCCACAATCCGATGAGCGCCAAAGATCCACCCACGGTGAGTTTCCTTTTCCAGTTAAGTTCATTTCTCAGTCTGACAACCTCACCTTATCTCCGATCCGCACACCTTCGACCCACCCTCTACAAAAGCCGATCCACATCCCCTCAAACCCATCTAGGCAAAATCCACCCTCAAACCCATAAACAACCCATCCTTCAACCCACCCTCTCAGATCCCATCTATATATGTATTTATTTATTTATTTGTTTATTTATATAATTATTTATTTATTTATTTACTTTTTTTAATTATCCATTTTTTATTTAATTACTGATTTAAGAATTTAACTTTTGTTGGTTTTACAATTATACAGAAATAGAATACAATGTGATTTGTTGGTGTAAATATTGATTGTGATGGTATTATGTTGTAACTTTTGTTGGTGTTACAATTATAAAGAAATAGAATGCAATGTGATTTGTTAGTGTAAATATTGATTGTGATGGTATCATGTTGTGTATGTTGTTGATGTTACAGTTATACAGAAATAGAATGCAATGTGATTTGTTGGTGTAAATATTGATTGTGATGGTATTATGTTGTGTACGTTGTTGATGTTACAATTATACAAAAATATATGTGCATAAATATTTTGGTACTTGTTATCAATGTGGTTTGGATGCTTTTCTGTTTGTAGCTATGTTTATATACTGTGTAATCAATAGCATGCTTGTTTACATACCCCTTAGACCATAGTGTTTGTGATTTTTTAGATGAAGAAAGAAACAAAGCCGCAATTCTTGCCTCAGTTGCATCTGTCCTCCTTGTAGAGGTTGCATTGTTAAGGAAATTGTAGTGTAGACAACTGCCTAGGGCACCTTATATTAATCATGCAGCCGAGAGAGAGCATTACATAAATAATATTCTGCATGGAAGTGACAGACATTGTGTGAGTCAAATTAGGATGAAGCATATAGCTTTCATTAATTTTCTGTCACATTATTGGTCATAATGTGAGGGTTCGTGTAATTGGTAGTCATTCCATAGATCGATTGAGATTGTTCGTAGATACTTCAAGGTCGTCCTTAGGGGGGTCCTAAAATTATATAGAGCTCTAATAAGACTGCTTAGCAAAGATACACCCCTAGAGATAAGGAATAGCAAAAGGTTCTACCGATATTTTAAGGTAAATATTGCGACTTGTGTGTTTTTGTAAATTGTGAAGATTTGTGTAATTTTGAACTATTATGTCTATTGAAAATTAGGATTGTGTTGGAGCAATCGATAGTACACATGTTCATGCATCTGTGCCACCTAAAATACAAAGAAGGTTTTGTGGTCGCAAATATGGAACCACGCAAAATGTGTTAGCTACCATTAGTTTTGACTTAAAGTTCACTTATGTATTGGCTGGATGGGAAGGCAGTGCATATGATTCACGTGTGTTAAATGATGCATTTGCTAGGCCAAGGGGATTTTCAATTCCCGAAGGTATTATAGAATTACTTCACCTTTTTGGTTTATTAGTTTAATAAATTTTGTGCGTTTTCCTAAGCATAGTAGTGATTTGGTTTTATTTTTGAATATATGTTGGTAAATATAATCTTGGTGATGGTGGGTATGGTAATAAAAATGGAATTTTGTGACCTTATCGGAGTGTGCGATATCACTTGAAAGAGTTTTGTGATTGTCCTCCTGAGAATGAGCAAGAATTGTTCAACCTCCGACACTCTTCATTGCGAACTACCATTGAGCAAGGGTTTGGAGTGTTGAAGAAACGTTTTCAAGTATTGGATGCAGAACCATTTTGGTCTTTTGAAACCCAAGTAAAAGTAGTGTTAGCATGTTGTGTGATTTATAGTCACATTATGGGGTTGAACCAAATGACCATATTATGGAACCTGCAATGAACCAATTAGAGTCTAGCGGTCCCCAACAAGAAACACAGTCACGTTGAGACTCCATTGAAGATAGTAGAGTATGGAATGCTAAGAGAGATCAGATATGCCAAGCTATGTGGTCTGATTATACCAGGAGTGGAGAGTAGTACTTTATTTAGATTTCTATAATTGTAATATGTGCTGTATTTGTTTTTTGTAAGGATAATGTATTTACTATAGATTTCTGGTGGTGTAAGGAAAAAGTATTTTCAGCATTACATTGTTATTTCTAACATTACATTGTTATTTCCAATGTTAGCATGTTTCATTCTATTGTGCACATCTATAAGCATGGTTGTATATATGTTTGATTTGCTGTTCATATTTCGAGTGTAATTACTAAATGCTACTCTCATTTTTAAATGCTACTCTCACTATACAATTTTCATATATAGTAATGTCAAAGGAAAAAGAAAAGGTGGGCGGCACTAAGCAGTTCAGGTGGTTACCCCCCATGCATACGACTATGCTTAAGCTCCTTGCCGAGGAGGCTGCAAAGGGCAACAAGCCTTCTAACACTTTCAAGGCTAGCTCCTATGCTCTTGTAGCGAAGGAGATATCTGCTCAATTTGGGGTCGAGGGCCACCCTTCTAACACTACAAGAAAATGTATTTTTAGTGACGAATTTTTGTGAGGAAATATTTTTCGTCACTAAAAACTTACATTTAGAGACGAAATTTATAATTCGTCACTAAAAATGAAAAAAAAAAAAAAAAAACCAAGGGCGCCAAAATGAAAAATTTGGGCGCAAATTTAATTAATCTACAGCGACGAAATTTTTCGTCGCTGAAACTTTAAGTTTTTAGCGACGAAATAATTTCGTCACTGTAGGTTTTGTTGGGAGATTATCAGCGACGAAACAAATTTCGTCGCTAAAAGACCCCAATAGCGACGAAATATTTCGTCGCTGAAACTTAATATAAAACAGCAGGAACACACTCATTTTTCAGAAACCACACCTTCATATCTCTCTCTTTCACTCTCTGTTCATCTCCATCAAGCTTCAGTCCGCCGTCGAGCCTCACTCCCAAGCTTCAGTCCGCCGTCGCCAATAAGAACCGTCGCCGATAACCTTTCGCAAGGTTCCGAACCCAAACCCAAACCCAATCGCCGATAACCGTTGCCGATAGCTTCCCAAACCGTCGCCGATAACCTTTTGTGACGGTTCCGAACCCAGTCCCAAACCCAGTCGCCGATAACCTTTCTCGACGATTCCGAACCCAACCCAAGTGTCGCTGATGAAAACCAAAGCGTCGCCGATCCCAAAAGAACCCGTCGCCGATCCAAGAAGAAACCGTCACCGATGAGAGCCCAAGCATCGCCGATCCCAAAAGAAACCGTCGCCGATAACCGTCGCCGATAGCTTCCCAAACCGTCGCCGATAACCTTTCGTGATGGTTCCGAACCCAGTCCCAAACCCAGTCGCCGATAACCTTTCTCGACGGTTCCGAACCCAACCCAAGCGTCGCCGATGAAAACCAAAGCGTCGCCAATCCCAAAAGAACCCGTCGCCGATCCAAGAAGAAACCGTCACCGATGAGAGCCCAAGCGTCGCCGATCCCAAAAGAAACTGTCGCCGATGAGAAGAAAGTCAAGCGTCGCCGATAAGTAGAAACCCAACCCATTTGTGACGATTTCGAAGTCTTCACCGCTGTGGACTTCAAAACTCCCACCCATTCTCACGACGGTTGACGATTCCGACGCCGATACGAACCCATTTGGTACTTTCTATTCATCTTCTTTTAATGGTGAACTGAAAATAAAAAGAATTTTTAAGAATTTTTTTTAGTTTTACTTTATGTTGTTCTTTCCGTTTTTTATTTTTTATTTTTATTTTAAATTTGATAATAGGAACTGTAAAACTGTGTTTTTTGCTCATGCTTTGTGTGTTGGGTTCTAATGGCATTGGTTGAATGCAATGTATCCCCAAAATGCTAGTTATGCTTGTATAACCTTTGTTTTTTGTTTTTTAAACGATTGACAGTGTTTTAGTCCAATGGTCTTGAATTGGGTCTCAGGCCTATAGTAGAAATGATAGTCACTTATAAGAAAGTCTTTAAACTTCAGTGATTGCTAATTGATCGACTTGGAGTGGCAATTACTGATGTTTGGATTGGAAGGAGACCATGTTTGGATATTGCAGTCAAAGGGAGTTTTGGTTTCATATTGGCAATCATAAGATTCATCACCTACTTAATTGGACAGTGATTTGGTTTCATTGCATACTACATGTTTTTCATTTCTATAGGATGAGAAGGAAACACTTCTTTCTTTTGTTGCAATTTTGACTGTCAAATATTTTGGCTTGAATGTGTAGGTACCAAGCAGTATGAGTTTTCTCTTTTGCTTTTAGGTGATAGGAGTTAATGGCTTGCATTAAAGTGAGATAGGTATAAGAAGATAAGGAAGAAAGGGTGAAATAGTGAAGAGTTTGTGTAGTGTGTAATATTGTAAGTACAATAAAACTTCTTTTTATTGATAACTCATTTGTGTATTCTAATTTCTACATGAGTGTGTGGAGATTTATTGCAAAGTATTTAACTAATGGTTGACAATGTGATTATTTGGGCTATGATTTTATCCATTGCAGATTTTCACTTTAGAAACTATATATAAATTTTCACTATATAATCTACCTTTGTTACTTTCTGACTTATCTGGCTTTGCTCTCAAAGTTACAAGCAAGTTTGTTACTTTCTGCATAAAGGTTTCATTTTTGTTCCTCTAGAGAGTAGAGACCACCTTTGTTTGTATATATATGAGTATTTCCCACTTTCACTTGAGAATACCAAGTGTTCACGTTAATGTTGTTGAAGGAAATGTATAGCACTTTTTTTACACTAATTACCAAAAAGATTACACTACTAAAGTAAGTTACTTTATATATTTATAAATCAACCAACTGAGAAAATGGAGCTTCTAGGTTGTTGAAGTATCTAGCTTGCTTTATTTTTTCTCATCTACAGGACCTCCTTTGTTTGTATATATTTCATTCTTTTTCTTTTTCTTTTTTAATTCCTTTTTGGTAATGACTTAGAACTTTTTTATTTTATTATGGTTTTGTTTCCAGGTAGTTGTCTTTCGTGATGCTTGTTTATAAGATATCTCAGCTTGGAGCTAGGATTATCAAGGATCTCACAAGAGGTACGACCTTGAAGTTGATATGTAAAGTAATGTGTGTTGTGCTTTAGCTTGACATTATTAATAATAATATTGTTGTTGTTTAATTAGATCAAATTCACTAATGAGTAGTAAAAAGGTCATACTTAGCGAACAAAACTATCACTTTTGCGGGGTCCAAAAGATATGATTGAGAGGCAGCTTGTATTTTTTTGGAGAGATTGATTCTGGTACTTGAACCCACATCATGCCGTTTGGTGGAAGGCACTAATGACTAATGAGTAGTAGTTTGCTAAAATCAAATTGATTTTCAAGTTGGGTAACAAGCGAAATTTGGTGCTTTTGCATGAATAACCTTATTCAATTATCGTGTACTGAATTTACATATCTGGTAGGAACTAAGTTGGTGGGAATGGGATGCCTAAGTGTACTTACTTTAAATTAACACTAATACACTACAGAAGGCATGAACTTATTGGACATGGATCCTTTGGTCACTTACTAATATTAATGTTTCCAACAATCACGACATGAATGAATAAACATAAGCAAATATTAATTAAATACAAGCAGGACAGTTTTTGTGCTTTTTTGCTTGGGATTGATATTCACTTCTGCATTCTTTGTAGGATTTTTTAGGTAGTAATTTCAAGTTAGTTTCCTGAACAATAAACAATGGTTGGTTTGCTTTAATGAAATCTAGTAAGGTAGTTGCCTTCTTTAAGATCTTTTAAACTTGATAAGTAAAGTGTTCCTACTAATGATTTCGTGTACATGTGGAATGGAGCAAAAGGCGCGAGCTAAGCAAGATGAGATCCAAAAGAATATTCTTAATTTTTTGAGGAGCAAGGCTTATGATGACGGTTTTAACTATGGGGGTGGTTCATCTTCAAGTTAAATCACTTATTGGTTAGTACTTTATCTTTAAGTTAAAACACTTCATTTTTTATGTATCATTTGAGACTAATTGTTATAAATGTTTTTACTTTACGATTTTAATATAGTAGTGTTTTTATATTTGTGCAGATTTCTTATTGGTGGTTTTAGGGGATTTACTTTTGGCATTATTTGAAGACATATGAGGACATCTTTTGGCTTTAGGGTGTTCTAATTATATTATGCTACATTTTTTGTATTGTTATAAAACATTTTAAGTTATTGTATGTGTTGCAAACAATTATTGTATGGAAAGAGTTTGAATTTGATACTTGTTTTAATTTTAACTTGTGGAATGTAAGGATCGATTTTTTATAACTGTGTTGTTGAAATAAATGTGTTAATCAAATGTGAGGTTTCAATAATGTAATGACAGGTTACAGGTTAATATCAATGTCATGAAAATAATAAAAACGGAAAATAAGTTTTAGTGACGAATTTTTTCGTCACAAATATGGCAAGAAAAAATTGTTTTAGTGACGAAATATTTCGTCACTAAATGCAGTTGAATTTTGTAAGAAATGGTTTTAGTGACGAAAATTTTCGTCACTATATGTGCATGGATTTTTTAAAAATTCGTTTTAGTGACGAATATTTTTGTCACTATATGTACCCGAAAATAGTTTTAGTGACGAAATTTTTCGTCACTAAATATGATTTAAAAAACTGAAATGGTTTTAGTGACGAAATATTTTCGTCACTAAATACTGTTTTTAGTGAGGAAAACATTTAGCGACGAAACGTTTTCGTCGCTAAAAGTTTTTTTTTTTTTTTTACAAATTGGACTTTTAGTGACGGGGCTACAGCGACGAAACGAATTTCGTCACTAAAAGTCCAATTTCGTCACTAAAGGTTCTTAGTGACGAAAAACTGGACTTTTAGTGACGAATTTTTTCGTCACTAAAAGTACATTTTCTTGTAGTGATAACTTAAAAATGATAACATGCGATGCAAAGACATATCAAGAAGAAGTCATGGTATGGCTTCCAACTATATTTTCTTAATATAAATGATAATATATGTTTTTGGCTTTTATAATTTATGAATTGAGAACAAGACAAGGCTGCTCAAATACCCTCTTTATATGAAATTTATAATGTCATTCTTTTTAGGATTCTATTGCTGTTACAAATTTTCAAATATAACTTTCATGTGCGGATCTATTGTAAAATCTAGCCTTAGCATTTGTACATTGTATTTTTTGTTGTACTTATCTTCAAAATCATGGGTTATGTCTCCTGTTCCCTAACAGATTTTTTTTGTTTATCATTGATCTAAATCATCTAATGGCATCTATATTGAATTGAATATTGAATTTATGAGTGAAGTGATTATTGCATTGTTATTATACGTTCCTTTCTCCCTTATAGGTGCATCATAAGTATGCGGAGTATCTAAACAAAAAGATTGAGACGTACAATGAATTGGCTATTGTAGCGGGGAAGGATATAGCTACGGGGAGCTTTTCTAAGTCATATGTGGATATTGAGAATGAGCCAGACAATGGGGATAGTACTGAGTTTGTGGCGGACAATGGGGAGGAAGGTGTGGTGGACAAAGGGAAGAATGTGGTAGAGTCATCCACCTCTGGGTTGGGAATTTCCAAGTCCTACAAAAGAGGGTGTGCTCCCTCTGATGATAGTGTGCTGACTGATCTATCTAATCAGCTGAAGGGAATTGTTGTGGCTTTGAAAGAAATCAACCGGGGGCCTGTTGATTACATAGCTCTTTACTATGAGGTCATGTCTATGGTGGTGGATGGGTATAGCAAAGACACGCTCGCAACTACCTTTGACCATCTCTGTGAAAAAAAGAAGGCAGCATAGGGATTTCTAGCCAAGAATGATAAGCTGAGAAAGCTGTGGATAAATAGTTTTTTGTTCATACACCTCTGACTTGTTTGTTTCATGTTGACTGTGATGGTAGCTTTAGGGATTAACTTTTGTTGTAGTTCTAGTATTCACCTACCATTGTATTATATATGTAGTCTTTTGTATTATTGGGATGATACAATTTCCCAAATTATGTACTTGTACTATTCAGATACCACATGTATGTATCATTTTTGTATACCATGGAGGTCTAATGCCAATGGTGAAAGATTGATGTGGCTGTTTTGATATAAATATTATAGGTATATTCAGATGATTTTTTTTTATGTTGAAGTGGATGATTATTTTTGTACTGTTATAGGTTTGTCTAGGCAATGCAGGTGCTGAATTTGTAAGGCATTTCATATTTTCCGTAAAATGATCCACAAACCAAACATGGGAATTGATTTTCCGTAAAACGAATTCCATTTTCTGTAAAATGTTTGAACGAATCAAACATGGGAATTGATTTTCTGTAAAACGGAAAGTATTTTCCATAAAATGTTTGAACGAACCAAACACCAAAATTGATTTTTCGTAAAATGAATTCCGAGGCAGCCAAATTGCTTGAATATATTTTCCTTTATGGGAAAACAATTTCCCCTGAAATGATTTTACACTCGGAAAAGCATTTCCGTTGAACCAAAAGCAGCCTTAGCCCCGTCAGTACAGTCGTGCACAATCATTTTCTCTATGGCCACCTTAGGAGAAACCGTTAATATTGGAAGGTAAACTAGTTAATTTTAGTGCTCATTCGGAATATTATTTGTGATGCTGGAAAATTTTGCTTTCAATGTATATCTTATTGCTAATCACTCTTACAATGCAGCCTTGCTGGTATGTTCCAATTGTTCATTGGCCTTTACTTTGTGCTTTGGGCTAAAGTAAAAGAAGGTTATTATGAGGGGGATGGCCTTCACTTCGTGTTCATGAGTCAGGTTCATGTCGTGTCGAGTCATGAGTATTCGGCTATATGGAGTGACCCGAACCCAACCTGTTTACTAAACGTGTCGAGAATCCCTGACCCAAACATGATCTGTTTATTAAACAGGTCAACTCGACCTCGACACGTTTAACTCGTTTAATTAACAATTCATGTAAAAATCAATACAAATGACCTGTTTTATAATCTATTTAATTAATAGGTCATACCTAACCTATATAATCTTTACCAATTCCTATTTATATAAAATTAAAATACAATTACAATTATAAATATAATAATAAACATATAAAACAACCATAAATTATGTAATAATATCAAAATAACTAATAAATTTATAAGTTAAACGGGTCAAATGGGTCAGGCGGGTTCACATGCTGAACACAAATATGACTCATTTATTAAACGAGTTAACCATGTCAACCCGAATATGACCCGAACTCATTTAGCCTCAATCCATAACATGTTTATAAGCAGATTAGTTGTATTGGGTTCACAAGTCGTGTCGAATTTTGCCATCCCTACTAAAAATTTTGAACTACAACCTGTCCAACTCTATTTGTTACAAGAATTTCACAGCAGAAACTAGAAAATTGGATATCAAGGTTTTTTTTTTTCATTAGAAGCTAACTTGTAATCTTTGTGTAATTATAAATATTATAATTAAATAACCAAATCATATTTGTAACGAGGGATTTTATATTATTTTAATAGGATAAAAATGTTGGGCTTTGAAAGTTTAATGGTGTGCATTGAGAAAATAATAAATAGTTTAGTTTTATTAATTGCATCTGCCATGATATAGATATCGTTGACTGCCACCTTCAAAGTTTGCGTAAAAATAAGGTATTGTTGACTGCCACTGACAAAGTTTGCATAAAAAGCTTTCCCGTGTTAATTTCAGAACATGCGCGACAATCATAACAAGGAAGTTTAGTTTATTAATTGCATCGGTCAAGATATAGATATTGTCGACTGCCACTTTCAAAGTTTGCGTAAAAATAAGGTATTGTTGACTGCCACTTACTGTGGTGCAAGCGAGGCCTCACTTCCCAAAAATAAACGTTCCAAAAGGACTTGCGCTGTTGATCAATTCTTCTTATGCCCTTACAGTCTTGCACTCATAATTGCATAGAAAAATTGGACACGTTAGTTTGGCTGAAATGTATCGAGAAACAAATGGTTGAGAGGCTGTTTGGATGAATTTTTTTTGTCACTCAATTTTTATCACTCAATTTTCATTACTCATCATTCATCACCCATCACTCTAAAATATCATGTTTGTTTGGCACCATCATTTAATATTTTTCACACTATTTGTAGGCTCCATTTCTATCACCCACTACAGTTTTTTTTTTTTTTTTTTTTTTTTTTTTTTTTTTTTCACTGGGTTCGGTGAGTTTTCCAGTGAAAAAAAAAAAAAAAAAAAAAAAAAAAAAAAAAAAAAAAAAAACAACAACAACAACAACAACAGGAGGAGTGGAGAAGACAACCCAGGAGGAAAGGAAAAAAAAAAAAAAAAAAGTGAAAAGGGAGTCAAAAGGTGTGGTTGAATTTATGATAGTGGGTTCTACTTGTTTATTTTATTACAAAAATGTCATTGAGTTATGAGAATTAAAAACTGAAAATAGCCAAAAGTTGTTTTCAATTTCCATAACTCATAGCTCAAAAAGTAGAGAATTGAGTGTTGGAAACAGAGTTATGAAAATAAAGAAATTGTGCAGGCAAACGAGTAATTTGCCATGAGTCCCACCATTTTTAAAAATTGAGTTATAAAAATAGAGAATTGAGTTGTGAAAACTAGTAAAACAAACAGCCTCTGAATGTTTCAAAAAAAAAAAAAAAAATCAAGGACTTCCTTTTCTTCAAAGTCTTTACTCAGCCCACTAGTTCACCCCTCTCTCTAAAAGCTTAAATAAAAAGTTTCTTAACCCAAGTCTTGCCTTAAACACATGGCAATGGTTTCTTCAAGACCTGTCTTCCTCGTTTCCATTTGCATACTGCTTTCTCAAGCCATTGCTCAGCCAGACTTCCTATACCGTTTCTGTTTAGACGACAAGGGTAACTACACAGGCAACAGTACCTACAAAACAAACCTCAAACAAGTCCTCTCCTCCCTCTCCTCCAACACAGAAATTGACTATGGGTTCTACAATTTTTCTTATGGCAAAAGCCCTGACAAAGTATACTCACTTGGACTTTGTAGAGGAGATGCCAAGCCAGATATTTGCCGTAGTTGCCTCAATAACGCTACAAATCTTCTCCCTCTGCTTTGTCCCAATCAGAAGGAAGCAATAGGATGGTATGACTATTGCATGTTACGCTACTCATTCCGTGACATATTTGGCATCATGGAAGAAAGGCCTTCTTTCTCTATGTTGAACATATATAACGTATCAGCTAATTATGATCAGTTCAGTCAGGACCTGAGGACCTTGTTGGATAGCCAAAGAGGTCAAGCTGCAAAAGGTGGTTCTCTTCGTAAGTTTGCAGCGGGAAATGCAGCAGCGCCAAACTTCCAAACACTATATTCACTTGTGCAGTGCACGCCTGATTTGTCCGCACAAGATTGCAGTGATTGCTTGACTGGGGCTATGGGAGATATACCAAAGTGTTGTGATGGGAAGCGAGGCGGGAGAGTTATCAGACCCAGCTGTAATTTAAGGTTTGAGGTCTATCACTTCTATGATAATACATCATCACCATCACTGTCTCCACCACCGCCTCCAGTAACATCAGTATCTCCTCCAGCATCAAACAACACCCCTGCTGCAAAAGGTACCAATGCCATTAAGCTTAAAATGTAATCCATTTGGATGCAACCTTTTGGTGAATACTTATTTGCTTTGCTGAATGTTGATTAAGGGAAAAAAAAAAAGACTTTAAAAAGCTGTATAGACGCAAATAAGGTCAAAAGCTTACTACTCTTTATAAAGGGTCCTTAATACTTTCCCTATAAATTCTCAAGTTTCGAAACTAATTTTAATTTTGTGACTTTTTCCATCAGTGACGGCTCCAGGAATTTTTTTAGGGTGTTCCTGAGTGGGTTTGCACTGTTACAATTTTTTTTTCTTCAAATTCTTTGTTACAATTTTTTCTTTTTTAGATTTTAGTTCAAATTTTTTTTTTTTTTTTTTGCTTTTTCTTTTTACTTGAAAATAATGTTATGAATACCGTTTTGGACCCTATTTCAGTTTGTTCAGTGGAACGGAATATTTCGGTACCGATCTATTTCAATGTATCGTTTCAAGGTGTTTAGGGGTTTCTAAAAAAAATTAAAAATAATATATATTTATATTTTCTTATACAACATAAAATTATTGATCCAAATAAGTAAACCTCAAATAAAACAAATTATTTAGTTTTTCTTTTTTAACACTTAAATCATTTTGGTTATTACATAACAATTATTGCTTAGAATATTAAAACATAAATATTTAATTAAATACTAAAACAATAAGAGTGTTTATATGAATATCAACCCACTGCAAAACTGCTTAAATTTTTTTCTTTTTTGGTCTTTTAGAATGTGTATTCACTTACTTTTAAGGGACCACAAACCCAATGGCGACTCCAGAAATTTTTCTTAGGGTGTTCCTGAGTAGGTTTGCTCTGTTACAATTTTTTTTTCTTCAAATTCTTTGTTACAACTTTTTCTTTTTTAGATTTTAGTTCAAATTTAATTTTTTAGCTTTTTCTTTTTATTTGAAAATAATGTTATGAATACCGTTTTGGACCTTATTTCAGTTTGTTCAGTGGAACGAAATATTTCGGTACCGATCTATTTCAATGTACCGTTTCAAGCTGTTTAGGGGTTTCTAAAAAAAATTAAAAATAATATATATTTATATTTTCTTATACAACATAAAATTATTGATCCAAATAAGTAAACCTCAAATAAAACAAATTATTTAGTTTTTCTTTTTTAACACTTAAATCATTTTGGTTATTACATAACAATTATTGTTTAAAATATTAAAACATAAATATTTAATTAAATACTAAAACAATAAGAGTGTTTATATGAATATCAACCCATTGCAAAACTGCTTAATTTTTTTTTTTTGGTCTTTTAGAATGTGTATTCACTTACTTTTAAGGGACCACAAACCACTAACCAATTCAATACCACGGCCCCATCCACCCCACACTAAGAGACAAGAACCGGTCAGCAATTTCAACACAATTACATATTTTTATATTTGCCTACACTTACACAAAAAGACAAAATCCAAGCAATTTATATTGTCAAAAAGTAAGTCTCAGTCACAAGACTCACAACACAAGTCAGAAAGTATTCAGTATGAGATAGAGAAAAACTGAGAGAGAGAGAGAGAGAGAGAGAGAGAGAGAGAGAGAGAGAGAGAGAGAGAGAGAGAGAGAGAGAGAGAGAGAGAGAGAGAGAGAGAGAGAAATACCTCGATGTTGCCTAGGGTCAAGGCCGGCGCTGCCACGACATGTTGAAGGCTGAGGTTCTTATTTCCCAATCTTGCTTTTGCCATCGCCGATCTCGCTTCACTTTTGCCATCGCCGATCTTGTAATCTCTGATCTGGGCCAAGTCAATCTCAGATCTCTCCGTCGCAGAGCTACTCTGGGTGTTTAGTGTTGCTGTTGCTGCCTTGCTGAGTCTTTTTTTTTTTTTTTTAGAATCGCTGCCTGCCTACGTTGCTGATGCTGAGTTGCTGCTACTGCTATGTTGCTGAGAACTATTCTTATTAGGTTAGGAATTGGGTAATGGGTAATGGATATACGTATTAAGTTTATAAAATTTTGTTGAGAATCCGTGGGTTTACTCTTTGTTGGGCTTGCACCGATCAGTCTTGTACTGATTTTTTTTTTTTTCCTTTTTAAGAATCTGTGGGTTTCTGCTTTTAGTATATTGGGGTTTTTTTTTTTTTTTTCCTGATGGGCTTGCCTGATACTTTTTTTTCTTTTTCCAGATTTTAGTTCAAATTTTTTTGGGCTCTTTTTTTTTAATTATTATTTTTTTTTGGGCTTGAAAGTAGAGCAAATAATTTTTTTTTTTTTTTTTTTTTTATTTGAGGGTGTTCTTAATTTTGATTGAGGGTGTTCCTAAATTTTTTTAGAGGGTAAACAAATAAAAAAAAAAATTTAATTATTATATATAAATTTTTTTTTTTTTTCACATCAGGGTGTTCCTGGGAACACCCTGACAACAACGTGGCATCGCCACTGCTTTCCATGTATCCATTTGAAACTTTTAACATACATCTGTTAGAATTTTTTAAGTAAACATATTTCTGGTTTTTGCAGGAAAGGAGAGTAACAAATCTCGAGCGGTCATCATAGTTGTACCCATTATTTCTTTTGTGGTACTAATTATAATCTCCTTCTGCATCTACTTAAGAGTCAGGAAACCAAGGGAGAAACCACAAAGTAAGTAAAATAATTCGTTTATTTCTTTTTGTTATCCCAAAATTTGAATTATTGCAAAGATAATAACACAAAATGTCAGAAATTATGTGCTTGGTTACATAGATGTGCTTCCTAAAGTTCTCAGGTACGTGTGATATTTGTGGGAGTAAGAAATTCCACCAATATTATGCCTACGAGGACAAATTTCCCAGCAAGTATTAACGTAAAACACGACATACTTTGGGGATTATTTATTTATTTATTATTTTTCATAAAATGATACTTAGCTGCTACAAATTAATAATAATCAATGTGTTCTGTCAATAAATTGACTTGCACTAAAGCAAACAAAAAGTTATTATATACTAATAGACATTAGTTTCCTATCTAGAAGGTTTTGATAAATAATTAGTTTTTAGAGGTCATTGCTGTTGCATGCGCATATTTTAAATTGTGTTGGTTTTAAATAATGCACTAACGTCTTGTTCAGGCGAATCTGTGGATGAGATTAGAAGTGTGGAATCTTTGCAGTTAGGCTTTGGCACTATTAAAGCTGCAACAGATAACTTTTCTGATGCAAATAAGCTTGGACAAGGTGGATTTGATGTTGTTTACAAGGTAAATCTAGCATTATCAATAACCTTAAAAAGGATAATTTAATGGGTAGGACCAGCCTTATGATTGAAATAGGATATTGATTCAAACACTTTACCCCCACCCCCGCCCCAAATTGGAAAAGTTTGCAGTCATGATGCACATGTTAAGTCCAAATGGGTTAAATATGTTCTAATCTTATACGGTTTCAGGGTAAACTCTCCGATGGA
Source organism: Quercus variabilis (assembly GCA_030445155.1). Lineage (NCBI taxonomy): Eukaryota > Viridiplantae > Streptophyta > Magnoliopsida > Fagales > Fagaceae > Quercus > Quercus variabilis. The sequence continues at coordinate 44,932,785 of CP129454.1, forward strand.
CAAGTTATTGCTGTGAAAAGGCTGTCAAAAAATTCTGGTCAAGGAGATCTTGAATTTAAGAATGAAGTTTCATTAGTGGCCAAGCTTCAACACCGACATTTAGTTAGACTCCTAGGATTTTGCTTGGAAGGAATTGAAAGGCTTCTAGTTTATGAGTTTGTGCCCAATGGAAGTCTTGATAACTTCATTTTTGGTATGATTTTACTTCTACCTTTATTTCAAAATTATATTCATTGTAATTTATTTTGATTACATGTCTTTTGTGAATAGATTTCCTTCACTTTTTAGTCCAATATAATATATTTGATTGACTATGTAGATCCAATCAAGTGTGTACTACTGGATTGGACAAGACGCTACAAAATCATAAGAGGCATTGCACGAGGTCTTCTCTACCTTCATGAAGACTCTCGACTTCGTATTATTCATCGGGATCTCAAAGCAAGCAATATCCTATTAGATTTTGAAATGAATCCAAAAATTTCAGATTTTGGTATGGCAAGATTGTTTGAACTTGATCAAAGTGAAGGCAATACAAGTAGAATTGTGGGGACCTAGTAAGTATCAAACTTTTTTTTTTGGGACAATCTAGTAAGTATCTGACATAGGTATACTTTATATTTACATTGTACCAAAGGAAACAATATGAAAGGCTAATAGTATTTTTGAAAATAATTGTGAATGTGCAGTGGATATATGTCTCCAGAGTATGTAACGCATGGACAATTCTCAGTAAAGTCTGATGTTTTCAGTTTTGGCATGCTAGTATTAGAGATAATAAGTGGACAAAAGAATAGCTCCTTCCAAAATGGAGAAAATATTGAGCACCTTACAAGCTATGTAAGTATTTTTATTTTTGGGTTTAATGGCACATACACCCCAAAGTATGGAGTGGTAGGTCAGACTGCATGTTCAAATCCCACCATGTGGTGGGGTTGGGGTGAGGGGATTAAATGGCTCAATAGGAGTGGAAAAAATTTGAAACAATACTCTTTTATCTTTAGGATGTGGAGTATCAAGTATTCTACCCGTTGACATGTACCTATTAGTATGTCACTAATATTGTCCACATAGTTACAAATTATTAATGTAGCTTGTATAGCTAGTTGGCTTTTTGCCAAATACATAGGAATCTAGCACAAATGAATGATGAGGAGGTTAAAGGAAATGAAGAAATACATCAAGTTGTGTAGCCCAAATATATTTCTTTTTAAAACACAATAAAATAATGTCTTCTTGATGAATACTAAAATAGTTAGTTTAAATAATCTTGCAAGCATGGAAAAATTGGAAACAGGGTAGAGTTTCTAATCTTGTAGATCCCACATTAAAGGCAGGTTCAACAACCGAAATAATGAGATGTATTCACATTGGATTACTATGTGTTCAAGAAAACGTAGTTGATAGACCAACTATGGCATCTGTTGTTCTCATGCTTAATAGCTACTCTATTACTCTACCAGTACCTTCAAAACCTGCATTTTTTATGAATAGTGGTACTGAATCAAACATTTGCTTGCAATGGGAGCATGATTCAAGGGTGACAGAGACAAATCAATCTAAAAGTAGCTCCATCCAAGCTTCAATAAATGAGGTGTCAATCACAGAGCTATCTCCTCGCTAGTGTTTAATGAATTTGAAATGTTATACTACTACTTTCCTTATTTATTTATTTTAATTGAAGAATACACAATATGTTAGAACATATGTGATTCAATGTTAGGAACATATGTCAATATTTTATGTAATAGGTTAATCCTTTGACAAAATACACTTTACTTGTAATTGGGTACATCTAGGATGTGTTTAATGCTACAATAAATAAGGTTTCAAGTTCAAGTATTAAAGCCATGCATGCAAGCCTGTCCAAGAATCAAGTGAGAAAGTACTGGATTTTAAAACTTGATAGCTAGCATCTATCGAGGTTTAAAAGCTACTGAAGCCAGTGGCTCGACAGCTAGCTCAATTGATGGCTATCTATCAAGGTTTATGAAACTCAGTTTTTTAGAGCTATTTTTCATCTAATCTATGAATGCATGTTTAGGCTTTCTTTTCTCACAACCTTAAACATATATAAAGATTTTTTAAGGGCCGTCACAACAAATGCAACTTAATGCAAAAGTTTTTCATAAGCATATTGTGAACCAGAGATATATGCCCTAGTTCATCTTTCTCTTAAAGAAGCTGCTATATTTGTACACTGTAGAGTTTTGTGACCAAAGAGTTTCTTGATCTCTATTGTGTGATAAACTGAAGAACTTTGCAGACAACATCCTTCTCAAGTTGGTGATTAAGTCGCGTACTAGGATCTACGTAGTTGGTTAGTCACGTACTAGGAGTCGTGCATTGAAAATGAGAGATTGTCATCACAGAACAAGTCCAATTGGGTATTGGGGTAAGGGTTCAATTGTAAGTTGGTATAAGGTACTAGGATTCCTTTACTTGTAACCGCTTGTTTTGAGAATAGTTGATTCTCGGGAGTGGTGACCTTAAAATCAGCCAATGGGGTTTTTGCCATGTTGGTTTTTCCCATTCATAAACAAATTATCGTGTCAATTTAATTTCTGCTGCATTTAGTTTAATTGGTGATTTGTTTGTGCTACCACACATTTTCTATGTTAATTTGATTAATTAATAAACTTAGCTAATTAATCAATTAATATATCAGAAGGGGTCAATACATTCTTGGCCTATCAAGTGGTATCAGAGTAGGGACACTCTAATTAGGGTTAATTTTTACTATGTGATCCATTGATGGCACTAACTATGCATACTGGAAAGTACGCATAAGATCTTTCTTGCAGTCTTTAGATAAGAAGGGGTGGCAAGCTATAAAGCTTGGCTGGACTAAGCCAACAGAAAGGCCTCTGATTAGGATGATGCAAAGATTAAGGCAACAAACTTCAACAGCAGGGCATTGAATGCTCTATCCAGTGCAGTCACAAATGAGAAATTCAAGAAAATATCATTTACTAAAACTGCTAAGGAAGCATGGGCCATTCTTCAAACAACCTATGAAGGAACTAAGGCTGTCAAGGATTCAAAGTTTTAGAGGCTTACTACAAGCTTTGAAGAGATCAAGATGGAGGAGGATGAGTCGTTTAATGAGTTCTATGCCAAGCTCAGGGACATAGTGAACTTAGCTTTTAATTTTAGGACAACCATTCCTGAACCTAAGATTATAAGAAAGGTGCTCAGATCTCTACCTGAGAGATTTCATGCCAAGATCACCGCGATTGAGGAATTAAAGGATATTGTCAAAATTCCTCTGACAGAGTTGATTGGCAATCTGCAAACCTATGAGTTAGGTTTGACAAGGATCAGGAAATCGAGCAAGAGCAAGAGCATGGCATTAAAGTCTAAGAGCAGTGATACTAATGAGTCTTCAGACGATGAAGATTTTAAAATAAAGTCCTACATTACAAGGCAATTCAAGAAGTTCATGAAGAATGCCAATTCAAAGGGCTTCAACAAGGACTATAGATAGTCGAGTTCTTCTTAGTCTAAGAGTCAAGACAAAGGGAAAAGGGATGCCAAAGATGGCAGTCAGTACACTGTTCCTTCAGAACCCAAGTGCTTTGGGTGTCAAGACTTCGTACACATGAAATAGGAGTGCCCTACATATCTCAAGACCATTGGAAAGAGCAAGGCACTTGCTGCTACCTTGAGCGATACCGAGCCTGAGGATGACTCCGATAATGAGGATGATGGAATCCTAAATGCCTTCACTACCACCGTAAATCCTATTGAAGGGATTGTTGAAGATGTGGATAAAGAAAAGGAATTATGGAGTCTAAGTTTGAGAAGATGGATGAACAAGATGACATCCACATAGCCTATGCAAAGTTATACAAGGTCTCCAAAAAGCATAAGAAGTTGTATAGGTTGGCCACCAAGAAACTTAGTGATGTGGAGCTTGAGCGAGAAGAAATCTTGACAAAGTTTGATGAAGCTAATCAGACTATTAGAGTACTGAGATTTGAGAATAATTTCTTAGCTGAGATGACCAAGAAGCTTGAGGTAGAACTGTTCCAAGTTAAAGCTCAGTTGGAAAGGACTTCAAGTGCTAAGCTCGATGAGATGCTTAGTCTTAAGAAAGTTGCTTCAGATCGAATAGGTTTAGGGTATGATTTCTCCTTTTCTAGTATTGCTTCTACTAGTACTACTATTTTTGTTCCTCTTGCTAATAATGTTGAAACTGAGAACAATGAAGTTAAAAATGAATTAGCTAGTGAGAACATAGACAAGGGTAAGTCTATCTTAGGAGTACCCCATAAACTTGCTAAGAATGAGACTAAAAATCCTAGGGCTATGAAGGGAAATAACCAAAAGTCTAAACAGAAGAAGCAGCATCTCTATTATCACTATGGAACAGCTGGACACACTCGACCTAATTGCTATAAGTGGTTAGCACTCAACAGAGCAACAGCATGATCGCGTCGGGAAACTAAAATCAGTTTCCATCCTCCTTTACTCCTCTTGGAGATCTTTTCAAAGCTCTCATGTTCCTTTCGAACTTGAACGGTTTTAATTCTTCTCTTTTACCGTCAGATCAAGGGTTTGTTAAACGGAAAGGTTCTTCCAAGGTGTGGAAGGAAAAAAGTTCCAAGTGATTCTGTCACTTTTTCTCTCTCTCCCCTTCTTGTTTTTGTTTTTACATTACTTGTGTGTTTTGCTTTCTAGTTTTAAGTCATTCTAGTTTATGCATTTGTTTTGTTTAACATGTTTTTGGTTGTTTTCTTTTCAGTTTTGCTTTATTTTGTTTTTCATATAAAAAAATTGAAAAATTGAAAAATACAAAAACAGTGTGTGTATGTGTACATTGGTACTTGTGTACCTTAGATGGCCATTGAAACAAAGTTTTCTAAACTTTGTATCATTTGTAGCTTAGATGAGCATCTCTATGCACAACTAAGCAAGTGAGTTTTGTGGCTCATATTTTTGATGAGTAAGATTAAGTGATCTCTTGTACTTAACGCTCATATCACTCTTTTTGACGAGAATGACTAGAAAATACTAAGAGAAAAGCATAAATAACTATCTCACCACTGCTGCCCGCCAATCATGAAATGACATCTGTATGCTTCAGCAAAGTAAAAGTGCAATGTCAATGACATCTGTATGCTTTGGCTTAGAAAAAGTGCAATGTCAAAAGTTAAACATCATTAGGTATTTCTTTTCTCTCTCTTATATGCCTATGCATGATATGCTTAATAAAAGAAAAAATATGCAAAGAAAAATAAAAGCAAAAAGATCAAAATGTTTTATATATAATTACAAGCTTGTATTCTAGAAGATGTGGGAGTTATAGGATGTACCTCGAAGGTGATAGTCCCCATCAAGCAGTTATGATCGTGTGTGAGTTAATTTGATTTACTCATATCTTAAATCATTATAACATGTAAATACTTATGCAATCTTGCGATGTTTTCACATACAACGCGCAATATTCTTTGCTACTTTTGATACATGTGCAGGTACAATGTGATTTGGTCATCACAAAGTTTACATGTGTTAATGTATACTCACTAAACTGTCTTAACTTATTTGTATCATTTGTAGCTTAGATGAGCATCTCTATGCACAACTAAGTAAGTAAGCTTTGTGGCTCGTGTTTTTGATGAGTAAGATTAAGTGATCTCTTGTACTTAATGCTTATATCACTCTTTTTGACGGGAATGACTAGAAAATACTAAGAGAAATGCATAAATAACTATCTCACCACTGTTGCCCGCCAATCATGAAATGACATCTGTATGCTTCAGCATAGCAAAAGTGCAATGTCAATGACATTTGTATGCTTTGGCTTAGAAAAAGTGCAATGTCAAAAGTTAAACATCATTGGGTATTTCTTTTCTTTCTCTTATATGCCTATGCATGATATGCTTAATAAAAGAAAAAATATGCAAAGAAAAATAAAAGCAAAAAGATCAAAATGTTTTATATATAATTACAAGCTTGTATTCTAGGAGATGTGGGAGTTATAGGATGTACCTCGAAGGTGATAGTCCCCATCAAGCAGTTATGATAGTGTGTGAGTTAATTTGATTTACTCATATCTTAAATCATCATAACATGTAAATACTTATGCAATCTTGCGATGTTTTCACATACAATACACAATATTCTTTGCTACTTTTGATACATGTGCAGGTACAATGTGATTTGGTCATCACAAAGTTTACATGTGTTAATGTATACTCACTAAACTGTCTTAACTTATTTTTGAAATATAAAATTTGTTAGACTCGTTTGGTATGTGCATGTGTTTTGGATCTAAATGCATGTCAATTTTATTGTTGGGAGATGATTTTGAGAGTTTAAAATGTTGGTTGGATCTGTGGTTGAGTAGCATGCTTGATTGCATTCATATCGGTGTTTTTCTCTTCTTTGAAAAACTGTTTTTAAGCAATCTTGATAGCTTCTTGATAGCTCTCGATAGCCAGGCTATCTATCGAGACCCTTCAGCTTCTCTTTATCGTAATCTCAATAATTATCGATAGATAGTTCGATCAATTGAGAAATTTTCTGTCTCCTTGATAGCTGCTTGATAGCTACCTTGATCTATCAAGCTTTTTTGTTGAGAAAACCTCTCGTTAGATCCTCAATAGCTCCTTGTTAGCTTTTTGATAGCTAAAAGGCATTAAACCTTGATAGCTTCTCGATAGCTCTCAATCGATTGAGGTTTATGATTTTCCTATAAATAGGATTCTCGCAATTTCTATCTCAATTCTCCTTGATCTCTCTCGATAGGTAGATTTCTCTCGTTCTCTCAATCACCCAAAACTCAAGCTTTTCATCTTCCTCACTTCATTTTCGATCTCAAGATCTTTGTTCCTCATCTGGTATGATACGTTCTTCATCTTTATCATGCATTTTCATGATCTTTGACCTAACTTTTGGGGTTTTTGAAATTGTTTAAGATTTTTCAAAACTTTTGAGTTTTCGTTAAATTTTAGGATGGGTTTTTGTTAAAATGATCTTTAAACTTCATGCATTGCATCACATGTGCATTATAACAATGTTTCATGCATTTAGATGTGTGTTTACCTTATTGCTATGTTGTGTCCTGGTAGGTTCGGATTGGGCTGAGCCCATGATGAATTTATATTTTCACGTTATATGTTCATGCATTTTCATGCATACATACCTTCAATTCTATATATTTTGATATATTTATTGTTTTGTACTTTTCTGATTGTCTCCCTTTCTTTCTTTCTTTCTCTCCCTCTTACATTAGTTATGTCATGGCACCTAAACGTAAATCCACTCTGACCTGGAACCCACTTTGTTCCGGGGCATCTTCTTCTTCTTCTCCTTCTGACCCCACTCCATCTCACATCTGGTTCCATGATAAGAAAGCCAAATCGGACTTCTTGGAGAACTTTTCACGACGCAGCATTCATTCGAAATGCCAAATCATTATGTCAAACGTTTCTGACATTGACCTGCCCATTATCATCTACAGTAGGGGTTGGGAGTCACTATGTGGCACCCCGGTCATATGCCCTTCCATGATCATATAGGAGTTTTACTCCAATATGCACGGATTTGATTATTTTATACCCTAGTTTGTCACTCGTGTTTGAGGTATAAGCATGGTAGTTACTCTGGGTATTGTATCTGAGGTACTACACGTGCCTAAGGTAGCACATCTTGACTACCTTGGTTGTGAGCATCTGCGAACGGTGTCTAAAGACAAACTCTCGTCTTTATTTGGTGAGACACCTTCTTCTTGGGGTGACCATTAAAACACCTCATGCTCGACCTTTGCTAAAGGTCCGAGAATTCTTAATATGGTGATGACATTCGTTCTCCATCCATTGTCTCACTATAACACTACCACAGAGCCTTGTGCTCGATTTTTGTTACCCCTCATTAAGGGTATCTCTATTGACTTTCCCTCTCACTTCATACTCTCCCTTATAAATGTCTATAAGGATATGGCAACTTGTGATAAGCTCATCTTTCCTTCTACTATCACACGGCTCCTTCGCCTTTTTCTGTCTCCTATCCCATGTTTTCCCACTTCACTTTCATGTGTGCCATTGACGCTGCTATCATTAAGCAGAGTCTTGCACAACTTCATTTGAGGCAGCCTTGGACAGAGACAGTAGCTCCTCCAGCTTCTACCGCTCTATCCACCTCTACTCCTTCGTCTTCAGCAGGTCAAGTGGCACTTGAGGCCATCATGGCACAACTTGTGTGCATGGATGCTTACCTTGACACTCTCAGTGATGAGTTGTGTCAGGTGAACACTCGTGTTGGTCGTATCGCATGACGACAAGCTGTCATGGGTGGTTTCATTACTGCTCCTTCTCCATCTCCACCAGTATCTGAGGATGAGAGTGAGGATGGCTCTGGCAGTAATGAAGCTGATGAGGATGAGGATGATGGCTCGCCTAGTGATGATGAGATGTCTACTTGATTTACTTGCCCTTTGTCACTCGTGACAAAAAGGGAGAGTAGTTTTGAGATAATAGTCATACTCATAGGTGAAAGGTTAGTATAGGAGATAGGGGGAGTCTATATTGAGGGATGTAGTGAGGATTCTTGTATCTTTTCTTTTCTTTCTCTTTTAGATACATGATATCTTGTACATTGTTCTTGTGACCATTTTGACATAAATTGTACTTATATTTGGTTTACATATATTTTGATGTATGTTCTTTCACCTATCTATCCATGTGTTGTTTCTTTTCTATCTTTATACACAGGTTTCTTATTTATTGTGTGCAATCTATTATTTCTGTTTCACACTAAGATGCCTTGATGAGTTTTGTTTAAAGATTTTAGAAATACAGGTTGTCAAAGTCTTCATGCCATAAACTCTCTTCTTGTAAAGTTTTTCAAGAGTTTGTGTTAAGATAGATTTTATTGTATTCAACAAGTGAGTATGAGTTAAGTGATTTATGACTTCTCTCATATGTTCATTTGTTTGTTATGGTTTTGTCACGGATTGCCAAAGGGAGAGATTGTTAGGACATATGTGATTCAATGTCAGGAACATATGTCACTATTTTATGTAATTGGCTAATCTTTTGACAAAACACTTTACTTGTAATTGAGTAGATTTATGATGTGTTTAATACTTCAAGAAACAAGATTTCAAGTTCAAGTGTTAAAACTATGCAAGTCTGTTCAAGAATCAAGTGCGAAAGTGTTGGATTTTAAAGCTCGATAGTTAGCATCTATTGAGGTTTAAAAGCTGTTGAAGCCCATGGCCCGACAACTAGCTCGATTGATGGCTATCTATTGAGGTTTATAAAACTCAGCTTTTCAGAGTTGTTTTTCATCCAATCCGTGAATGCATGTTTAGGCTTTCTTTTCTTACAACCCTAAACATATATAAAGATTATTTTAAGGGCCGTCGCAACTAATGCAACTTAATGCAAAAGTTTTTCACAAGCATATTGTGAACCGAAGACATATGCCCTAATTCATCTTTCTCTTGAAGAAGCTGTTGTATTTGTACACCGTAGGGTTTTGTGACCAAGGAGCTTCTTGATCTTCATCATGTGATGAACTAAAGAACTTTGTAGCCAACATCCTTCTTAAGTTAGTGATTAAGTCGCGTACTAGGATCCCCGTAATTGGTTAGTCACGTATTGAGAGCCGTGCATTGAAAATGAGAGATTGTCACTACAGAACAAGTCTAATTGGGTATTAGGGTAAGGGTTCAACTGTATGTTGGTATAAGGTATTGGGATTCTTTTACTTGTAACCGCTTGTTTTGATAATAGTAGATTCTCGGAAGTGGTGACCTTAAAATCACCCGATGGGGTTTTTTCTGTGTTGGTTTTCCCCATTCGACAAATCATCGTGTTAATTTTATTTCCACTGCATTTAGTTTAATTGGTGATTTGTTTGTGCTACCACACATTTTGTATGTTAATTTGATTAATTAATAAACTTGGCTAATTAATCAATTAATATATCACAAGGGGTCAATACATTTGTGTTGGTTTATGATTTTAATATAAATAGGATTCTCGCAATTTCTATCTCAATTCTCCTTGATCTCTCTCGATAGACAGACTTCTCTCGTTCTCTCAATCACCCAAAACTCAAGCTTTTCATCTTCCTCACTTCATTTTCGATCTCAAGATCTTTGTTCCTCATCTGGTATGATACTTTCTTCATCTTTATCATGCATTTTCATGATCTTTAACCTAACTTTTGGGGTTTTTGAAATTGTTTAAGATTTTTCAAAACTTTTGAGTTTTCGTTAAATTTTGGGATGGGTTTTTGTTAAAATGATCTTTAAACTTCATGCATTGCATCACATATGCATTATAACAATGTTTCATGCATTTAGATATGTGTTTACCTTGTTGCTATGTTATGTCCTGGTAGGTTCGGATTGGGCTGAGCCCATGATGAATTTATATTTGCACGTTACATGTTCATGCATTTTCATGCATACAGACCTTCAATTCTATATATTTTGGTGCATACATACCTTCAATTGATCTGTGTCTTTACTCATACTTGGCTAATAGAAGCCTACCTTTTGAAGCCTGCAGTAACGGCTAATCTCCCCGCAGTGTAACTTTCTTCTCTGTCTGTCATAAGCTGGTAGGTCGCACACTGAGTTTGGACTTGATCTGCATATTTACCCATACTTGGCCAATAAAAGTCTGCCCTCTAGAGTTTGTGGTAAAGGCTGACTTCCCCGCAGGATCCGTAAGTCTTGTCATATACTTCTTTTAATTTTCTTTGGGCTTCCTCCTGCCGCACACACCTGGACAATACACCACCCGGCATCCTGCAGTACAATTCTTCTCTCACTAGGACATAGTCTTTCAATACTTTTAGTTTTGCGTCATTTCCTTCCTTCGTCAAAGCTTTTTTATGGGGATCTACCAGCCCCTTTCGCATTATTCTTCTTTGAATCTTTCTTTCAACCTCTCAATTATGGACTCTTTTCTCTTGCTGACCTCTACTCTGGTGCTATCCCTTTCAAACATTATTTGTGAGCCTAGTATGGCCAAGGCATTGGCAAACCGATTTTCATTCCTTAGAGCATGTTCTATTTCAAAAGTTGAAAACTTTTCTTCCATCTTCTGGGCCATTAATGCACCAATAGCACATGAATTGGTGGCTAGGTAAAGTAACAATGGCTTTTTGCAGATTGGAGCTTGCATAGTAGGAAGGTTCATCATGATCTGTTGCAGCCTTTTGAAGGCTGCTTGCTGTACTTCTTTCCTCAAAACTTTGCCCCTTCTATCTCAGCATGGAATACCCTGGCAGACAGTGTGGAACGCCCTGGCAGGCAGTGTGGAACGCCCTGGCAGGCTATGTGGAATGCCCTGGTAGGCTGGGCTACTAGCTTAGCCTCGCAGTCCACATTCAATGTATGCACTATTAGCCCAAGATCCCATCTTGGCATTTTCACTGTAATCCCATGCGAAGACATTTTTGAATTTTTTCAACAATAGTATCAATTATGATTTCTCCTTTTCTGAAAGTCTTGAGCTAATTGAGATGGGCCTTGGTTCCTGTGGGTCCGACCCCAGGTTAATTTCCTCCAATTTTTCTTCTGCCACAACCTATACATTCTTTTCTGCCACAACTTCTTTGTTTTTTCCTTCATTACTCTCCTCCTTTAAGCTTTCTTGAACCATGCAATACACCAAGCTTTTGTAGAAGATACATGATGTTACTTCTTCATATAGATATTCTAGGAACTTTGTGGCAGGCTTTTTAAATTTTCTGCAGAATGGGCCTTAGCCCCCCAGCATGTGAGACAACTGGATGAGTCTTTAGCCTTTTGAGGAAGACTTCCTAATTTTGTTGCAGAATGAGACAGCCCCCAGTATACGAGAATAAGCCCTTAGCTTTCATCATGAGGCTTCCCATGTTTGCCGTAAAATGAGCTTTAGCCCCTAGTATGTGAGACAATCGGATGAGTTTGATATCACCTTCTCTTGGTGTTGATGCTCCATCATATGGTTCATGCATTCTTCAGTAAAAAATTAGATGCCATGGATCTATAAGTTGCCATATTGTAGAAATTCTTCGTTACTAGAGAATTTGGGAAAAAGTTACTTCCCAAGCATGCTTTGACTTCGTTCCACTGCAAGCACAATTGCTTCCCATGTATTTTATACTACATATGATTGTGGCTATAGCTCTTTCGCAGATTCTTTCTAAAAACTTGCGATCATGGCTCTTTTGCGGGTTTAATTGAGTGTAGCCCCCATTATGGGCTTTTGCCAAGAACTCACAACTATGGTTCCTTTGCTGGCTTTTAGCCAAGAATTCATAACCACGACCCTTTTGCTGGCTATTGCTAGTAAGACCCATATTTCATGGGTTTCTTCTTCACTTGCTTTGAGTATGGGCCTATTTAGATGGAGCTTGCTACGTCTCTTACTTTATGGTTGGCTAGTAATAACCAAAAGTCAGCGGCCTCTAATATAGAATTTTCCCATGATGTACCCACATCTTTCTAGGAAATCATGCTTCTTTATTCTTGTGGCAGAATGCCCTTGCAGCAGAACGCCTTCAATAAAAACCACGTAATAGTTTTCTACGGTAATAAGATAAGCAACTCTATTCACAGCAGGATGTGTGTCAGCAATTGTTTCTGCTATTTCCCTTTTGTACATAAGCCAAAAGAAAGAGCTTTGAGTTTGTCACTATTGCAGAGTTCTTTTAGGATGAGACATGGGCACCAAGGAGCTTCATGACTTGAAAAGTGATGGTAGAGTTGCGTAGTTTGTAGTACAATTGATCTGATATATGCTTTCTTAGAAATATCATAAAGATAATGATCCTTAATGCCACTCTAGGCATAAATCTTCTGAGGTGCTTCGCAGAAAACTTCTCAACTCTTCAATGTTGTTGAATCGGTTTGCTAGACCTGATAATGGACAAAGAGCAGTTTGCAAGCAGCTCGTAGATTTGGGCTTCTTTATGGAGAGTACGCAATTACTGAGTTGTTGGCTTCATCCCAAGGTCTGGATTTAATTCGGACACTTCACCACCATATCACATGCCTTCAATGTATGCTTTTGTTGAAAGCAAATGTTTCGATATTGCTGAATCGATTACCTCTCCCTCCTCCCTTCATTGATATTGATATATTTGTTGATGTAGTAGCAAAAAATTGATTCGGCAAAAGTGAATATGAAAGGCTTTGTATCCACCTCTCTTACTTTGAGAACAAATCTCAAATTTGTTGTGCTGAATTTTGTGGTAGGATATTCTGTAAAAGGGACTGCTGGAATACAAAATTCTGCTGCAAAATATTTTGCCACAAAATATTCTACCGTGAACAATCTGTCGAAGAACATTCTGGAATTCAACAGATTCTGCTGTAAATAATCTGTGGAGAGATCTACATTCTGGCTTTTGAAATTTTCTACTATAAAATATTTATCAGATGAACATTCTGCACTTCTGAAATTCAGCAGATTCTGCCGTGAACGGTCTGTCGAAGAACATTCTGGAATTCAGTAGATTCTGCTGTAAATAATCTGCAGAGAGATCTACATTCTGGCTTCTGAAATTTTCTGCTATAAAATATTCAGCAGATGAACATTCTGCACTTCTGAAATTCAGCAAATTCTGCCGTGAACAGTCTGCCGAAGAACATTCTAGAATTCAGCAGATTCTACTGTAAATAATTTGCGGAGAGATCTACATTCTGGCTTCTGAAATTTTCTGCTATAAAATATTCAACAGATGAACATTCTTCAGATTCTGCCGTGAACAGTCTGTCGAAGGACCTGTACTTTTTACTGCAAAATTTCTGCGGAGGGACATTTTGCACTTCTAGAAAAGTCTACTGGAGGATATTTCACGGAGGAAATAATTATTTGCAACAGTATAGTAATGGAATCACTAGCATGAGAAAATGATCAAAACCTTGTGAGGGAATGAAGGGATTTTTTCTCCTCTAAGTACTGGACCTGAAGGTGGAGATGGAGAGAGTTTAGAAAGTTTCTAGTGCTTCCTTAAAATAAATGAGAGCAAAAAGTGGTGGAACTTTTGGTTTTGCATGTTTGAATAAGTGGCTTGCCACATGTCCCACATGCATGACAAGGAGAACAAGTGGCATTTAAAGGATAGGACCAAGTATTGTGAAGGCCTTCTATTGTAGAGTTCTCAATGTATTTCTGCTCTGTTTTAACATTGCTGTGCAGAGTTCTGCCACGGCACTGTCCTGCTGTAACATTGCTGTCTTCTGCCATAGAATTCTGCTACAATACTGTCCTGTTGTAACGTTGCTGCATTTTGCCACAGAATTCTGCTACGGCACTGTCTCGCTGTAACATTGATGTATTCTGCCACAGAATTCTGTTACGGTACTGTCCTGCCGTAACGTTTCTGTATTCTGCTACAGAATTCTGCTAAGATACTGTCATGCGGTAACGTTGCTGTATTCTACCACAGGATTCTGCTATGGGACTGCTATGACGTTTTGGATACTTCCTTGAGAGTATAGCTTGGAAGGTTTAAGAACATCTGTATGTCTTGCTTTTTGTAAGGAATTGGAAATATGTTTACGAGGGAGAAATATCTCATTCTCCCCATCTTGATCCCAACTCCCCAGCAGAGTCGCCATCTTAATGTGGGGGCCTTTTTTGTTGTGCGTTGGGCTGGACTGCCTGCCGCGATAATAGACCCGAGTATTCTGAGTAAGGAAGTTGAGACTGGTCCAACTAGAACTCAACTTGGGCTAGCTTGTGCGCAAACGTTGAGTCCAAGTCCAAGGGAAGATGTTGCGAAGTGGGCTTATCCCCTGTTTCTGCCACAGGAACTTTTTTCCAGTTTCTGCCGCAGGATTGACTTTTCTGCTGTAGAATGAACTATTCTTCGGTTTCTGCCAAGGTCTAACTATTCTACTGTGCAGCAAAACTTTCTGCTGTGTAGTAAGATCGTCTGCCGTGCAATAAAAGTTTCTGCTATGCAGTGAAGCTGCCTGCTATGCGATAAAGCTTTCTACTATGTAGTAAAGCTTCCTGCCGTGCTTTAAAGTTTTCTGCCGTGTTTTAAAGCTTCCTGCCGTAAAGCCTTGTGCAATAGAGCTGTTTGCTATGCATTATAGCTGTCTGCTGTGCTTTAAAGCCTTCTACAACGTGAATGACCACTCTTCGTTTTTACTGTAGAAACACTTTTTTACTTCCTGCGCATAAACAATTCTAAAACCCAAAGAAAATACCCATCAAACAAATATTAGTTTAAATGGGTTAGCATATTCTCAAATATATACATACATATATGAGTATATATACTTATACGTATTCACATATACATATATAAAATATATTTTTTCAGAACATAAGAAACAATGTATATGTATATATATACTTATGGCAGGATAATGATTAGCTTGTGTCAACAGTAAAATACGTAACAACAAATAAAAAAGAAAGCTTCGGCAGGAAATGGTTTAGCTTGTATAATAATTAACACGGTAAGTATAATAAAAAGGTACTACAGCAGAATAAATAATACAGCAAGTAAAGACACCATAGCAGGACAACTGATGCGGCAAACATGATAAAAACGTGCTACAGTAGGATGACTAAATACGGCAGATATAAGTTATAATGAGAAAAATAAAATATATTTGCAATCAAAATTAAGTATTAAATCTGCCCATAGAATAAGTAAACTAAGAAGGAACCCAAACTCCAACTTCAACAATCTTATCATGGGCTCCTGCCATAAAAGTTGTTCATTTTGGAGAATAAGCCTAAATGGCTACTAGCTATTGCTTTTAGAGATTTCAAAGAGTGGGTTTGCTAAGAGGGAGGAAAAAGATGGTCTATTGATGCATGCCCCTATTCCTGCCGTGTTTTCTCTTTTCTTTTTCTTTCTTTCTTTCTTTCTTTTTCTCCCCTCTGGGTGTTTTTCTTCTTTCCCTATTTTTTACTCTTTCCCCTGTTTTTTCCTCCCTCTCGGTCTCCGTCCCCATCTCCTTTTTTCTGCCATGGTTACCTTCCTTTTATAGTGAGCTAATTCAATGGGATTTCTCCATTTTACCCCTAGGGCTTCACCAACTGTTTTTGGTTTGTTGTGGGCATCCTTTCAAGATTACTCATTCACCCATTGGTTGTCCCGACCACTGCCATCTACTCAAAACATGTTTGTTGCACGACAAAATTCTCTTTTGTTTGTTCCTGCCGTATACCTCTACCTCACTACCTAGCTCTATGGCATGTATCAGTGGTCCCAACCATTTATTACTTCTTTTGGGTAAGATACCATCCCAATAGGATATATTCCCAAAAGAAGTTATGGCAGAAAACCAAATATAGACCCCCTTTTCCCCCCACCACCAAACCACGCCCTCTGAATCTCTTTGACCGTGGGCCTACCTCCCTTGTATTGGTTGGGTATAGGTTGGTGATGCCCCGACCCTTTTGTGCTTGCTCCACTGTCTTTTGTTTTTGTCTCCCACGCCATTCCTGCCGTAGCAGATTATTTCTGTTTCGTCTGCTGCATGGTTTTGTCTTATTTCTTCACGCGTTTCCTGCTGCATTTGTCGTTTCCTTTAGTTTAACTCTTCCTTCACGCAATTCTAGCTGCTAACACTTCTTGCTGCTCCTTGTTTCTTTTCATCGTTCTTCTTCATATCAGTTTTCATGCCTATCTTTTTTTTTTTTTTATACAAAATGATTTGGACCTTTGTGGGCCGAATAATGTTGACTGGATCAAAAGGGCATTGGGCCCAATTTATCTTCATCTGCCGAAGCTATCCTACTAGAGAATTGTATTCTGCAGTAGACTTGTATTTTGCTGCAAATTTGCGTTTTGCCGTAGGTTGCTTTCACTTGCACTTCTTTCTTTGGACCCTTCTTGTTCTTTGGTCTTCTTGGTAGGCCTTTAGGCCTTGCTCTTCATTGGGCTTTCTTCCTCATAAGCCTTTGGGTACAGATTTGTAAAAATGAGCATCAACAACACCTAATCTAGGAGCTGTGAAGCACTTGCATGTATATACCTGTAACCTGAAACACTCGCACACAAACAAAACTTTCATTAAACTTATGACAAATTGAACACATGGTACGTATATAATCAAGTAAAATGCGATTAAGGTAATAAACATTATATAAACAATTAAGCATATCTTGATCATACAAGAATAGTCATTAAAAAATGACTACAATGATCATTTTGCTAGAAAATGATCATTTGGACATGTAATGCAATAAAGACCAACACAAAGATCAATTGCATGTCCCACACACAATCAATACAAAATACAAGAAGTATTTGCATCAAGGATACAAGATCCAACAAGGGTACAAGTGTGTAGTACTCAAGATGATTCAACAATATCTAAAAGTACAAAAAAAAATGCTACAAAGCAATGACGTAAACAAAACACTGAATATTAAACTAAAATTAAACCAAAGTACTTAAAGCTTAAAAAGAAAGCCATTTAAATAAAAAGAGAGAATGTGAGACAAAATTCCTAATGTTAGGCTGGCTTGAAAGTTAATACTACTATTTTCCTTTTTTTTTTTTTTTTTTAATTGAAGAATACACAATATATGACTTATTAATACATTAAAAACTTAGCATTCTTTTCAAAACTTGTATTATTTAGTGACCCAAAAAAAAAAAAAATTGGGATTTGTTTATTGTATTGTGGTGTTTGATTGCCAAAGTCCTGAAACACTATGCGCTAATACTTGATTCACTTTTCCTCATGTGTTTCTCATCCAATGGAAGCTTCTAATGCAAAAACGTAGGTCTCAACATGTGGTTTTTTTAACCCATCAATATACTTTATGCTTTCCCACATAAAGTCTCTACTTATATATATATATATATATATATAAGCAAAGACTTCATGTAAAAAAGTATAAAGTTCTGTCAAGTGGCATATTCTATGTAAAGAGAATTGAAATAATATTCTCAAATACTACATTATAGATAAGAACAACATAAATATTGACTTTTTGTTTTATTTGGTTTAATGTTTCAAGACTTTTCTAATTAAACAATAAATATTCTTTGTATCCTTTGGTTCAATATTTCAAGACTTTTTATCCCTCACACACACACACACACACAACTATTTGCATTTTAAATCATCATTTTCACTTCTTGCACTTCTACCCCTTTATATATATATACCTACACACAACATATTATGTCATCCCATATCAAGTACATACAGACCAAAAATGACGTTATTTACCTTCAATCTTTCAACGACACCTACTTAACTCTAACATTGTGTCTCATTTAATTCTAACTCGTATGAGTTGGCTACAATCAAGGAAGGGGGCCCTGCATTTTATATTGACAATGACAATTATGATTTTGATATTAAGGTCGAACGTTGTGAATTTTAGGTTTTGTAAATGATGTAATTGACTGTAGATGTTTGGGATTTTTATTTTGTTTTAGAATTAAGGAGAAAGAAAAAGACACATTTTATATCAACTTTTATTTTATAATATTCCTCCAAACTTGGTTTTCTTTTTTTTCTTTTTTTTCTCATTAGTTCAATTGAATAATTATAATGGATATGTGTGCAATTTAGAATTGTTGCTTTTATGATGAACTCATTACTAATAAAATTTGTAACAATTATGCTATAGTACATATATAACATTCTCTAAAACTAGCTTACATAAAATATTACAACATTATTCGTGTATCCCACGGGTAACTTACTAGTTACTAATAATATTGCTCTCCTAGTACTAATGATATTCTCCTTCTGCATCTACCAAACAGTCAAGAAGTCAAGGGAGAACCCAAAAGTCGCATAATTAGTTTATTGTTATCCTAAAAATTAAATTTGAATCATCACAAAGAATTAGCAATCAAAGTCTAGATTTATTTTTTATTTTTTATTTTTATTTGATGAGAAGCTTATGAGTTAACTTTTATTCAATTATTTTTTTGGACTCAATCAAGTAGACTGATAATTTTATGTTAAAAACAAATCTAACAAGTTGTTCATTTTGTTGGACTCAAATTAGAACACAAATTATAACCCAAAAAAAAAAAAAAAACTATTTTAAACCGCATATCTATGTATCATATGATTCATGAGCACTTCCAATATGCTTTTACGATACAAAATTTTTTGTACATGATATGATATGTATTGTAAGATACGCAAAAACTATACTTATATCTATGTATCTTATTTGCTTGTAAAAAATGGGTGGTTGAAAATGTAGGACAACACAAACAAGTAGAAAGATGGACTGATTATGACCAGATCAATGGTGGGTGAGGTTTAAGTCTGCCTATATATAGTACAATTTAAAAGGGGAAAAGAAAAGAAAAAGTTCTAAAGTTCTACTACTAAGGCCATATTGATAGTTTGCTGGAATTTTTGTGATCATAAAATTCAAAACAACATGGTTCAAGCTTGGTGGGCTAAAAGTTTGTTAGTAATAAAATTGAAGTATGTGTGGCTTCATGGAGAAAATGGGTGAAGAATAGTTTATGAGTTCTTCTAGTAACAATGTCAGAAAGTTGTGGCAATGCTTGTGGTATTAAAATTTTTTATTGTTTATATAGGTGGAAAATGTTGAAATAGAATGAATATCAGTGAGCATATTTCAAGGGAAAAAATCTACAGAAAATCAAATTATCGAGGCTTGTAATTGTAAAGTTGTAATGTTTACAGGCTTGTTTTATATAAATAAGTACGTATTTTGGAGTTGGATAAAGAAAACAAAACCAATTTATCTATGTTTCTATCATCCTGAAATTTCTAGTGGTCCCTTGTAGTTGTAGTAGATAATGACTTTGGTCCAAGCCATTGATACAAGCTGTTCAAAAGTTATCAGCGTGAATTGTGTTACTATGGCAAAAGTGAAGTTGATGTCACGGAAGCCTGAAGAAGAGCACACATGATGCTCTCTTGGTGAAACAGAAATTAAACTGTTAGTCTCTGGTAGTAAACCTTGAATTCATAAGGGGTTTCCCTGAATCCACAAGGAGATAAAAACTAGAATCCACCAGTAGAGAAAATTGACAAAATGTCTGTGTTTATTGATAATAGTCCCCTTTTGCCTCTGACGGCTACAAAACATATAAATACTGAGCAAAAACGTTTAAAACCCTAATTCGCACTAATTAAGCGATTAGGTGACAAAATTACCGAATTTTACCAAAAATGGCAAAATTGAGTTAAATGCAGAATCATAAACTACTGACTTTAAGGGTCATCCCAAAACAGACGGGACCTTATTCTGACTTTTAAACTAAAAGTTATTAAGGAAAAACAAATATTACTATAAATAGCAAAAACATTGTTTTCGGGGCCTTAACGAAGGAATTTGCCTAAAATTTGGCGACGATCATTGTTATGAATCTGGATCAGAACGCCGTTTCCCTTCAACCTGCCAAATTTCATTCAATTCCAACACTGTTACCTCTAACGGCCCCTACTGGTACCCCCCTTTGATCTTGCGTTGTGACTTCCTGCGCCCTTGCTGCTCCAAGAAGGCATGTGCTGTCTGTTCTACATCAGAAGTACAATTATGGTTCTTTTATTTGACAATAACCATTAGAGCATTCTCATTAAGGGTGTTAAAAATACTAAATGCTATTTTTTAGTATTTTTATTTTTTAGCATTTTTAACACCACAAATCATAAAAATCCATCTTTATCGAAGGTGTCAAATTTTAAAAATTTTAGCAACTTGCTACAATGAGGTTTTATTTCTAACACCTCACTGTAGCATGGTGCCACAATTTTTTATTATTTCTTTCTTCCTTTTCACTCTCTCTTATTCTCCAGACCCACATGCTCTCTTCTCGTCATCAACATCACCATTATCTCTATTCTCACTGTCCAATTTGAATATGGTTCCTCCACCATCCGATTACCCTTCGATCTCTACACTATCTCCATACCCACATGTTGTCGCTGATCTCATGCTCTCCGTCCACTCCTTTCCTTTTCACTGTCTCTCTCGTGCTCTCTGTCCACTCCTTCTTACTCTTTCTTTCATTTCTCTCCACCTCTCTGTTTCCCTTTCTCTCTACATCTCAAGTTTGTGGATCTTGGGTGTGGTTAGGATGCGATGCTGGGTATGGTTGGGCTGCGGTGGTTTTTGATGGATCGTGGGTCTCTACGATGGTTCGTGGTGGGTCTCTGTAGTGGTTCG
Organism: Quercus variabilis; assembly: GCA_030445155.1. NCBI lineage: Eukaryota > Viridiplantae > Streptophyta > Magnoliopsida > Fagales > Fagaceae > Quercus > Quercus variabilis. The sequence goes on from CP129454.1 coordinate 44,953,892, forward strand.
GTGAGTGGGTTTTGCGATTCAATATCGGTGAGTTTTAATTTCAATGGTTTTGATTGATTTTGGCGAGTTTTTGATTTCGATGGCTAGGTTCGTAGGTTGATCGGAGTGGATTTGGGTGTTAGGTGTGGGTGGATTGGGGTGGTTTTGGGTTTTTGTTGTGATTTTGTGATTCTTTGATTTGGATGATTCTTTGATTTTGTGATTCATTGATCGAGGTGATTATTTGATTCAGTAGCTTTGGATGTGAAAGGTTTTTTTTTTCCCCTGCTATTGTTTGTGGTTGTGGTGATGGTGGGTGGATGTGGTGGTTGTGATATGGGTGGGTGGATATGGTGGTCGGCGGCGCTGGGTTGAGAAAGAGAGACACAGAGGAGAGAGACAGAGAGAGGAAGAATAAAAAAACAATAAAAAATGATAAAGAAAGAATATTTGAATGAAATGTTAAAAAAATAGAAGTTTTGATGTAAGGGATGTTGTAAAGTGACATATTATATGTTATAAAATTGGTTTTTGAGATGGTAAATGCTAGATTTTTTAGAATGTTTGATGAGAATGCTCTTATGGTGGGTGAGATTTAGTACTGCCCAAAGGCCATAGCACATTTGACTAGGAATTTGAAAGGAAGCATTAAAAAATACTATACAAATTTTCCCATTATAAAAGGTACAATTTTTTTTTTTTATGAATATTACGAATTCGAAATGATTAAATATATATATATATATATATGTTGTTTAATATCATAAGTGATTTGTTAAAGTAACCTCACCCTTTTTCCTTTCTTTCTTTCTTTTTTCTCTCTTACAGCACAAAATATTCGTGTTGTGTGTGTGTGTGTGTTTTTTTTTTTTTCCTGAGAAGAAAATCTTCATGTGCCGATGAAATTTCTATCAAGGGATATTAAAATACTTTTGAATGCATTTATTCTAAATCCTCGACCCCAAATGCAATCTTGAAAAGGTGAAACAGGTAATTTTCATGCTATTTGAGAGAGTGCCAAGACAGTACTCAGACAACCTTTTCAGCTAAACTTTCACAGATCACAAGCTTGTCCAATTGAAGGATACAATAAATAAGGAAAGGATCAGCATCTATCAAAATTTTCGGCCAACATCTGTGGGAAATTCCCCAATGGCATTGATTGTTACCTAGTAAAAATAAAGTACAATTAACCCAAGGGTAGATATGAGGAAGACACACACACACAACTAATATAAACTGCAAATATATAAATAAAGACCATGATATGAGGAAGACACACCAAGTTTCAAATTTGAGTAGTAATATGACTTTCTCGTAGTAATAACAATATAGATAATTCAAAACATGGAACAATATCAACATTATTATATCTAATTCAATTATTTTTTATGTTGAATCCAAACAAATAATTAATTAAAATTAATCAAAACAAGTAATTAATCAACCAAAAATATAGCTTTTAATAAGAAAACAAAAAATCACATAAATCTAAATAAAAAGCATTTAAGGTGAATAATTAAGATCAACCTACTGAGATGCAAATACCAAAAACCCCAAGACTTAAAACTTCAAAATTTATAGAATCTCCAAACCAAATTCAACAAATTTATATATTTACCAAATAAAAATTTATCGTTCCCTAGGCGGGAAGACATATGTTGCATGTTTGATTTTTCTCCAAAAAAAATAGAAATGTTTTATCTGCCATTTACAATATAAAAAAATAATTCGTAAAAATTTCAACCCAAAAACCAAACCCACGATTATCAATGTGAGTCTCTTTTTTTTTTTCAATGTTAGTCTTTTTCTTTTTCTTTTTTTTAGTCTTATCATAATTTTTGTTTTTATATAAATTATCAACGTTTGAGTTTAAGTTTAAGTTGAACTTGTTAGAGAGATAGAGTTTCACTTCTTGTTAAGTTTTGATTAAACAAAAATAATTTTATTTAAAAAAAAAAAAACGATAATGATGAGTTTGAGTTTAAGTTGGACTTATTAGAGAGATAGAATTTCACTCCTAGTTAAGTTTGAACTAAAAAAAAAAAAAAAATTATTTAAATATTATGCTGACATGAAAAATTGTGAGAGTTTTAGAAGTTTCGATTTTATAGATATATATATATATATATATAGATTATCATTTGTGAGATAATGCTATTTTATCTTTGAAGGTTATAATCTCATAAATATTTGAATTTAGGAGATTCAATTTTTTTTTCGTTAAGGAGAGCACATAATTTTTGGGACCAAAGAATAAGAAGCAAAATTTTAATTATATTTTTTTAATAAAAAAATATTTTAAAAACAGTGCTCCTGGAGCTGGAGCTTGGCCTATCTCCTTGAAAGGAAATGAGAGAAAAGTTTTAAAATGTAAAAAGGGTGAAAAAGGCAAAAAGGAAGATGGAAAAAAAAAAAAAGTTTAAAGGTATTTTAGTCTTAACCGGAGTATTTTCATTTTTATACTTTCCTGACATTCACCCAAATTTGTTGTTGTTTCCTATATTCACCATAAAAAGCAGGGATATGTTAGTCAATTCCTATAGCTTAACGAATGCCCTAGGATGCACTTAGGGCATCCATTCCATAAATAAATGTTAAATTATTTATTTGGTAATTAATGATATGTCACCTTGTAAAACTTATATAGTAAAATTTATAGCATTCTAAACACCACTCTATTGTTCTCATCCAAAAACAAAAAAAAAAACAAAAACAAAAAAACAAAAAAAAAAAAAAACAAAAAAAACAAAAACACTCTATTGTTGTTATTTGTTATTTAGTTTATTAAAAAACTTTTCTTGGAAATTATTAATTTATTAAGATTAATGATTACCACACAGTGTGTTTGCACAAATAAGTTGAAAATACGATTTCAATTAAAATTGTGATTTTTTTTCTTTTCAATTTTATAATTATAACTAAAATTGTGTTTTCAAAATAAGATAATTTCAACGGTTGTGTGTAATAACAATAATTAGCCTTAATGTTAAACCACTACATAATTTGGAGAATATTTCTTATTTCTTATAAAATGATACTTAGCTTCCGCTGGTTAACATTCAATATGTTTGGTCAAGAAATGACTACCATTAAAATAACTTGAAAATTATTATATACTGAAAGTTAAATAGTGTGTAAAACACTAATGAATGTATAGACTCCTAATTTCAAAATTATCCAATGCAAGCTTATACCCAAACAATAGATGTGCGGGATAATAGGTACAAGCAAAAACCCAAACAAATAAACAACTCTACACCATAATTGATCACAACACAGCAGCAATTAAAGGTACAGAGTAAGGGTTAGAGAAATGCAAACACAAAGATAACACTGACACGTGTTATCGAAGAGGAAACTGAACTCAGCGAAAAACCTCTCCGCCACCCTCCAAGTGGTGAAATGATCCACTAAGCCTAATCTACCCAATGCACTTAAGCCCTCTAACCTTCTTGCTCCAACAAAGTTAAGTCTAACTATGTCTTCTTTAACTTTCTGGATCCCACAATAAGCTCATTGCATCAACCAAGTGAATTGGTCATCTCTAAACTGCTTTTCAAATACCAAAATATCTCCTCACTGATATGTATATAGTGAGATAAGAATTTGGCTAATAAACCTCTCAAGGGAAAGTTAATGGAGAGGGTGAGAGTAGAGGAATTTGGAGAATCAAAAGTCTAAGATTGTGGATGAGTCAATCTTGATTTTCTCTAGGGTTTCTCTCTCAAAATTCTCTCTAAAAACTCTTTACATTTTATGGATATAAGGGTATTTATAGTAGAGTACGTGAAGAATGTGAAAAGTCTTTTTTCTGCAAAACAAGGCATTCTGGTGACTCACTCTCGCGACTGGAACGAGTTGCGAGTTAACTGCCAAGCCAAACTATATTTTTTGTCCTGTAATACTCCAGCTGTCGTGACCCTTCAACTTTCTGCATGCTTCACACGTGTGGCATGTTGGCGAGTTGCCAGTTACGAGTCACTTGCAAGATCTAGTCGCAAGAAACCTCTAAATGCACACACTCTTGAATTTCTTCACACTCTGTCACACACAACCCTTACATTATTCCCACCTATATACAAGGTATCTAATTACTGAAATTACAAGCAAATTTGGCATGAAATAAAGCCAACATATGGTTGAATAAATTCAACCTTACATATACCAATCTATTTTGGCATCTAGACTTTCATAAATAATTAGGTTATGAGAGGTTAGACAAAACATTTCACACCCAATTGATGTGACAGATTGTTAGTAATAGGTAAAACTAATGTTGATCATGGGTCCAGATAAAAAATATGTATAAACTTGTCAATTCAACTATTATGAAAAATATTGAGAAATGTTGTGTGAATGTAACATTGCTTGATAGGTTATTGATGTTGCATTTTAAATTGTGTTGCTCTCCAAATAAGGCACTAATAAAGTGTTATTCAGGCCAAGCGGTGGAGGATTGGAAGTGCAGAATCCTTACAGTTCGACTTTGAAACCATTAAAATAGCAACAGATGACTTTTCTGATGCAAATAAGCTTGGACAAGGTGGATTTGGTGTTGTTTACAAGGTACTGTTACATTATTATTAACCTTAAAGACAATTAGCCACAACATTTCACTTGGAGTGAAGAAAATTTATTTTAAAAGGTTACAATTTTTTCCCTAGATCTAATAGCATTAAAGTGCATAAATACACCATATAAATACACCATTAAATTTATAATATTTTAATATGAAGTTTGAAATGGAACCAATCTCACCAAGTAGAGACAATTGATTCAAAATTTTCCTCTTCAATTAAATGGACTCAAGCTCTATAGTCCAAAAATATATAATAAAAAAAAATTCATGACTATTATTTGGAAAAGTTTGTAGTCATGATGCACAGCATGTTAAATCCAAAAAGTATATTTGCCTACGGGTTAAATATATTTTAATCTAACATATTTTTCAGGGTAAGCTCTATAATGGACAAGATGTTGCTGTTAAAAGGCTTTCAAAAAATTCTAAACAAGGAGATCTAGAATTTTGAGAACGAAGTTCTATTGGTGGCAAAGCTTCATCACCATAATTTAGTTAGACTTCTCGGATTTTGCTTGCATGGAAATGAAAGACTTCTAATTTATGAGCTTGTGCCTAATACAAGCCTTGATAATTTCATTTTTGGTATGAGTTTACATTTACCTTTATTCCAAATTATATTCATTGTAAATTTATTTTGGTTTACATGTCTTTTGTTCATAGACTCCCTCGCATTTTATTACAATACAATATAATTGAATATATAGATCCAATCAAGCGTGCACATTTAGATTGGACAAGACGCTACAAAATTATAGAAGGCATTGCTCAAGGGCTTCTTTAGCTTCATGAAAATTCTCGGCTTCATATTATTCATCGTGATCTTAAACCTAGCAATATCTTATTGGATTCAGAATTGAATCCAAAAATTTCAAATTTTAGTATGGCTAGATTGTTTGCACTTGATGAAAGTGAAGGCAATACAAGTAAAATTGCGGGGACCTAGTAAGTATCCTAGTGTGGTATACTTGATGTTTACTTTGTACCAAAAGCAACATGAAAGTCCTAATAAGTATTGTTGAAAATAATTGTGAATGTGCAATGGATATATATCTCCAAAGTATGCATTGTACGGACAATTCTCAGTGAAGTCTGATATCTTTAGTTTTGGAATGCGAGTTTTAGAGATAATGAGTGGACAGAAGAATTGTTGCTTCCAAAAAGGAGAGAACATTGAGAACCTTCTAAGCTATGTAAGTATGATTTATTTTGGGGCTAATGATACATACACCACATAAGTATGGAGTAGTAGGTAAGGTTGTAGGTTCAAATCCCACTAGATTTGTGAATCAATTATACATTTAAAAAATAAAATGTATTATCTGTTGGTACATCTCTCTCTCTCTCCCAGTACGTCCCTCTCTCCCTGTGTTTGGATGGGAATGATGAAATAGTATCAAAAGGAGAGAGAGGCTAATGTCTGAAACCACAATCCTTAATTTTATGATATAGAATATGCTTCCTGTTGAGATTATTTTTGGGTTCATCTGTACATATCCCTTGTAAGTTGTACCTACTAGGATGATATCGACAATATCTATATATTGACAAAGTATTTAGGTAGTTTATATAGGCGATTGGCTTTGTATCAACTACTTAGGTTAAAATGTCGCAAGATGTAGGACACAATTTACTATTTAATTATTGTAATTTATTATTTTTGGTATTTTTATGTAAAAAAACGTTATTTTAGGTTTAGGTGAATTTATTTCCTTGTTTTTAGGTGCATTTAATGCTTTTTAGGTCAAATTTGATTCCTGTTATGGTTAGGTATCAATTAGGAGTTATTTTAGATTATATTTTCTTGTCAGTCAAGTTTTAAGGAGCCCTTAAATAGGCCCTTAAGTCTGTAAACGTTTTTGGAGAGACTATTATCAATAAACACAGACTTTTGTCAATTTTCTTTACTGGTGGATTCCAGTTTTTATCTCCTTGTGGATTCAGGGAAACCCCTCGTGGATTCGAGGTTTACTACCAGAGACTAACAGTTTAGTTTCTGTTTCATCAAGAGAGCATCGTGTGTGCTCTTCTTCAGGCTTCCGCGACATCAGTTGGTATCAGAGCCTTGACTTACCCTGGTCTGATTGCTAACCGGCGAGACGGTAACCACCACCACAACAATGACGAATAACTTAGCGAGTATTATGTGACATACAACAAGCACTCACAAATATCTATGCTAAGATGGCGCCGTTGAAGAATGGAAACAATAGGGATAACTGCAGCGGAGACATAACTCACGGGCAACCTATTGGTAAGCAAATTTCATATAGACCTTATAAGAAAATTGCAAGTTTTAATGGTTATTTTTTAAAAGAAGATTTTCTTGATTGGTTACTTGATCTAGAGGATTTATTTGACTATGAGAATATTTGTTATGAGAGAAAAGTTGGACTTGCTTTGTATAAACTTAGTAAGTATGCCTTATGTTGGTGGGAACGAGTACAATCCGATAGAATTCGACAAGGTAAAGACAAAATTCGATCGTGGCCAAGGATGAAAAAGATGCTTGCTATCAAATTTTATCCTTTGGATTGTGAAGAAATCTTGTCGTATACAATACAAGATTATTATTGGCCAAGAAATTCATACTTGAATTATTTTGAAGAGCCAAATATTCCACCGCTTAAGGAAGACTTACATGTTGAAGCAAATATTGTTCTTGAAGAATATGGAGAAGTCAAAGAAGAATCTGAAATCAAGATTGTAGAGGAGATTAATGAAGACCCCATTATAGAAAAAGATCTTGAAGTTGAGATAGTAGAGACCATTAAAGAAGAAATTATAGAGGAAGTTGTCAACGATCTCGATGAAATCAAGTTAGATGATTGCAACATTCAAACTCCTATTATTTTATTGGGCGACACCGAAACACAGTTTATTGATTTTATTGGGGTGGAAAGATTTGATTTTATCATTGACTCTTATTTGGTGAATATTGTCAATTACATGAAGATCAAGGGAGAAGAAGTTCAAGTTGTCCAATTAATGACTTTCAAGTTTGGCAAGAAGACAAAAAAGATGAAGTATTCAACGTATTTGTTCTCTTGGCATGGGAGATTCCAGATTTCAAAGGTGAACTCGAGAACGAGTTTGTTTCAAGTGGAGGGGTCTGATGTAGGACACAATTTACTATTTAATTATTGTAATTTATTATTTTTGGTATTTTTATGTAAAAAAACGTTATTTTAGGTTTAGGTGAATTTATTTCCTTGTTTTTAGGTGCATTTAATGCTTTTTAGGTCAAATTTGATTCCTGTTATGGTTAGGTATCAATTAGGAGTTATTTTAGATTATATTTTCTTGTCAGTCAAGTTTTAAGGAGCCCTTAAATAGGCCCTTAAGTCTGTAAACGTTTTTGGAGAGACTATTATCAATAAACACAGACTTTTGTCAATTTTCTCTACTGGTGGATTCCAGTTTTTATCTCCTTGTGGATTCAGGGAAACCCCTCGTGGATTCGAGGTTTACTACCAGAGACTAACAGTTTAGTTTCTGTTTCATCAAGAGAGCATCGTGTGTGCTCTTCTTCAGGCTTCCGCGACATCATATGGAGTAGTAGGTAAGGTTGTAGGTTCAAATCCCACTAGATTTGTGAATCAATTATACATTTAAAAAATAAAATGTATTATCTGTTGGTACATCTCTCTCTCTCTCCCAGTACGTCCCTCTCTCCCTGTGTTTGGATGGGAATGATGAAATAGTATCAAAAGGAGAGAGAGGCTAATGTCTGAAACCACAATCCTTAATTTTATGATATAGAATATGCTTCCTGTTGAGATTATTTTTGGGTTCATCTGTACATATCCCTTGTAAGTTGTACCTACTAGGATGATATCGACAATATCTATATATTGACAAAGTATTTAGGTAGTTTATATAGGCGATTGGCTTTGTATCAACTACTTAGGTTAAAATGTCGCAAGCATAGAGGATGGAAGTTGTTAAGTAAAAAACACAAAATAAAGGATTACTTACTTAAAAATTGAGTTTGTTGTTTACAAATTTTGCAGGCCTGGAAAAATTGGAAAGAGGGTAATATATACTTCAAATCTTATTGATTCTACATTGAAGGCAGGTTCGACAACTGAAATAATGAGTTGCATTCACATTGGATTATTGTGTGTTCAAGAAAAAGTAGCTGATAGACCAACTATGGCCTCAGTTGTTCTTATGCTCAATAGCTTCTCTATCACTCTACCAATGCCTTTAGAACCTGCAATTTTTACGCATAGCAATATTGAATCAAGGGTAGCAGAGTAGATCAATCAAAAAGAATATTTGTCCAAGTATCGATAAATGAGGCTTCAAATACTGAGCTGTATCCTCACTAGTGTTTAATGAATTTGAAAGTGTTACTTCTATTTTCCATATTTCTTTTGTATTTTCTTCAAATTTAAGAATGCGTAATATGTTGGTTATCAATGATGATACATTATCATTTTGGCATTCTTTCCCAATATATTAGTTATCGAGATATATATATATATGTTCACCCATGCTATACATGAGAAAGTTCAGCAATTTTTTTTTGATAATGTTCATTATTGTATACAGGTGGTTGCACATTCTGTAGAGGAATTGTATGTAGTCTCATTTTTTAATCATGGTCCCAAAGAGCAACAGAAAGTTGGTTTCAAGCTCCTGGAGTGTTATTTCTTTTCCTTGGTGCCTTAGATACTCCCAAAAGACCTTCCCATAAAAGTGTCCGATTAATTCACAGGTGAATTTAGTAAGTAGTCACATAATCTTTCTCATATTGAAAATCTAAAGATATGATTACGTGGCTTGAAAATCATCACATAAAGAATTGACATATCCTTTAAGAAAGAGAATATATTGAGCACACACCAAACACTAAATGTTATAACGTTATAACAAAAAGTCAACTTTTTGTCATATTTTTCATTATTATGAACTTTAAGAATTCTGCGTCAAAATGTCCAAAAAACCATAAAATCTCAATAAAACATAAATTAAAAAATAATTTACCCTTAACATAACTATGTAAACTACTACTGTGATGACTCTTGAAATGAAATTCAAGTTCCATTGAAAGGTAGGAAAAAAAGTATTTGCTACAAATCATGTTGTTTTATAATGGCCTTAACCACATTTAGAATACTTGCAACTAAAAATGATCACAAAATCTGTTTCAAGACTAACTTATATGTTTATATAATTGTCCAGAGAATAGCCGATTGGCCATTTATTTTGTGAACCATTCGAAGCTTCTTTGGTTGCTTTTTCTTGCATCCCAAAAGTATCAAAATCACGTGATAAAAATTAGACAAGGATCCCCATTCTCTAATCAACATTTATATCAGGATTGTGGTAATCTTTTTTACGTGATTTTTAGCTCAACTGCTTATTCTCTTCTATTATATAGCAACATAACAATAGATAAACAAACTATTAACCTAAAAAGTTTTTAGTTCCATTGATGTTAATTCAAACCATAGAATATTCAATGCCAAAAACTTTGTCATTCCGCAAAGAAAAGGTTTGTAAAAAAAAAGCCACCGCTTTGCTTGGCTGTTCCAGCTTGGGCTTGCCAATATGTAGACAAATATAAAATGAATAACGATGGGTGAAGGTCTTGTGAACTATACACCCCTTTCCCCATTAGGCGATTGATTCCATACCAATGTGTTTATACTTTCTTGCTCTATTGGTTATTAGGAGTTTAGGACAATCAGATTTCTAATTACTGATGAAACAAAGTTTCATTTTTCAGATAAATAGAAACAAATTTAAACTATTAAATACACAAACTTAACAATAGGATTGAGATCCTCCATTTGCAAAACTGATATTACTAATATAGTGATATATGCCATCTTGCCCACTTACTTTTCCAACCAATGAATATTCATAATTGGGATCCTATGAGAAACCCAACATCAAAATCAATACAAAGCAATTATAATCATCCTTAACCTTCAAACTCTTCAATTTACTCCTAATCAAACAACAAAAATGATAGAGTTCTTAAATAGTTAAGAACAACGTCAAAATGATTCACGTTGCCCCAATTCTCTCCAAACCCAACGTGCCCTCTCATCATAAAGACCTCCATCAAATGTAATAGATGCATATCTAATTATGACTAGGTTAAAAAAAAAAAAAAAAAAAAAAAAAAAAAAAGACCCATTTTGGAAAATTTTGCTGAATAGTACATTTTAAGGAATATTTTAGGTGGTTAGTATGAGGGTGAAGTTTTAGTTATGTAAACTCTTTCTGGAACTCGAGTTTATGAAACTCAAGCTCCAACCCAAAATCGAGTTTATCAAACTTGAGTTTCAATTAGTTTAAGTTACGTGGCAGTCTGGCACTATATAAAAAATTGGAACTCGAGTTTGCTAAACTCGATTTTGGGTTGGAACTTAAGTTTGACAAACTTGAGTTCCAAGCAATATTAATGCATCTTGCTTGGTCCTGCTTGGAAGTCAAGTTTGTCAAACTTGACTTCCAACCCAAACTCGAGTTTGCCAAAGCGAAAACTGAGAGAAGATGGAGGAGTTACGCGTAAGGCTAGAGAAAGAGAGAGACATACGGATAGGAATGGCAACGGGTCCGGTTCGGGCCGGGTTTTTTCATACCCGGACCTAGCCCGTTTACTAAACGGATTTTTTTTCCGGGGCCCAAACCCGACCCCGCTGGGCCCCACGGGCTCCACGGGCCCCGTTGGGCCGTGGTACTTCAAGGCCCATTCTGTGGCCCAATAAAAAAAAAAAAAAAACATTCTTTGCCTGATATTGATTTTTCTCAACAACCAAACAGGAGGGGAAAAAGAACATTAAAGAAAACCCATTATTTTCTCAGTAACCAATAGATCGAAAACCCTTTTTTTTTTCATTACAACATTTTCCCACATCAAAAGTAAAAACAAGAGTTAACATAGAAACCCTATGTCTGAACAATAAGACCCTACAAAATCAAATCAAACAAGCCGATCCTATTCGACGAAAATAGCATTAAAACTAGAAATTACAAATTTGATTCTTTGAACAAAAAGAATGATTTTCATTGCAAAAGCTTGACTTCAAAACGAGGTGAGGGAGATGAGAGAGTTGTGGCCTTGTGAGGTGGAGGAGAGCCTGGCGAGGTAAGGGAGGAGCAGCGGCGTCTGTAAGCTACGGCAAGGTGAAGGAGGCAGGGAGGAAAGACCAGCGAGGTGAAGAATGGAGCGGCGCCGACGAGGTGAGGTAAACAAGGAGCAATGGTGTCAGCGAAGTGAACAGCAACGGTCTTGCTCAAGTGAGAGTGAGGGTGCGAGAGAGAATGGGAGGCGGCTTGGGAGAGAATGAGAGGGTTAGAGAATGGGTTTGAGGGATTTAGGGTTGGAATAGTTAGTATTTATACTTAGGGTTTTTTTTTTTTTTAATTTATATATACGGGTCGGGTTCGGGCTGAGTATGCCTAATACCCGGACCCAACCCGAGCCCACTTCAAGTTTTTTTAATGAAAACCCAGACTCGACCCTAATGTTAAACGGGTCGGGTAAAACCCAACCCATTAGGGTCGGGTCGGGCCGGGTACCCGCAGGTCAGGTACATTTTGCCATCCCTACATACGGAGAAAAGAGAAAAAAAAAATCAAAATTTGTAAACATAAAAAGAAATGATTGTGAAAGCTCCAATACTTATATGGCGCAAAATAAGAAAGCTAACAAAAAACCTGAGTTTTTTGTGACAAAAATACAAGAAATGTTAACCAATGCCCTTAGTAGTTAGGACATTAATTTAGGAGCTTTTTTAAAAAACATTTTATTGGGAAAATGATAAAACAATAAATGTTATTAATAGCTTTTCATATTTTTCTCAAAATTTCCTAAAAATATTAACAACTGCTCGGCATTCTTTAACACGACCCTAAAAATATTAGTTTTGACTTCTAACCTAGTTAGAAATTTAGCCACACATAGTTATGCAAAATAAATTGTTAAATGTCTAAAAGAAATAATAAATAAAATGAAAAACGTTCTAGGATTTTTGTGCCTCTATAACCTCAACATCCACCTAAGAAAAAGAGGAAATTCCTCAAATTTAAGATGTGAATCCTTTAATTTTTAGAGTTTCATTTTTTCTCTGTCAGCTTCCAACCCACGTTTGACCTCTAAAACGATTTTTTTTCGAAATTTGTGGTAAACTACAAAGTTGTAGATCTTCAAGTCTTCTTTTCGTGGCCACATGAATCAAGTCAATCAGACATTTGTGCAAAGTGTTAAGGGTTTCAACACAGGATATTTTCATATTAGGATTTTTCCAATTTTTGCTTGAATGAATTTCTTTCTTTCATTTTTTATTTCACACATTTTTAACTTGTTTAGTAATTCAAAAACCTTGCCCTAATTGATCTTGACCCTTAGATTCTCTTAGTTGCATGTCTACATGATTAGTTGATTAGTTATAATCTCCTACAAGAGAAAATTCCACATAATGAGTATATTTCATAGAAAGCTTTCAAACTCACATATTTCTATGTGATTAAATATTTAATTGATTTGATATTTTCTAAGACTAAGATAATAGTTTACTTTTAAGCAATTATCATCACACAACCAATTTCATTTCAATTTCATTGCGAAGACCTTTCAATCCATCTTCCAATCAAAGTGGAGGACAATTTGTGTTCAAATAAAGACAATTCTTAAATCAAAGACTTTTCAAGGAGATTGAATTAGAGGATAGTTATATTTTAATAAATATAAATACAAAGAATCGTAGCCACAAATTCATCGATACAAATTTACATTTTTGAAACTATTTCAATTGTTTTATTTCCAAACTTGAGATTCAATGTTTACAAAATTTGGCATGCCTAGTATGACATCTCAGCCTCTCATCTCTTTCTCCTTTGGAAATAAATAAATAACTTCATCACCTTACTATCAGCTTAAATGGCCTCTAGCAAAAACATCCAAGCTTTAACAACTACTACTTTAGCTAGACTTAGTGCTTTTGTCAGCAATCATTTTGATTCAATCGCTCATAGCCAATTTAAAACTCTTTATCAGCTTCAATGTCAAACAATTGAAGAAACCAAGGTCCAAACAATCTTTTCCTTCGATTTTCTTGCAAGCAAGAAGGTTATTAACCAAGGAGCTATCCACCTTGGAGCACCTCAAGTCTGGGGTCAAATCCCCTTCTTACTTCACGAGAAGTTGTTTGCATGATTCCTCTTCTATTGTAGGAAACCTAATTATGTGTGCTCATTTTAAGTCATTTTCTCCTCTATCATCTTTGGAAGTTGTATCATTCTTGATGACCAATAAATTGACTATAAAGGAAAAGATAGTTGAAATGGAATAAAAGATCGTCCTTTTTCACAAAAGTGCTTGAAGATGACCTTTAAATTGCAACGCTAATGAGCAAGATGGAAGTACAAGACTCTGGTGAATCAAGTCATATTCCTAAGTTCCCTCGTGGCTTCACAAAGGAGGAAGGACAATAAAGGAAAGGAGCTAAAGACACTCATCCATAGGAACAATCTATTTCAGTTGCTTCATTATCTATTTCATAGCTGCAAGACATGATAATGAATATTATCCGAGCACAATATGGAGATTCTTCTACAAGTTTGTATATATTCAAAGCTAGTGGGTATCATACCCTAGAAAAAAGGCATAGTACCATAGAATTTCACACTAATTTATTAACAGTGAAGTTTAAATTAGTGAATAAAAAAAAACAATGATAAGAAACGTTTTTGTATATGTTTTCCATTGTCTACACTTTTTAGTATATGTATTACATTGTCTACACGTTCATGCATCACATGCTCATATATATTTCATCATGTAGATCTAGGGTTATAGTTTGATCGTGCATTCTAATTACAGATTCAACTTTTTTTTATTTTCCTTTTGCATGGTATAAAATATTTAGAAAATATCATGATTAGCTTAGTTTGGTTAATTCATTCATATGTTCATATAGGTTTAACCACTTAAATCTATAATTTTGAATTCGAGCATCTAGATTTGCGATGTTAAGATCCACTCATCCAAGTATATGGATTAGTGTTTCAATTCCAATATGTAAGTTCAGGGTTTCATCATGATCTTACGTTTTAAGCCCTGGGTTTCATACAATCATGTATTCATATTACATGTTCATTCTCAATCTCAACATGTTTAATTCATTCTTTAAATTATAAAATAACCACACAAAAATTTTGTTTTAATTTTTATAGTTTAGTTAAAATCCATCTAGGATCACATCTTGGGTTTATGATTTATTCTCACATGTCATATAGAATTGCACTAGATTTTGATTCTTAATACTAATCAGTATCGATATATTTTGTTCCTACCAAGCCAAAAATGACCTCTGTATAGTATTGATTATTTTAATTTGGGTAAATATATATATATATATATATATTAGTCATGGGTACCATCTGGCCCTCCCATAAAACGGGTTTAGATATGTTGGAATTTCCAACATATCTAAACCCGTTTTTATGGAATGCCCACTCACAGGACTGTTAGTGCAATTTATGTGACACATGCCTGACCATGGTCTATTTGACAATCTAGCCTTAATAGTTGAAAGAGAATTATATAAGCGAATATTTTCCGAGACCATGGTGAGCGTGTTGAAGCAGCTCTTAGTAAATTACTTTCGTTACCGTCAATAGCGGAGCCAAGAATTTGGTTCAAAGGGGGTAAAATTAAAAGACAATATTTAAAGTGAAATTAATCTAAAAAATATTAATCGATAATAATAACAAAATAAATAAACAATTATAAGAAAATAATTATAAGAAAATAAATATATTTCATATCATTAAAATAAATAAACAAAAATAACCAATTCATAGTTACTACAAAATCTATAATAAAAGCTTACAAACTGAAGTAGTGAAAATGTGATTAGTTTTATTTAAACAATATAATGAATAGATATTTGTGATTATTTTTTGTGATTGGTGACATGCCAATTTGTAAGATATAAATAGTAAAATTTGCAATATTTCTAGCATCACTTAACAATAAAATACTGCAAAAAGTATCATTGATAGTGAAAATAATGATAGAAATTAAAAAAGGAAAAAGTTGTGAAATAAGTGTCAAACGAGGAACAAGACAAAAGCTTACAAGAACAATAAATTAGGTGAAAAGGATTTGATGTTTGAGAAAACTTTTATTTACTTTCCCCCTTTTTTTGGGGGGGGGGGGTCAGAATCACTTTCAAGTTTCAACCAATTGGTTCATCAAAAAAAAAAAAAAAAAAAAAAGTTTCAACCAATTGGGAGTCATTTTTTTTCCTTCCTTTTTCTTTGTGTCAGGGTCCCTTAAGATTACAATTACATCTACAAAAAAATTTTAGGTGGAGTCAGGGGGGGCAGGTGCCGCCCTCGCCCCCCCTCTGGCTCCGCCACTAATTACCATTGTGGCCATTGGAGGCTAAAGCTAAGGCATTGGAGGAGAGCTTATTATTTTCTTGGGATATGGGAGTTCAGGATGTTCTATTTGAATGCGACTTCAAGATTGTCTATGACGTTGCGACTGGATGTAGTGATCCTCCTTCGGTAATAAGCAACGTAACTGAAGGTATTTGATACAAATTGCAAGATTTTCAACAGGCGCAAGTACCACATGTTTATCAACAAGGTAATTGCCCTGCCCATTTATTAGCACAATATGCTAGGCATATCATTGATTATGTAACTTGGATAGAGGAAACACCTCCTGTCGTTGAGTCTGTTGTGGCTCACGATGTAGCTATATTATCTTAGTTTAATAAAAGTTACAAGTTTCTTATAATATATATATATATATATATAAGCGAGTATTCTTTTTTCTTTTTTTGATAAAATATAAGCGAGTATTCAGGTCTTTGTTATTGAACGAGATTATTTTGTTTACCCTTATTCCACATTGTTTTATCTTACTCATTATGTTTGGATTTCGTTATCAAATATTAATTTAATTTGTTGATTTATTCAGAAAAAAAAAATTAATTTGTTGATTTTTTGTCCAAGTCTTTCAGTTAAAAAAAATTAATCTCTTCTAATTATTAGAATATCAAATTTGTTAGGGAGACTCTTGAATAGTTAATATATATTATAGAGACACACTTAATCCAAAAATGTCTAAGCCAAATGGGAATAAACTCAATTATATTATATTAATTACTCATTCTTCTGTTTCTCAAAAAAAAAAAAAAAAAATTACTCATTCTTCTTAAGGTAAATTACAAAGTTAGTTCATATCCTTTATATTATATTTCAATTTAGTTCCTAACATTTCAATTGTGTCAATTTGACCCCTAACTTTTTCAATACTGTGTCAATTTAGTATTTACTGTTATTATTGGATGAAAAAATCTTATATATCAAATGGAATAATAAAAAATTAATATTTATCATGCCACATCCACTGCTAATTGTATCACCATTCACCACATCAAATTATTAAAAATAAAACCCAAATTAAAATTTAAACACTTGAAATCAGTATCATCTCACTAAAATCCCTAACACACACTCTCTCTCTCTCTCGAACTCTCTCGTTAAGAAGTCCTTTGGGTTGGTTTTGGGTTTGATAGATCTGAAGGTTTTTCAAATTTGTTAAGGTTCTTTCCCAATTCAATGTTTTTTCTTGTAGAATTAGAATTGAGAGCAACCGAGTTTCTATTTATGAAAGAAATTAGTTTGCAAAGATCCAATCGTTATTGGTGAAGAAATCACGGCCTTTTCATGGTTCTGTTTTGGCTTTCCATTCACTTTGGTTCTAATGCCTATTTCTTATTCATTATTTTTCAAATTAAAGGCTCTTCCCTAATTCTGTACAAAAACACATCTGAAATTTAATGAGGAGCCATGAGGTGTGGAAATTTTATTGGGTTCTGTTTCTTTGAGCAGAAAATTCAAACTTTTGAGGTTTTTGCTCCTGCTGTCCTTTCTCACTTGCTCTTTTCTTGCTATTTTTCAATTTAGAGACTCTTCTGGAAAAAAAAACCAGGTGAAATTTTATAAAAAGAGCCAGGGGATTACCCATAATATCAAACTTTTACTGTTTTTTTGCCTCTGTTCTCCCTTTTCTCTTGCTCTTTTCTTGTTGATTTTTTCCAATGCAGAGGCTCTTATCCTAGCCAGCTATACATGAAACAAACCTGGAAACACAAAAATTAAGAAGAACTTTGTGCTTTGATTTGGGTTTTAGATATGTAGTTTTTTAAGTAGATGATGGTGGCTAGCAATTATAAGTAGTTTTAGATGTGTTTGGCAGCCAAGAAACTGAAAGAAAAAATATATATATTGCAAGTTGATTTTATTTTTTTTTTTTTTGGGTAAAGAGATGGAGATGATATTGACTATGACTAACGAGAGAGAAATATATTCTAGTGAGATGATACTGTGTGCATATTTTAATTTGGATTTTTTTATGAGTAATATTACATGCACAAACTATTTTACAATATTTTTACAAATTATTGATTTGACAAATTCTTACTAGTTCTAATATAGACCATCATTAATATCACATTTTTATTTACCAATAATTATTTGGTAAATGCTAGGTCATATCAACAGTTTGTAAAAATTAATGTTATTAAATAGTTTGTGTCTATAGCATTACTCTTTTTTATTATAAAATAATCTAATGTGGCAATACAATTGGCAGTTGATGTGGCAAGGAAAATAATTTTTTATTATTCTATTTGACACGTCATTTTTTTTCCATCAAAGAGATAATGGCATGGCAGGCACTAAATTGACACAGCACTAAAAATGTTAGAGACCAAATTGACACAATTAAAAGGTTAAAGACCAAATTAGCTTCTTGTAATTTGCTGTCAGCACAAAGAATACAATCCTTTTAAAAGCCTTAGCACATGAATACTGAAAGCTCAAATTTGTGAGAAAAACACAAGAGTTGTTTAGACCCTCAAATTAAATATTACGGCTCAATTGACTTTACTCTACTTATACTAAGTGCGAAATAGAGTAAATGCAAGCAAATAAACAAAATAACTACTCTAAGTCATATTTATTAAAACACATCAGTAAAATGAATGCTAAAAGAGTAGGGAAGAAGAATGCAAACACAAGATAACACGCCGATGTGTTATCGAAGAGGAAACTGAAGTACTCGGCGTAAAACCTCTCCGCTTCCATCCAAGCGATAAATCGATCCATTAGACAATCAGTTGGGATACATAAGTAGCAAGAGACCCTCCAAGCCTAATCTACCCGATGCACTTGAGCCCTCCAAGCTCTTACTCCAACAGCACTTTTCGGAACCGTGTCTTGTCTAACTTTCTGGATCTCGCGATACACCCAATGGCATCCGCCAAAACTTAACTTCTTCCAATACTTTCCAGCAGCACCAAAACCTCACTAGACACTCAAAATATGTGTGGTAAGTGTTTGGGCTATCAACCTCTCAAGGATATGGAAATGGAAAGTTAAGAGTTGAGAAAAAACCATAATGAATTAGGTAGAGAAATGTGGGTATAACAATTTCTAACTCTCAATGGTTGTGGCTAGGGTTTTCTCTCAGAAGCACTCCTCAACATCTGTGGGTAATGTGGGTATATATAGTGTGGGTATAGATAGTATGTATCAGATATGATAGATGGCAATACAGAATGTTTTGCAGGTATCTCGCAGGAAGGCCTTACCCACAAGACACTCGCAAAAACCAACTGTCACCATCCTGTCCTAACTCTTCGCATTCCAATCATGTGCAATGCACATGCTTCACTTCGCGGGTAAGCTTCTCGCAACATACCCGCGAAAACTCCTTCCTCTTGAATTTGCCTTGAGTCTTCACACTCTCTTTCTCTCACACAACTCTTACAAGAAATCCCACATAAAACATAGGGTACATAAAATTAAACATAATTACAATCAAATTTGACATGGAATTAAAGCCAACATAAAATAGTTGTAAATTACAACTTTACAAATACTTTTATAAGGGAAATGTGTATCCGCGGCATAATATGATTGAACATTGAAACTACCATTAATATTATTACAACAACAACAAAGCCTTACTCTTAAAATTTTGTAGTGAACGTTATTTTTCTAGGATAGAATGTAAACTCTTTATTTCTTGTTTTACCACTTTTATAGATAGTATGCTGTGATCTTTTAATTGAGGAAGCCGGTTGGTTTGAGCAATGTAAATTTGTTGAAAGGAGTTTGTATTTATCATATCCCTTTTGTAATATAACATTTTTCTTAATAATTATTTTAAAGCTGCCATGAAGAGATAACTTCTTTACATTGTATTCTGTTGCAGTATTTAAATTTACTTTCATTATAATACTTTTTTGTTTAATTTGCAATTAAACTTTTTTTTGTTGTTAATTTGTTGGGACTAATCTTTTAGACATTTTAAATCTCATTTACTATTACATAGTGGTATGCCTGAATATGGTATTCTTAGATGTTTCATGTGTGGGGGGATATGTCAATGAACTTTTAATTGTTACATTTTGACTCCTAAAATATGGATTAAAATGAAATTATCAGGGTTCTACCAAATTACTAAGTTTTGCATTTTTGGGACTAGGTTTCAATTATTCTCCTCTTGTGCCTCCGGGCTCCAGCCCTTCTTTCTTGTAGCTCTTTCTTTCTATGTCCAACGTCCCCCAACTTCTCCCTATTCCAGTTCAAATCTTCCTTCAAAGCTCGAAATTTTTGGGCTAGAATGAAACTTGGTGTGCCTTGAAAGGTATAACTCTCCACCATTTCCTCACCCTATCTACAAAACCCTCTGGACATGGACGTTCTCTAATGGTTATTGGGCCATGTACTGACCTATTGAATCTGGGCATGGATGTTAGCCACCAAATCCTTCTGCCTTTAACACGACCAATCAACGAAAGGACTACCCCGTACAATTCTCACCATAGCTCTGACAACTACCTCCAACTTTGTTTCTTGCAAACACACTACGTCACCTTTTCACTTCTTTATGGAGTTTTTGACCCTCAACCTTTGATCATAATCTTTTAATCCTTGAACATTCCAAGACAAGATTTCAAGTTTAATAAGTTTGACCATAGAGCCCTCTCAATCCTACCACTATCTCTGTTGCTTCCTGTCTTAGAATCATAGTTCGCTGACCACAGCTTATTTTTCAACTCCCTTACTCGTCTCACCCAGCCTCTTTGGTGTTGCTATGGGGGACCTCTTTTTGTCCCAGTTGCTCACCACCTTCACTCGATTGCCGCAAACCTCATAACTTCTTACTCGTAGCCATCATAGGACAACCCCGAGGTTTTATTAAACCGCTTAATCCTTCTCATTACCCTCTCTGAGGGTTCCTCAGGAGAGGTGGCTGATTACTCCTCAGATCCACAGTTGGTGCTCAAAGGGGTAACCTCTAACATTCAACTCCACAACAGGTTTTTTTTATAAACTTCCTCCTCTACAGTTACTCATCAGCCACATCATCATCCCCATCAAGCCATCAGCCCTCTGACCACTTGCCTTTGAACTCCCATCCTACAATCAACGGAGGCATCTAGCCACTGCCAAAGCTAGGAGGAGTACAAACCCTAGGAACCACTGGCTTGATGTTTTGCTTGTTCTAAGGCAGCCACTTGGGCACAAATTTGAGGTGGATCATCACAAGCGAGGCTCCACCTCTACTTCTGCTGGATCTCTTCCTATCGACACTACTGCATACTCCTCACTGGTTGGCTCTGATTTGACCACTGGCCACT
This sequence comes from Quercus variabilis, assembly GCA_030445155.1. NCBI lineage: Eukaryota > Viridiplantae > Streptophyta > Magnoliopsida > Fagales > Fagaceae > Quercus > Quercus variabilis. The sequence continues at coordinate 44,975,147 of CP129454.1, forward strand.
GGCCACTCACCTTGAGTCTTCTTGTGGGCGTTCTCCTCTGGAATCTCGCGTTGAGAAGGCTCACTCACACTGCTCACTGAGACTTCCATAATGTCATTTTTCACTATGCTCTAATGAGCTTGAAAGAATGCTATAGTAAAACCATCCAGATCTGAACACCATAGGTGAACACCTCTCATTTCTAATTGTGAAGACTTCTATTCATGCTGTTCTCATGCTGCTAACAATCTGTCCATGTGTCCTCTTTTTCCTGTATTCACTAACGTGTTTATTACTATCTGCCATACAGTATGACGAAGAATTTCTGCCCTTGTTATTTTATCGTTTTATCCCTTTATTAAATAATACTTCCCATAGGAATTCCATACAAGTTTTATCAGCAAAATGATTGCAATTTTTGGGCTGGTTTTTTGAAGTAATTTCCCTCCTGCTCTAAAAGCTTTAGAAATGGATCTGTTCATATAAGCACATCGTTATTATTTTGTGTAGTATAACCTAAAGTTGGTTTTTGTTTTTGTAATTCTTGTGGAGTGATCAAATTGACATATGTTTTTGAATTAATGACTAATTTGTTTGGTTTTGTTTTGTGACCATATTTGACTATGGGTTGTGTTAATGGGCACTGTGCGGTGCCCGTTAAGCACACTTTTTACTAACATTATATTTGCCTTTTTCTTCAATTTATGCTATTTTTTTTAGTGTTATAGGTACTATTTCAAATTTTTTTTGACTTTTTCTAACAAATATTTTTTGTCTTTTCTGCCCTTAACCAGCATCAAGCGGTGCTGGTTAACATTCTCCTTTGACTATGGGTTGTGTTAACGGGCACCGTGTGGTGCCCGTTAAGCACACTTTTTTCGGACATTATATCTTTTTCTTCAATTTATGTTATTTTTTCAATATTACAGGTATATATTTTTAAGTCAAAATAATTTTTTTATGATTTAATCTTTTGTTAGTTTTGGGATCAAACTTAACTTATTTTATTTTATTTTATTTATAAATAGTAAAATATATTATAAAAAGAAGAATGGAGAAGAAGGGTGTCACTTGAGTGTACATGAAGTATACACCAAGGACAAAGTACAAATCAAGTGCATAAATTACAAAAGTCCATAAAACCATGGACTAAAAAAAAGATATAACCTAGTGAATGCCAAACAAGGTAAACACCATAGACCATGATCTTTCATTCTAATTTTCAACATAGCAAATGTTAAACTGTTTGCAGACCCTTTTTTTTTGGTTTCACCAATTTGTCTAGAGAAATTATTTATTTGAGGTTGAGTTACAGGCACCAAAGAAATCCTACAAAGTAACTTTTCTGCTCAAAAGTGTTTTTTTTTTTTTTTTTTTTTTTTTTTTTGCCTTACTAACTCTTAGTGCTTCCCTAATGTTTAATTCCAGGTTTTGGAGTGCTTGTTATGGCTAGCCTCTATAAGGCGATCATTTTTTTATAAATGACGCCACATGATTGAAGTTTTTGTCACATTTAATGACAGGTACCAAAGAAATCCTGCAATGTGGAGTTGATGAACTGGATTATAGTTGTGTTAACTTCATTTTTTTCAACGTTATTTGTGAATGCTACTATGCGGTAAATTTTTTGAACTTTTTTTAATTTATAAAATAAACTTTGCAACTTGGTGAATCTAAGATAATTGAATTTTTTAAGTGAAATAACCAGTATTGATTCAATTACATGATAAGGTTGAAGATCTCTTGTATTTGGACCAATTAATTACTGTTTTCTTTTTCTCTATATTATGTTGCATCAGTTTTAAATATTTTATTTTATAATTCAAAATCAAACTTGGAACTTAGAGATGCTTTGATACCCTAAATCTCAAGTTTTATTCTCCTACTATATAGAGATTGAATAGTATTGGTCATATGCCAAAAATAAATTCAGTAGGTTGCAACTAAATACAAAACAGCAGCATTAAGACGTCTGAAAAACATAATGAAATATACAATTACTACACAACAAAACACCATAAACCACGTAATATTATTTTTAATGCTGTCTAAAATTGAATTAGGTCTACTGCAAATTTACTTTGATCACAATGTGAACACCCCTTTATTTAAAGCTATTAACATTTTTCCTCTAATAATTTATTTCTTATTAATAACCTTGTCATAGTTAGGCCTGTAATACCAACACCCCTCGCCCACCCCCAAAAAAAAAAAAAAAAAAAAAAAAAAAAAACCTAAAAAAAAGGAAAGAAGAAAAAAAAAATAACATGTTGGGTGAGATGTTGCTATTTTTTTTTTTTTTTTTTTCCCCTACCATGTATCCCTAGGCTAAGGTAAGTTTTTACTTTAGCAAAATGATTATGGGCAGTAGGATTATCCATGTCTTCTGTATCGTCCCTCCTTGAGGAAGACGATTTGTAACTGAGTATGTGCTAGTTCTTGCTTGACTATGATTATGAATAGGGAAAACAAGCAAATAAAAAATATTTAATAATTGTCATTTCTAGTAGTTGTATCTCCTACCTATCTACAAAGGATATCATATATTAGATCACTTTTAATCAAATTGGTCAATAAGTGAAGAAAAGCCACAGATTTCAAACTTAAATATATAAAAGGAGCTGCGGCATTCAAGGAAAAATTGACAGCGTTTTTGTTCTTCATTCTATTGGCTTGTTACAATTTTTGAATCCTGTTAATTTTGCTGAAGCATGACAAGTTGGTTTTTTTATGAAAGTTCATTTCCAACTTTTCCATCTTTGTGTCAAATGGTTCGTTTGGAAGGAAACGAATTACCGGACATTCAAAGGCATTGAACAATCTATGGTAGTAGTAAAGTTGATTTTTCTGTGCACTTTGTACAATTGGATGGCTACTATGGGTGGTCATTCCTTTTCTTGTTTGTTGGATCTTCTTGATTGTTCTACTTTTACGTAGTTTAGATGCACCTCCAGCACGCTGGTGCTTTTTCCTTGTCTTTGTTTACATGTTGATGGGCAAGTCCAAGGGGTTCTTCCTTAGAAAGATTCCATATGTTGTTTTAAAAAAACTAGTTACCATAAAAATTAGATAGTTTCGACTTGTGATGATTTAAAACCAACATGTAAACTCTCATGGGAAGGGATGGAAAGGGTGGTAAGGGGAGGGGGATGTCGGCTTGTCACTTGTGAGGAGATGCTTGTTGATTTCATTAGAGAATTCATTCTTACCGTATACTTGCAAACAAACCATTCCAACAATAACCATGATGTTTTGATTGTTGTTTCTTTTAGGATATGCTTTATTTCCCTGCTATTTATTTGGTGGAAATTTCTTTCTTAAGAATAAATTCCTTAGTTATTTTCCCTTTTGTAGCTAATGGAAAATATGTGATGAATTTACGTAAAGATTCATAGACACAAGTCAAGACTATGGAGCCAGTGATCTTTTCCCAAAGATATATTTCTGGAGTTTTTATCCAGCAAAGCAATAGGAGCCTTGGGAAAGCTAACCCATAAAAATTTAAAGAAAAATTATATGTCTTCTGTAACACTCAATAATTATCATCTTGAAAATTGTAATTGTCAAAGTTTTTTCACATTGTGAACCAAATGATGATGTCAGCATTAAGTATAAATGATATTTAACTTGCACTGTTGGGGGAATTCGGGAGAATTCATTTACATAACTGGAATGCATTGATTACCTTAAAACTTGGGTTGTTTTCGGTCATAATAATAGTGTCTATATATATATATATATATATTGATTATATTTATTTATGGATCATTTTATCCCTGCTGAAATTTGTTCCTTTTTAGTTTGGAGGCAGGTCTTGCTGATGATGTTAATTATCATGCATTTTGTTGTCTGCTTGGCCACTTTAAAGTGAATTATCAGGTAACTTTGACTACATGCTCACTCAATATATGCATTCAACTGCTTCTTTTGAGCCTTATGTCGTCTGTTTGGCTTAATTCCTTCCTGTTGATTGGTATTGTTCTTAATCTGAAAATAATATATAACTATAAGATGCTTGTCTCTATAATATCCATTTTAACTACCCGGCTAAAAAAAAATTGAAAAGCTCCGCCTTCATCACATCAAGGCTTTGTTCTCTTGTAGGACAAGAACATTTTTTATTCTAGATGCTGTATTTTATGGACATATATTTGTGTTTTCTTTTGAAAATTGTTTGGAGGAAGTATAAGAAAAGTGTAATCATGAAAAGGAACTTATGGCAATGCATATGTATCTTCGTTTTGGTGCAAAACTGTCTTTTTAAGATAATATATAAGTACATGGATTTCCGAAATGTTTTACTCGAAATGCCTAGCTGGATGGACAATGTTATGTGAGTTATTATAAACTAGGTTTAAAAAATTCTTTGTTGTTCTTGCTAGTTACTTATATTCATGGTTCGAACCTTTCGCCATTTCTTTGTGATGCCAAGTGAACATTCTTGAGTTACAACTATTTTGATGCCTTTTGAGCCATTGATTCTTTATTCGTGTTTTGCAATGATATTAAATAAAGAATTTGGCTTACCTCTAGTACTTTTTTAACTAAAATTTTTTTTTGTTTTAACTAGTCACATACCTACGCTTTGCACGTGATAATTTTTTTAGGATAGTCTCATTAAATATTTTATTAATACTATAATTTTAGTTATTAACCATTGGTTTTTCATTAGTTTTTAAGTTAATAAAAACCTTAAATATACATTTTTTTACCTTTACACACACACACATATAGTGAATCTTTACACAAAACTTTAAGAAAATTCTCTGTATTCCACTTTTTTGAATGTGTAAAATTATAAACTACTACTCTATAATGATAGTGGCTAATTAATTTTATATATTTTTCTTACCATTATCATATATTTACTAACTGATGATTTGCATAACAAAAACAATAAATGAGAGGTAGCATTGTTCATTAGATTTTTGAAAGTAAAAGTGTATGAAAATTATATATATATATATATATATATATATACACATATATATGTATGTATGCATGTATGTATGTACATTACAAACAAGGTTAAATGAAATGTCAAAAAATGGATTTTTAAATTTTCTAACTTTATTTCTTATGTAATTTCTACTACCATCAGAGAACATCTCTTTTTTAGTTATGATTAATATGATTTCCATAGTTAGAGTTTGATTAGTTTTAAATTTAAATTTAGTACTATGATTGTATTTAATTGTTGATTGTTGATTTAATTTTTTAAGTGAATTTAATGGTTTATGTTACTACACTGTAAAGTTTTTAATGTTCTCCACACGGTAATCTCTATTTTATTTTTTACTTCTCCTTACAACCTCTTTGTTTTTCAATCAACAACTACTAATTGACGTTTGGTTTTTTCTCTTTATTTACTCTTTATTACTTTGTATTGGTTTTTTTCCATAACATCTCTCTCTCTCTCTCTCTCTCTCTCTCTCTCTCTCCATTGGCAACCTATCGTTTTTCAAAATTTGATGATGATTCTATGACATTAAATATGCATTATTATTATTATTATTATTTAATTTGGTGTTTCTAACTTGATTTGTTTTGTATTTCATTCTTCCTTTGATGCATTGGGTGTGAGAATGAATGTTTTCCTAGCATTACTCCACTTAATGTGGACAATTTTATTTATTTAATTTAGGCAAAATATTATATTTAATTTTTTTAAATAAAAAAGGAGTGAAAATATAAATAATTTAATGATATATATGGGGGATGTAGCTGAATTTAAATGTTAAATAAAATGATATGAGAAAAAAAATACATAACAATAAACACTAACTTATCCAAATAATTCTATGTAATATAATAATAGTACATTCTTATATACTATTTTTAATTATTAATAATGCAATATGATAATATTTAACAATCAAAGTCATAAATAAAATAATAAATAAAAATAAATAAAAAAATTTAAAACACAAAACTAAATCCCATCAACCAAAATAGAGTTCTAAAGAATACAAAACTTTATCAAGCTAAAATAGAGATGCAAGAAAAATAAAAATAAAAATCCACCAAAAATTTGAGGGAGAAAGAGTGGGAAATAACCACTTTTTTGTGAGAGAAAATTATGTAAAGAATGGAAGAGTGAATGACAAATTTATACTAAGAGGATGATAATAAAAAGAAACAAAATAAAGGAAGATAAAAGGAAAGAGGAAGAGTGATATCAAAGTGGAATGTCTGGGGAGATGGAAAGGTAAAGAGAATGAGAAAGGTTAGAGAAAGTGTAAATGTTAAAAAAAAAAAAAATGAGTACAATTTGATGAGCACAATTTTCTTTTATTTGAATTTAAGTAAAATATTAAATTTTTTATTTTTTTTAAAACAAAAAGAGAGAGAAAATATAAATAATTTAATGATAAGGAGGATGTGGTTGAATTTCAATATTGAGTAAAATAGAAGAGGAAAAAAAATAAGAAAATTAAAAAATATAACAATAAACACTAAATTATTCAAATTATGCTATGTAATGAGATGCTATTTTATTTTTATCTACTATCTTTAATTTTTTATAATGTAGTTGGATAAAATTTAACAATCAAAGAGCAAAATAATAATAATAATAATAACAACTTAAAACACAAAATTAAATCGTATTAACCTAAATTAGAGTTCTTAAAAACACAAAAATTTATCAACCTAAAGCAGAGATGCAATAAAAAATAAAAATCCACCAAAACATTGAGAGAGAGAGAGAGAGAGAGAGAGAGAGAGAGAGAAATAAAAAAAAAAACTTTTTGTGAGAGAAAACTATGCAAAGAATGGAAAAGAGTGACAAATTTATAATAAGAGAGAAGTAATAAAAAGAGACAAATAAAGGAAGATGAAGGGAAATATGAATAGCAATATTAAAGTAGATGGGTAGTGAGGAGATGAAAATGTAAGGAAAGAAGAAAGGTTGAAGAAAGTGTAAATATTAATTTTAAAAATAAGTGAATGTAAAAAAAAAAAATATATTGAAAATAAAAAAGAACCATATATATAGATGTTAAAACCGACATAGATGAATATATAAAGTTAATAATCTATTTGTATATATATTTTTGTAAAAAAATATAAATAAATAATAAATAATAATTATGTGGTGAATGACGTGACGATGAGATGGTGCAACAGGAGATCGGCAGCAATAAATATCACGCTTCAGCTTTTAGTAATATATAGAATACAGATATAAATATATATGTGCTTGATGGACAGCCTATACTATGGTGGGGCTTCTTGTTACGTCTATTGGATGGACTTCATCAGAACCACGTTGCCCATATTCGGTCTCTACTTCCTTTCTAAAATTTTCACTGAGACAATTCTACACCCGGCATTGTAGTAACGTTTTCAATTTGAAGGGTGGTTGTGGAACCTAATTCTTGTTTTCAAGCTTTCTTGAATTAAAATCAGTGCAACAATGTTAGTTGTAAGAAAATTTTATAATTGTGTTAATTGTAGGAGGAGAAATGAGTGTGGATTTAAGACTAATTGGGTGTGTGTGTTTCTTACATATAAAAGAACTGGAATGATGTTCCTAGAACTTCGGTGCCCTTTTGGCCCTGTTGGCAGAAGTTGGTGCCTGTTTTGGGGCTTGTTCACACTGTTGACAGTGATCTGAGGTGTAGGGACAGTCACAATTTAGCCTTCCTACCAATCTTGTTTGTATTTGACTCTGCTTGGGTCATGTGAGTGGTGGTTGTGACGTTGACGTTAGAGAGGGTATAAATATCTTGGTCTGCGTGTGTGTGTGGTCACCGACGCCTAGGAAGAGGAATGATGTTGTTGCTGGAGTTGGTTAACACCGAAGTTGCTGCAAAGTTATGGCGTTGGCTGTGAAAGGGGGCTCTAGTTCTCTGATACAATGTTGTACTTTGGGAAATTTGTTTAGGTTTAATTAATTTACCCAAACATGCATACGTATTAATTTTTTTGGATACATTTTAAGTGGGAAGGGAGATTCGAACCCTGAATGTCATTGAAAAACACTAGGATATGCTATTTGACCTAAAGGTCACTCGCACAAATACATATATTTTAGAGGTGAGTAATTTCAATATTACAAATTTATTCCTCACTTATACATATTCATAGCAGTCTGCATTCTTTGTTGCCAGAGGTAATTATGAAGTTGGCGCTGATTTACATCTATCAAAGGAAGTTGTTGGTCATAATGTTTTATGCAACAGAAACAAAGGAAGGGCTGGGTAGTGAGTCATAAGAATTGAGCCCTTTAGTTGCTGGAGGAGGTATTTCGTTGGGGATGTTGCCACAGTGACTTTTAGAGTGACCAATAATGCAGTTAATATTTGCGGTTCACTTGTTACTTAAAGTGAAGGATATGGTTAGTCCATTAATCAATTATTCGTCCAAAGCTTATGGGGAACTCTGTTTTTGGGCTGTATGTATTTTATACTATTGAACATTTGGAAGGGTGCTTTTGTCATGGGATGAGGGGGTAAAGCCTGAAGGAGGATATGAGGCTGATTCTATTTCTCGTTTGTTCAAAGATTGAGGATGGTTTTACTTGGGTAGTTACAAGGGTGTATAAACTGAATGATGATGTGGGGAAAGTAGAAATAGGGTAAGAGTTCTTGTTTATGAGTTGTAATGGGAATAGACAGGTCATATTCGGGAACATTTAATGCATTGACATTGGGGGGACATTTTATTGCATTGAGATTTCCTAGTGAGAGATATGGTTGTCTTAAATGTTGTGAGCTGTTTTGGAGTTCTCTACTTTTATGTTATACAATGCATTGGTGGATATTCCTTTGAAGGGCAGCCTGTACACATTGGTCAAACAATCTATTGTCGCCTACATTTCTTCTATGACCATAGTTCACTACAACAGTAGAAATAACCCTCTAATTGGAAGCACACCTAGAGGAAATAAAGCACCCCCAACCTGAAATCATAGACAACGGGTCACAACAGAGTTTCAAACTGAACATAGAAACTTCCAAATCCATTTCAATTTGTGTGTGGGGCATCGGGGGGTTAGAGTTCTATGTGGGGGGCTTCTGACTTCTAGCATATTATTGTCCATGTTCTCTATTTTTCTTTTTCTTTTTTGTTTGTTAATGCTGATGGTTATACTGATTGGATACGCTTAACAGCAAACTTCACGTTGAATCTCTTCATTCCTGGCAGGTTCAATTATCCCCCATAACTTTTGAAGATTTTTTTATGAAGAAATTATGCAATTTTCTCAAAAATTGCTGATGAATTTGACTTTAACACCATCTTTTCTTGCTCGAATTGCAATATGAAAGTTGTGGTATGTTTGTAACGGAGATTATGGAGCCTATCTTGCAATTGTATATGGTACTTGATTGAATACTCCCTTTCCCACTTTCTCTTACATGTAATTTGCTTTGTATAGGACGGTGCGACCCTCCAATTCAGTGCAGATGACATTCAACTCTCTTTGGCTTAAGTCAAACTTACTTGGATAGTGCATATTGTTGCTGCCATTCTTAAGACTTACCAAATTTCTGGCTTCAGGTTAAATTTTTATTGCTGATTACGATTATAGCTTTTAGGAGAGAATTGTGTGTCTCATCAGGCCCATTTGCTTCTCTATTCCAGTGGAGAATTGGAAGAAGTATTTGATGCAAAACTTTCAGCTCGTGTTTGGCAGTTGATAAATGTGAAAAATAGTGCGTGTTACACAGTCAGGTATGTCATTAAGCCAAGTTGGCTTTTTTTTTTTTTTTTTTTGTGCATTCAGATTTTTTCAGTACAACTTGAAAATGCGATATTTTTGGTGTGGAATTGTCGCATTTTTATCCATTTTTTGCTTCTCAAACATGTTTTTATAAACATAAACATGACATCTTTGTATTAGGAGCTTAGGACTTACAAGTTTATATTAAATAGTTATCTCATATATGGTTGTTGTAAAGGGATATTTCGGGCAATTTGTATGTGGAGTCTATTATTCATGTATTGCCCATATCAAGTTGTATCTAAGCCTGTTGCTACTAGTACTGTGATAAAGATCGGAGGTTTCATTAGCATTGTAAAATACCTGGAATGCTACTTCAGTTTTCCATTTTTTATAGTTAAGCCCAAACTTTTGCAATAATGTACTACCAGGTTATAAATAAACTTGTCATTTGGAGATTATATGGAGTAATTGTTTTCCCACTTAGACCATAGCCCAATTTGACTGGTTGCCACTTGTTATCATGTTATGAGTAATATAACTGAGGGACAAATTAGAAAATATTATATAAATAGATGTGTGGTTTTGGGGTAATTAATTTTTAATCCTGCACACTTCCCAAAAATTAACACTAATTAAATTGTATTGCACTTGGTGTTAGTTACCTCCAATTGAGTTGAACCAACTGTGAGTCTTACAAAAGAAGTTCAGTGAAAAGTGCTTGTTGCATTTTGGAATTGTTACTTAGTTGTCATCTTTTAAATTTTATAGTTATCATTTTTCATATAATCCATTCTTGAAAGATAATGTATCATTTACTAGTATCTATTTCTTTGTTATAAGGAGTGTGATGTATGTTGTCTGTTAGTTGAAGTTGAAATGACACCTCCTCCCCTCTTAAGAAAGCGTGGAGATGAGGATGCTTCTGTTAAGAGAGAGAGAGAGTGGACGTGATTTCTACCATGTTTGTTGACTTCTTTCTTTAATCTTTGATGCAGTATGCTTTACGACTGGATTCTCCTTCTGTTGCTATCAATATTCTTACTACTGTCATTGAGCCAATTTGTTAATCTCTGGATTATTGTTGAATACCATTTCTATGTTTTGATGTTTGCAACAAAAGTTGACCTTGTTTGTATTACATCACACATTTATCTTGTTACAAAATTATCTCTATGACATGGGTGTGGATATCCATATGAGTTCCAACAGAACCATCCCCATTCAAATCAATTTTGTTGGGTGTCCTGAGAACAAAGGAAATGACATAAAGCAATGTCTTTACCATGTGTCTTTTTACTCCTTACCCAGAGACGTGCAGCAAAGAATAGAAATTGAAAATCTTGCTAGTTTGAGGACATTTACAATGGCTTCGGTGATCTTCTTCAATTCCATTTTAATCACTGATCTTTTAAATCTTGCTAGAATGACACTTGGGAGTCTGTTGTGCGTCATGACTTCAAAAAGAGAATGCATTATGAATCAAATATGTACGGCTGAAATACTAGCCAACATCTTGGAATATTATAAAATTAGGATTGGCCTCGGTACAATTATCGCAGAAATTTTGTATGTTTAAAAAAAAAATATATATATATATATATATATACTATTTATGGTGTCCCTCCTACCAAAGGTGCTAATAATTTCTGTTTATTTATAGATTTTTTTTTGATGACCACATTAATGCTATTGGAATAATAGTTAATAATTAATCTCACCATTTCATTTCCTATTAGCTTATTTTGTTAAGACAAGTGCTAATTTATCATGGTATTTGCCTCTACTCTACCTCATTTAAAAAACAAAAAAAAAAGTATAAAATCCCACACACACACATGGGGGATTGTTAGAATAATAGTTTTTTTTTTTTTTTTTTTGATAGGAAAATACTGAAATACCATTAAAGACAAGAGTGAGAAACTACAAATATGTCGTGAGCACACGTGTGCTCTAAAAAGCTAGGACATTCCTCTAGCCAAACTACATAGTTCTCAAGCTTTTTAGCATACTACGCTAACAAGTGAGCAAGGACATTTCCCTGTCTTTTCACATGAGAGAAGGGCAAGCTCCTAAGGCCTGAGACAATTTCCAATGTTCCTTCCAGCACATTTTGAATGGAAGAGGGTGCTCCCCCACCTCCCTGAAGAGCCTTGCATATGATTAACGAGTCACCTTCAAACACCGCCTCCCTTATACCCACGACTCTTGCAAAAGACACCCCGGCCTCCATAGCTTTTGTTTCAATCTCCACAGCCCCCAACAGTGCATTCACAATCTTGCTTAAAGCTGCAACTGCCTCCCCACTTTCATCCCGAATCACCACTCCTATTCCCGCTTTTTTCCGGTGTTCGAAAACTGCACCATCAACGTTTACCTTGTACCGGTCTGGATCAGGTGGCTTCCAAATTTTCACTGGACCCACACCTGGCTTATCTCCCTGTCTAATATCATTTGCAGTGCTGTATTCATCCACAAGGTGCAAAGCAGTTTTCAGGATCACTCTTCTCGGTTTGCCCGAGCCCCCCATCCTTCTTTCATTTCAATCCCTCCATATTCCCCAGCAAACAGAGATGATTTCTCTAACAAACTCGGTTATGTTACTTCTCAGTTTTGCAAGTTCTATACAATGTCCAAGAAGGTCCATGATTGATCAATGATGAAAGGCAAAGCAAGCTTGCTAGATTCCCAAACCTTACAAGCGTGCTTGCAAAACCATAGCAAGTGATAGGTTGTTTCCTCAGGTTGACTGCATAGACACAGGTAGCATCCTCTGTGATTTTCCTTCGTATGAGGTTGTCCTTGGTGGCTAGGATATTCCGGCCTACTTTCCATGCAAAATGTCTCAACTTGTGAGGGAGTTTCAGCTATCAAATACTTCTCCACACCTAGTTGCGCAATGATGCGTTTGAGCAATCTCCCCTGTTTTGTTCTAGCTTTTCCTCATACGCTAACGAATACACCGACTTAACTGAAAATTTCCTAGACTTATTAGCAACCTAGATCAATCTATCCTGTCTGCCCGTCAAGCTTAGTGGTATACCTAATATAGCTAAAGCATCCTCGACGCTGAAGCACTGTTTGACCAACTCCACATTCCACTCAAATTCGCCTCTATATATAAGATTCTTGACCAAAGCAACCTGTGGACTCACCTTTTCTAGGGAAACCACCATGTAGGTGCTCGGTCTTGACACCCATTTATTGCACCACACTCTAATGTTAGCTCCATCACCCACCTGCCATCTAATACCTTTCCTCACCACCCCTTGAGCAGCCATAAGACTCCTTCATGCATAGGACGGGTTTCTTCCTATGTCAGCATCTAAGAAGCTACCATGAGGAAAGTATTTAGCGCGAAAGACTCGGCTAAACAGGGAAGAGGTATTTTTTTGCAACCTTCAACCTTGTTTTGCTAAGAGAGCTATATTAAACAGTTTCAAGTCGCAGAAGCCCAGCCCCCCTCTATCTTTTGGCATGCACAACTTTTCCCAACTTAACCAAGCTAATTTTCTCTCTTTATTTGCTTGGCCCCACCAGAACTGTCTGGTCATCCCAGTAAGGTCATCGCAGAGATTTTTTGGCAAGAGGAAGCAATTCATGGTGTAAGACGGTACTGCCTGTGCCACTGCCTTAATCAAGATTTCTTTGCCGGCGTTAGTCAATAATTTTTCCTTCTAGCCAAACACCTTGTTCGCCACTCTTTGTTTCAAATGGGCAAAGGAATTGGACTTAGATCTCCTAACCAGCGAGGGTAATCCAAGGTAGGATTCATGGGGTTTGATCACATCAACACCAAACATGGTTTTCACATCTTCACATGGTCCCGAAATAATTGGCTGAAGGTAGGAGATAAAAACACCACCTTTTTCCACACAAAAGCTTCTAACCGACAGCAAAGAAACCTCATAAATAGGGTGCTGGACTCTAATAAAATTTGGCAGGAAGACGAAGAGAAAGTTGGCAGGACCTTTCTTGATTATTTTGAGCAGCTGTTTACATCCTCACAGCCAGTAATGGAAGAGGAACTACTTGAGGCTATTCACACAAAAGTCACTGATAGGATGAATGCTTCCTTACTCAGAAATTTTAATGTACAGGAGGTGGAGAAGGTGCTTCAACAGATGCACCTTTTAAAAGCACCCGAACCCGATCTTATGCCCCCCATTTTTTATCAACATTTCTAACCTACAGTTAAATCTATTGTCATTACTACTACTTTAGATTTTCTTAATCATGGCACTGCTCCCCCAAATTTTAATGATACTCACATTGTACTAATCCCTAAAACCAAGAATCCGGAAAGGGTTACAGACTATAGGCCCATTAGCTTATGCAATGTAGCTTATAAGCTTGCCTCTAAGGTGGTGGCAAACAAAATGAAATATTTCTTGCAAGAAATTGTTGATGAGAATCAGAGCACTTTTGTGGCAGAAAGGCTTATCACCGATAATGTTCTTATGGCCCATGAGATGATGACCCACATAAGTAGAAAAAAGAAGGGCAAATGTGGCAAAATGGCCCTAAAACTCGACATGAGCAAAGCTTATAATTGAGTTGAGTGGGTCTACTTGTATCAAATAATGAAAAGGCTTGGGTTTCATGATGACTGGATTTCCATAGTGATGAGATGTGTCACTTTGATGACCTATGCAGTGAGAATTAATGGTCAACCATGCAGTAAGCTACAACCAACCTGGGGGCTAAGGCAAGGAGACCCACTGTCTCCCTACCTCTTCCTCATTTGTGCAGAGGGCCTTTCTGCACTCTTACACAATGCTATCCAACAGAAGAAGCTTAAAGGGGTGGAGGCATCTGCAAAGGGACCCAAAGTTTCACACCTTTTTTTCGCCGACGACAGCATCATTTTTGGGCAGTCAATAAGGGAGGATGCAACTGAGATTTAGCGACTATTACAGGTCTATGAAGCCTCTTCGGGCCAGTAGCTAAATAGAAACAAGACTTCTCTCCCCCTTTTTTTTTTTTTTTTGTTAGAATAATAGTTAAATGACTAAATTCACAATTTCCTAGCAATTTTTGCTTTTAGGATGAGTTGTCATTTATCACATGGTATCTTGGGAGACAAGTGAAGAGCTGACTATAATTTTGCATCTTTGGATAAGCAACTTTTTTCATTTTAAATCCCAGAACACTTTTTTTCCTCCCACTTTTTTGCATCTTTGGATAAGCAACTTGTACCTTTTTTTCCCCTTTCTTTCTTTTTGATTGAGTTCAACCCTCTTCATGTTCCTTGAGGCCTTTTTGCAACAAGTATATGCTCGTCTATCTGAACTTCGTTGGAATCCTTGATTATTTACTATTATTGGTTGCTATTGTAGGAGATTTTTACAAATTTGAAGTTGTACTCAGAGGTGACAGATCACATCTTCTATTAACTGTTCTTATGAATTCAATTAGTTTAACTTATGGCATGATTTATTTGTATTTGCAGTTTAAAGTGGTTATTCACCATACCTTGAGTGTTTTCTTGGAAATGACATCTAGGTTAGTTTTATTACTGCAAATTCAGATTGGAAACTTTTTATTTTTTATTATATTAATTTTATCGAGGTCAAGCTTTGGTGCAATGGCAAGTGCTTTCTGCCAAATGTGATATTTGGTCAGTTCAAGTATGGGAATCAACCTCTAAAATAAATTGGGGATAAGTTTGCCTACCATGATTTCTCCTAAACCTCGTATCAATGGGAGATTTGTGCACTAGGTGTGACCTTTTTATTATATTAATTCTCTCTGCTGTGTATTTACATCAACATGCAATTTTGTGTAGATATATGTTAGGAAAGCTACTTTTTGAAGTTGGATATCATTGAATCCATTATTTCATGAAAATATCACTCTAAGATATATAAATATAAATATATATATATATATATATATATATATATATATATATATATATATATATATATATATATATATATATTCTTCTATTTTGGCTTTGTTCTCATATTTAAATTTACACACAACTGTAAGTTACTATTGGCCAATAGTTTGGTAATATGTTTGTTAGTTTTTGTAAGGTTAAATTTATTCAATCATTAGTTGGCTTTATTTTGTGCCAAATTTGCTTGTAATTTAACATTAGAAATTCTGTATTTAGGTGGGAATCATGTAAGGGTAATGTGTAAGAGAGTGTAAAGAAAAGCTCAAAAGTGTTCACTCAAGAAGGGCCTTGCGACTGGATCTCATGACTGGCGAGTCACCAGAAGTGGCATACATGTAAAGCATGCAGGGGAGCTAAAGGGTCACGCCAGCTGTTGCACTACAGGACAAAACCTCCAATCTAGCCAGGCAGTTAGCTCGTGACTCATTCCAGTCGCGAGCTCGAGACGCCAAAACACCTTGTTTGGTTGAAACTGACTCTTCACATTCCATACACACCCTAATATAAATACCCTTATACCCACAAAATGTAAAGAGTTTCTAGAGAGAATTTTAAGAGAAAAATCCTAGAGAAAAACAAGATTAACTCATCCACAATTTTCATCTTTTGATTCTCCAAATTCCTCCACTCTCACCCTCTCCATTGTTATATTCTTGAGAGGTACATTATCCAAATCCTTATCTTACTATACCCATATCTGTAAGAAGGCTTTTTGGGGCTTGGGAAGCAGTTAAGAAGGGACTAATTCATTTTGATTGATACAATGGGCTATTGCAGGATCTAGTAAGCTAGAGAAGATAAGGTTCAGGGAAACCTTGTTGGAGCAAGAAGCTTGGTGGGCTTAAGTGCACTAGGTAGATTAGGCTTGGAGGGCCTTCTGCTATTCATGTATCCCAACTATATTCTATAATGGATTATTAACTACTAAAAAGGCAAGGCGGTGAAGAGGTTTTACACCGAGGACTTTGGTTTCCCCTTCGATAATATATCACTGTGTTGTCTCTGTGTTTGCATCTCTCTTTCCTTAATCTTTACCATTTAATTATTGTTGTGGTTATTATTGATTTTGGTTTAGATTGTTTTATCAATTCTGTGTTAGCTTGTTTTCATATTCCGCACATACATTGTTTGAGGGTCTAAACATTCATAGGTGTTTTACACACTATTTGAACTTTCAATTGGTATCAGAGCGGGTGCACTTTCTGTGGTTTAATTACCTTAATGCACCCCTTTTAAGATGGACTGGTCTCAATCTCTCAATGTTTCACCATATTTTGATGGTAGCAACTATGCCTTTTGGAAAGTCCGGATAAGGGCATTTTTTTGTTCAATTGATGAAAGTGTTTGGGATGCAGTAGATGTAGGATGGACTAGGCCAGAGGCCACTAAATCCACATGGGATAAGGCGGCTCTTGTGGCAGCAAATGCAAATAGCAAAACACTAAATGTTATTTTCTATGGTGTTTCTCCAGATGAGTTTCACAGGATTTCTCACATTACAGTGGCTAAGGAGGCGTGAGAGATATTGGGGACCATTTATGAAGGCACGAAGATGGTGAAGGATGTTAAGTTGCAGATGCTAACCACTCGATTTGAAGAGCTGAAAATGAGTGAAGACAAGTCATTCAACTCATTCTATAGCATGCTAAATAAGGTGGTTATTGGCAAGTTCAACTTGGGTGAAAAAACAGAGAACTCAAAGATAGTGAGGAAAATCTTTTGATCATTGCCAGAGAACTTCCGTGCAAAGGTTACAACAATTGAAGAGAGCAAAGATCTCGATGATATCAAAATTCAAGAACTAATTGGCTCACTTCAAACATATGAGCTGTCGTTGCCATCACAAAGGAAGAGCAAATCCCTTGCTCTTAAGACAATTAATAAAAGGATAGATGCTCACGACTCATCAAATGAGAATGTTGTCAATAAAGATGTGGCATATCTTGTAAAGAATTTCCAAAAAGTTCTTGAAATTCAAGAAAAATGGAAAGTTTGCTGAAAAGGGAAAATTCCCAAATTTCAGAAAGGAGAAAAAGGATTTCAAGAGGAAAGATGAGAATGACTCTCAATCCTCTCAAGGAATCACATGCTTCTAGTGCAACGGACAAGGACATCTCAAGAAAGAGTGTCTCAATTATTTGAAAGCGAAGGGCAAAGTGTATGTCACCACTCTTAGTGACACTGACTCCTCTAATTCAGATTCAGATGAAAGTTGTAATGGAGAGGGAAACTTCCCTGCATTCATGACCATTTCTCTTGTGGAATCTTCAGATGATTTAAATGCGCTAGTGGAAGAGCTTGGTGAGCACACTGAATTGGAGTCAATAAGGATAGTAAAGGAATCTGATAATGAGGAAGATGAAGGAACAGTGGGACTACAATAGACCTACAATTTCCTCCTTGAGAAGATCGATGAATATGCAAAAATGGCTAAGGCAGCCATTAAAAAGATGAAGAGAGCAGAACAAGATTATAAAAGTCTTCTAGTGCAATACAAGAAGACCAAATGTGAAATAGAGATACTAAATGGAGAGTTGACTAAAGCTTACTCAAAGATCAAATTCCTTGAGCTTGAGGTAGTTCAAGTCAATGCTAAAGTAGAGCGAGTTTCCTCTAAGAAGCTTGATGAAGTACTTGCTTTTCAAAAACCATTCTCCGACAGTAGCAGATTGGGATACACCAAAGAGAGCAGTTCAGTTGCCAATATATCCAAGGAAATGAAGTTTGTGAAAGCCAAGGAGCCAATGGTAGCTACCACGAATGTTGAGAAAGTGAAGGTGGAGAGGAAGAGGAGTGTGACTGACCAACGAGTTTAAAAGCCTTGTAACCAACTAGTGGTCAACCCTGAAGCTAAAGGGAAATCACTTCCAAAATCACAAAGCAGTCTGAGAACAAAAAAAATTTTCCATCATTGTGGACTTCAATAACACAATATACCAAATTGTCATAAGCTTAAAGCATTGAAGAATGCAAGTGCACAAAGGTCAAGAGCACCAAGAAATGACAAAAGGAATAGGGCTGCTGAGCAA
Organism: Quercus variabilis; assembly: GCA_030445155.1. Taxonomy (NCBI): domain Eukaryota; kingdom Viridiplantae; phylum Streptophyta; class Magnoliopsida; order Fagales; family Fagaceae; genus Quercus; species Quercus variabilis. The sequence goes on from CP129454.1 coordinate 44,993,727, forward strand.
TCAAAAGATCAAGAAGGCAATCCTGGTGTGATGGATGTGATGAGGATGATTGATAGTTCACCACCTATTTGGCAAGCTTCACCAAAAGCTTTGATAGTCACAACGATCGTACCCAATCCTCTAGGGATATCACCCCAAGCGCAAGTGTCACGTGGGTGAAGAAAGGTACACATGCATAAGCATTATAACATGTCCATGCATTAATACTTTCTATGTTTTGTGATATTGATTGGTTATGTGTTTTGTGTTTTCTCTCCAGCAAGTGTTGAAATTCTCTTTACTTGTTTGTTTGCTTTGTTCTTTAAATGTTTTTACATTGTTTTTTTTATCAATCTTTACTTGTTTTTGTGTCAAAAATCAAAAAACACATTAGAAGTAGAAAATCCAAAAAGTTTTATCGACATTATTGTGTATTGTCACAAGCACGTTTTGCCTTATACCTTTATACTAATGGCTTTATACATTTACGAGCGTAGCTTGTTCTTCATGCACTCATATCATTGTGGGAAAAATCTTGACGTCTATGTGGCTGTTGTAAATAAATTTTCAAATTTGTCATGAATGATTAGTCAATGGTTTTGTTAATCTTGAAATTTGCATAGACTTGTGCCTATATATCTTCCCACTCTTTTATTTTTTTTGCTTAAAGAGCTCAACAAATGTAAATTTCAAAATGAAAAGAGATAATGAGCTGCAAAAGCCATCGCACATACTGGTATTTGACTAGAAAAAAGGGAAACCGACATTTATAAAAATGTATGATGCCCAAAAAACCAAAGGCTTGCTCACTAAATTGAAATATCAAAAATTTCAAACATCGATCTCAAAATGAGATTGATTCAAAAAAATCAAATGTTATGATGTGAATGGAGCCAAATGAAAAGTTTCAAAATTATGTAATCAAGTTTATGTGAGAGGTCATATATGCATATTTCTATAATTGAGATTGATCACTATTCCTTGTGCTAATTGTGTATGACTTGATTGAATTGATCGTTTAAATTTCACAATAGACTAAGGACTATCTCATCATTGATACTCACATACATCATACATGTTTATGTTCAATGAATGTCTTATTCATTCATGTGATTGTATTTGATTAAATGTGTTGCATATGCTCAATTATATGTTGGTCAAACACAAAAATAATAATAATAATAATAAATAAATTTGAATGTTTTAATTATTTTTGGAAAGTATTTTTGTTTTGAAAAATCTAAAAATTTTCAAAAACTGTGCAACCTTGTTCTGATGACTTGTCTTGCGGGTCAAGCCAGTCACGTGCCCTAGTTACGAGCTTACTCAGAAAGTTCTCGCGACTCTTTGGTGGATCAAAGTCCCAATTGTGAAAAAGACTTAGAAAAGTTTTCAAAAATCTGGGTTTTTAGAGTTCTTGCAACTCGATTTGGCAACATGTTCGCGAGTGGAAGCTCCATTTACGAGGGTCATATAGAAACTTTCGCAACTCCCTTCGCAACTTCCTCACAAGTAGACCTTCCAATCACGAAAAACATTTAGACAAATTTTTCAAAATTTTGTCACAGGGGTTTTTGGCAACTTGCTTTGGCGACTTGGTCACGACTCATATTAGTCGTGAAAAACGCATGTTTTGCACTTTAATGACAGTTTTTAAAAACTTTTCAGTTTTCCCTCAAACATTTTTTTTATTGTTCATTGTCTTGTTCGTTCATCTCTCTCACAAACTCACCATGTTTCTCTCAAAAACCACCATTTTTCTTCATCATTTCTACTTCCTTCAAGAAAATGTATGGGTTTTCTATTTTTCTCTAAGTATTTTATGTTTATAGCCTTGATTTCTTGGTTTTTTGAGTAGTTTTTGAAATTTGATATATATGATGTTCGAATATGAGTTAGGGCCATTTTGTTGAGTTTGATTGAATGGGTTTTGTTGATTGTGATAATATGATGCTTGATACACATGCTTTCATGGTTGATTCTCATTTTTGAGTTGTGTATCATGCCTGTGCTATGCTATGCATTTCATGCTCATAGTAGATTGTCACAATGACAATTACTTGTGACTTTGTGATGTTCATAGATTACATTGTACTTAGTTGTCCCTACACATTCATCACATTTGCACACCACATGCACAAGTGTTGCTCATGTTAATATACTATTGACTTAGTTCATGCACTGTGGTTGAGTGATATCTCTTTCTTAATATCAATGTGTTTTTATTTCATGAACTAACCTGGAGCTAATCATGTTTATGTTTGTGTCTTGTGGTTTTGCACTAGTTCTCTGCTGTGTGTATGTTCTTTTATAGATGTCTCATCGTTCCTCTCGAGGAAAAGAGATTGCGATTGATGTTCCATCATCTCCTATTTCAAAACAAACTGGATGTTTGTCTCAAGACTCAAATAGTGAGAGATTCAGGACTCCTCTTGATGCACAGACTTACTCAAGCATCTTTGAAGATGCTCCTACTGTGGTGGAACAGGTGGTCAAATTTGATACGTTGGGAACAACATTTATTCCTAGGATATTTGAAGCAAAAGATTAGGCTGATTTGTTTGGAAACTTCGAGAACCCTATTGATGAATTGGTCAATGAATTCTATTCAAATGCTAGATATACCAAAGTTGAGTTGAAGTGTTGGGTATGTGGAAAAGAGTTCTCCATCAATCCAGACTACATTGCAAAGGTTCCTCGCATCACTAGACTGGCAAATGTAGACCTCACTCCATATGATGATAGATAGCCTCAGGTACAAGACATTCTTCAAGTTCTTGGGCCTAATCATAAGGTTTCAAGCAAAGGCACATCCATAGGTACTGCAAAGTTTGCACTTGAACTAAAAACTCTAGCATTGATCATGTTCTTCAACCTCTACCCACTGTTTAACATCGGCTTCATCAATCTTGGAAGAGCATAAATCCTATGTGATCTCATCACTGGAGTTTTGATTCACATTTGTGCCCACATCTAGACATGGCAAAACGGGTCAGAATTTTCTGACCCGACCCGACCCGACCCGACCCGAAAAATACTCGACCCGAACCCGATTTTTTTGACCCGAAGCAAAAACGGGTTGACCCGTGACCCGACCCGTGTTTTTTGCGGGTCAACCCGACCCGACCCGACCCGCGACCCGACCCGACCCGAACCCGAACCATTTTTTTAAAACTTTTTTTTTTGGTAAAAAAAATAATAAAACTAAGACAATATTAATTTAATTGTTTATTGTGAACTTTAAGGAAACAATTGATACATTTACATAACTATATGCAAATTAATTGAAAGATTAATGGTTGAACATTCTGTAATGAGTGAATATTTTTAGATATCAAATAGTAAAGTACATGCCAAGATAATCTGATTACAGTAGAGTTAAAAACATAGATTTAAAATTGTAGACATGTAAGAAATATTCACAAGTGTGAAAATAGTGAAGCTAAAGTATCAAATTAGCATAAATTATGAATACTTAGACCTATTTTTTAATAATTTATGTCCAAAATAAACAGTTTTTCAAAATAAATTATGATTTATTCTAGAGAGTGTGTTGCTTAACAATAATATGATATTCATAAAAGAGACCATGTATGAATAAGTAAGCAATCAAATTTTAAAGTATATCTCAAATTGAAATAGAGTGTCAACCACAACTGATAATAGATTATAAAATTAATTTTCAAGATTGTAAATTTCTTATATATTTTTATTCTTTATCAAATGAGTTATCCAATAAGTCATTTGTAATTTTGTTTTATATTTGGAATGTTGATATTGTGCAGAAATAAAACTTGTGTATTTGTTTTACTTATCTTTGTGTTATTTTGTTTTAGATAGTAATGTTAGGATTTGTATAATTTTAAAATTGTTGAATAAGTATTAATAAGTTTAATTGAGTTTATTCTTGATATAAGTGGTGAATTCAAAATAATGCATTTTACATTAAGTAATTTATTGCATAACTTTCCAAATGACATATACATGTTGTTTTCTATATAAAAATTAAATAATAAAAAAATTCATGTGAAAAATACGGGTCAACCCGACCCGACCCGACCCGCAACCCGATTGACCCGAACCCGATTTTGACCCGCTTAAAGTGACCCGTCTTTGACCCGTGACCCATTTGACCTGTAACCCGATTGACCCGACCCGACCCGCCCGTTTTGCCATGTCTACCCACATCTTTCAAACCATTGGGAAAACAGCAGCTCGAACAGTAGCATGAACATGTATTTCTTTTTGTAGTCTAGTCATGAAGATCATGGTTCTTAAAGGTGTCCGTCCACCAATAGATGGAAAGAAAATGGTTCGTCTACGTCCACTATCCATGATTTCCTTTCAAGCCAGCGAAAGTCACTTTTCTAAAGCACCTAAGAGTGAATCTTTCCCTCATACCACTCCATCCGGTCATGGCTCAACTACAACTATGCATTTCGAGACTGCTTCTCCCATTACTCCTGAGCTATAGACGACTAGCACTAAGTATGAACAATCTAGCCATCAAGATGACAGGTTGGGTATCTTGTTTGAGAGTCTGCATATGCATATTGTCGGATTTGAAAAAGTTATCTACTCCACCAACAATCAAGTCCAAATGCATCTCACGACCATCGAGACACATCTAGATGCTATTCAGCAAAAACTAGAGGAAAGCCTTTAGCTATTCGTGCCAAAAAGGGGAAGAGCATATCGTAAGAGGGAGAGCAACATGGTGAAAGGAAGTGTGCATAGTGACAAGAGGAGTTGTTTCCTCAAAAGGAGGAAGCTAATACGTATACACATACATACTTTTGGATAGACTAACCTATGATTGGCTTGTCTAGTTTAAAGTTATTTGGTTAAATATTTGGTTTAAACTCATGGATGGTTTCTGTGCTTTTGTTTAAAACTTTTATGGTGATTTGGTTTATATATCTAAGTTATTATTCAGTATAGTGTTTTGTACCCATGCTTTGTAGTTTAGTACTTATTGTTAATGTTATACATTTTGTTAGGTTCTAAGGTTTTAGGATTTTATGTATTTAGAACTCTAATTTGTAATGTTGGCAAATCATGATCAAAACAATGTATTTATTCTTGTTAAGGCTTGCTCAAAGTTGGTTTATTATTGTAAAATTGGAATCGAGTGGCTACAGAAGTACTTGGGACTTTCGGCCTGGCTCGATCGATCGAAGAATAGACTCGATCGATCGAAAATCGCACAAGTTGATTTTTCTGCAAAATTTCCAACTCAGCCCTACTTCATTAAACGTTTAGAGTTTTATGTTTTTACCCTAGGTATATAAACTAAACCCTAACCACGTTTTTGAAGGTTGCTCCAATTGTATTGTTGCTCATACATTACTGTTTTGTGCAAATCTCTTGTGAGATCTAGATGAGTTTTCCTTTACACAAAGTTTAGGGTTTTCAAGTTGGAGATAATATCAACATCTTGATGATCAACTTGGTTGCTACCATTGAAACTTAAAGAATATCAAGCGGGGGTGCTTATAGTTGATTGAAGAATCCAAGAAAGAAGGAGTCCGTGGACTCGGAGCTTGCACGTGGTCGTGCCAGTAAGTTCTACTGGTGGGTAGCATTAGGAAGTCAAGCGGGGAGCTTGTAGTCCTTCTGTATGAACTTCGATTCTTTCGCATAGTAGATTTAGGTTTACCTTGAGGATAGCTAGGTCAAATCCTCCCTAGGTTTTTACCATGTGGTTTCCTGGGTAATCATATCATTGTGTTTTTTATTATTCCACTGCTTTATTATTTTGATATGATTATTTGATTGTTTTAACCTAGAATTGCATAATTTGACTAAGTAACAACTTGGCTAATTAATCTAGGCTAATCAATCTGGTTGTGTTTTAAGGGGTCTAAAACCGTTCACATTTCTTTAAGTACATCACTCTTGTGCCCTTGTTGGATTTTATATCCTTATTGCAATTACCTTGTGTTGTTGTATCGGTTGAGTGTTGGACATGCAAATGATACTTTGCATTGAGCTCATTAGCTTGCATGTCCGGATATTCATTATTTATGTGAATGATCATTGTGGTCACTATTTATAGTGATTGTTAGTTTTTGGTCAAACCATGCTTTATTGCTTCATTCGTTTTGCTTAATCACATTGTGCTTGCTCCATATGTATTTCAAGTTTTTTGCTTACAATGATTGTATTGTGTTGTTGTTTTCAGGAAATACTTGTCCGTATGGTTCAAGAGCTTCACAAATTCTAGAGTTAGGTGTGAGTGAGTTTTGTTCAACTATTCTCAACTCACATGTTAAGTCTAGAGTTTGTTGTAGGGTGATAGGCCACAAATTGAATTGACCCCTTGTGATTAAACCAATTAATTAATTAGCAAAGTTATTAATTAATCAATTTATCACGCAAACGTGTGGTAGCACAAACAAATCACCAAATAACTAAATATGCAACAGAAATTAAATGACACGGTGATTTGTTTACTAATAGGGAAAAACCTGACGGCAAAAACTCCACTGGGTGATTTTCAGGTCATCACTCCTAAAACTCCATTATAATCACAACAAGCGGTTACAAGTAAAGGAATCCCAAGTACCTTACCAACCTACAGTTGAACCTTTACCCTAATACCCAATTGGACTTGTTCTGCAATTACAGTTCCCACCTTTAATGCATTGCTCCCAAGTACGTGACTAACTAATGCGCGGATCCCAGTACGCGACTTCAACACCAACTTGAAGGAGAAGTTGGCTGCAAAGTTCTTCAGTTCATCCTACACGATGAAGATCAAGAAGATGCTTGGTTACAAAACCCTTTGGTGTAAATACACAGCAACTTCTTCAGAAGAGATGAACTAGAGCAAAAATTTCGTCTTTGATCACAAATTGCTTGAACATAGTTTGCTCAATACTTGTGCAACTTATGTACAATTTGACGGCCCTTAAAAAAATCCATTTATGTGTCTAGGTTAGGAGAAAAGAAGGCCCAAAGACACATTCACGGATCCCAAGAAATCATATCAGAAATCTGATTTTTATAAACCTCGACAGATAGAAGCTGTCGAGAAGATGTCGAGCTTATAGGCTTGAGATAGCTTTCTATAAGCTTGATAGATGCAGCTGTCGAGTTTTAATGAATTTGCACTATCAGCTTGTTTTCTTGGACAGACTTGATGACTTCAACACTTGATCTTGAAACTTTATTTCTTGAAGTATTAAAAACATCTAGAACTACCCAATTATAGGTAAAGTGGGTTTTGTCAAAGAATTAACCAATTTACAAAAACGAATGATATATGTTCTTAACAAGTGAAACACATATGTCCTAACAATCTCCCCCTTTGGCAATCCATGACAAAATCACAATAAACACATGAACATATAAGAGAAGTCATAAATCACTCAACTCATACTCACTTGTTGAATATAATAAAATCTATTCTAACACAAACTCTTGAAAAACTTTGCAAGAAGAGAGTTTATGGCAAGTAGATTTTGACAACCTTTATTTCTAAAATACTTTAAACAAAACTCATCAAGGTATCTTGTGTGAAATAGAAATAATAGATTGCATACAAGTATAAGAAACATGTGTATAAAGAAAGAAAAGAAACAACATATGAAGAGGTAGTGCAAACCCAACCATGGTCGCCTGCCGTTGTGCAATACGACCAACACGAACATTCACCTGATATAACTCAGTAGAGAGCGTATCAAGGCAAGCATCCATGCGTTGCAGCTGCGCCATGATGTCTCTAAGAGATACATTGCCCATAGAGGAAGAAGAAGCGGATGTAGACAAAGCGGTACGAGATGGAATGGAACGAGAAGAATGAGTGAAATCAGGCTGTCGCGACCTAAACTACGCTACACTACGTTTTATGGTAGTGGCGTCTATGGCACAAATGTGTGTGAAATGGTTAGACACAAGAAAAGGGACAAAAAAATGGTGTAAGATCCTCGTAATAGCAAAAGGAAAGATGAGCTTATCACAGGACGCCGAATCTAAATGAACATCTATGATAGAAAGAATGAAATGAGAAGGAAAATCTATGGTAAGATGCTCAAGAAGAGATAACAAAAATCGAGCACGAGGCTCCTGTGATGGAGTTGTAGTGAGAGAGAGGATAGAGTACAAAAGTCATCACCATGTTTATAAAACGAGGACCTTTAGTAAAAGATTTATATGGTGTATACTAATGCTCACCCCAATCAGCAAGGCGCTCACAAAAAGCAGAAATGAGCTCATCTTTGGACACAGTCTGCAGACACTAACAAGACAGATAGTCAGAAAACTCTATCCTAGGAACCTTAAGCACATCCGCAACTAGTTGTGGTGTGACAGGGATGCGTGTACCTCAAACGCAAGTGAAAAAGAGAGGTATTGAACGATCAATCCCGTGCATATTAGAGTAAAACTCCTGAATGAGCATGAGAGGACATGTGACCGAGACGTCACACAGTGACTCCCATCCCCTACTGTGAATGACAAAGGGAAGGTCAGTGTCGGTGAAGTCTGCTAAAATGACTTGGCGTTCCAAATGAACACCTCGTATAGAGAAGTTCTCCGAGAATGCCTTGTGGGCATCATCATCAGGGAACTGAAGATTAAGAGGAACGGAATCAAAAGAGGAGGAAGTTCTAGAATAAAAAGGGTTCCGAGCAAGAATGGATTTACGCTTAGGTGTCATAGACACTACTAACGTAAATAAAAATAGAAAGAGAGAGAGAGAAAGAGACAATCAGAAAAGTCCCAAAGCAATTCAATTATATCAAATATATTGAATAGAGAGTACGTATGCATGGAGAATGCATGAACATGTGACATGCAAAAGAAATTTCATCATGGGCTCAGCCCAATCCAAACCTACCAGCACACAAGCATAGTTCACACATCTAAATGCATAGAAATACCATTCTTATGCAAATGTGATGCAATGCATGAGATTTTGAACACATTTAAATGAAAACTCATCCCAAAATTTCAAGAAAAAACTCATTAATTTTGAAAAACCCTAAAATTTTTCAAAAACCCCAAAACCTAAAATTCAAAACATGAAATGCATGAAGAATGAAGGAAAAATAGATCATACCAAGTGATTTAAAGCAAGGAAGGGCCGAAAATCACAATGGTTGAAGGTTTTAAGTAAGAAAAAGGAGTTTGGGAGACGAACAAGCGCGGACAAATCAAGAGAGATTGAGAAAATGAGAACCGGATCGCAAACAAAGCTTATATAGGAACCCCAGTAATTCTCGATAGATGAGGTATCGAGAGGTGTCGAGACAGCTGTCAAAGTAGGTGTCGTGAAAAAGAATGTCAACAGATACAAGTGTTGAAAGGTATCGAGGATCAAGAGTCACCTTTAAAGAACAAAAGTTCGATCGATCGACTAGGTGTCGAGAAGGTATCAAGGAGGTAGGAACTTTCTCGATCGATCCACAAGGTGTCGAGGAGGTGTAGAGATTGCGATAAAAAAAATAAAAAATAAAAAATAAAAAAACTTGAGCAGCTCGACAGATAACAAGGTATCGAGAAGGTGTCGAGGAGGTGTTGAGCCAGCTTTTAAAAACAATTTTTTTTTTCGAGAAATGAAAAACACAGACATGAATGCAATTCAACACCAATGATCCAATCAATATATTAAGATCTCAAAATCATTTCTCAACAAAAAATTTAAGCACATGGATCCTCAAAAACACACACACACACACACTAAATAAATCTAACCAATTTTATATTTCAAAAATAAGTTAAGACAGTTTAGTGAGGGTACATTAGCACATGTAAAACCTTTGTGATAGCCAAATCACATTGTACATGCACATGTATCAAGAGTAGTAAAGAATATTGCGTGTTGTGTGTGAAGAACATCGCAAGATTGCATATGTATATATATGTTATGACGATCTAAGATATGAGAAAATAACTTTAACTCACACACAATCATAATTGTTTGATGGGAACTATCACCTTCGAGGTATATCCTATAACTCCCACATCTCCTAGAATACACGCTTGCAACCATATTTAAAGCATTTTTTTATCTTTTTGCTTTTTATATTTCTTTGCATATTTTCTTTTATTTTTAGCATATCACGCATGGGCATAAAAAGAAAGAAAAGAGATACCCAAGATGTTAAGCATTTGACACTACACTTTTACTATGCCGAAGCATACAAGTGTCATATTATAATTGGTGGGTAACAGTGGTGAGATGGTTATTTATGCATTTCTCTTATAATTTTCTAGTCCTACTCGTCAAAAAAAAGTGATACGAGTGTTAAGTTTAAGAAATAACTTAATCTTACTCATCACAAACAAGAGCCACAAAGCTCACTTGCTTAATTATGCATAAAGATGCTCATCTAAGTTACAAATGATACAAAATTTAGAAAACTTTGTTTTAATGGCCATCCAAGGTACACAAGTACCAAAGTACACAAAACACACTGTTTTTATATTTTTTTTATTTTTTTTTATATCAAAAACAAAATAAACAAAACTAAAAATAAACACACAAAAACATGTTAAATAAAGTAAAGCATAAAACTAAACTAACTCAAAATAAATACAAAACACACAAGTAATGCAACAACCAAAAACAAGAAGATTGAAGAAAGTGATGAAAACACTTAGAGTCCTTTTTCTTCCACACCTTGGAAGAACCTTTCCTTTGAGTAAACCCTTGAACCAGTGGTGAGGGGGAAGAATTGAAACCGTTCAAATTCGAAAGGAACATAAGGGCTTTAAGAAGATCATCAAGAGGAGCAAGAGAGGATTGAAGCTGATTCTGGTTTCCAGATGAGATCATGTCGTTGCTCTATTGAGTAGCTAGCCACTTATAGCAATTTGGTCGAGTATGACTAGTAGCTCCACAATAATGATAGAAATTCTACTTCTTCTGTTTAGGCTTTTGAGAGTTAGCCTTCTTGGCCCTAAGGTTTTTAACATCTTTCTTTCCTGCTTAAGGGGTGCTCCTAAGATAGATTTATCATTGTCTAAGTTCTCACTAAATAGTTCAGTTTTAACATCAGTGTTCTCAATATTAGCATTATTAGCAAGAGAAACAAAAACAGTAGCACTGGTAGAAGCAATATTAAAGAAAGAAAGACCATACCCTAAACCTGTTCGATCCGAAGCAGATTTCTGAATGTTAAGCATCTCATCAAGTTTTGCACTTGAAGTCCTCTCCAATTGTGTTCTGACTTGAAACAACTTTGCTTCAAGCTTCTTGGTCTTCTCAGCCAAGAAATTGTTCTCAAACTTTAGTGCACCAATTGTTTAATTAGCTTCATCAAACTCTGTGGAAAACTCCTCACGATCAAGTTCCACATCACTGAGCTTCTTGGTGGCCAGCCTATACAGTTTCTCATGCTTCTCAGAGAGCTTGTAAAGCTTCTCATAGGCTGTATGGATATCATCTTGATCATCCATCTTCTCAAATTTGGACTCCACCAATTCTTCTTCTTCGTCCACTTCTTCAACAATCCCTTCAGTAGGATTGATTGTGGTAGTGAAGGCATTTAAGATTTCGTTATCCTCATTGTCGGAATCATCTTCAGGCTCAGTGTCACTCAAGGTCGTAGCAAGTGCCTTACTCTTCCTAATACTCTTGAGATATGTAGGGCATTCATGCTTCATGTGACCGAATCCATGACATCCAAAACACTTTGATCCTGCAGGAACAGTGTACTCACCATCATCCTTAACATCCTTATTCCCTTTATCTTATCTCTTAGACTGAAAAGAACAGTGTACAATTTTTTTTTTTTGGAAAAAAAAAAATTATACAATGTGAAATGAATATAATTTGTGTCACTTTAATAAAATGTTAAATTACTTTTTTTGTAATTTATGATATATCAGTTTGTAAAATACATGTATTAAAATATTTAGTATTCTAAGCATCACTCTATTGTCATTTGTAGAGTTATTTGTTATTTGGCTTATTAATTAAGAGGAATATTTTCCCAACAATTATTATTAAAACATGGCATAATTCTTAATTATCAAATGAAACTTAGCTTCCACCAATTAACATTCTGCATGTTCGGGCAAGAAATGACTACCATTAAAACAAATAAAAAATTATTGTCTCCCATTCTCAACCAAAAGAAAAAAAAAATTATACAGATCTATTTGTCGTCTAAGACTTTGATAAATAATTAGTTTCTTTTAGAGGTCTTTGCTATTGCATGCACGTATTTTAAATTGTTCTGCTCTCTAAATAATGCCCTAATAACGTCTTGTTTAGGCAATGGGGTGGATGAGTTGAGAAGTGTGGAATACTTGCAGATAGACTTTAACACTATTATATTTGCAACAAATGACTTTTCTGATGCAAATAAGCCTGGACAAGGTGGATTTGGTGTTTTTACAAGGTAACGTGACATTTTCATTATCCTTAAACAGTATTATCCACTTCATTTTACTTGGAATGAAGAAATTTTATTTCACAATTAATTTTTTGTTGTTGTTAGATCTATATATAATAACATCGCAGTCCATGGAATACATCATTAAATTTATTATATTTTAATCTGAAGCATGAAATGGAACTAGTCTCACCAAGTAAAGAAAATTGTTCAAACTTTCCCTTTTCAATTAAAGGAATCAAGATCTATTGTCCCAAAAAAAAAAAAGTCTAATATTTCAAAAAGTTAGTTGTCATAACGCACATGTTAAATCCAGTAGAGACAATTGGTTCAAACTTCCACTCTTCAATTAATGGAGTCAAGATCTATTATCCAAAAAAAAGGTGTATTATTTGAAAAAGTTTGTTGTCACAATGCACAACATGTTAAATCCAAAAATTATATTTTCCTAAGGGTTAAATATATTTTAATCTATAATACATTTTTTAGGGTAAGCTCTATAATGGACAAGACGTTGCTGTGAAAAGGCTTTAAAAAAATTATGGACAAGGAGATCTTGAATTAAAGTAGGAAGTAATGTTGATGGCCAAGCTTCAACATCGAAATTTAGTTAGAATTTTGGGATTTTGCATGGAAGGAAATGAAAGACTTCTAATTTATGAGTTTGTGCCAAATAAAAGCCTTGATCACTTCATTTTTGGTATGAGTGTATCTCTACCTTCATTTCATATTATATGCATTGTAATATCTTTATGATTTGTACATCTTTTGTGTATAGACTCACTCACATTTTAGTACCATATAATATATTTGATTGAATATGTAGATCCTATCAACTGTGCACATCTAGATTGGACAAGACGCTTCAAAATCATAGAAGACATTGCTCAAGGGCTTTTATATCTTCATGAAAATTCTTGGCTTCATATTATTCATCGTGATCTCAAAGTGAGAAATAATTTATTAGATTCTGAAATGAATCCAAAAATTTCAAGTTTTGGTATGGCAAAATTGTTTGCACTTGATCAAAGTGAAGAAACTACAAGTAGAATTTTTGGGACCTAGTAAGTACCTTTGTTAGGTATGCTTGATGTTTACTTTGTATGAAAGAAACAACTTGAAAGTCCTAACAAGTATTGTTGAAAATTTATGAATATGCAGTGGATATATGTCTCTAGAGTATGCAATGCATGGATAATTTTTAGTGAAGTCTGATGCCTTTAGTTTTGGTGCACTAATTCTAGAGATAATAAGTGGACAGAGGAATAGTTGCTTCTAAAATGGAGCGAGTATTGAGGACCTCCTACACTATGTAAGTATAACTATTTTTTACTCTAATGTTGCATACACCAAGAATGGAGTGGTGGTAAGCTTACAGGTTCAAATCTCACCAGATGTGTTAGTTAATTATATATTTTGAAAGAATGCCTCTCTCTCTCTCTCTCGTGTGTGTGTGTGTGTTGGGGGGGGGGGGGGGGGTGTATTTGATTAAATAGCCTTAAAAATCAAAAGGACAAAGAAGGTAAATGTCAACCAAATACCCTTAGCTTTATGATGTGGACTACGCTATCTTTTGAGATTATTTTTGGGTGTATGTCTCTTGTGCCTACTAGTATGACACTGAACATATGATGTGGACTACGCTATCTTTTGAGATTATTTTTGGGTGTATGTCTCTTGTGCCTACTAGTATGACACTGAACATAATATCTAGGTAGCTTGTATAATCATTTGGGATCAACATGAAGAATGTGTAGTTTAAAGGAAGGGAAGAACTATCTCATATTGAATAGCCATTTTTTCTGTTTAAAACACAACAAAATAGTGTTCTCCCAAATATTGAGTTTGTCAGCTTAAATTATTTTGTAGGCATAGACAAATTGGAAACAAGGTACAGCTTCAAATCTTGTTGATCCCAAATTGAAGGCAGATTCAACTACTAAAATAATGAGATGCATTCACACAGGATTACTATATGTTCAAAGAAATGTAGCTGATAGACCAACTATGGCCTCAGTTATTCATATGCTTAATAGCTTCTCTATTACTCTACCAATTCCTTCGGAACCTGCATTTTTTATACACAGCAATATTGAATCAAACCTGTCCTCACAATGGGATCATGATTTAAAGGTGATAGAATCAGATCAATCTAAAAGCAAATTTGTCCAAGGCTCGATAAATGGGGCTTAGTATTGAGCTATCTTTTCGCTAGTGTATGATGAATTTGAAATGTTATTCTACTTATTTTTCTATTTCGTTTTTTGAAATGTTATGATGAAACAGTTTTACCTTAGCAATCTTTCCTAAACTTGAACCATTTAGTTGGAAAATAAAAAACGGAAAAAGAACTTACCTCAATAAGACTCATTATTCAACCATGATTGATCCATGACTTCAGCATGACATTGCTAATATTTAGTAGTTAATTGCTCTAAACTAATATTGTATATTTAAGGTTTTGATTTTTTACATTGTTATACTATGTAAGATTGGGAAAGGGGTATGGATTGGATCAAAAACTCCTATGTACTAGACCCATTAAGGTATGGATACATGACAAGTATTTAATACATATCTACATTGGTCTAGTGTGCAGAAACACTAGACCTAAGCCGGTTCCTTGACAAGATCCTCACACTGTGCTTGATTCTCATTCCTCATATGGTTTGCATCCCAAGAAAACTCTCAATGCAAAAACCTAGGTCTCAAAATAGTGCCAAATCACTCCAGCACAATACCAAAGGGCTTAATAGCCCAATCACCAATGGTACATGTCTCTTTTCCTCTTCATTCACGCGGTTCAATCCCATCTCAGCAACCATCTATAAAAAATTCTTCAATCACATTAATTGTTACAAGGGTTTAGTAAAAAATAATAATACTATGTTGTACTAAGCTTTTATCCTTCCTTAGAAATTGTTCATAACTTCATATGCTTGCAGATGCTACGGTCCTACCCAATAGCCATACCTTCCAAATTGTGTTTTCAGAATGGGTGTTCTCACTTCTCAAATATAAATGGAAAAGCAAAAGGCAAAAAATAAATTAAATAACGAAGGACGAAATAATGTGGCCCACGGGAAAGGGGGGGATTTATTTATGAATATCCCATTGAGTTTACATCATTCAAAATATTAAATGTGTACATATTGTATTGTTTTATATATGTTTATAAACTAAATAAATTCTAATATTTCAGAAAAAAAAAATTCTAATAAAGGAATTCACACACATTTAGTACACAAAAAGAAACAAAGATACATGCAAATGCACAAATACAATCTCTTTCAATTTCTTTGTAACATTGTAAAATTGAAAGGGAAAGGGAAAGGAGGCATTCCAAGATTAGTTTATATCAATTAACTTTTATTATGAAAAGGGAGACTAATATTATTAGTTATAAAAATCCAACTACATTAATTCAAATTGAAAGAGCGAAAATGGCCTAAGACCGAAAATTGAATGTAAACACTATTGAACAAAGGGTAATTATTGAGTACTTCCAGAGTATCATAAATGTGTATTTCTCCTCTCACATAACTGTGAATTCCACTAACTAAATTTGTGGTGGAACCTACAATTCATATGAGATGAAAGAGTATACATTTATAGTATTCCCAGAGTATTCAATAATTTTCCTTAAACAAAATATGGACATTAATGCTATTCAATTTTCTATTGAAAACAAATAAACCTTAAATTTTTAGATTCATGTAAAATAGCTAAATTTTTAATATTAATATCTCCTAATTTTTAATAACACCTTAAAAGATATCCTTTTTTTTTAGAAGATTATGAATGAACATGCTTAAGATGCACGATGCAAAAGATTAAAAAGATGTTTCTCAAAAAAAAAAAAAAAAAAAAATTAACTATTACTCAGAAAACGATTTTTTTAAATATAATTCATGATTTGGTCCATAGAGAAGTCTCATTTTCCAAGGTTTGTACCCATCCACTTCTGTTTCAATCAATTACTTTTTTTTTTTAATGAATTATCGACCATTAATTTTATTTCAGAGACTAGATCAGAATACATTATTCAAAGCACTAGATACGGCTAATTGATTAATATATAGGTTTTGTTGGATAAATAATAAAACACTTGGTAATAATGGTCTTGATTAAGTGTTATAAACAAGTCAAATCAAACCCATACAAAGTATGTCCAGATACTATATATCCGATCTTTTTTTTTAAGTAAAAATTCTATTCTAATATAATCTAAGTATATATGTATGTGAGACTCATTCCTAGAGACTTAAACTCTAACTCTTACTCTCCACATCCCACAAACACTTATACTTATAGAGCGATTATTGCGCCAAGGGTGTGCGATGAGACCGCATATCCAGCCTTTCCCATTACTAGTGTTGCATCTCTTAGTTTTGAATCCTTTAGTTGTCTTAAGGGGGGAATAGTTCATTTTGTGCAATGATTGAATTACACAAACATGTGGGTTTGTAGAGAACAATACACTAAAAATCATATTTCGCCCTTTTTCTCATCAATTTCATTATAACATTTAGACGGAGAATACTGTGTGTTTTGTTCTCATAACCAACCACCGTTAAAGTTCGTTTGTAACAGGACTTTTGACTTTCAACGCTAAGAATGCCAAGCTAAGTTCTGCCATTTTTGCTCATATAAAATCTTATCAATAGGGACGTGTGTCATTAATTTATCTTCACTTCAGGCAATGATTGTCTTTATCCTGATGACAGCTATAGGCATAAATGGTTGACCAAATTCCACAACCAATCGCGGCGATATATATATATATATGTTTCTTGCGTAACCTTGAACTGACCAGACAAAATTTAAGTAACAAATGGTTGAATGTTTCAAATCAACATTAGAATTTTCAACATCATGGACTTTCTGTTCGTCAAAGTTAGCAGTAATACAAATTTTATAGTCCCACTATTGCTCATCCTTCTCCATAAAAGCCTACATGATAACTTTCTTGACCTAATTCTTGCCAGAATTTCATGGAAACATGGCAAAAGTTTGTTCTAGACTTCTCTTCCTGTCTTCCATTTGCATGTTCATTGCTCAAGTCATTGCTCAGCCAAACTTCCTATACCAATCTTGTTTAAAAAATGGTAACTACACAAGCAACAGTACTTACAAAGCAAACCTCAATCAACTCCTCTCCTCCCTCTCTTCCAACACTGAAATTGACTATGGGTTCTACAATTCTTCTTTTGGCCAAAACCCGGACAAAGTGTATGCAATTGGACTTTGTAGAGGAGATGTTAAGCCAGATGTTTGCCGTAGTTGCCTCAACAACGCTACAAATCTTCTCCCACTGCTCTGTCCAAATCAGAAGGAAGCAATAGGATGGTATGACTATTGCATGTTACGCTACTCATTCCGCAACATATTTGGCATCAAAGAAAATCCTTCTTTCTATCTGTGGAACACTAATAACATATCAGCCAATATTGTGGATCAGTTCAATCAGGACCTCAGGACCTTGTTGGATAGTCTAAGAAATCGAGCTGCAGCAGGTGGTTCTCTTCGTAAGTTTGCGGTAGGAAATGCGACAGCACCAAACTTCCAAACACTATATGCACTTATGCAGTGCACCCCTGACCTGTCTCAGCAAGATTGCAATGATTGCTTGGTTGGGTCTATGGGAGATATACATCAATGTTGTAATGGGAAGCAAGGAGGGCGAGTTATTGGACCCAGCTGTAATTTAAGGTTTGATCTCTTTCTCTTCTATGACTCCACAGCTGATACTGTAACACAACCGTCACCATCATCACCTCCACTAGTGCCACCAGTATCTCCATCTCCACCATCAACGAATTCCCCTGCTGCAAAAGGTACATATGGCATTAAGCTTAAATTGATAAATTGTGACCAATATGTCTAATAGAATTAAATTATTAAATTCACATTTTTCTAGCATCTTAAATTTTGTAATAATTGGTAATTATTATGATATGAGAGCAGAAATTCTTGAGTTCAAATTTCATCGCTACTCTACGTCCAATTTAAAAAGTTAAAAGTCTCACATGTAAGGTGTGTCCCAGCACAAGTGTAAGAGAAATGAGTATTATTCACCGTATTTTGAGAGTATTTAAGAATTACTCCACATGTAGAATAATCTATAATTCTAATTTATAAATGTCTGGGATATTTTTCACTTACCAGGTTCTAAGGATCCATTTGAATACAACTTATTTTGCTGAAAACTGAAAACATTATAGCAAAATAATTTTTAAATGTGTGAATAGTACAGTTGGACCAATTTTTAATAAAAAAGTTGCTGAAAAGTGAAGTTTGTGGGTCCTGTAAATAGTGCAGAGGACCACTGATGTGCACTATACACAGGAGAAAAGTCAACAACTGCGACTAAAAATAAATAAATAAAAAAAGAGAAAAACGCTAAAAAGTGAAAACGCAAACACGCAAACGGGAATCCAAACACTCACTAAGTGTCATTTTTGAGATATCCATGTTTTTTTTTTTTTTTTATTAATCTCTTATCTTACAAGGGAGAAGGCTTTTTTTTTTCCCTTCCTTTTTTTCCCTTGTGTTTGTTATAACATTACCTGCATAATTTCTTAACTTTTTATAATACTTCCAATTATGATAACTATTTACATGAATAAACATTTCCCTGTCTTTTGCAGGAAAAGAGAGTAACAAATCTCTAACTGTCATCATTATAGTTGTGCCCATTGTTGCTTTCGTGGTACTCATATTCTCCATTTGCATCTACTTAATAGTAAGGAAACCAAGGGAGAAACCAGAAAGTAAGTAAAATGATTGGTTTATTGTCATTTGTTGTCGAAAAAGTTTGAATTTTGAATTTTTACAAGGAAATAACAGTCAGAAAATATGTGCTGACTGTGCTAGCTAGCTGTTGTCATATTGTAGGTTCTGAGTTATGATTGTTTAAATATGTACGTGTTTGAAATTAGCTTTTTGTTGAAGACTTTTATTTATATGTTGAAAGTTGACAAAAATAAATTTTTATAGAAAAAAAGTGATATTTTATATATTTTTTTTTAAAGTTGAATAAATAAGTTAAAAACAAAAATACAAATGGAGAATATTTTCTGTCAATCGATACTTAGGTGCCATCAAGTAACGATAAATAATCTCATTAAACAAAATAAAATTTAACATTTAATTATTGTGCTCTCTCAAATAATGCTTCCACTTAAACAAGCGGAAAAAATTATTATAATAATGGATCTTGGCAATATAAATTTTAAAAAAAATAATAATAATATCAATAATTAGTTGTGGCTGGAGAGATCATTGCTGTTTTTTTATATGCAGACTTTTTTTTTTTTTTGGGAGAAATATATGCAGACTTCTACTAAAACAAACAGAAAATTGTTATAATAATATAACATTACCAATATAAATAATTAGTTGTGGTTTATCCAAAAAAATAAATAAAAGTTGTGAAGATGTCATCGAAGTTGAATGCACGTATTTTAATTTGTGACGCTCTTCTTCTTTAAATAATGCACAAAAGAATTGGAATAGGTGTTGACGTCCTTCTTCTTCTTCACTCTTCAGGCGACGAAGATGTGGACGAGATTACAAGTGCGGAAGCCTTGCAATATAACTTTGGTACCATTAGAGTTGCAACAGATGACTTTTCTGATGCAAATAAACTTGGTCAAGGTGGATTTGGCGCTGTTTACAAGGTAACCTCACCAGCTGACCTTATCATTAATTTGGAGGGAGTAAAATTAATGAGTCTAATGACACAGTAATTTTTATCACTTTTTCATACTTCTTTATATGATATATGTTGTAAATTAGTCTATTATAAAATAGTTATGTCAGTAGTAATATTTTGCTAATTACAACTTATCATATCAATAAATTGTGAAAAAAGTTATAAAATTTGTTATGGTATATTACACTATTAATAATAAAATGGTTAAAAATACAGATATATTACTCACCATATATATATATATATATAAAGGAACATTATGAATTGCAAAAAAATATCACATGTATGTGAAAAAACATATACAAAAAGTAGAATTGATGGAGGGTTAATGTGTTTTATTCTAATATATTCTTCAGGGTAAGCTTTCCAATGGACAAATTATTGCTGTCAAAAGGTTATCAAGAGATTCTGGCCAAGGAGATCAAGAATTTAAGAATGAAGTTTTGTTAGTGGCTAACCTTCAACATCGGAATTTAGTTAGGCTCCTAGGATTTTGCTTGGAAAGAATTGAAAGGCTTTTAATTTATGAGTTTGTGCCCAATACAAGCCTTGATCGCTTCATTTTCGGTATGGTTGCACTTCTACTTTTATTTCACATCATATTCATTATATTTATTTTGGATGACATGTTTTGCAAGGATAGACTTTGTCACATTTTTGCCTATTTAACATAATCATATCTTTTGCTGAATATGCAGATCCAATTAAAAGTGTGTATCTAAATTGGGAAAAGCGCTATAAAATCATAGAAGGCATTGCTCGTGGACTTCTTTATCTTCATGAAGATTCTCGACTTCGTATTATTCATCGTGATCTCAAAACTAGTAACATTTTATTAGATTTAGAGATGAACCCAAAAATTGCAGATTTTGGCCTAGCAAGATTGTTTGCACTTGATCAAAGTGAAGACAATACAAATAGAATTGTGGGGACCTAGTAAGTATGTTTGTATGGTAAAGCTAGTGTTTTCTTTGTACTCTAGAAACAACTTGAAATTCCTACAAGCATTTTTAAAATTAATTATGAATTGTGCAGTGGATATATGGCTCCAGAGTATGCAATGCATGGACAATTCTCAGCGAAGTCTGATACCTTTAGTTTCGGTGTGCTGGTTTTAGAGATAATATCTGGCAAAAAGAATAGTTGCTTCCGACATGGAGAAAATATAGAGGACCTTCTAAGCTATGTAAGTATAATTATCTTGGGGCCTAAAAAAACTCTCTCAAGTTGGTAGGGATTGGTGAGTTTTGCAGGTTTGAATCATGTGTGATTTAATGATGCAAGCCAAAGAAAATAGTATGATTATCTCTAGCAACATGTTGCCTTTTAAATTCTCCATTTTCCATTTTTGCTGGATGATTAAGTATCCTCATGAAAATTTATCTTATGAGACCTCTCTCATAACATTTGGGATCTATATATATGTGGATTTTATATGCTACGAGAGTAAGGTCTCGTGTGATTGTCTCGTGAAATACCATCTCTAAAAAAAGAGAGATGGGGGGATTTTGAACCAATTCTTTTTACATAATATACTATTAATATCTCCTGGGGTTCTCTTTGTGGGCATATCACATGCCCGTATTGATGTGATACTAACAATGCACATCAAATTGACAAAATAAGTCCAAAATTGGTTTTGTCTTTTGGTACTGTACTAGATATTTAGGATATAATCTTGCTAGTCTGAATGATGGGTTGTTTAAGGAGAAAAAGCATCTTGGATTTCCACTACATACAACGAAACACAAGGTACCACCTTGTTTAATCTAATAACATATCTATTATTTTTAACTATCTTGCAGGCATGGAAAAATTGGAGAGAGGGAAAAGCTTTAGATCTTGTAGAATCCACATTGAAGGCCGGTTCAACGAATGAAATAATGAGATGTATCCATATTGGATTATTGTGTGTTCAAGAAAATGTAGCTGATAGACCAACCATGTCCTCAGTTGTTCTTATGCTTAATAGCTGCTCTCTCACTCTGCCAATACCTTTACAGCCTGCATTTTTTATGCATAGTAATATTGAATCGGACACATCCTCACAATGGGAGTATGATCCAAAGAGGACAGACTCCGATCAATCAAAGGGCAGCTTGGTCTAAATCTACGTTATCTCCTTTCTTATTGTTTAATGAAGTTGAAATGTACTACTATTTTATATGTTTTTATTTTTTATTTTTTATTATTTTAGAATATATAATATATGATTTATTTATGATTCATTCAAAACTTAGCATTCTTTTCAAAATCTGAACCATATAGTGACCAAAAAAAAAAAAAAACTTTTCTCAATCAGACTCATATGGCTATCCATAACTTCAGTATGACACCATTGATATCTAGAAGTTGAGTACTTTAATTTAATATTGTGTATATAAATATTGGCTAATCCAGTGCTATATGCGTGTTGAATGGAAGGACGCTGCAGCTGTATATAGTTGACTACCATTTTCAAAGTTTGCCGAAAAGTCTCATCTCTCTCGTGTTAATTCATTCGGAATATGCGTCCATGGTAACGAAGTCGCTTCATTTTCTCTGGCTTGTTCCCATCCACTTTTGTTTCAATCGGCCTTTTTTTTTTTTTTAATGGGATTTCAATCAGCCATTTATTTATTTTATGTTGGAGAGTATAGTACGTTTCAAACCACTAAAAAAAATTTTTTTTTTTTTTTTGAGATACAACAACTCAAAAACTGATATATAATATGACAAACGGTCGAGTTCTAGTAAAAAAATGGGCCACCTTAAACAAGTTAAAAATTGGTCCAACAGTATTCTTTTCACATGAAAAAATAAATAAAACATGTATTTGCAGATTTGCCACTTGGTGACATAATTAGATAAAAAAACATATTAGTGAGTTCCAATTAGCTTAATTAATAAAATTTTTGATAATTAAATAATAAATTCAGGATTCAATTTTTGTCTATACCAAAACTTGATTGGTATCTTGATCTAATGATAAAAAAATATCATTATAAACAGATACCATTAAAAAAAAATCATAAACATACTAGTATTAGTATTAACTTTGTGAGGTGAGCTAGTTCGGACATCCTACCCACCCGAGCAAACTTGGCCCGTCAGAAAGTACCCAATGATCATAAGTGTGCGGCTTGTGGTTCGAGCAATGAGACGGTCCTCCACATACTTTGGCAGTGCCCCTTAGCGCGTAATGTGAGGGCACTTGTCAAAGGAAAACTGCAGAAATGTGACTCCTCGGCTAGGACGATTTTAAGCTTAGCCCAAACTTTGAAGGATAAGTTGTCCAGAAAAGAGCTTGAGACGTGGGCCATGGTGGCATGGTCCATATGGAACTCACGAAACAGGCTATACTTTGAAGCATCTCAAACCCCACAGCATGCAATACTCAAGAGCGTAGAAACGTGTTTGGAAGACTACCAACGGTTAACTCATTGCATGCCTAACAACTGAGCACCTGAGGGTGCTGTCCTCACTTTTTGAGACTTTTGTATATGTTATAATTTTCTTTCTTTTTCAGTGTGTTTCTTTTTGGTCGGTGGGAGCCACCCCTGGGGCACACTTTGTACTCCTGCAGTTCTTTTAATATACTTCTATCTATTTTGTCAAAAAAAAAGGTATTAATGTAGTGATCATAAGCTTGTTTTTTTCAAAGAAGTCGATTCTAGCCTCAAATACTCCCAGATTTGTCTCTCATTTGTATTTTTACTTACTATCATATTTTTGATGAACTTGCTATTACATATATATAGCTGCAATATGTGATGACATAATTCTTTAAATGTCATTGCTCTATATACCAAACCTGGAATGAAAAAGGCACTCTTTCTTAACAAATTCCAATACTTGGTTCAAACCCACCATAAAATTTGAGACAAATCAATTAAAAAGTATACATTTTAGGTTTACACAAATCAATTTCAAAGTTAACCAATGATAGAGTTAATTTAGGAGTAAGGACATTATCCTTTACTCTTTAGGGGTTTTTTTTTTTTTTAATTATTTTTAAGCGCCTTTCAACGTTCAGCTTTTTTTTTCTTTTTTCTTTTTTTTATAACTCTTTAAATGTTTATATATATATATATATATATATATATTATATAGTGGTGTGACTGCCTTAGCTGCTAGCACAGAAGGGTTGGTATTAGCATATAATATATAATTGTGAGTTTTAATTGTGAACAGGAATGAATTTTATTTTAAAAAACTGGTCAGGTTATGAGTCAACTTTTTTGCTTTGGGTTAAAAACTTCGGATTCGGATTGAGTATTTTCCTTCTAGTTCAAGTCAAGTTACTAGGTTGGATCCAATTTTGTTATGTCTAACAAAATAACTTCACTAGTGTAATAAAACACTTGCCGGACAATGCAAGTGCATGTAGCCTTTTGCTGTAAAGGAGTTTCTCTAAAAGTTGGTTAAAATATAATATATATATATATATATATATATATATAAGTATAAAGTTCTCTCAAATAAAAAAGAACTTAGTGTTGTCCAGTCATTCCACATCGGTAAGGTGTGATATTGAGAAGGAGTTTATCACTTACTCCACGACACTAACTGCCGCATGCAATTTTGGTATTGACGTGTGAGTGTATTCCCTTATCTCATCCCCCTTCCCATATACGTGTGTGTGTGTGTGTTTCTAAAAAAAAAAAAAAATCTTTTGGGTACTGTCATGTAACACATTTTGTGAAATTTGATGGATGCATTTATTTCAATTTATTAATATAGTACACAAAATTTGTTTGGTTAATTAAAAAAAAAAAAAACAAAAACAAAATTCTCTCTCTCTCTCTCTCTCTCTCTCCACATTTGTCCATTTATATTAAACATTTGTGAATTACTTATATAGCTAAAAGTGTCATGAGGTTAACTCCAAAAAATGAAAAAATACACATAGGAACATATAAATTATAGATCATCTTTCAATATAAACTATAGATTAGCTTCAATAACCTATATGCATTAATATTGTATTTCCATCAGCCAGAAAACTACATGATGAAAAAGAAACTGGAATGTACCAATTTAGTTGGAAGATTGTTACTTGATTGGTTGATAAAGATAAACTCCATGTTCAGTGTAGATTTATTTTATCGAAGGAAACCAATTAAATCATTCAAAAATTATCAAAAGTATCCAAAATTTGACTTAACAATTTATTTTTATACAATATCAAAATTATATAACTTTTTGGATGATATTGAAAAACAACCAAGTTTTGGAAAAAATGGAGTTTTTGTTTCAACAAAATGGTCACTCCTAAGCAGTTTTGCAAATAATATCACAATAAGCATGTTGCTGACAAAAATGAATCTTTACAAAATTACAGTCATCAATCAAATACAATTAAATCATAGTAATCTTCTCCAAAAAAAATTTATCTCCATCAACTCTTCTAGATATGGAACTGACTTCATTAAATCCTTCAGAGATGAAACTACAAATACCTCCAACAATGTAGTTATTGAACCATCCAAAACTGCCCCTAAACTATGGCTACACCTTTCCTCTTTCTTGTCAGTAAACTCTGAAAGTTCAATATGTGTATAAAATACTCTTGAACGTTTAGACCCCCAATTACAAAGTTACCAATTCAAGCTTTATATCAAACAATTAATGTGCGAAATATGATAACAAGCTCATAACAGAATTGATAAACAATCTAAGCCAAATATAAACACATCCACAGCAATAAATATAAGGCAAAGATAAAGGGAAGGAAGATGCAAACACACAAACAACACATGTTGTGTTATCGAAGAGGAAACCGAAGTCCTCAGCGTAAAACCTCTCCACCGCCTTCCAAACGGTAAATAATCCACTAAAGAATGTAGTTGGGATACATGAACAGCATAAAACCCTCCAAGCCTAATCTACCTAAGTACCTAAGCCCTCCAAACTTCTTGCTCCAACAAGGTTACGCCGAACCTATTTCTTTTTTAACTTCCCGGATTCTGCTACTAAACCATAGCATCAACCAATGTATATTGGTTCCTTCCAAACTGCTTCCTAACAGCACCAAATAAACCTTTTCACAGACGTGGGTGTGGTGAGATAAAGATTTGGCTAAAGGCCTCTCAAGAATATAACAATGGAAAGGAAGAGAGTAGAGGAATTTATAGAGTCTCTAAGGTAAAGATTGGGGATGGGGCAATCTTATTTTTCTCTAGGGTTTTTCTCACAAAATTCTCTCTAGAAGCTCTCTCAATTTAGTGGGTATAAAGGTCTATATATAGTGGTGTGTGTTTGGAATACGAAGAGTCAATTTTTGCCAAACAGGGCTGATTGGCGGCTTGACCTTGCGGTTGTCCAAGTCGCGAGTTCAAGTCGCGACGTAACGGCCTGGCCAGCCTGGAACTTTTGCCCTGTAGTGCGATAGCTGGCGCGACCCTTCAGCTCCCCTATGTGCATCTCACGTGCCAGCATTTGGCGGCTTGCTAGTCAGGAGTCAACCGTGAGTCCTAACCGCAACACTCTGCCTTCTTGCACAAACTTGAGCTTTTCTTCACATCTTCTCACATACTACTCTTAAAATGATCCCACCTAAATACAAAGTTACTAAGTGCTTAAATTACAAGAAAATTGACACGAAATAAAGTCAACAAGATGGTTGATAAATTTCAACCTTACAATCTCCCCCTTTGGCTATTCTGTGATAAAACCCTAAAACAAACTCTAAACTTAACGCGTGAGTTGGGAATAGTTAGAAAACTCACTCACACCTAACTCTAGAATCTGTAATACTTTAGAACCATAAGAACAAGTAACTCCTAAAATATAACACAACAATAAGTTCATTATATGCAGAAAACTTGTAATGCAAATAGAGTAAGCATAATGCGATCAAGCACAATAAAGTAAAGCAATAAACCATGGCAAGACCAAAACATGCAATCACTATAACCAAGTGATCACAATGCTCATTCACACTTGGAATGAGCATCCAAGCATTCAAGTTGACAAACATAAGGCAGCTCACTTGAATGACCAACACTCAACCAATGCACAAAACATGAAACATGTGCATCTAGGAAAAATCCTACATGGGCACAAGAATGACAATACTTAAAAAGAAATGCATAGCATTTGGTTAAAAGTACTGATTTATCAAAGCATAAAGGCTGTATAAAGCATGGCACAAACCACAAAGGCCTACAAGAGTGCATAAACAAACCCTTAAAACTTACATAAGCAACATGGGTACAAAAAAAAAAAAAAAAAAAAAAAAAAAAAAAACACCTTAAAACCTATAAAGGTAACAGGTACAAACCAACACAAAAAGAAGGACGTGCTGAATAAATTCAAAGTAGATAATATAATATGATAGAAGTTAAAGATAGACAAAAGTAATAAACAAAAGCCTGTTAGCTGAAATCTCCCCCTTTCGTTGAGCTCCTCCTGCCAACAGCATCTCCCCCCTTTTTGTCATGGAATAACTAGTCTTCATCATCTTCTAGCTTTCTCTGAATTTGATCCAATCGAGCTTGGATAGAAGTGAACTTCGTATCCCACCGAATGTTGAGATGGTGCAAGATGGATGTAAGTCCTGACATCTTTGTACTCAACTCATTGACAGATGCTACAATAGAGTCTAGTTTCTTGTCGGTGGTGAATGAACTGGAGTGGGAACCACTGCGGGACGCTAAAGCTTCTGTTTTGATTCCTTTCTTGCTATGGCCAATGCTAGCGTTGAACGTACGCATGTTGATTGGACATGGTTTTGAACAGGAAATTTCATTTTCAAAGGGGTGGATCTTTTTCAGCTTCAGAATCCTTGAAATGAGGCAGTAAAAAGGAATGCAGATCCTTGACTCTATTCGTAGAACAATTTTGTGAAGTATATGAAAAATATGAGCACATATATCAATCTCAACATCAGAAACCAAATAATGAAGGAACAGTGCACGTCCAAGGTTCATATACCCTGTGCTGGATAATGGATACAGGTTGTGAAACATGACAATCGTAAGCACCCTCAATTTTGGAGGAAGAGATGAAACACTGACTGAGTTTCCATTTGAGGAAAATTCCAGATCTTCTCCAAGAACAGCTTTAAGTAGTTCCTTATCTGGATGGAGATCATTATAAACTGGTGAGACCCCAAGTATTGGTCGGTTGATGTGTAGAATCTCTGCTAAGTATGTGGGAGATACCGAGAAACTCTTTCCTCTAAACCAGCACTTAAGTTCGTCTCTATCGACAATTGCATTGGCATAAAATTCTTTTACCAAATTTTCATATACATCATCAAGGTCGAAGAGGAGATAATTCCAATCCTTGCGAGCAAACTATTGAGGTATGTTGGTGTCAAAGAGAGAATGTTGGTCAAAGACTCTTTCAATCAGTGGTGTAGCCTTCTTGAAGTAATTTTCATAAATCTAAAAAGTAGCATATGAGCAGAACTTGTTAGGATCGAAACCACTGGATGGGGAACGAGTCCTTTTTAGTGTAGGGGAGAAATCATCAATTTCAATAACAGGTTCCTTCCTTTTGCTGCTACCTCCTTTCACAACTGATCTCTTCAATAGAGACATTTTAACACTGTAACATGATTCAACACACACAAGAGATACTAGACAAGACACCAAACATTATTAGCAATGTGTCAGTTTCACACCATGGATATTGAAGAAAACCCTAAACACATGAGATTTAGGATCAAATCATGACAATGTGAATGTGTATACACCCAATAACCAAAGTAGGTACATAAGATAGAGAAAATCAGTGTTAGACCATCACAAATAGACATTACAACCAGTAAATCAGAAACCCATGTTCAAACATGATAAACCACAACCCACAATAAATCTCCACAAATTAGAAAAAAATTGCCCAAAGCAGTAGGTATGAAGGAAAAGGAAGAAAACCCATACCTTTTTTATGAAGATTTGAGAAGAAACAATGCAAAAATGGATGATTTTCAGAGAAATACTCAGAGTGTTTGTGAGAGTGAAGTGGGGAAGACAATGAACAATCACAATAAGTACGAGGGAAAAACTGAAAACCATTTAAAAATTGTCTTCAAAACACAAAACACGTGTTTTTCACGACTGGATCAAGTCGCTAGTAAGTCGCTAGGGTAAGCCGCGAAACACTATGAAACAAGATTCTTGAAAAATCTTCTAAGTGTTTTTCGCAAATGGAAGATCTACCCGTGAGAGAGTCGCGAGTTGAGTTGCGAAAATCTCTATGTACCCCTCGCAATTGGACTTTCCACCCGTGAACAAGTCACCACACTAAGCCTTGAAATATGCAAAAATACAAATTTTGAAAAATTTTCTAAGTCTTTTTCGCGACTGGGAAGCTGACCTGCCAGTGACCCGCGAGAATCTCGGAGAGAGCTTCGCGATTGGAGCATACGACTAGACCTACCCGCGACTGAGTTGCCAAAACAGGGCAACACTATTTTTGAAGTTTTTGACAATTTTGTAAAAACAAAAACACTTTCCAAAAACAAACTAAAACACTAAAAAATATTTTTGAGTTTGATCAACAAAGATTGAGCTTATGAAACCACATTTAATTAAGTACAATCACACAAATGAATATGTCATTCATTGAACATAGACTTGTGTGTTGTATGTAGATATCAAAAATGAGATAGTCCTTAGTCTAATGTGAAACTTCAATGATCAATTTAATCAAGGCATACACAACTAGCATTAGATAATGTGACCTATCTCAATTATAGAAACATGCATATATGACCTCCCACAAGCACTTGATAACAATTTTTTGAAACTTTTCATTCGGCTCCATATTCAACATATCATTTGCACTTTTTGAGCAAAGAGAATCTCATTTTGAGATAGATGCCTGAAATTTTAGATATTTCAAGTGATGAGTTAGCCTTTGGCTTTTTGGACATCATACATTTTATTTTGGTCACTTTCTCTTTTTCCTAATTGAATACTAGTATGTGGGCTAGGCTCTTGCAACTCTACATCTCTTTTTATTTGGAAATTTACATTTAGAGCGCTCTTTTAAGCATAAAAATAAAAAGTGAGAAGATATATAGGCATAAATCTATGCATGTCTCAAGATCAACAAAACCATTCACTAATCATTCATGACAAGGTTGAAAATCTATTTACAATAGTCCCATATATTTTAGAATTTCTTCCACAATGATATGAGTGCATGAGGGACAAGCTACGCTTGTTAAATGCACAAAGCCATCAGTACAAAGATACAAGGCAAAACATGCTTTGAGAAGAAACTCAACAAAGCTGATCAAACTTTTTGGATTTTCTACTTTTTGTGTTTTTTGGATTTTTGACACAAAATCAGTAAAAACATTGATATATATATATATATAAAAACATAACCACAAAAAAAAAAAAATGCAAACAAACATAAGACACACAAAACAACCTAGAACACAATAAGATATCATGGAAGATTGAGTTTAAGGAATGATACCGACACTAATTGTCTTACGTAAGGATTCAAACCTCAGGCCATCAAGAGGTTTGGTGAATATGTCTATCTTTTGATTGTCAGTATTGACGAATTCTAGACATATTATCTTGTCCTCTACTAAATCCCGAATGAAGTGATAGCGGATCTCGATATGCTTTGATTTGGAGTGCTGAATTGGATTCTTTGACAAGTTAATGGTACTGGTGTTATCACAGAATACACACATAGTGACTTGAGAGATTTCATAGTCATGCAATAACTTTCTCATCCATAACAATTGGGCATAACAACTTCTTGCTGCAATGTATTCAGTTTCAGCCATTGACAGGGAAACTAAATTTTGCTTTTTGCTCATCCATGAAACTAGGTTATTTCCAAGATAAAAGCACCCACCGGAAGTACTTTTTCTATCATCAATGCACCCTGCCCAGTCAGCATCTGAATATCTCGCCAAACACTCATTCGAATCTTTTGTATACCAAATCCTACAGTCAGATGTGCCATTTACATAGCGGATGATTTGGTTAACTGCTGTTAAGTGGGATTCTTTAGGAGTAGCTTGAAACCGTGCACATACCCCGACATTGAATGCAATATCTGGCTTACTTGCTGTGAGATAGAGAAGGCTGCCAATCATACTTTGATAAAGTGTTGGATCAACATCAATACCAGTTGCATCAATGCTTAACTTAGCCAAGGAACTCATGGGAGTAGAAGTATGTTTCTTAGAGTCCAGACCAAATCTTTTGACAAGGTTTTTGACATACTTCTCTTGAGAAATAAATATCCCATCTTTCCGTTGTTTCACTTAAAGCCCTAGGAAGTAGTTCAACTTTCCCACCATGCTTATTTCAAATACCTTTTTCATTTCTTTTGAGAACTCATGACCTAGTTGATCAATTGTGGATCCAAATACAATATCATCCACGTATACTTGAGCGACAAGGAGGGATTTCTTATCTCTTTTAACAAACAATGTTCGATCTGCTTAATCTCTTTTGAACCCACGATCCAATAGGTAAGTAGTGAGACAATCATACTATGCTCTTGGAACATGCTTCAACCCATATAAAGCTTTCTTCAATCTTAGTACATGACCCGGAAAGTGAGGATCTTCAAACCCCTTTGGTTATTCAACAAAGACTTCTTCATTTAGAAAGCCGTTTAAGAAGGCACTCTCCACATCCATTTGGTACAACTTGAAATCCATGATGCATGCTATGGATAAGAGAATTCAAATGGACTCTAGTCTTGCTACTGGAGCAAACGATTCATCAAAATCTATTCCTTCCACCTGAGTGTACCCTTGAGCCACCAATCTCGACTTATTTCGAATAACTTCACCATCTTCATCTGTTTTGTTCTTAAAAATCCATTTGGTTCCGATTACATGTGTATCTTCAAGCCTTGGAACCAATTCTCACACATCATTTAAGACAAATTGGTGTAGCTCCTAGTGCATAGACTCTACCCAATTCTCATCTTTCAGTGCTTCTTCTACCCTTTTAGGTTCAAATTGAGCAAGATAGCAGTTGTATGTTACATGGTTAGCACTATACTTTGGCCCTTTTCTTAAACGAAGTCCCTCGTTCACATCCCCAATAATATTACTTGATGGGTGATTGAGAGTCACTCTTGATGAAGGTTTCTTGGAAGTTGAGAGTTCCTTATTATGAGAAATTGGGGTTTGAACTTCTGGAGGAGTGAGTGGACCTGAGATTTCTTGTGTTGATCTAGTCTCTCTTCTTGATATAGGAGGTGTGGACTCCTTTCTGGGTGTTTCTTTCTTAGCATCATCACTTAGGGACATATCATCATCATCCTCTTTCTCCTTGAGTTTAAGCCCCTTTCCATCCTCCTCAATTTCCTTTTTTGATATGGTGTCGTCTATGACCACATTGATTGACTCCATCATTGTCTTTGTACGCTTGTTGTACACTCTATAAGCTCGGCTATTTGTGGAGTAACCTAAGAATATTCCTTCATAACTCTTAGCATCAAATTTTCCCAGATTTTTCCTGTCATTTATAATATAACATGTGCTCCCAAATACTCTGAAATACTTCACCTTCAGTTTCTTTTCTCTCTATATTTCATATGATGTCTTCTTTGTCCTAGCTCGAAAATATATTCTATTACATACGTGACACGATGTGTTCACAGCTTTAGCCCAAAACCTTTGAGGTATGTTTTTGTTGAGTAGCATGACTCTTGCCATTTCTTGGATCACTCGGTTCTTTCTTTCAACCATCCCATTTTGTTGTGAAGTCTTTGGAGCTGAAAATTCCTTGTTAATACCATACCCTTCACAAAACATTTAAATTTAGCATTCTCGAATTCCTTCCTATGATCACTTCTGATTTTGACTATGGAAACTCCTTTTTCATTCTACAGTCTCTTGCATAGTCTTTGCATTTTATCACATGCTTCAGACTTCTCTCTAAGGAATTCCACCCAAGAGTACCTTGAGAAATCATCAACTACCACCATAATGTATCTCTTCCCTCCTAGGCTTTCAGTTTGTGTAGGCCCCATTAGATCAACATGAAGAAGCTCCAAACACCGTGAGGTAGCAATCACATTCACCTTATGATGGTTTGCCTTTGTTTGTTTTCCCATTTGGCATGCTCCACATATAGTCTTTTCCACCTTTCCAAACTTTGGAAGTCTCTCAACTGCCTCAAGTTTAGAGACTTTACATACTTGTTTGAAGTTTGCATGTCCAAACCTATGATGCCAAAGTTTCAGCATATCAACGCGGGCACTTCTACATGAAATAGGTGTCGTAGAAACTACTCCATAGCAATTATCAGTAGTCCTATTTCCCTCCAATACTTGAATCCATTTTTCATCAATGATTATACACCCTTTCTTTGAGAATTGGACAAGAAAGTCTTCATCACATATTTGAGTGATACTTAAGAGATTTGCCTTCAATCCTTTGATGTATAGCACTTCCTTCAGTAGAGGTAATCCCAGTATTTCAACCGTCCCTTTGCCGAGAACTTGAGCATGACTCCCATCACCAAAAGTCACATAATCACATGCTTTCTCTTTAAGAGCCTTAAACAGTGATTTATCTCCTGTCATATGACGAGAACATCCACTGTCAAGGTACCATAAGCATGAGTTAAATACCTTCAATGAGGTGTGCACAAACATACAAGCACGGGACAAGCATTCTTGACCATCAAACAGAAATTCATCATTATTTTCCAAGCTTTTCCCAGATTGAATTTTCCTTTTCAGATTATCAACCTTTTCACACAATGTTCTATTTCTTCTTTTGTATTTCTCAATCAAAGAGTTAGACTTACATAGACTATTGTGTAGAATGTGGTTCTTATTTTCAAAGTATTTCAGCATGTGAATAAACATCCTAGCATGTTTCTTGGATTAATTAACTCTGAGAGTTCATTTTTAGTATACCCTTCAAACATACTCATAGAGTCATTATCACAAACACCTAAACCATAATTCTGCATGACCCTTTTTACAGGTGCATCCATAGCCAAAGGGTCTAGGATCGCACTCAGGTAATCAAACCACAAAGAGTGCACCTGCTCTGATACCAATTGAAAGTTCAATATATGTATAAAACACCCTTGAATGTTTAGTCCCCCAATTACAAAGTTACCAATTCAAGCTTTATATCAAACAATTAATGTGTGGAACATGATAACAAGCTCATAACAGAATTGATAAGCAATCTAAGCCAAATATAAACACATCCACAACAATAAATATAAGGCAAAGATAAAGGGAAGGAAGATGCAAACACACGGACAACACACGATGTGTTATCAAAGAGGAAACCGAAGTCCTCGGCGTAAAACCTCTCTACTGCCCTCCAAGCGATAAATAATCTACTAAAGAATGTAGTTAGGATATATGAACAGCAAAAGACCCTCCAAATCTAATCTACCCAAATACCTAAGCCCTCCAAACTTCTTGCTCCAACGAGGTTATGCCGAACCTATTTCTTCTTTAACTTCCTGGATTCTGCTACTAGACCATAGCATCAACCAATGTATATTGGTTCCTTCTAAACTGCTTCCCAACAACACCAAATAAACCTTCTCACAGACGTGGGTGTGGTGAGATAAGGATTTGGCTAAAGGCCTCTCAAGAATGTAACAATAGAAAGGAAGAGAGTAGAGTAATTTGTAGAGTCTTTAAGGTAAAGATTGGGGACGAGACAATCTTATTTTTTTCTAGGGTTTCTCTCACAAAATTCTCTCTAGAAGCCCTCTCAATTTAGTGGGTATAAGGGTCTATATATAGTGGTGTGTGTTTGGAATATGAAGAGTTAGTTTTTGCCAAATAGGGCTGATTGGCGACTTGACCTCGCGGCTTATCCAAATCGTGAGTTCAAGTCGCGACTTAATGGCCTGGACAGCCTGAAACTTTTGTCCTGTAGTGCGACAGCTGGCGCAACCCTTCAGCTCCCCTATGTGCATCTCACATGCCAGTATTTGGCAGCTTGCCGGTCGCGAGTCAGCCGCAAGTCCTAGCCGCGACACTCTGCCTTCTTGCACAAACTTGAGTTTTTCTTCACATCTTTTCACACACTGCCCTTACAATGATCTCACCTAAATACAGGGCTACTAAGTGCTTAAATTACAAGCAAATTGGCACGGAATAAAGCCAACAAGATGGTTGATAAATTTCAACCTTACAAACTCAAAGCAAATTCTCTAGCAATAAGAAGACCTTTTATATAATGAGAAAGGACACCCCCAATTTAAAATGCTTTTAATATCCCACTTATGCTCTTACTGTCAACCATTGATGTCTTCTGAGATTAGGTCCGGGAAGAGGTAAATCAGCATCAGAAAAAGAAGTTGGTGATTAAGTTGGATAACATTGATTAAGTTGATGTTTCTTACCAGAATTTCTGCCATCTCTTAAACGGGATGGCAGTAGGGTTGCCCATGATCTTGCAAAAGCAGCTAGGATGTCAGGTGTCTCTCAGGTTTGGAAAGGTGTCACTCGAAACTTTGTAGAGCATATTATTTGTGAGGAATATGGATTGTAACTGCTCCTGTAGCTCCTCTCCTTGTTGTAATTCTGTTTCTGATGAATGATATGCATTTTCCCATAAAAAAAAAAAAAAAAAAAAAATCTCTCTTGATCTCTCTTAATCTCTCTACTTTCTCTATCTCTCTGTTCTTACTTTTTCCCTGTTCTTGGAGGATTGTTGTCCTTGAATTCAACTATCAAATTTCCTAATTCCTAGTAATGTGATCAGCTTTCTTTAAAAAGTGCCACATGATTAGATGGAAAAAGCCTTTTTCCCTAGTCTGTTATATTTCTTTTGTTGGGGGAAGGTGGATGATTGAAGGAAAAAAAAAAAAATGAGGTAAACAACATTACCAATTTAGCTTGGCAATACGAATGCACTCACAACAAATCCCTTTTCCCCCCTTCTTTAATTAGAATGGTGGACAATTTCATCACCTTCATTTGCTGAGATGGGAGGAAAAAAAGAGTTAAATCCTAAGGGGAATGCCCAGAATTAGTGGGTCAGGAAATCTATTTGTGAAGACTCCATGTTTATCGTCTTGCTTTATGAAGTGAATATTGTATTTGTGAATATGAAACAACATAAGATTGTTTGAAGAAGTTATTCCCTAAATTATGTCCTTTTCTTGGCAAGCTCTTGGCCAGTGACAATTTGTCTTTTTTTTTTTTTACTAAATTTGTAGCTTTCATTTTTAATTTTATGGTATTAGGTAACTAATAGTGGTCACTTTTTTTTAATTAATTTATTTATTTTTTATTGTTTGTGTGTTAGTTTATTGCTGGTTGCAGGAAATTTTTTGAGGGAACACCAAAGCAGATGTATCAATCGCTGTGTGTAACATTGGATTCATTGCCAAAGCCAACTCGAGTACACTATGGCCATGAGGTAATGGTATTTTGTTACTATCCTTTCTTTGAGTTGATTTTGAGTTCATAAGGATAAATTAATTTTGTACAAGGAGTTGGGGTTGCTTTTGTTGTGTCCATGTGTGTAGATTTTTCTACTGTTGATGTACACTTAGTGGCCGTTTGGATTTGGTGTCCACGTTTCCCAACTGTGTTTTAAGCTTTTTTTCTTTTTTTTTTTCCTCTGCGCGTAAACAGTAACCTCACATGGGTTTATTGTGCAGAGACAAAAATCACTGTTCACGCACTAAAAAATATTAAAAATGAGTACCATGATACTATTTATACATTTAAAAATTATTTTGCTACAGTGTTTTCAGTTTTCAATTTTCAGATTTCAGTTTCAGCAATAATAAGTTCAATCCAAACGGACCCTTAGTACATAATATTCCATTTGGCATAATTACAATCAATAATCACTGGTTTGTTTCTATAACCACCTCAAAATCTCTTTACTTAGATTACATAAAAAGGCCCCAAGTATATACCTTGTTTCATATTGGATCTCAAATTTTTAATTTTGTCAATTAAAGTCCCAAAGTTATGAAACCATTTTAATTTGAAGCCCATATCCGTATCTATTATTCATATTCCTTATTCTGGCTAGTAATGGATTAGAGAAAAATATAAAACCACATAAAATTTTATGATTTACCTAGGTAACTAATTTCAAACATGAAAAACAAGTCTTAAAATATTTGTAGAAAATAGAGAAAAATGAAATAGGCAATCAAACCCTGTGTTTTTTTGTCTCAAATTTTGTTCTTTATGGACTTGCACCTTAAATTTCTACAGGGAGCAAGCTTACTATAGGGAAGTGATGGCATGCATGGCAAGACTAGAACTTTGAGGTCTGTTGGGAAGTGCTGTTGCTGCTTGTTGGCTATGGTTGTATTTCTTCATGCAATTAGAATGTAAAAAGCTCCTTGTAAATATTTTTTGTGATGCATAAGATCTTTTGTCAGTAGAACTTACAAACTAAAATACTTTTTGTTGGGAACTTGCAAAATTTTTGCAATGAACTTCAGAAATTTAAGTATTTGTTTTGTATCTATTAGGAACTTGTTTTGTATTTCTTCATGCAATTTGGGCAGGAATTTGTGCTTAGCAAGGATAAAAAGGGGGGAGGGGGGGGGGGGTGGGAATTGTCTATAGCTGTGTTTACTTTTATAAACGTGACTATAGACAAAACCCATATAGGAGGCTTTAACCCCGTTTGGAAAACATTGCTACAGGGTAGCCTATAGCCGCGTTTAAAAAAAACGCGACTATAGACCCGCAAGAGCTATAGTCACGAGGTTTAGGCCGTGTGCATGGTTATAGAAAACGAAGCTATAGACCAAACTACCCTATAGCTGCATTTTTAGGGTTTATAGTCGCGTTTTAGAAACGTGGCTATAGCCCTTATTTTTTGTAGTGTTGCTGCTTTTACTTGCACTAATCATTGAAATTAAACTAAAACTAAAAAAGCAACTTATGATTGAGAGACAATATAGAAATATTTATAAAGGGGGATTAATAGACAGGAAAAATATAACAATTGTAATCTTTATCAGGGAAATGAAACTCCTTATCAACCACAAAGCCCCATGAAAATTTAGTTCTATATGCTGCTGGGGTTTAACTTTTCAAATAGTGATTAAAATGTTGGATCTCTTACATAGAATGCACTAAAAAATTAAACATGTGACTCTAGGCTTACTAAACTTAGGAAGGCACTTCCGAAATTATTATCTTTTTCCCCAAAAATATAGAAGAGTTAGAAGAGCCTCTGACCATGTGCGTGAGCGCATACCTAGAGGCCAGTATTCTGTAATTGTCATCTGTATTTGGAAATTTTTTTAATGTAGTAATCAATGTCTTAATGATTGGAAGATGATGCTATAATTCTGTATTAACCTTTAAGGGGAGGAAAAAAAAAAAAAAAAGATCCTCTGAATAAAACTTATAAATTTACATATATTGAAAATGCACAATAAAATTGTAACTATAAAACTACTTACAAATTATATGTGAAAATATTTACAAAAGCTATTATGAAGAAGTTGATGGATAAATGTAAAAACTTAAAATATTTCCATTAGGTATTAGAATAGGTCAACTTATTGAAATTATGCATGCTATGGTGGAGAAGTTGGTGGAGCAATGTTTTTTGTTCCACATTCTAATTGCTTTTTAGCAACATTTGCTATGTACTACACATCAATAAAAAAAAGTTAAAAAGAACTTATATTTAAAATTTAACAACTACCTTTTTATTTTATTTTTTACAGTAAAAGGCTGACATTTTTAAATTTTGTTGTTGTTGTTGCTGTTGCTTTATTGTATTTTATTTTATTATGACAGTGGGAGAGTGTTCCCATTTATAGGCAATGTTTTTTCAAATTTAGCTAAAATTTAGGAGTTTTTAAATCAGTAATTTCACATGTTTAACCCTACTATTTAAACTTTACAAATGGGTAAATTTAAGGGTATTTTGAGCATCAAAATTGAAGATCCCAAATAGGAGAAACCCCTTAAATAGTAATATAGATATATATAATCTCTTATTCAACAATAAAAAACTTTACCAGTTGAACTAACTGAAACCCACTTAACTTTTGTTAATATTACATCACTGAATAATTTTTCATATTGTAAGACTTGATAGTGAAAAATACAAAAGAATGAGAGCTTTCAATATCATGAGAGTATAGTGGATAAAGTGGAGAATTATATATATTAGGTGTTAGAAATATGTTGTTAAATGTTAAATTACCAATTGTCCCAACAAGTTAAGTTATTAGGATATGGTAAATTTAAGCCATTGGGATGTGGTTAAATGATTAAATTTATCACCTCACATTTATATTCTCACGTGTTGGGTCTCACCTATTAAAAGGTAGTTTCAACTCACATGTGAGGGGGAGTATTAGAAATATGTGGTTAAATGATTAAATTTACCATATCCCAATAACTTAAATTTTTGAGACAATCGGTAATTTAACATGGTATCAGAGTAAGAGGTCTTGAGTTTGATTCTTATCTCCTCCACTCTGCTTCCCATTTATTTCCAACCTATTGGGCCTCAACTATTAAAATGTAGTTTCAACCCACACGTGAGGGAGAGTATTAAGTATGTGGTTAAATGATTAAAATTATTGTATCCCCATGAGTTTAATCTTTTGGAACAATCGGTAATTTAAGATTAAGAAGGTCAAACTTATGTACAGTACCTTAGATTCCCATCTTAAAATTCAGCTATATGTTTTTTTTTTCTCATGCAATGAAAGTTTATTTTTAGTTAACCATATAGTTGAATTTTAAGAAGGAAATATAAGGAATAGTACCTGTTTTGCCTTATTAGGAATATTGTGTGATTGTAGATTATCTATTAAATTGAAGGAAAATTTTTATAAGACTAACTAGGTTCTCTTGCTCATAGGCATTGTTATGCTAGTAAGAAGCAACATATTTGTGGGGGGTCAATATACAAAAAGTAAAATGAATAACACGATTAATTTATTATTTATGGGAAAGGATTTACAATGGGAGAACTAGGAAAGAAAACAGATCCTAAGTCCAACACAACATAGAAAGATACCTAATATTCTTGAATTAGTTTCTCTAACCAATGAAGCATATTACAATGAGGATTCACACTTAGCACTCTCTCTCTCTCTCTCAAATAGGGGAAGAGTCATATTTATACTAGTTCCACTTTCCTCTCTATGGGGGCTTGTGTGGAGGAGATAAAAAGATATTTGTCCCATAAGTTATCTCCTCCATGTTTTGAGGGAGTAAGTGGGTTAATAAGTAAGGAGCACTGTTCAAGCAAGTCATTAAGTAATAAATGTAACCCTTGTTAGGTGGAGTAAGCAGCTTTAGGTGCTATTCTTCCCTCATTTCTTGGTTGACTTTTCCCTTTGGTTCACAAATATCCCTTGTCTCTCTTGTTATCAATGGTATCTTCAGTTGTGGCCGAGGAGATTGTTCTTCCTTGGCAGCCCATTAGGGAGAAAATGGGTCCTTTGGTGGACCATGTCCCTTCAAATACCATATATCTGATCTCTGTTCTTTAGTAGCGTTTTGCTCTTTCTACTTCCTCTCCCCTATTCTTACCTTGGGCTAGCCCAACAATCCTTCTCATCTTTTGATCTCAAGTGTTTTTGGGCTTTAGGCATAAGGTACTCATCCTACTCCCCACAATATTAATAAAATAAATGCAGTTGAAATGAGAATGTTAAAATGGATAAGTAAAAATATATTCAGAAAATAGGATTTAAAATGAGGATATTCTCTTAAAGATAGAAATCATATTTATAGAACATTGCATTATGTGTATAAATTCAAAAAAAAAAAAAAAATTATTAATAAACTTTGGATGTCCAAAGTTTGGTTGGAGGATGAAAAAGTGGGAGAATAGAAAATAGGGAGTGGATGAAAATGTGGAAGAATAGGAAAAAAAAATTTCTTTTCTCTTGTTTGTGTTTGGTTGAGAGAGTGGAAAAGCGAAGGGATTGAAAACTTTTTTGTTTGGTTGAGAAGAAAAGTAAACAGATAGAAAATGTAGTTTATATAAATTGACTCATATTCTCTTATTAAAAAAATTATCTAGTTAAAAAAAATTAAAAAAAATCGCAAAAAAAAGAACTCAACCAACCAAAAATCCAATCATGCCCAATTAAAAAAAAAATGATTTGGAGATAAAAGAAAAAAAAAAGGTAGTTGAGCAGTTACAAACAAAGGCTTAACCATGTCCATAGTGGGCTTTGACATGGGCATTTTTGTCGAAAAAAATATGTAGAATTTTCTCTCTTATTGTCTCTCAAATTTGGAAAAATTGTGTTTTGGTGGATCTGGAGAGAAAACTCCTAGGCCCCACCAAAATTCCTTCCCCTCCCCCCTCTCCACCAAACACTTCTCCCAACAATTTTCTCTCCTATTTTCCTTTGCTCTTTTTATTTATTTATTATTTTATTATTTTCTCTATTTTACCTCCAACCAAACACACCCTTAACGTAAGAATATCAAAATGTTCCTAAACTTTAAATGTCTAATTTGCAATTTAATCCATTCTAGAATTATTACGTAAGTGTCATAAATTAGATGTGGGTTATGGAGATATGAACTTTAGTTCAATTTATCAAATTGAGGTATGATTCCTTAAAACAACCAAATGTTTTTAAATTTTTTATTTATTTATTTATTTATTTTTATGGATAGTTACACATTTTCGAAATGTAGCATTAAAAGACTAATTTACCCTTTACAATTTGTGTTTGGAGGAAAGGGTAAATTGGTAATTTTCTAGTGTGAATTTTGACAAATCCACCATTGAATTACATTTACTTCTTAAATCCTTCATGCTTATAAAATTTCTAGAAGATTGAAAATCAATAGTTATGTTATCAATCACATGTTTAAATTTCAATTTTTTGTAACCGAAAGTTATGCATAAAATATAAATTTATGGATTGAATAATAAATAACATCCAATTAGCACAAAAGTTGACATGTGTGTTCAGAATATAAAGAATATGCAATTTAATTATTAGATTTTTAAAATATATAACAATATTAATTTTGTGAGAGAAAGTTGTAGTCTTAAACTACAACTAAGTTTGCAACCAAACTTTCTCTATTCCGAATAAAGTTTAGTTACAAAATTGATTGTAGTCTAAGGCTACAATATTACTCAATATTTTTTTTATTGGAGGTGAATTTTCACAAATTCACAATTAGATTACATTTTATTTTTATATCCTCCACACTTGCAAAATTTTTAGAAAATTAAAAATTAATAGTTATGTCATGACCTTTTTTGCCAAATAGCATAATATTTGGAAATATATTTAGGAAAAAAGTACCTGGTCAAACTTATTTACTTATGTAACATTTTTTCTAGAACTCGAGTTCACTTAAAACTCTAGTTTGACAAACTCTAGATACATAACATTTTTTTTTTTTTTTTGGAACTCGAATTTATCAAACTAGAGTTTCAAGTGTACTCGAGTTTACCAAACTCGAGTTCCAAGCATTATGGCAATTTGATCAAACATAATGCTTGGAACTCGAGTTAATTGGTATACTTGAGTTTCACTTGGAACTTGAGTTTGATAGTTCGAGTTCCAAAAAAATAGTATATAATTAAATAAGTTTGGTCAAGTGCTATTTAGCAATTTTTTCCTAAAATTATGCTATTTATCAAAATTTTCCGCTATTTTATTAATAAATTGTTTAAATTACAAGTTTTTGTAATTTAAAATTATGAATAAAATATAATCTTATAGTAGTAGATTATATAATAAATAATATATATTTTTTGGTTTGTTGAGAAAGTATAGTAAATAATATCTAATTGAAAAAAAAATTTGATGTATGTATAAGAAGAACATGCACTTTTTTTTAGAAGAACATACAATCTATTAATTAGATTTTTTAAATATAAAATAATATTAATGGAATTGAGTAAGATCATGGCGACTTCTTCTTCTTCTTTTTCCTTTCTTTTTTTTTTTTTTTTGTGGGGGGGGGGGGGGGGGGGGGGGGGGGTGGGGGGTACCTTTCAACAATTATTTTTGTTTTTCTAAAAAACAATGGGCATAGTAAATCTGGCGTGTATGTATCAAAGGTTAAAAACAATGGGCATACTGGCATAGTAAATCTGGTATGTATATATCAAAAGCTAAAAACAATGTGTGTATCACGCCTGACCTGGCTCTTGCCTTGTCAACATTTTGTAAACAGGTTTCTTTCTTTCACTTGCCAACAACAGGAACACAACACTCTCTTGGGAACGACTCATTAGTCATTTCAGAGGCTATACTCTTGTGTTCTCGGAGCCCCGACTCTTACAGAAGGTACGAACTCCTCGTTTTTTAAAATTCCTTATTCAGTGTTTGGTTCCTGAGAAAGCTAAGGAAACGCAATCGAATATTTTCGCTTTTAAAACGAAACATCGAATCCAGTATTTTCGTTTTTCAAGAAATTGAAAAACCTGTTTCAATTTTGCCTTATATATATCAGAAATGAAAAAAGCTTTCTGAAATTTGAAATCCGATTTTCTTTCCTGAGTTTTCTCAGCTGCCAAACACAGTATTGTTTCAAAAATTACACCCGTTTGTATCGTAGTTTAGGGTTTATTTTTTTCTCTTTGCTATTAGTTGCTAGTTGTTTCTCTGTGATTGAATTAGGATTGGGATTCCAGATTGTTCATTTATGAAAAAAAAAAGCATTTTTTTTATTTGGAATGAAATTGAAATTTGGAGGAAGTTGAATGATTAAAAGGTGATTATGTATGTTGAATTTTATAATATGAAAAGTTTTGATGATTGGCTTTGAAAAGGTTCTTACACATTAACTTGCAAGCATTGAGTACACAAAATTTCTCTTTTCCACAAAGAATTTTCGGGTACCGACATTTCTTTATTATTGTTATATTTTAATGAGCAATGGGCACTTGAGAGCTAGAAAATAAACTAAGGTATAGATTGATAACAAATTCAGTGTTGAGAATTGCAGTTTAAGTGCCTTATTTTTTGTTAGTGTGTTGGTACTTGGTATTACATAATTGTTTAGCACTTGGTACAGACCAATTATTCTACTGAATCCCCATCAAGCTGTTGCTGATTTTTTTTGTTGTTGATAAATAACAAAGACTTTTGTTAATAGAATAAAAGGGAAGCTCTAAGACAATAGCTTCCTAAAGATTGCAACTGAAGACTTTCATGATCCTTAAAATCAACTAAAGAGTTACTAGAACAGTAGAAGCTCCCTCTCTTAGT
The DNA here is from genome assembly GCA_030445155.1 of Quercus variabilis. NCBI lineage: Eukaryota > Viridiplantae > Streptophyta > Magnoliopsida > Fagales > Fagaceae > Quercus > Quercus variabilis. Next base: position 45,037,886 of record CP129454.1, read on the forward strand.
CATTGTACAACATTCAAAAGGTGAACACAAAGCAGAAGCCTTAAGTTCAACCATGGATATCTCGTCCCCTTTGTACTGCTATTTTGTTCCTTCCAAATTACCCATGTAACAAAATGACTCATTACTGACCAAATAACTCTCCTATTATTTTTCTGCACAACCCTTTCTATCAAAATAAAACATCAATCACCACCAGTTATTACTAAATTTTAATGTCTAACTTACATGTAGGGTTTTAATATTTAACTCATTCTATTCTTTATGTGCTACTTCCTGTAAATTGTGTACTAATTTTTTAAAAATCCTTTTTCCTATAATTAATAAATTTATTTTTATGACATATGCAATGAGCAATACTATGGTCTTTGTTGAGCAATGCTACAGGTGATGCAACCAAATACTATCTCCTTTACCACTAGCATAAATAATGCCTTTGATGATTTTATCACCAATTGAATGGTTAAGCCTCATTGCTATCTTCATCACCACCACAATCGCCATGGAACGTCATACTAATGCTATTGTTGGTGTCATCAACACCGCTGCTACAACCAATTTGATGCTACTTGCACTACCATACCGCCACAACTGTTACCAACTCATACTTTTAGAGTACAATCACACATCGTTGTCATTACTAAACCTAGTCGGCCTCCATGAGAAGAACATGGGTTCAAATTCCCCCAACTCCACTTATTGGAAGCATAGACTAAACCCAACACTACACATAATTGCCAGCTCTGCAATCCCTACTATTGAAAAGTTTTTGCTACCACTGCAATCAGTTATTTTCTTTTTAAGGGGAAAAAAAAGGAGGAAGGATTATCATACTTCAGAAATTGGTGTTAATTTAATCTTTTTTTGTACTTGTACTTACGAAATATATACTTCAATTAATCATTTTTACTACTAAATTCGGAGTTTTTAAATAGCACCTAACTCTATAACTAACATGCAAGGTATATAGAAATTGGGAGCCGAAAATGCGTGAGGAACGCCTATATATGCTCTAGTGAAAAGGTGTTGATACCATTACCATCAATATATATATATATATATATATTAAAAAGAAATAACACAAAAAAGAAGGATTATCATACTTTACCAATTGGACTTATCAAAAATAAAATCATACTTCTGCAATTTGTTGTTATCATGTTCAAAATTATTTTTATGATTTCATCTTTTTGTGCTTATACTTTCAAAATGAATAATTTAATTAAACATTTGTACTACTAAATTTCAATTTTATCAAAAGCATCTAATTCTATAGCTGACATGCAAGGTATAGAGCAATGGGAGCAAAAAATACACAATGAACGCCTATCAATTTCTATATTTAGTATATGGATGTTTGATAGGTGGTAAAAAAGTTAGGTCTCTAGACTCATACTTTTTTTCTTTTTTTGGAATACGGTTTGGTGGGAAATGAGTATGTTCAAACTTGTCGTGCTTTCTCTTTCAAGAGAGCCAATTGGTTAATTTTCATACAGTGGCTCAGGTGGTGAACTTTTTGAAGTCTCCATAAGTTTGTTACAAGCCTTGTTTATTGTAGAACATTTTCTCTGGAGTGTGGTGTTGAACCTGGAGTTGCTTAAGCTGTAGGTTTGAACTTTATTCTCTCCCTCCACTCCTTCCCCCAAAAATGTTGCATTTGATGTAGGTTGGGTCTCGTTTTTCATTCTATGTTTGTCTTACATTTGGTTTTCAATATTATAGCAAAAATAAAGCCTTAGACCCAAGTTTTTGGGGTCGGTTGTGGATCCTCACCTGATTATTTAGAGTCAGCCACATGTATTTTTCTCCATTCTATTCTATTTGAAGTCATACCTCTTTGTTACGTCCTTAATTGATGTCATTTTTTTACTACTTCTATTAATGTTATTTTTCTCTCTACCTTTTTCCGTTCTCTCAACTTGAATTGATTCACTATTTCTTACTAGTGCATAAGTTGCTCTCCTTTAAAATGACAAAGTCATCTCAAGCGGCTCTCTCACATCATCCAATTAATCTATTTTTATGGGTTTTCAATGAATCTATTTAAATTTTTTTAATTTTTTTTTCCAATAAATCTGTTATATTTATTAAACTGTCTTGTAATATTGAAGTGTGACATTAGCATTGATTTAGATTTCATCTTTTGTATTGTGTTCTTTGAACTGGTCACTACTTGGTGAGAGCCTATGGAAGTTTTCAGTCAGTAAAAGTTTGTATTTTTTCCAGACGGATGGGAATGTCTCTGTCCTCTCTTACATTTAAGGGTTCTATTAATGAAGCGATTCTAGAAGCCAAAAAGCAGAAGAAACTATTTGTTGTCTATATTTCAGGTAAATGCTTCTTTCATATGATTTCTAATATTTTGGTTTCATGGATGCGACACTCTATTTATTGCAGTGTCATGCTCTGGTGATACATTGAATGGTCTTCATTGCGAGAGCTTCTTATTATGTGTACAGAAGAATGGAGAAGACAGCATTGAGTTTAATTTGATTATAATAATTATAATTCTGTCTAAGCAAACCGTGTTTAAAAGCTTTTTGTGCCTTTTTATTTAGAATATTGTTATGTTAATTATATATTCTTGGTCAAAATATTGTTTTTGTCCTTAAAGTTTGAATGATTTTTTTTTAAATCCCTAAACTTTAAAAGGTTCATTTTTTAATCCTAAACATTGTAATGAGTTTATTTATTTATTTAATAGTTTATGAGCAAAAAGAGGGACAAACAAAGAACTTTTTTAATAGTTTAGGAATGAAAAAGAACTTTTTTAATTTTTATTTTAAGTTTGAAGACTGAAACTGAAATTTTCAATAGGTTAAGGATGAAGAACAATTTTTTTAAAATGTTATCTGTACTTTAGAATTGCATATATAAATGTACTTTGTTACCGTCAAGTATTTTTGATTGGTTAATGTTTTCAGGTGAAGATGTAGAGTCCAGTCGTTTAGAAGAATCCACATGGACAGACTCAAATGTTTGTTTTATTTCTCTTTTTAGTGATTTTTAATTGGTTAGAGTTTTCCCCAGTTCCTTTAATAAGATTTGTTTCTTATGTTCAAATGCTTCATACAGGTGGCAGAGTCACTAGCAAAGTACTGTATTTTTTTGCATATCCCTGGAGGAAGCGTTGATGCTGCACACTTTTCTGCATTATGTATCCTGCTGGAAGATGATAAATCTTGCTTTCCTTTAAGTTTCTCTTTTCAGCTATTGCATTCTTTAGAGTATGTTAATAAGAGTGTTCAAAATGATAATCTGACATTGAGCTACGAGAATAATATATCTGGCTTAAGAATGTTATTGTTATAGGTTTTTTATTTATTTTTATTTATTTATTTATTTTTTAATAATTTTAGCTGCGTTTTCATTGTTAGATAACTGGATACTCACACTTGCCACTGTGTGTATCTTTACTCATTTTCATGGTATTTTTGTGTTAAAAAATGTTCACCTAGAGATGAGCAATCAATCTTTCAAATTTGCATTACCTCTATCAGCGCATCATGTGTAGTAGGTGGGGACCACAGCCAGAGCATTTCAAGATTATTGCCAAAGTAATTTTAAGTGTACAAATGATATCTTTGGTGAAATAACAAGCACTAAACCATCTTATTGTAACTGCCATCATCAACAAAGAAATTTCTTCTTTACTCATTGGAATTTAGATTTATTTCATACTTCTAGAAGTCCTTTTGCTTTCTGATGTTTCTAGATTCTCTTTCTTCTTGTACATAATTTATTTTTCCTTTGTTGTTTGTACATATTTTTAACGAAGTAGCATTTTCTCAATAATTTTTTTTCTTACCTATCAAAAGGAAGAAAATAGATTCATTTGATACTTTTTTTTTTTTTTCAATTTCTTCATAGATGTGTAATGGAAAAATATAAAGACTCATGTTAAGATCTCCATATAGATTTTTATTGACCTAGAAAGGCATATGATAGGGTTCTTAGAAAGGTTATATGATGGGTTTTATGGGGAAAAAGTTTCTCTAAAGTATATTAAGTTGATTAAGGATATGTAGGACGTGGTTGTAACTAGCGTGAGAACATGAGGAGGCATCATGCCAGTGAGATCTAGCTCTAGTAACACCTCCTCACCTTATAAGTGTTAGGTTGAGAGTGAGGTCTTAAGTTCGAGATCCATCGGTTGCATGTAAACTTACCAAGAAAAATATAAATAAATCAAGTGAAGGCATCACAAGTGAATTTCCTATCACTATATGTTTGCATCAATGATTAGCATTAAGTTCATATCTCTTAGCACTAGTGATGAATGAGTTCACTAAATCAATTTAAGATGAAGTCCTTGGTACATATTTTTGCATATGATATAATTTTAGTGGATGAAATTAGATGTAGAGTTAATGTCAAGATTGAAATTTGATCAATGCTTTCAAATAAGTACTTTCAAATAAATAAAACTAGAATAGAGTACCTGGAATGTAATTTTAATAAGAATAGAAATAAAGAAGAGGCTACAAGGCTTGATGGTGAAGAGATATCTAAGAGTGAGAGCTTTCAATACCTTGATCAATAATTCAAAAAAGATTAGAGAGCTTGAAGAGGATATGAAACATATGATAGTAGCAGTGTGGATGAAGTGGAGAAGTGTATCAAGAATGTTGTGTGATCGTAAAATATTTCTGCACCTATTAAGTTAAAGGTAAAATTTTATAGGACTACTATAAGACTAACTATGATCTGTGGTTTGAATGTTGGGCTGGTAAAATCAACTTGTTCTTAAAATGAGTGTAATTGAAATGAGGATGCTAATATTGATAGGTGGATATATAAGAAAAGATAGGATTCCAAATGATAGGATTTGCTAAAAATAGTGGTGGCCCAACTTGATGAAAAGATGAGTGAGGGCCAGTTGAGATGGTTTGATCATGAGTAGATTGGAGCAATTAATATATTATTGAGAATGAGGGAGTTTGTTTTTGATAATTCGATAGTTACAACAATGGGGCAAGGGAGCATGTTGTGCCATTGAACTACAAAGCTCTTGATAAAAAAAAAAAAAAAAAAAAGTGAATTGATTCAAGTTGAAGGAAAGAAAAGAGATACATGAAGACTTAAGATAACATTAGTGGAAGTAGTAAAAAGGTCATGTTAATTAAGGAGGTAATAGGGAGTTTGACTTTCAATAGAATAAAATGGCAGAAAAGAATGCATGTGGCCAACTAGTATGTTAAGGATCCAAAGTGGACCCCAACATTTTGGGACTAAGAATTGGTTGTTCTTGTTGTATTTACTAATATTTACTTGCAACCAGTATATGTCTGCTCAAATATTTTCTCTTTCGGTTATATGGTCACCAACTAGTAGAAATGTGAAATTACTAGCTAAGCTCAACTTTTAAGATTGCATAAATGCTCTTTTGCTTTGTTTATTTGCTAAACTAACCAAACTTGTTTTATTGTTGGTGAAATCAAATTCCAAAATTGGTGTCTCAAAAATTTCACAATCATTTCTATTACCTATAAAAATAATCAATATTATTTCATCAATATGTTCTAATAATTGCCACAACAATTATTTAAACATTTTTTCATTTTATTGTGCTAACTTCTAAGTATTTTCACTGTTCTCACGTTCTAATCCCAAACACATCCACCTTCCTGCCTCTATAGAGAGAATGGGGCATCACGGCTCAATTAATTCCTTAACGTGTAATTTCTACTTGCCTTTTATCTTCTTTGAATTCATGTTACATTTCAGCTGTGAAGCAGCTAGTTGTCAATGAGTTGGTCCCATAACATCCTATTTTGTGTGTATGTCAATCTGGGCCATCTTGATGCCAGCATTGTTATTCTTTTATTTTACCTAGTAAAATTGTATCTTTTTTATATTTTAATTTTTCACCAATTTTTTATGAAATCAAGCACACATCCTTGCATCAATCTGTTACAGATCCTCAGAAATCTATTCCTTGCATAACAGCTATTGGATTCAATGGTGTACAAGTTTGGCAAAATGGTATGATGTTTATATCTAAAAATGCAAACTTTGTTTCAGGTTAAAATATATTACCTGTAACCAAGAACTTAGTATTTGGTTATTTCTTCCTGAATAAATTTACAGAGGGTTTTGTTGATGCTGAAGATCTGGCATCCAGTTTAGAGAAGGCATGGTTGAGTCTTCATGTACAGGTATGTAGTTCATTTTACTCATCATTACTCATTACTTGCAAGTGCCCATTTTCTTTTCTGGGTTTGCTGCTCCCAAGCCTCGTGCACTTACTTTGATGACACACCATGTTTGAGGAGCTGATCTCTGTTTGGGCCTGGTTCTGACCAAGTTGTGGAAATGGCAAGGGAAAAAGGTTAAAAACATCTTGGTTGTGTATAATATAGACGCTGCTGCTGTAGTTTTTGACACTGATCCTCTAAAAATGCTGTGTTGATAAAAGCATGCTTTAAGTGCAAAACACCAACCCTTAATAATTTTTTGCACCAAAAGTGAACCACCTTTGGAAAAGCGTGCTATAAGTATGCTTTTTGAGCATTTTCAATAAGAGCAAAGAGAAAAAAATGCACTTTATATATATATATATATATATATATTTCTTATAATGAATCACTTATTAAATTATCAATTAGATCTTAATGTCTTATATAGAAAAAAAGATATTATTGCTATTAAAATGGATCTTTGATTTGTATTTCTTTTTGGTTTTAAATCAGAAAATGGACCTTCTATTTGCCATACAAAGATCATATTTATGGTGTTATACAATATACATAAGCAAGCCTCTCAATCCCTCATCCAATTTTGGTTGAAGTGCTAAGTGTACCTAAAAGCGCAGAGCCTTTAGCACTTTTGCTTCTGAAGCAAAGCACATTTGAGAAAATATTCCTAAGGAAGACTTGTTTTTTGGAGCTTTAGCGCTTCTAAAGTGAAATGCATTTGAGAAAGTGTACCTAAGGAAGGTGCACCTTTTGGAGCTTTAGTGTTTCTAAAGTGAAACACATTTGAGAAAGTGTATGTAAGGAAGGCATGCTTTTTGGAGCTTTAGAGCCGTTATGGGTTATAGTTTGGAGGATTGGTGTATCTAGTGTCATAGTTTGGAGGATTGGTTTATCTAGGGTTTTAGTCTGGAGGATTGGTGTATCTAGGGTTTATAAATTTTTAAAAGAAGGGTTTTGTAGGGAATAGAAAAGATAGATTTAGTGCTGAAAAGAGGAAAAAAGACATGGAAATTGAATTTCTAGAATCTGTGAACAGTATGCATGAGCAGTGTTCTTGCGAGTCCTATTCGAGTGGATGGCAATTCTGCCATGTCATTCTTATTCTTCTCTTTTCGAGCTTATTCATTGCTGTAATCTTGCTTGAGAGTGTTTTGCAGTAAACAGATTGTGTACTGCAAGGCATCCTTATTCGATTTTCAAATAGAAGTTTTACTTATCAAAGAAGTATGCACGAACAATGTGCGTGAACAGTATTGTTAATAGTACCACAAGAAAGAGAAGAAACAAAAAGAGAAGAGGAAGTGAGGAAAAAGAAGTTAAAGACCAATTAGGCCGTTGTGCTTCAATATTCAAAATAGTCAATATTGATCAACTTCATCTATTCTTTGAGTACATTAAGCATAAATATATAGTTCTCAAAAAATATATATATACAAGGAATCTTTTTTGTACTGGTAGTATTAAGACTCTTAGTTTGATTATTAATCTTAAAACCTAATAAAAGACTAGTTTAGACTCCTAGAAAATAAAATCTAAGAAACTTAAGATCTGCTAGAAAACTTTAGATCCAACTAAACTAAAAAAATACCCTTAATTCACGGGGGTTGTGGAAATTACAATTTGCCCTTGATTTCAAAATTACCATAACATTTTGCCCAAATTAAAAATGGTTTCAACCTTTGGACATATGTAATTAGACATTTAAAGCCATGTGATTTTTACTTCAATTAAATTTCACAGATGGATCCATTCATATATGAGTGACTAAATTTTACATTGGCTGTAAACCTACCACGCATTACAAAATTTAAGAAGTCAATCTCTTCACCACACAGCACTAGATAGAAGATTCCAAAGCAAAATGCAAAGTTTCACTTTTCACTTTATGACATACATTCTCTCTCCTCTACTTCACCCAATGGATAATTCCTTCTTTTTTTCCGACTTTGGAGTTGTTGCTAAATCCAAACCCTCCTTTTTTTTCTTTCTTAGGCTTTCTAATTTCTCTCAAAACCTATAGCTAATTTAACCCCTTTTCTTTAAAAAAAAATGGTAACTCATTAGAAAAAAGAGAGTATGATTTATATTTTGGCTATCAAATATCATGGTTAACTATATTTGGTAAAGCACAAGAGAATTATGTGAAATGTTTTATTTCAATTTTATATGATGAGTGTCAGGGTTGTTCATGTTGTGTTGAAGTTGAGGTATTCTACTATATAGGTCAACCAAAACCCCAATCTTCAATGGTTGTGTCGAAATCCCTTATTTCTAACATGACCCAATTATTAAGTGAGTTGACATGATGCAACCATCATAACTTGCTTAAATGAACTTGGTCATTTCAAGTTGATTGGAGGTAACGCATAGAATTGACCAATTTATTAATTATGTCAAAGTCAGTTGACAAACATATTTGCAATAAACATTAAGCCTCAAAAAATCTTGTCGTGTTTCAGAGTTGTATCAAATATTACCATCCCTAATTAGTTGATCACTTGATTTTCATGAGGTCCAAATAAATTGAAAAAAAAATTATAATATAAATAATATAAAATATTATAATATAAAGGGTGCTCGTCACATGGGAAATCCTTTGATCAAACGACTTAGAAATCAAAGAGGAAGATATAGGAAGGTCTGTTAGGTAATTTTTTTCAAATTTATTACATTTTATTTAAAATATACGGTTTAACTTCAACAATTAGGCTCGTGCTTGTGCTTTGCACTTAAGTTCCAAGAGGCCATTGTGCTTGGGTGCACTTTACTCTTTTACCATCAATTCCTTTATTAAAATTCTAGAAGAAGACATTAAAAAGGGCAGAACTTATATACAATTCCTTATATATTGTTACTTAGGTTCCCCGCTTAAAATTCTACCACTTGTCTAAATGAATAACTAAACAAACGGGGGTTTAACGCTGTTCTCTATTTTTTTTTCCCCCTCTTGCGCCTGTGAGAAAATCCGACCGCAGATCTCTCAAACTTCTCCCAAACAATATCAGAAAATAAAATCTGGCTTCAGAAGGAGAAGCCCGGAATGATCTTCTCCATTAATCCCATTATTTTCATTAGAAGATTAATTGATCTGTTCATACTTTGTATGCTAGACAGATGGCTTTTTTTTAAAAAAAAAAAAAAAGAAGAAGAAGAAGAGAGAGAAGAAGAAGAAGAAGACTGCCATAGCAACATACTGCTTGGATAAATCTAATCCTCGTAAGTTCGGAACAAATAGCCATTAGAACAGTAATAGCTATGTCACATTCATTCCCAATAAACACCAATTAGAGAAAAAAAAGGGGGCAAAACTACCCTCCCCCATCAAAACCTACTCTGCTACAACTCCACCCAAACGCAATCCTCTACATGCTGCAACCACCTCTATAATCTCCTTTGCGTCATCATTCTCTCCAGGTTAGACCCAAGTGATTGTGTGTGAGAAATCAGATCTGAAGCCAATGGCTTTTCCCACAGACCAGGGAAAGAAAAATACAACAGAAAGTTATGGTACTTAAATGGTTTATGTTTGGTTATTCACTTAGACAAGTGGCAGATTTTTAAGAAAGGAACCTAAGGAACAGTATATGAGGAATTGTATCTCGGTTTTTCCCCATTAAAAATATCTATAAGGAAAAAAAGTCACTCCCTACCATTCTAGTGCTTTTTTATCTTTGCCTTTTAGGTATATTTTGAATTTTGATTCAATTATGTATTTTCATTTTGATCATTGCAATCAAATATCAAGGTTGTGTATATTTTATAAAGTACAAATGAATTATATTAAATGTTATATTTTAATTCTATATGATTTGTTGGCCACTTGGTTGTCATATTTTCCAATTAATAGTTGTTTTCTTTTGTTTTTTGGAAATGTGCTCTTTACTTCAATCAAGTAAGCACTTATGATTTGCACTTTGCGTGTAGGCTCTAGGAGGCCTTTTTGCTTAAGTGCACCTCATGCTTTGAACAACACTATTCTGATGTGCCATGTCATGCGAACTTTCCCTCACTGAATACTTCCCTTTATAAATTGATTTTATACACCTTCCAAGACCAACTTACTTACATTTATACTTTTGAAGTCACGGTTATGGCTGATAACTCAGAATATAATCTCTACTTTTCGCACATGAAACCAAATCCCTTCTTTTTCTTCTTATTGCTGATAATAATACTGTAACAATTTTCAACTAATCCCAGTGAAAGGCCTGATGCCATTAATGGGCACCTGAGAGTGACCAGGCTTATGAACCTCTGTAGTGTTTTTACCATGACAAGTTCATATGTGATGGTGAATTGCAGGAAACAACCGTAACTTTCCTGACTGCAACACTTGCTTCAAAGAACTCTGGAGCATCTACTTCTGTTTCTAATATTGCCTCATCTGTTGAGCAAAGTTCTTCAAGTACAGTTGTTCCATCACCTCTAACAGATGGGCATGTGCAGTCTGAAGAGGCTAAGCCAGTGGTTATCTCTGAGGTCATAGTAGAAAAGAAAGACCACGAATGCATAGTTGAGGTAACTATAACCGGAAGTTGTTGCCTCTTTGATCTTTTATATTTATTAACTGCAATCGCATTACATGTTAGTCCTTACATTCATCTACATGGACAGGAGAAAAATACTGAATTGGATGACAAGAAATCTTCAAGATCATATGATGCCAGCGAGTCAAACAGTGTTTTGGATGGACAGTCCACGTCCACTGAAGTAACTAAAGGTTCTTCTGGTCCTGTACTGGCCAATGTAGAAAACTTTAGAGCTTATGATAACTCTTCCAGTGCCGAAGTTGGTTCTCCTGCCCCAGAAAACATCAATGATAATGGTTCAGGGTTTCCTGGAGGAAGTGCAAAATTGGTTGATACTGAAGTAAAAGAAGCTGAACAAGATGAAAAGGCTGAAGCTGTAAATGATAAGCAGGCTTCTGCATTGGATGACTTTGTAAGAGATGATAAATCAAGTGATGTCCATTTAAATATCCGATTGCCCAGTGGTGTTAGCCTGCAAGAGAAGTTTTCTGTTACCAGCACTTTGAGAATGGTGAAAGAGTATGTTGATGAAAACCAACAAATTGGGCTTGGCACATATGATCTCGCAATTCCTTATCCCCGCAAAGTTTTTAGTGGTCAAGGTATGAGTGTCTAATCATTCTTGGGTAAAAATATGGGAGGGGGGCAAAAGTTAGTTACTACAACTAACTATAAAGTTCACATCAATATGGTCCCTGCTTTTTTAATTGGGTCAATTTAGGCCTTGAAGTTGCACATCATGGTCAATGTGGCCTTCTATTTCTTTTTTGAAGTTTGAACCAAGGACCTCCTACGTTAATACCACGATAAATTATCGATTGTCCCAAAAGCTTAAGCTATTAGGAAATGATGAATTTGATTATTTAATCTTAACATCTATTAAAGGAGAGCCCAGGTCTGGTATTGTTGCAGGAATGTGAAATTAAATTCCCCTCCTCCCCACCCCCCCTTCTACACCTTGCAGCAAAGGTCTAAATCTTTCCTTCCTCGTCCAAAGTTTAACAACCTAGAATTTAAGATCAAAGAAATGGAGAAAGAACAAGAAGGAAACAGAGAAGATGAAGCCCAAGGTTATCAATTTGGCCTTGCCCTAGCCAGTGCTGCTCCTTAATTTTAATTCTTTTAGGGACACCGACTCTTTAATTTTAATTCTTTTTTCTGTCATTTATTTTGTTGGGTTTATTCACTTATAAACTTTGTTATATTCCTGATTCTCTGCAAGCTGTACTAAGAACTTATTTACTTTTCCTTCTTTTATTTATTTTTTATTTTTTAAATTCCTCAACGAATCTGAAGTGGACATTGTTTTAATTCATTTCTGTTTTTTATTTTAATTGATTCCTATGACAAGTTTCAGATGGGCCTTGGGTAGATTTTATTTGTTCTTTTATTTTGGTTTTAGAGTTCTTGGGATATTTCGTAATTCCAATGAACCTAATCTTTTGGTCTCCCTCCCATTCTTCCATTTCTTTGGCATCCTCCTTACCATACACACAAAATAAAAATAAAAAGAAATAAGAAGGGGAACAAAAACAAACACAAAACAATAAATCACTAAAATTTTAGGAAAAATGAGGTTTACACAATTTTCGAAAGTAGAAAAGTAAATTATTGACAGACACCCACTCACTTGCGAATTGGCTGAGGTGTGATGCATGAAGACTAAGAAGGACAAGCTTAATAAGAATAGAAATCCCATTACTATGGCGGAGGCTACCTCAATCATGGCTAGAGTGAAGGCCTGGTATCAGACAATGATCTCTAGTGATTCCACTGTGTTTTAATTTTCCTCAAGTGCTTTCTTTGTTAATGATGTTGTTTACTCATTCAATGATAATGTTATTATTGTTTGTGGCAGTGTCAAGAATGATCTTTCCGTTGTGTTCTTCTTAGTTTAATATGTTGATACATACAACATTGTGAATAAATCATTGATATTTTGATTACTTTCATTTGTTGCAGATTTGAGCAAATCATTGTCAGAGTTGGGCCTACTTAATAGACAAGCCCTGATAGTGGTTCCACATAATAGAGCTACAGGTTATCATGGAGAAGCATCTTCGTCCTCTTACCAAACAAATTTTACTAGTGCTGATTCTTCAAATGGAACTAATGGGGGATATTTTGCATATGTGAGGAGGATTTTATCTTACATGAATCCTTTCTCTTATCTTGGTGGTGGTGCCAGCTCATCGAGTTCTGGACACGAATCTCAAAATGGCATATGGAAATATAGTGAGTTTCTTTACCTATAACTAAAAAAGCAATATAGTGAGTTTCCTTTCCTTGCTCTCTCAATTATATGCATTGAGTTTTAAGATCTAGGGTCAAGGAATATTTATTTATTGGATGCTAGTGTTGTATGAAGCCACAAATAAATTATTTGCCATTTTCCCAAATTTTCATATATTTAGGTAAGAAAGAAACAAATAAATATTTTTGACAGGGAATGGCCCACCTTCGAACAATGTTTTATGCATGGACTGTAGATGAGGTGGTAGTGGGATTGTCTATGCTATGTGCATAATCTTTTCCATCTGCACGCTTCTCCTACTGCTATGAACTAGTTAGCTAGGTATCTAACATCTGGTACAAAGACCCATTATCTATGAGGATGGCGTACCATTTAAAAAAAAAGAGTAAATGAAATGTGGGCAAGGAGAAAATGGAATGAGCTATATTGGCTACTGTGAAATAGCTTCTTGTGTATCTAACAAATCTCCATTCCCTACCAGGAATGCCCACTGTTTAAGAAAAGTTTGTTAATGAAATGTAGATGAGGAATTGATGGAATGAGCATCTTTTCTCATTTTTTGTTTGTTTGAGAGAGGGGTGGGTGGAGGGATATTGCATCTTCCTCATTCTTTATATGTATTTAACATGCTGGTACAAATCCCCACTCCATATGTTTCTTTCATTGTCCGTAACATTTTGGATTCCTAGTTTGGATTATTTTCTCTGAACCTATTGAAGTCTATTGGAATGAAAGCTTCTTGATTATTGTTTATTAAATTATAATATTATAAAATAAAAAGTTCTCAAGCTTGGGAGCATAGCCTCAAGGATAAAAATGTTGAGCCTAGGCTCAACTTAAGCTTGTTATGGAATTGATATGGGCTTGAGAAAAAAAATCTTAAAAAAGTATTGAAGAATTCAGCTTATAGCTCGGTTCATTTACAACATATATTTATATGGAAAATAATACTTTAATATTTTTTTATTTTTAGGTGCAATTTATTTTGTCTTCCCCCCCACCCCACCCCCCCCCAAAAAAAAATAATTTGGTATACATTTATAAAGCTTGTTTGCAGGATTAAGCTTGAGCTTTGTGATTGGCTTGATAGCTTGACTAATGAAACAAGTCCAGCTGAGCTGTGCTCAAGCTCTTTGAATTTTTATCAAGCCCAAGCTCAAACTTTTATGAGTTTGAGCTGAGCTTTGAACTCCCTATAAATTTTGCGAAGCTAAGTTCAAACATTCAAGACTTGGCTCTGCGTGGTGTGATTACAGTCTAATATATTACCTGCAGTGATGTAAAAAATCAGCCTTCCTGAGCTCAAGACAAGCTCGAGCTGAACTTTGAACATCCTATTATTCTTGCCTTTCTAATTTTAAACATTCAATTCTGGGCTCTGCTTGGCTTGATCTCAGTCTGATATATTACCCACATAGATGTAAACTCCTTTGGTTCCTCTTTTCCCCCCTTTGATTTGTATTTCTGGAAATACTCTTTTAAGACTGACCTATTCTATTTCAGAGCTATTACTGGAAATACTCTTTTTTTCCCCCTTTGCTTTCATGTTACATATATCAACCTATTCTGTTTCACTATTTGTCATTATAGGCCTAAACTCACTCGTTAGAATAACTTGCTCTCCTTACCTATTCTGTCTATGCTATTGCAGGTCCAAATCCTACACATCGGAATAATTTAGCTGGAACTGAGAGGTCCTACTTGCAGAATTCTGCAAACCAAAGCACTTCTGCAACTGGAAGAGATGATGATGGCAAAAAGAGGCAACCAACAACATCCCATTTTGGGAGCAACATTCATACACTAAAGCATGATGAAGATGATGGCCGGTTTAGTGACAGAAATGCCTTCTGGAATGGTAATTCCACACAATATGGTGGTGACAATGATGGCAAATAAGGTCTTGAGGCATAACCCACTGGCAATGCTTTGAGTTTTTCCTTTGCATTTGAGTTCAGTCATCTTCATTGCTTGTCCCTTTTTAAAAGCTTTTTTAACTAAAAACTTTAGTTTATATTCAATATAGAATAATGTAGATATTACCTACTATAAAGCCAGTAAATTTATAGCATCTTATGTAAGATAATATCTTGACATCTCATCACTTAACTTGTAATATGTAGTTATTTAATGCCTATATGTGAATGGTAAACGGAAGAATAAATCCAATGAGGCCATTGAAATGTTTTTTTTTTTTTTTACTAGATCTGTGTATGCTCTCTGTTCATACTTAAAACATGCTTCCGTGTATTATTGAGAAATGGAATTGCAAAGAATTTCATTGTCTGTCACGAAATGTGCTAAATCTAGTGTTATTGCCTTACCATGGAGAATATATATATACACATTACTACCTATCCACATTATGTATTCTTTTAAGCTTATATATTACTGTGGATTTAATGTAGAAGTTGTACTATCATTTTGTTGAGATTGTGACTGGAAACAACTTCAGGGCGATGACTTTTGCTTCTCGGTTGAACTTATATACCTGTTTGAATTCAATTCGTATTTAGTTGAGAATGTCTCTGATGCTGGCTACACTCCTCGGTTTGCATATTATCTACCAAAATAAGGAGCAAGAGTAGTTTGTAACTATGTATTTTGAAGATGGTATTTTTATTGCCATCATTGTGAGGCGATTACTTTGTGCGAGAGATGAAGGGCAATTCTTGAATGGGTTCACCTTATATTTTGTGAGAGACGCGAGGCAATACTTTAATGGGGGGTGGCCGTATGTCTAACCTATCCAATGGCTCTTCGTGCATATTTAACCCAAGTATTTCCAATAGCCTCTCTAAACCCATTTTTCTCTCTAATTTGGATAGTAAATCTACAAAAGCTAGCTCCAACAGTTTCTCTATTTAACCGAGTCCTTTTTTTGGGAGAGCTACAGTGACTCTCCACACATTAAGAGCAATTGTAGCTCTATTAACACATTTTTTTTTATACTAAAACATTTAACTTATCTCCATATTGAATAAAATATTCAGCCATCTCTCTCCATCTTATTTCCTCTGTCTCGCTCTGATGTTTCTCTTCTCATCAAGTACAAGACCAACTATGTCCTATTTGTTTTTAGTTTTTACCTAGGGTTAAACCAAAAACGAAAGCCAAAAAATATACAGGGAGAAATCAATATAGATGATTGTGGCGATGGATTTGGGAAGTGGAGGGCGATATCAATCTAGATGACTGTGGTGGTGGATTTGGGCAGTGGAGTGCAGTTTAAGGGGTGGTCGACCCAATCTTGGTAACTAATCACACATTAGAAATCCCAAGGCTTCTATGCCGCTTCATTCACTTTATTTCATCTCCAACACATGGTCACTAGCCCCTATGCTAGCACAAGTTGCGCAAATGAATTAGGGCAAACGCTCACACACTTGAGAATGAGAGCCCACACAAAGAGTCAAGAATCGCCATACATTGGTGGTCAAATTGAGACTTGGATCTAACACACTTAACTTAAAATATATATTTTTCTATCACACATGGTTAGTTTGAACAACTCTGCAATAAAAAATAACTTTGTTTAGGTGAATGGTTTACTACTATAACGATTTTATCACTTAAGCATTGAATCAATACATTTGCTTGGATCCAAAATCATGGATTTTGAAATCATTAGGTCAATTTATTTGGCTTAAAATTAAATCTCTCATCATAATTTGAAATAACATTCTTTTTCTATAAGTTCTCCTCCCCATAAACACAAGCTTTTGAGTAGTAACTCATGCAAATAAGTTTGATTATATACTTTGTCTATACGCACAAATACCAATTGTTTATTACCAATATTCTCTTTCAATCCGTAATATATAAATAATAAGGCTGACAAAATTGGTGATTGGTGTTTTGAGGAATCCCACTTTGGTTAGATAAAAGGACATCATGCCCCATGCGTACCATATTCCTTACTTTCAAACCCATGCTCCTACATGCAATACTAATGATTCTTTTTGCTTTTTGTCACCTCCAAGTCAGAAGCACTTCTATCAACTAAGCCAAATTTGCTGAAAACTTCAAGACAAAAAGTGGGAAAAAATTACTGTTCACAAATTACTGTTTATGGATTACTGTTCATGGATTACTGTTTACTTTTACTGTTCATGACACTGTTCACTCCGAATTTTGCCTATTTAAGGGGGGCTGTTCCTTAAGTTAGAATCAGGGGTTTTTTTTTGTTAGAATTCTTTCTAGAGAGAGTTTTCCTCCTTAGAAGCCTTCTGTGAGAGAATTCCCTGTTATCTACTACTACCTTGTTCACCTTGTTTCTACTACTACCTTGTTCCTACAAACCTTGTAACTAGGACTAGTTCAAGCTTTGTAATTGTTAATCTGTTTTGAGATCTTGTATTCACTACTACTACTGTAAGTGTTTAACTCTACTTTCAATAAAGAAGTATTTTCAGTTAACTTTATATTCATTATACTACTTGTTGCTACTGCCACCTTGGACGGATTACCGCCATATCGGATGGTTCTAAATTGCTTTCATTTACTTTGAATTATTTTGTTATATATTGCTTGGCCGGTTCTACCGCCTTACATTATTGCTTTCATCTATTTTATTAACACTACTTTCACCATATATTATACTGTGCTTCCGTCTCCATCTCTTCCCTTAAGCTGTGCGTCCCCTTCCCCCTTCATGGTATCAGAGCCACTCTTTTCTGGCTGGTGGTAGCGTTGTTGTGTTTTTGTATCTTGTCTGTGCTTGTTTGACTCTTTGGTGCTCCGTTGTTATGTCCCATTCTTACCGTCGTTGGCGCCACCCTAAGTGTAAAGTGAATTCCTAGAACCTAACTGTAAGGCTCGTTTGAGCCAAGAGAGGGCGTGTAGGGCATGTGTGTGGTATAGGGTTGCTTAGGGTATGTGTTACAAAATGCAACGGTTGTGAGAAAAACATAATAACTGAGTGTTAAAACTAGGATAGTATGGATAGGTTGTGGAGATCCAACTCCTCTATCAGCTCCAGGACTAGTTGTCCTCCTGATATTGTAAATGAAGAAGATCACACTATTGAAGATAATGAGCTTCCAGATTTCAGTAAATGGAACATTCCCAAAGCTGATACCAAAACCATTTACAAAACTAGTTAGGCTGAAACCACTTTTCATCACATTTACAAAGTGAGAACTGTTGAACAAATATTTTCTATTTCGAAAATTCATGAAAAATGTTTCTTGTTTTCCAAAAGAAATATTAATGATTTCATTTCTAAAAAACAAAGTTATTTGCATATTGGTATGGTTCAAGTTGCTATTAAACCACTCACCCGAAAGGGTATCAATTCTTCTGTTCTCATGTGTTTGCGTGATGCTAGATTTAAGCATTTTAAAGACAGCATTCTTGGTATGATTATTGCTTCTTTGTATGATGGTCCTGTTTATTTTAACTGTTATCCTAATCTTACTCTTGCTTTAGATGATCCTAATATTATTAAAGTTTTGACTCTGAATATTGCTTCTTCTGGTTATATCATAGATGAAGGTAGTAAACCTTTTGCTTTGATCTACTGCATTTATTACAGATTGTTGGGTACTCAGTTAAATCCTGGTTGTTTAAATCATAGAGAACCTTCTGGTAAAACTATGTTAATTCAATGTTCTACTCCTGATGCTAAAGTTCAAGTTCCAAAAATGATTCAATGCCAAGATGTCAAACTTCCCACTGAATGGTTGTTGGAACAAGAATCCCCTATTTCTAAACCTGTTTTTGATGAGCTAGATCTCACAAATATTGAACAATATCTTGATGGTACTATTAAAATAAGTTTTCAAAATATTCAACTACCTTTAAGGATTAACGAAGGAAGACATTCCTTTGCTGGATCCGAAAGTATTTCGAAAAGAGATCAAGATCTCAATGATTTTTTACAAAAGAATTTTGAAAAACCTTCTGATTTAAAATTAAAAGGTGTTTCAAGTGATAAATCCCAAATCAGCTCTGTTTACTATTCTACTAAACCTGAATCTTCCTCTCAATATGGCAAACCTGCCAATGAAGATGATGAAGATACTGGATCCATCTGATTCTGATTTTCCTCCTATTGAAAATAATGTTAACCGTTTGAGAGTTTTGACTGTTGTAACTAAAAATTTTGAAATTGATATGGTTTCTTTGTTCAATGAGTTCATGCTTCCAAAAACTAGACCTAAAAGGAAATATTTCCAAAATAATTTTGCTCAGTTTGAAAAAGACCGTGTTAAAAGAAAATGGAAAGAAAAAATGCTTCAATTGAAAAAGCATATTTTGTTTTTTGATTTTCTTAAAAATTATTATGTTTCAAAAGATGAAGCTTCAAAAAATCATTTGAATGTGATAAAGAAATCAAATTTTGTCAAAGATGACAAAACCATTGTCAGGTCTAATCATCCCCCTCTTGACACTATTTTAGTAACTGTTGACAAAACTAATGTTAAAATTACTTCTTTCAAAATTACTGATGATAAAACTCCTATTGTTAGTATTATTGAACAAAACAATTTTACTAATGAGTTTTTGCATGTTATTGGTCAACAGCTTGACCGTATTGAAGAAAAAATTGTTGAAAAAACTGTTTCTATTGAAAAGTCTATTTTTGTAGAAAAACCCGTTTCAGTGAAAACTGAGAAACCTTTGATTAATTTACCCAGCTATGATACAAAATTCAAGTTTAAAACTTCCCAATCTAAAACTCTGGACACTGTTGAAAAAATACTTGCTGATTTAAAAGTTAAAACTGAGGGTACTTCTCCAAGTACTCATGTTGCTCGCACTATTTCGAGAAATGAAAAAGAAATTGTTTCTGATGAAAATACAGATTCTGATACTGTTTCTTTTGTTTCTGTTAAAAAGGTTTTTGATAATGATTTCTTAGAAATTAAAAGATTTGTTAGAAGTTCTTCCAAACTCATGTTTCTTACAAAAAATTGGTATTCAAAACCTACTCCTCCTGATATTCAGTTTGAAGAGAGACCTTTTCAAACTCAATTTTTTGTTTCTGCTGATAAAATTTATGAACGAAATATTGATGGTTTTTCTGAACAAGAAATTATTAACAAAATGGGACATATGTCTATGGTTGGTATTGCTTATCAAAATAATCATGATTTTGATCGACCTGAAATTGTTGACTTGCTTGCTACTGGTTTTTCTGGTACTCTTCGTGGATGGTGGGATTCATATCTCACAAAAGATTCTAGAGACTCTATTAAACATGCTGTTAAAAAGAATGATGAAGGTTTGCCTATTTTTGATGATCGTATTGGTCGAGGTATTCTTGATGGTGTTAATACCTTAATTTATACTATTATCAAACATTTTGCTGGTGCTCCATCTAATGTTTCATCTTGAGTTTCTGATTTACTGAATAATTTGAGATGTCCTACTATGTCTGATTATAGATGGTATCAAGATGTTTTTCTTTCCAGAGTGATGCAGCGAAAAGACTGTTACAAACCTTATTGGAAAGAAAAGTTTATTGACGGTCTGCCTTCTATCTTTGCTCATAAGGTAAAACAAGAATTAATTAGTAAAAATGATTCTATTGATTATGATAATTTAACCTATGGTGATATTTTAAGCACTATTAAAAAACTTTGTATTAATATGTGCAATGATGAAAAACTGTTAAAATATCAGTTAAAAAATAAAAGAAAAGCTAAATATGAAATGGGTAATTTTTGTGAACAATATGGTTTGCCCCCGATTGCTCCTTCTTGACAAAAGGGCAAGAAACATGATAAAAGTCACAAAAAATACAAAACTAATGTTAATGATTTTTATGCTGAAAAGAAAAATGTTTCAAAAAAATATGTTAACCAAAAATCTAGAAAAGGTAAATGTTTCAACTGTGGAAAACCTGGTCATTTTAGTAAAGATTGTAAACAAAAACCTGGTAAGTTGAAAAATAAGTTTAACATGTTAAACATTGGAAATAATGATCAAGAAGAATTATTCAGAATCCTTGAATCAAACAATTTGTCTGATTCCTTGGAAGATGATTTTTCTTCTTCAACTGATTCTTGCTATCAATCTACTGATGAATCTTCTAATTCTCATAATATTAAACTTGGTTGTAGAGATTCATGTTGTAATATTATTAACTTTGTTAATACTCTCACTAGAAGTGAAGAAAATGAAAATTTGTTGATTAAATTGATAAGTCAAATTGAAAACCCTGATTTACAAAAAGATTATTTGGATAAGTTTAAGAAAAACTTGTTAAAAGAAGAAACTAGTAAAAAACTTAAATCAACCATAAGTTTTGAAGAAACTTTGGAAAGATTTAATAAAAAGAAATCCAAAGACTTAACTATTAATGATCTCCAACATGAAATTAATATTGTTAAACAAGAGATAAGTGAATTAAAAAATGACTTTCAAAATATAAAAAGTGATAACCATAATCTTAAACAAGAATTGTTAACGTTTAAAATTGATCAAAATATTGATCAAAATAAATCTGATAATGAACAAGATGAGCACATAGATGGAGATGAATCCAGTCAACAGACTCTTCTTTCTAATAAAGGTAATATTGATGATTCTCATCTTGCTTTTGTTAACAACATATTTCCCCCTAAATGGTTCACAAAAGTAAAAATTGTTGTTTCCAATGATTATTGTTTCACTGTTATTGCTATGATTGATTCTGGTGCTAATAAGAATTGTATTCAGGAAGGATTGATTCCTCCAAAATATTTTGAAAAATCAACTGAAAGAATGGTTTCTGCTAATGGTTCCCAAATGAAGATTAAATATGAATTGAATGATGTTCATATTTGTCATAACAATGTCTGTTTCAAAATACCTTCTGTTCTTGTCAAAAATATGACTGATAAAGTAATTCTTGTTCTGCCTTTTATAAATGCTCTGTATCCTTTTCTTATTGAACATGATGGAATTACTACTGATCCTTTTGGACAAAAAATAAAATTTGAATTTGCTTCCAAGCTTGAAATTGATATTAATAATGCTCTAGACCTATCTTTTTATACATCTGTTCATGAACCAGGGATGAATTTGGAATTCAAAGAAAATTTTGAAGATAATGTTAATAATGCCAAATTATCAACTATTGCCAGTCACTCTAATATTTTAAATGATTCTTTGCAGGAATCAGGTAATGATGCGTGGATAAATACCACTAATAAGTGGGATAATAGTAATATTTATATTTATACCACTAGTAAGTGGATTATTATGGCTCCCTCAGCAGGAAGGAAAAACAAGGGAAAAGCTCCTGTACAGGACTATTCCCAAAGTAAAAGGCTCCCAATAGGACAACGTTTTAAAATGCATGAAGGCGCATCTTCTAGGGTAAAATCCAATAGATCAACATCCCTTTAGGGATTTGTCCCGGCAACGGTGACATATTCCAGTGGTGATATAATAATTGCTTTGCAGGAAGTTTTATCCAAAAGATTACAGTTCCACAATGGAATCTATTCCGGACTTCCTGAACCTATTAAATTTATTCTTGATAATCTTCAAGTCTCCTTTATTGGAAACCACAGTAACCTGTTTAAAAGAACTCTTCAAGCCCTCGAAATTCATCTTGTTAACCTTGCTGTCCAAAATGCGGCTTGTGTAAGATACCATGCCGACCCTATTTCAGAAACTGACCCTATTTCAGAAACTGACCTTATTACAGAAAATACTCCTGTTTCAGAAAATAAGGCTCTTAGGATTCACCTTGAAGCCTACATTGGTCAACTCTTTGGCAAAGAGGATATCCATTCAAAAGATAGAATGACTTTAATGGGAACTGATTATGCTAGATTAAGTATTAAAACCCAATCTCTATTAAGAAGTGTTGTTGCCAACTTGTCAACAGATATACAATCTCGTATTCTAGAAAGCAAGGCAATGTTTGGGTCTATTGACCTATGGTTGAAATATTTCGAAAAACTTGTTACTGCTACTATTTCTGATTCTGATGATGATAATGATAACATCCTTATCCAGCTAGAATGGAGGGAACACTTTGGAAACAGTCTCAGAGTGTATGAGCAAATGCATCCATTTCCAGGACTTCTTGTTAACTATGGGGATGGAACAGAAGATGACAATGTTGATAGAGACCCTAGTTGGCTCTTCCAGATGTTTGAGTTTGGTTTTATCAGGCTCATCAAGTTAACAAGTCATAGTCAAATTAGCCAGTTCCCACAAATAATTCAAGAAGCTGTTAAAAAACTTGCTAGCCCTTTTGTTTCCATCAGATGTTGGAGCACTTTACCAAACTGGGTTCGAGATGATTGGATGGAAGTCCAACCCTCAAAGCATCTCATTCTCATTAATGGTTTTACTCATCAAGGGCAATGGTATAAGGGAAATTCTTTCCTTTCATTCAAAAATCCAATTGCTCTTGCAACATGTTGGAGAAGTTATTTCAATAATCAAATTCTTGATGTTATCCAAGAATTATGGAGAGACTACCATTTCATAGGAAATACAAATAGAATTCATGTTTTTGGTATTAAACCTTATGTCTCTGCTGTCCGTCATCTAGAAAGAGCTGGTTATATTGATCCAAGAATGTTCCTTACAAAAAACCCTGTTGTCAAGCCACTTCTATACTGTGGATTTTGCAACTAGTATGCTACCTACCATGAGCATGAATATGTTAAGGATTCTTCACAAGATGATTGATTTCTCTATTTGTTTGGCCTGCACAGTAGCTAAAAATGTTACAATATTCACGTGCTCTTGTTGAGAAATCACTGTGTTTTCCATGCGTCTGCGATAAAGCCCATGCTCCTACTATGATATTCCTGTACACTTCCATGCGTCTGACAAAATTGGTGATTGGTGTTTTGAGGAATCCCACTTTGGTTAGACAAAAGGACATCATACCCCATGCGTATTATATTCCTTACTTTCAAGCCCATGCTCCTACATGCAACACTAATGATTCTTTTTGCTTTTTGTCACCTCCAAGTCAGAAGCACTTCTATCAACTATGCCAAATTTGCTGAAGACTTCAAGACAAAAAGTGGGAAAAAATTACTGTTCACAAATTACTGTTCATGGATTACTGTTCACGGATTACTGTTCATGACACTGTTCACTCCGAATTTTGCCTATTTAAGGGGGGCTGTCCCTTAAGTTAGAATCAGGAGTTTTTTGTTAGAATTCTTTCTAGAGAGAGTTTTCCTCCTTAGAAGCCTTCTTTGAGAGAATTCTTTGTTATCTACTACTACCTTGTTCACCTTGTTTCTACTACTACCTTATTCCTACAAACCTTGTAACTAGGACTAGTTTAAGCTTTGTAACTGTTAATCTGTTCTGAGATCTTGTGTTCACTACTACTACTGTAAGTGTTTAACTCTACTTTCAATAAAGAAGTGTTTTCAGTTAACTTTATGTTCATTATACTACTTGTTGCTACCGCCACCCTGGACGGATTACCGCTATACCAGACGGTTCTAAATTACTTTTATTTACTTTGAATTATTTTGTTATATATTGCTTAGCTGGTTCTACTGCCTTACATTATTGCTTTCATCTATTTTATTAACACTACTTTCACCATATATTATATTGTGCTTCCGTCTCCATCTCTTCCCTTCAGCTGTGCGTCCCCTTCCCCCTTTATGTTCACAGATTACTGTTCACTTTTACTGTTCATGACACTGTTCACTCCGAATTTTGCCTATTTAAGGGGGGCTGTCCCTTAAGTTAGAATCAGAATTTTCTTGTTAGAATTCTCTATTCTAAGAATTTTATTTAGAGAGAACTTCTTCTAGAGAGAGTTTTCCTCCTTAGAAGCCTTCTTTGAGAAAATTCCTTGTTATCTACTACTACCTTGTTCACCTTGTTCCTACAAACCTTGTAACTAGGACTAGTTCAAGCTTTGTAACTGTTAATCTGTTCTGAGATCTTGTATTCATTATTACTACTGTAAGTGTTTAACTCTACTTTCAATAAAGAAGTATTTTCAGTTAACTTTATGTTCATTATACTACTTGTTGCTACCACCACCTTGGACGGATTACCGCCATACTGGACGGTTCTAAATTGCATTCATTTACTTTGAATTATCTTGTTATATATTGCTTGGCTGGTTCTACCGCCTTATTATTACTTTCATCTATTTTGCTTACACTACTTTCAACATATATATTACTGTGCTTCCATCTCCATCTCTTCCCTTCAGGTGTGCATCCCCTTTCCCCTTTATGGTATCAGAGCCACTCTTTTCTGGCCGGTGGTAGTGTTGTTGTGTCTTTGTATCTTGTTTGTGCTTGTCCGAACCTTTGGTGCTCCGTTGTTGTGTCCCCTTCTTACTATCATTGGCGCCATCCTAGGTGTAAAGTGAATTCCCAGAACCTGACTGTAAGGCACATTTGAGCCAAGAGAGGGCGTGTAGGGCATGTGTGTGGTATAGGGTTGCTTAGGGTATGTGTTACGAAATGCAACGGTTGTGAGAAAAACATGATAACTTAGTGTTAAAACTAGGATAGTACGGATAAGTTGTGGAGATCTAACTCCTCTATCAGCTCTAGGACTGGTTGTCCTCCTGATATTGTAAATGAAGAAGATCACACTGTTGAAGATAATGAGCTTCTTGATTTCTGAAAATGGAACATTCCCAAAGTTGATACTAAAACTATTTACAAAACTAGTTGGGCTGAAACCACTTTTCATCCAATTTACAAAGTGAGAACTGTTGAACAAATATTTTCTATTTCGAAAATTCATGAAAAATGTTGCTTGTTTTCCAAAAGAAATATTAATGATTTCATTGCTAAAAAACAAAGTTATTTGCATATTGGTATGGTTCAAGTTGCTATTAAATCACTCACCTGAAAGGGTGTCAATGCTTCTGTTCTCATGTGTTTGTGTGATGCTAGATTTAAGCATTTTAAAGATAGCATTCTTGGTATGATTACTGCTTCTTTGTATGATGGTCCGGTTTATTTTAATTGTTATCCTGATCTTACTCTTGCTTTAGATGATCCTAATATTATTAAAGCTTTGACTCTGAATATTGCTTCTTCTGGTTATATCATAGATGAAGGTAGTAAACCTTTTGCTTTGATCTACCGCATTTATTACAGATTGTTGGGTACTCAGTTAAATCCTGGTTGTTTAAATCATAGAGAACCTTCTGGTAAAACAATGTTAATTCAATGTTCTACTCCTGATGCTAAAGTTCAAGTTCCAAAAATGATTCAATGGCAAGATGTCAAACTTCCCACTGAATGGTTGTTGGAACAAGAATCCCCTATTTCTAAACCTATTTTTGATGAGCTAG
This sequence comes from Quercus variabilis, assembly GCA_030445155.1. Classification (NCBI taxonomy): domain Eukaryota; kingdom Viridiplantae; phylum Streptophyta; class Magnoliopsida; order Fagales; family Fagaceae; genus Quercus; species Quercus variabilis. Next base: position 45,064,112 of record CP129454.1, read on the forward strand.
ATCTCACAAATATTCAACAATATCTTGATGGTACTGTTAAAATAAGTTTTCAAAATATTCAACCACCTTTGAGGATCAACGAAGGAAGACATTCCTTTACTAGATCTGAAAGTATTTCAAAAAGAGATCAAGATCTCAATGATTTTTTGCAAAAGAATTTTGAAAAACCTTCTTATTTAAAATTAAAAGGTGTTTCAAGTGATAAATCCCAAATCAACTCTGTTTACTATTCTACTAAACCTGAATCTTCCTTTCCATATGGCAAACCTGCCAATGAAGATGATGAAGATACTGGATCTATTTGTCCATCTAATTCTGATTTTCCTCCTATTGAAAATAATGTTAACCGTTTGAGAGTTTTGACTGTTGTAAATGAAAATTTTAAAATTGATATGGTTTCTTTGTTCAATGAGTTCATGCTTCCAAAAACTAGACCTAAAAGGAAATATTTCCAAAATAATTTTGCTCAGTCTGAAAAAGACCGTGTTAAAAGAAAATGGAAAGAAAAAATGCTTCAATTGAAAAAGCATATTTTGTTTTTTGATTTTCTTAAAAATTATTATGTTTCAAAAGATGAAGCTTCAAAAAATCATTTGAATGTGATAAAGAAATCAAATTTTGTCAAAGATGACAAAACCATTGTCAAGTCTAGTCATCCCCCTCTTGACACTATTTCGATAACTGTTGACAAAACTGATGTTAAAGCTACTCCTTTCAAAATTGCTGATGATAAAACTCCTATTGTTAGTATTATTGAACAAAACAATTTTACTAAGGAGTCTTTGCATGTTATTGGTCAACAGCTTGACCGTATTGAAGAAAAAATTGTTGAAAGATCTGCTTCTGTTGAAAAACCTATTTCTATTAAAACTGAGAAGCCTTTGATTAATTTACCTACTTTTGATAACAAATTCAAGTTTAAAACTTCTCAATCCAAAACTTTGGACACTGTTGAAAAAATGCTTGCTGATTTAAAAGTTAAAACTGAAGGTACTTCTACAAGTACTCATGCTGCTTGCACTATTTCAAGAAATGAAAGAAATTGTTTCTGATGAAAATACAGATTTCGATACTGTTTCTTCTGTTTCTGTTAAAAAGGTTTTTGATAATGATTTCCCAAAAATTAAAAGATTTGTTAGAAGTTCTTCCAAACCCATGTTTCTCACAAAAGATTGGTATTCAAAACCTACTCCTCCTGATATCCAGTTTGAAGAAAGACCTTATTAAACTCAATTTTCTGTTTCTGCTGATAAAATTTATGAATGGAATATTGATGGTTTTTCTGAACAAGAAATTATTAACAAAATGGGACATATGTCCATGGTTGGTATTGCTTATCAAAATAATCATGATTTTGATCAACATGAAATTGTTGACTTGCTTGCTATTGGTTTTTCTGGTATTCTTCATGGATGGTGGGATTCATATCTCACAAAAGATTCTAGAGACTCTATTAAACATGCTGTTAAAAAGAATGATGAAGGTTTGCCTATTTTTGATGATCATATTGGTCGAGGTATTCCTGATGGTGCTAAGACCTTGATTTATACTATTATCAAACATTTTGTTGGTGCTCCTTCTAATGTTTCATCTCGAATTTCTAATTTATTGAAAATTTTGAGATGTCCTACTATGTCTAATTATAGATGGTATCAAGATTTTTTTCTTTCTAGAGTAATGCAGCGGAAAGACTATTACAAACCTTATTGGAAAGAAAAGTTTATTGACGGTTTGCCTCCTATCTTTGCTCATAAAGTAAAACAAGAATTAATTAGTAAAAATGATTCTATTGATTATGATAATTTAACCTATGGTGATATTTTAAGCACTATTAAAAAACTTGGTATTAATATGTGCAATGATGAAAAACTGTTAAAATACCACTTAAAAAATAAAAGAAAAACTAAATATGAAATGGGTAATTTTTGTGAACAATATGGTTTGCCCCCGATTGCTCCTTCTCGGCAAAAGGGCAAAAAGCATGATAAAAGTCACAAAAAATACAAAAAATACAAAACTAATTTTAGTGATTTTTATGCTAAAAAGAAAAGTGTTTCGAAAAAATATGTTAACCAAAAACCTGGTCATTTTAGTAAAGATTGTAAACAAAAACCTGGTAAGTTGAAAAACAAGTTTAACATGTTAAACATTGAAAATAATGATCAAGAAGAATTATTCAGAATTCTTGAATCAAACAATTCGTCTAATTCTTTGGAAGATGATTTTTCTTCTTCAACTAATTCTTGCTATCAATCTGCTGATGAATCTTCTGATATTAAACTTGGTTGTAGAAATTCATGTTGTAATGTTCTCACTAGAAGTGAAGAAAAAATTTTGGGAAGATTTAATAAAAAGAAACCGTAAGATTTAACAGTTAATGATTTCCAACATGAAATTAATATTGTTAAACAAGAGATAAGTGAATTAAAACATGTGTTTAAAAATAAAAATGATAAAAATAGTGATCAAAATAAGTCTGATAATGAACAAAATGAGCATAAAGATAGAGATGAATCCTGTCAACAGACTCTTCTTTCTGATAAAGGTAATATTGATAATTCTCAACTTGCTCTTGTTAATAAAACACTTCCTCCGAAATGGTTTACAAAAGTGAGAGTTGTTGTTTCTCATGATTATCATTTCTTTGTTATTGCTATGATTGATTCTGGTGCGGATATAAACTATATCCAAGAAGGATTGATTCCTTCAAAATATTTTGAAAAATCAACTGAGAAATTGGTTTCTGCTAATGGTTCTCATATGAAGATTAAATATGAATTAAACAATGCTCATGTTTGCCATGATAATATATGTTTCAAGATTCCCTCCGTTTTAGTCAAAAATATGACTGATAATTGGTTTGCCTTTTATAAATGCTTTGTATCCTTTTCTTGTTGAACGTGATGGCATTACTATTGACCCTTTTGGTCAAAAAGTAAAAATTCAAATTTGTTTCAAAATCTGAGATTAATACTGATAATGCTTCCAATCTACTTTATGCTAAAATCAAACATCTTAACTTCCTTCAACAAGAAGTTAAATACAAAAAAAATTGCTGAACAACTTTCCAATAAATTGTCGCAGTAAAAAATTGATAATTTTCAAAAATTGTTAGCTGATGATGTTTGCTCTGATATTCCTAATGCCTTTTCGCATAGGAAGAAACATATTGTTGACTTGCTTTATGTTAAATTTTGACGAGAAAAACATTCCCACTAAGGCTCGTCCAATTCAAATGAATGCTGAAACTGTTGAGTTTTGCAAAAAAGAAATCCATGATTTGTTAGAGAAAAAACTTATTAGGAATAGCAAGTCCCCTTGGTCTTGGTCTGCTTTCTATGTTCAAAAGAATGCTGAAATAGAGAGAGGAACTCCTCGTCTAGTTATTAACTATAAACCTTTTAAAAAGGTTTTGGAATGGATCCGGTATCCTATTCCCAACAAGAATGACTTGGTCCATAGATTGTGTGAGGCTGTAGTATTCTCAAAATTTGATATAAAATCAGGATTCTGGCAAATCCAAATTAGTGAGAATGACAGGTACAAAACTGCTTTTACCACTCCTTTTGGACATTATGAGTGGAATATTATGCCTTTCGGTCTTAAGAGTGCCCCCAATGAGTTCCAAAACATTATGAATGATATTTTCAACTCCTTTCGCCACTTCACCATTGTTTATATTGATGATGTTCTTGTTTACTCCAATTCCATTGATGAACACTGGAAATATTTGTATTCGTTTCTAGATACTATTAAAAGAAATGGTCTCATTGTCTCTACTAAGAAAATCAAACTGTTTCAAACAAAAGTTCGTTTCCTTGGCTATGACATCTCTGAAGGACAAATTCGTCCTATTGATAGAGCCATTCAATTTGTTGATAAATTTCCTGATGTTATCACTGATAAAACTCAGCTCCAAAGATTTCTTGGGTCATCAAATTATGTTGCTGATTTCTACAAAGATATGAGAAAACAATGTAAACCTCTCTTTGATCGGTTAAAGAGCAATCCTTCACCTTGGTCTGATGTCCATACCTCTATTGTTAAACAAATCAAGTCTCATGTTAAGACATTGCCATGTCTTGGTATTCCAACTGTTGGTGCTTTCAAAATTGTTGAAACCGATGCCTCTGATATTGGTTATGGTGGTATTTTAAAACAAAGAGTTTCTCCAGAGTCACCTGAACAAATTGTCCGATTCTATTCTGGAATATGGAATAATGCACAGTTAAATTATAGTACTATTAAAAATGAGATTTTATCTATAGTACTATGTATTTCAAAATTTCAAAGTGATTTGTTAAACCAAAGATTTTTGCTACATATTGATTGCAAAAGTGCTAAATATGTTATTGAGAAAGATGTTGAAAATATTGCTTCAAAACATATTTTTGCTAGATGGCAAGCTATTTTAAGTGTTTTTGATTTTGATATTAAATATATTAAAGGATCTCAAAATTCCATCCCTGATTTCCTTACCCATGAATTTCTACAGTGTCCCAATGGCAAGTAGAAGGTCTAAAGACAAGACACCTGCCACTCCTAATCCAACTGTTAAAACAGAACCTGTTTCCTCTTTGGACATTGTTAACCGTTTCACCTCACTAGGTACTATCCCTAAGCCCAATTACTCCTCTGTTCTTGCCTCATGTTATGATCCTTATGCTATTACCCCTGTTAACCGACCTATTACGACTGTTTTCCCAAAAAGCTCCAACATCCCTCAATACATCAAGAAACAATATTTTCAAAACATGTTTTATATTGAACCCAACAGAGCCTCAATTTCTGATCCTCTCAAACTTGCTAAAAGCTATTTTCCTCCAAGATTTCACTGGATCCCTAAGCATAAAGATAAAAATTTGAATTATTATTCTGATCTCTTGCACAATGAGAAATCTATCATTATTAACACCATTTCTGACAAAATTGATACCTCCAAAATTATTTACCACAGTGTTTACATTGTCAATGTTATAACTGAAGAAAAATGGGGTCCTTCCCCCAGTATTACCAGAACAATGTCCTCTTCTCCCATCCCCTATTCCTACTTTGATTACATCAATGCTTGGTCAAGATTTATGCTTCACCAGAATGAAGACATGTCTCATTCCTGGTTTGTTAACTTTGATAAAAATTTCACTGGATCTCTGCCTCTTAGGTTCATCCGTTGGTGGTCTCAACATGGCCCTCTTGATGAAATATTTCTTGAACCATTATTTAATGCTTTTGAATGTTTCAAGAAATTTTATAAGGTTGATGCTCATGGTGCTAAGTTCCCTCCTTGGCTTCACTTTGTTAAACGCTTCAAGATACCTTGGATATTAAAATGGCAGTATCAAAAAGATGGTAATATTCTCTCTAGACATTGGTATGTAAAATGGCGGGGTAAATTCCCTCATGTTTAGAGAATTATTGCTACAGTCTCCAGAGATTCTTCATCCCCGGCTGTTCTCCCCATTGCTAAGGATTGTTCACTTGGTCAATCCCCTATCCTTGAGGCATCTGCTTCCTCTGCTAAATCTGTTAAATCATCAGCCAAACCTAGAAAAGCGAGTTCTCCTTTGGATGAAATCCGCAAGGACCCTGAAGCTCTCAATGCTCTCATCAGAATGTTAAAAGCAAAAAAAGCTAGTTTGGACGATGAACGGTCCTCTAAAGGTTCTGTTACAAAATATCCTTACTACCTTTACAATGAAGAGTGGTTTGGACATGATGAAGATGGTGATGATGACCTAGCACAAAATTGATTAATTCACCCTATTGGTCTGGCCTGCATAATGGCCCAAGATGTTACTGTTTCTTCCCATGCTAAAAATGCTACTCTTGAAAAGAAGATTCTTCATGTTTTCAAGATTGCTCTAATAATGTCCTGAAAAGAAGATTCTTCATGCTTCCAAGACTGCTTTCAATTATTCCGAAGTTCACTTTCGGCATGCGTTTTACTGGCTATTATTTAATTTGACTATTCACCTGTCACTGTTCACTTTTACTTTTCATGACACTGTTCACTCTGAATTTTGCCTATTTAAGGGGGGCTGTCCCTTAAGTTAGAATTAGGAGTTTTTTGTTAGAATTCTTTCTAGAGAGAGTTTTCCTTTTTAGAAGCCTTCTTTGAGAGAATTCCTTGTTATCTACTACTACCTTGTTCACCTTGTTCCTACTACTACCTTGTTCCTACAAACCTTGTAACTAGGACTAGTTCAAGCTTTGTAACTGTTAATCTGTTCTGAGATCTTGTATTCACTACTACTACTGTAAGTGTTTAACTCTACTTTCAATAAAGAAGTATTTTCAGTTAACTATATGTTCATTATACTACTTGTTGCTACCGCTACCTTGGACGGATTACCGCCATACCGGACAGTTCTAAATTGCTTTCGTTTACTTTGAATTATTTTGTTATATACTCAAATAATTTGTTTATCCATTCCCAAACATTAACTTGAAACTTGTGGGACTTACAAAATAGACATGGTTCTTGTGCATTAACATAGAAATTATTTTTTAAATCTTTTGGCCCTAGCCATAAGGCATTACTTAAATTATAAGCTCTCCAATATAAAACTACTTATGCTTATCAAAGGTCAATATCATTCGACAAACTTATTATTATTATTATTATTATTATTTTTTTTTTTTTTTTGAGTTCAAATCAATTTCTAAATAAAATAATGTTTTGATTTCAAAAGGTTTCAAATAATTCTATTATATATAAGGGATAAAAGTTGAATCCTTAAATATCATTATGAATTTAGCATAAAAATAAGATATTTTTCGAAGCAGGAGTGAATCAATGGATAGGATATTTATGAGAAAAAGTTTGATTGGAATGATGGTATTGGTTATCTTTTTACTCATTTGAAGTGAATGCTAAAAGATTTGTGTTTCCTCGTTTTCATATTTGCTATAGAGATGAACTTAATAACTGTCACGATTTCACTAAAGATATTGAATTAGAGAAATTGGGAATGTGCGTTGTACGTAGTTTTGATCACTGCTTGAGCATTCGTAGGCATCATACTGACAATAATTATCAAGCTGCTAAAGCGTGCTTCATTCCTTGCAATGAAGCAAAAGTAAGACTTAACTTTCATTTTGGAATTTGTTTATTTGCTTGTTACGAAAGGTATATTTCCAGGCCCTCTGGTAGTGGATTTAGATCAGGTAATCATCTCCCTCTCTCTCTCTCTCTCTCTCTCTCTCTCAACATATATGTACATGTGCATAAACAATACATCTATGTGTAATCAATACCGTCAATAACCACTCGTTGATACTTGGAACGATCGACCACCTGTTCATAGGCTCAAAGATAAAAAGTTGAGCTTATGCACAACTTAATCTTGTTAATAGGGCTTGAACTTAGAGCTTAAGCTGAGCTTTGAACGTCCTATAAATGAAAGTAATCCAAACAAAATATATATAGGCGTGGCAGAGTAATGGTTAGTCCAAAAACAAGGCCAACAACAGTAACGAATATTAATGACAACGTACATAATAATTAAAATGAAAGTATTCTCCGTAGGATATAGACTAAAAAATGCTCAAACTCCAACTTACGCAACCTTATTACCTTACAATGCCATAAGGCTATGTTGTTTGGAGAATGAGTCAGAATAACTATCCCTTTGTATGAGATTACAGAGAGTTTGGTTCTCGGTATGAGGGAGGGAAAGGCTTTCCTAGTGATGTTTGCTGCCATGAATACTATACTTTCTAAACTCTCCTTTTTTTTTTTTTTTTTGGTTGTCACTTCCCTCCCTTTTTCTCTCTTCTTTCAATCTCAATTCACTATTTTGATTGCGTTACTATGTCCGCATACTCATGGGTACTGTTTCTATTTATACCTCAACTCAACCCAAACTCTTTTTCTTTTTTGACCGGTTCCCCTTTTTTTGGTTCTTGATTGGTTTTTACTAGTTTTTTGCTAGTTTTTACTGGACTGGTTCCATGTTTGGCTTTCGGTTCAACTGGTTGAACTGGCTGATTTGGTCTGGTTTTTAAAAAAATGGTAAGATCCCCTAACAAATCATCAATATATATATATATAAGCAAAGACCTCATGCGAAAGTGCATAAGGTGGCGCTCTAATTTTGCATTTAACCTTTTTTTTTTTTTTACCTCTTTCATTATTATTATTTTTTTTTTATTGTTATCCAAAAGTTTACATTAACTTATTTTACTGTTATCTTATTAATGTCTCATTAATTGACTAAGCTTACACCACACCTTTCTTTATTTTTTATGTCTTTTAGCATATCCATTATTTTAGTATTTAAAAAAAATAATAATAATAATTAAGGACTAACAATAATAACTAACCAAATAAGACCTTGAAGAAAGATAGAGAGACACAAAAATGTTGTAAATTGTTAAATAAAATGCATTGTTTCATTATCTATTACCAAAATAAAATACTTGAGACCGACAACATTTGAAAAAAAGAGAGAGGAATTTAAGGGGTCACCACATCTTTTACACAAGCCTCCCACTACCATCAAGACGCCAAAACCCCTACAGGTAATTTTTTCTTTCTTTTTTATTTTTAAAATTAGGGGCTTAAATATGATTTAAGTTTGGGTAATTTGATTGGATAGTTTTGTTTTTGGTATCTAAGTAGAGATAATATTTGGTGTGCAATGTAAAGTCATATTCTACCATGGTTTAATTTTAAATCATCTATAAGATACATGCATACACACTTGCCCACCTCATGTGTTAATGTGACACACTATCAATGAGTAGAAAATAGTGTGAGAGTTGGGAATACTTTCATTTTATGGTATGATATATGTGAATACAACAAAAATTAGTTGATTTTCATGGTCTCAAAAAAAAAAAAAAAAAAAAAAAAAAAAAAAAAAAGAAAACTTTGGTTTCATATTAAAAAAAAAAAAAATTAATCTTACCTTAAGAATGCTACAAATATGTAGTGAAACTACTAAACTAATTTTTAATATCTCAAAATGTATATGTTTCTTTACTCTAATTTAGTTTTATATATATATATATATATATATATATAATATGTACAACATTATCTAAAATCGTCTTATATTATTAAAAAATTATCTGTGCATCTCACATCAAAAGCTTCATCAACTGCTTTGAAAATTTGATCCAGAGTAGAAATCTTTATCATAAAATTTAGTATTGAATATCTATTCATTCTGCCCGTCATGCCTATATTCTGAAACCAAATTAGGAATAATATCCAATGGTGGAAGAGTCTGGTTAGATGTAGCAGCAAAAGTAATGCCATCAATGTGAGTGATAGGATGTTGGTTAGGAACAGGAATCAGCAGCCGAAGAGTGTTCTCAGATGCATCAATAATCTCATGTTTGCTAGCCACCAGCTGCTTCTTTCTTGGACTATCTAGTTGGGATAGGGATTATGGCTGAACCTTCCTCTTCCTAGAAGTGGTCTTGGCTTGATCATTTATACGTAGCCTGCACAAGCACAATACACACGAGGCAACAACAACATGATCAGAAGACAACCTGGAAAGCACGGATGGGATGCCAGAGGCGCCGCACCCGCGTCGGACGTGGCCCGACGCGGCGACGCGCATCGGACGCCATTGACCGCACGTCTGTGCCATGTTGGACATCGCTGGCCGCGCGTTCATGCTGCGTCGGGCCACGTGGCAATGCCGACGCATGCCGATGCAGCTTGAATCGGCCCGATTCGGGCCGTTTCAGCCGAAACTGCCAAAACGGCCGATTCAGGCTGAAATTTAAAAAAAGAAGGTGCAAAACGTACCGTTTTACTTACCCTAAAACCTAAAACTCCCTCACACTTCTTCTAGAGACTCCAAAACAGCCTCCTCACTCCAACTCCATCGCTCTTTCTCTCTTCTCTGTGCTGTCTGGGCTACGCTTCACTGAACCAGCCACTCAGTCCTGCATTCCAGCCACTTTAGAGTCTGGGTTGTATTTAATTTATGAACATCATGTTTTAGTTATTAAATTTGGTATATGTTTATATAATGTGAAAAAGTATGGTATAAGTTTATATACTTAGCAATATATTAAAAATATAAATAAAAATATTTATAATAATTTTTTAATTGCCGAGTCTCGCCGCACCCGCACCCACCTTTTTCAAAAATTGTCGAGTCCCGCACCCGCACCCGAGTCCCGAAACGCACCCGTGCTTCTTAGAAGACAACTGCAGTATGAAACCATCAACCATCAACATCAAGGGTGAATTCGTGCATATATAATCCAACAGCCATTCTGTGGCGACTAAGGATTCTCATAGTGAAACCAGCACAGCACTTCACCCACGTAGATGGTACGGTTCCAATGAACCTTGCGGTAAAGGAAATAGGTGGGCAATTCATGGTCAGTGGTATTATTATCGGGGACCCATAATCAAATCTTTGTCTTTGGGCTTGGGGGTTAGGGTTAGATGGTTCTTGAAAAACCCTAGTGTCAAATATGAAATTGGGTGTTTTTCAAAATCAAAACTTACGGAAACTAAAATAGTAACAGTAGCAGATACAGATACAGAAACAGAAACATGGGTATGTGTTTGGGTTTCAAAAGCAAAATCTCTCTCTCTCTCTCTCAGGTCAAAAAACACTGTATTTTCTTTCTTTGTTTCAGACCGTGACTGTGGCTGGGTCTGTGTGTGAGAACTAAGAAACCAAGAAGTTTGAATCTATTTATTTGACGAGAGATGCTACGTCTACAACAATTTTACAACATTTTTACAACAAATCACAGGTGGTTAGTTATTATTGGTTCAAATTTGAAACTAATACTAAGATTACTTTTTTGCCCCAATAATAACAACCAGTAACAACCTACCACTTATGATTTGTTGTAAAAATATTGTAAAATTGTTGTAGACATATCATTTCTCTTATTTGACACCACGCCGCTTCTCCGTAACAGCTAACGGTCACTTTTTTCCAAATCCCCAACTGGATTGGATTACACTAGCCCTATCTTTTTCTGGCCCATGCAATCCAGCCCACCTATCATTTCTACTTTACTAATCTACCAATTTGGATTCGGTTTGTGCTCTTTTTTTCCCCCTCTTTTAAATATTAATATGCCTGACATGGTATTGTTATACTGACACATTCAATTTTCATAATATTTTCACAAGAGAAATCATAATAAAATAACAAAATATGTGATTGGGACCAACCACAATTAAAAATAAATGTATTGTGAAAATGATGTAACATCTTATTGTTGCCATCTAGAGTTTGTGAAAACTACTATTGATGGATAAAAAAAATGATATCAATGGTGAGCCTAGTTTAAAACCATTATAACAATTGTCATCTAAAATTTGTTGTGAAAATATTATGTGTATGTAGCATTCTTTGAAATAAATAATAAAATATCAAACGAGTAATACCACAGTTAAAAATAAAGGTATTGTGAAAATGTTATGACATTTAGTTGTGTTTACAAACTTCTTTTTTGGTTTAGTCAAATTAAGTGAGCCAAAATTCACTATTCCACGCACAACTTTCTTGGTCTAGTTTTTTTTTTTTTTTTTTTTTTTAGTGCACAATTTAAAGTGGTAGTCTCAGTGTAAATCAGAAATAATTTGCCATCTAAGATTTGTTGTGAAAATATTGTAAACATAAATAATAAAACATCATACCAAGACTTACCATAGCTAGAAACAAAAGGCATTTTGAAAATGATGTGATATTTTGTTGCGTTCCTATATTTATTTTTTGTTATGGACATAGTATTACTCTAATACTAGTCGCTAACTCATGCTACACACAAGAACCCTAATTAGTAATTATTTGCGTGGTAGACTAAATTAATTCTATAAAATCTTAAATTGATTATGAAAATATACCATTGCATGGATTGCTCCTACCTGACGTGAATTGTGTTACAATTTTTGCTGGAAATATAACAGAATTAGAAGATTTATGGCCTAGAAATTATTGAAACAAATATATATATATATATATATATATATCTGTGTGTGTGCGCGCGCGCACACGTGTGCGTCTACACAATAGAGAAATATAAGAGAAAAATTGGTTATCGTCAAAAGAAAATCCATGGTATAGCCATTGAAATCTACCAAACATGTTCAATTACTGCAAAAACCAATGCACACACACACACACACAAAAAAAAAAAAAAAAAAAAAAAAAAAAGGATGTTAAAATTTCCAAAAAGACAAAAATTAGGTATAGTACCTTAGGTACTGTTTCTTAAGTTTCCCTCTTAAGATTTAGCCATGTGACTATTTAATTAAAAAATACACTTCCATTCCATAAGCAAAAATCTACATGGCATAATCTTCAAAAGGAAACCTAAGTACCAGCACCTAAGTACTGTACCTAAATTTTGCCTTTTCCAAAATACTAAAAAATAATTAAAGAATCAAAAGATTCTGAGCCTAGAAATTATTGAAACAAAATATAAACAAAAATAGATGACTACACAATAGAAAAACATAAATAAAAGATGTGGTAGCCTCAAAAGAATAATCCATTGCTATAGTTATTGAAATCTGCAAGACAGTTTCAAATGTTACAAAAAATTAACCCAAAAATTCAGCTGTTAAAACTTCCAAATGGCCAAAAATAAAAATTAAGAGTAAGAAGATTCAGTGCATAAAAATTATAGAAATTGAACAAAAAAATATATGACTACACAATCAATATATATATATATATGAAGAGAAAGAGGGGCTACTCTCAAAAAAATAATTAATGACTATAGCAATTGAAATTTACAAATTGATATTAGTAGATTATAAAAAAGTAATTTAATGTAATTTTAGAAGTGGGCCTAAATTTGAACCAATAAAAATTTGTCATATAATATTTATTGTAAAATTGTTGTGAAAATGTTATACATGTAACATTACTCTTTTAATATTTATTTCGATGCAGTGCACAGATTAGCGACTAATATTACTTATACTACACAATATTCATACTTATAATGCACTTATATGCCTTTGCCATATAAGGATACAAGCACAACTACTTTATCATAATTTTAACATGATACCAAAGCTACTTTGAATTGCCACATGTCAGATCCAGGCCACTTCAACCCTAGTGCCACATCAGCATGGTCACATATGATCATCTACATTCCACAGCACCAAATTAGCAACTAGCCAGTCTAGCATGGGTTAGCAACTAATATTACTTATACTACACAATATTTATACTTGTAATGCACTTATATGCCTTTACCATATAAGGATCGAGCACAACTACTTTTTCATAATTTTAACATGACACCAAAGCTACTTTGAATTACCACATGTCAGAACCAGCTCTCTCCACTTCAACCCTAATGCCACATCAGCACAGTCACGTATGATCATCTATATTCTACATTACCAAATTAGCAACTAGCCAGTCTAGCCCAAGTTCGACCCAAGTCAAACTCGACCCTATCTAGCCCAGTCCAAACTAGTCAGAATTGTTGAGCTGGTAGTATAATTGAGATACGTTTGTGAAGGTACTTTTACCTTGATTTTTTTTTTTTTTAATCTAGATTATCTTGCTCTATATAATTTTAAAGTTTTATTATGTGGATAGTTTTTGGAGGAAATTAAATTTTATCATCTTAAACTATGCCCTATATTACACTTTGCACCTTTTATTTTTCGAATGCACATTTTGCACCCTAAACTATGACCCTTTTTACACTTTGCACCTCGATGTTAAGTTTTCTATTAACTTTGATGAAAATTTAAATTTTAGGATGCAAAGTATAATCAAGAATATAGTTTAGGGCAGTAAAATATAATTTATCTTTTGTTTTTAAAACATTGAAAAGATAGACAATTAGGTCTTTTCACGTAGTACCATATTTTTCCATCCAAATTAACAAAAAACTTAACGTTAGAGTACAAAGTATAACAAGAGTTATAGTTTAGGGTACAAAATATGCATTCAAAAATTTTAGGGTGCAAAATATAATCAGTGGTATAATTTTGGGTGGTAAAATGTAATTTCTCCTAGTTTTGAATATGTTTCACTTATTACTGTTCCACCATATGCATAAAGATATGGACTTAGGTCATGACAATTGGTCACATTCATATAAGTTTGACAATAAGTCATGTAACTAGGTTTGAAGAATTCTTTGTTGTTCTTGCTAGTTACTTATATTCATGGTTTGAACCTTTCACCATTTCTTTGTGATGCCAAGTGAACATTCTTGAGTTACAACTATTTTGATGCCTTTTGAGCCATTGATTCTTTATTCGTGTTTTGCAATGATATTAAATAAAGGGTTTGACTTATCTCTAGTACTTTTTTAATTGAAATTTTCTTTTGTTTTAATGAGAAATTGCCACATCATTTACTAACTAAATAAAATGTAGAGATTAAAATTTACTATCACTTGTCATTGTATATTTAAAATAAAAGAACATGTTTAGTTAAAAAAATACTGGAAGTAAGCCAAACCCTCAAATAAAAAAATGGACCAATAAACTCATGCCACAAATCAATGATGAAGATCACATTTATGACAAGGCAGCTACAACACAGGTTCAAAGGCATTACCCTCTCACCAACATTATCAAATATATTCCCACAAAATTTAATGAAGTGTGCTTATTTATATCGCCTTGCATAGTGTTTCAAGACATAATCTTAATGAGGTACTCTCATTTCACAGGAGTCATGAGGTGCCTAGCACCTTTCCCACAAACAGAATTCTTGAATTTGTGTTTTCATTCAAGATACAATTTGACTTAGTCTAGGTTAAAGGACCTCACCATCCTTAAAACTTGACCACAGATTAAAACCAATCAAATATTAGTAACTAATCACCCCTTAGAAATCCCAACTCATGTATGTCACTTCAATCACTTTATTTCATCTCCAAGACATGGTCACTAACCCCCTAAGCTAGCACAAGTAACTAAAACGAATGAGGGTTAACACTTATACAATTGGGAGTGAGAGCGCAAATAAAGAGACAAGAATCACCATCCATTGTTGATTGAACTGAAACTTGTAATTAACACACTCAACTTACAATCTATATTTTTCTGTCACAAATGGAAGTTTTAAACTACTCTTTTTTTCTTTCTTTTTTTCTTTTATTGAGAAACAAACACACACATAAGGGAGAAGGAAAGAGGTTCTAACACAAAAGCACACCACAACTCCACTCAAAATAATAATAAATAATAACTTTTTTTAGGTGAATGGTTACTAATATAACATTTGTCTTGCTTAAGCATTGAAAATTTACTTGGATTGAAAGTCTTAGATTTTTAAATGATTAAATCAATTTATTTTATTGGCAAAAAAATTAAACGTCTCATCAAAATTTGAAAAAATAAAATAAAATTTTCCTTGAAATTTTCCTCTCCATAAACACAACCTTTCGAGTAGTGCCAAGTTTGATACTCCATCTTTTCATAAACTTTTAATAGGATGATTTGAACTCTATATAGTATATACTCCAATAACAATTGTTTATTACCAATATTTTCTTTAAAAATATTTAAAAATGTGTTCTTGGATATACCATATTGTGATTATTGATTTATCCATTCTCAAACAAACTTTAACATGAAACTTTTGGGACTTATACAAATATACGTGGCTCTTGTGCATTAACATAGAAATTATTTTGAAATCTTTTGGCCCTAGCCAAAAGGCATTATTTATATAGTAAGCTTTTAAAAATAATCCTGCTTATGCTTCTAAATGGTCAATAATATTATTAGACACTTATTAAAAAAAGAAAATATTTAGTTTAAATCAATTTCTAAATTAAATAATGTTTTTATTTCAAAGGTTTCAAACATTTCCATTGTATGTAAAACATAAGAGTTGAATCATTAATTATCATTATGAATTTTTCAAAGTATGAGTGAATCAATGGATTGGATATTTGTGAAAAAACATTTGATGAGTATCAGTAGGCATGACCTTTACTACTTGCACTCATTGAAGTGCAAGCTACAGACCTTACCTTTACTACTTTTCATCTCTCTTCAATTCCAGTCTCGTTTCCTCCTCTCTTAAAACTTGATCGTATATTCCCCAAATTTGATATTTGTTATAGAGATGAACTTAATGGCTGTCAGGATTTCCCTAAAGAAATTGATTTAGAGAAATTGGGAAAATGTGTTATATATAGTTTTGATCACTGCTTGAGTATCAGTAGGCATGACCTTTACTACTTGCACTCATTGAAGTGCAAGCTACAGACCTTACCTTTACTACTTTTCATCTCTCTTCAATTCCAGTCTCGTTTCCTCCTCTCTTAAAACTTGATCGTATATTCCCCAAATTTGATATTTGTTATAGAGATGAACTTAATGGCTGTCAGGATTTCCCTAAAGAAATTGATTTAGAGAAATTGGGAAAATGTGTTATATATAGTTTTGATCACTGCTTGAGTATCAGTAGGCATGACCTTTACTACTTGTACTCATTGAAGTGCAAGCTACAGACCTTACCTTTACTACTTTTCATCTCTCTTCAACTCCAGTCTTGTTTCCTCCTCTCTTAAAACTTGATCGTATATTCCCCAAATTTTATACTTGTTATAGAGATGAACTTAATGGCTGTCAGGATTTCCCTAAAGAAATTGATTTAGAGAAATTGGGAAAGTGTGTTATATATAGTTTTGATCACTGCTTAAGTATCAGTAGGCATCCTAGTGACCTACATTATCAAGCTGCTAAACAATGCTTGCTTCCTTGCAATGAACCAAAAATAAAATTTGCCTTCCATGAATGAATCTGTTTATTTGTAATTTACGAAAGGCATATTTCGAGGTCCTTTGGCAATGGATTTAGATTTGATAATATCTCTCTCTCTCTCTCTCTCTCTCTCTCTCAGATGTACATGCGCAAAAACAATACATCTATGTGTAATCAATATTATGGATACCCTCTTGTCGATACAGGGAACGATCGACCATCCGTTCATAGGCTAATAAGGATAAAAAACTGAGCGTAGGCCCAACTTAATCTTATTAATAAGGCTTGTTATGGAATCGATATAGGCTTGAGGAAATAAAACAAGAAAAAAAAGCTTTAAAAAAATATCTAATGATGCAGCTTAGGCTCACTTATTTATAATGAAAGTATTACTTTCATATTTTATGATCTTTAGATAAAATTTATTTTGGTTCCCCCCGCAACAACAATTTTTCTTCTTAGCTGAATTATGCTTGAGATTTGTGCTTGACTAATGAAACAAGCCAACCTCTGCGTGGCTTGATTACAGCATAATATATTACTTGTAGAGATGTAAAAGATCAGCCTTTATGAGCTTGAGCTAAACTTTTTTTTTTATACAAGACAGAAATTTTACTCTAACTTATGTATATATGTATGAAGTTTCTTCTTAGAGACTTGAACTCCGATTTTTGTCCCCCACACCCCACACCCCACAAAAACTTTGTACTTATAGAATAATCATCACGTCAAGAGTGCACAATAATAGCTTGAGCAAGACTGGCTTAACGACTTTGGGGGCCCTAGGCGAAAATTATAAATAGGGCCTTTTATTTATTTAATTATAAATTCATAGTCTTCTAGAAAATACTAAACTTGATCCACTATGACTAGCCCACTATCCATCCATACCACTAAATCTAATTTCTTTTAAAAAAAAAAAAAAAAAAAGTGTAGGACTAGGATCAATGCTTTAAGTGGGTCAATTCCATAGTCTTCTAGAGAATACTAAAGAAATCAAAATTTAAGAGCAAAAACAACAAAGAGTAAAGACTAAAGAGTACTACAAAAGTTAATCAAAAAAAGAAAATAAATACCCAGTAGCAAACCATGAAGAAGACAAACAAGGCAAAGGGAAGATTGAAGAGAAAACAAAAAACAAACCTGAAATGAGGATCTGTGAACACACCAAGTCTATTGCCAACAAGCCCAACACCAATTGATGAGTAAGCCAACTAAAAAGAGTTTTTTTTTTTTTTTTTTTTTTAAAGAATCAAGATGGAGAGAGTGAGTGTTTTTTTCTTCTTTCTTTTTTCTGCCTTTTGTTACTTGTCTATTCTTTCTTTTTTTGCCTTTTGTTATCTTTTCTTTTGCATTTTGCTACTTGTATATTGAGAAAATCAATGTCTCTCTTTCTCTCCCTCTCTACATTTTAAGTAATAAACATGGGTTTACTTAATGAAATGTGGTAAAAAGGTTTAATCCAGAAGATACTTGGACGTGGTGATTTTTTTTTTTTTAAAGAAAGCTAAAGATTTGGTGATTTGATTGGAGTTTATGTTCTTTCAGCCTTTTTTGCTTTGTGAGAAATGGTGTTTCTTCTCAATTTTCAATTAAGGGCTTAAGTAATTTGGGTGAGTCTTAAATCTTTTGGACGGGCATTACTTTTTTTTTTTTTTTCCTTTTTTTTCACAACATTATATAATATATTAGTACTATTGGGGACTCTCTTACAAGTGGAGGCCTTAGACAGTGGCCTAAATGGCCTATAAGTTCAGCCGACACTGAGCTCAAGCTAAACTTTGAAAATCCTATTCATCTTGCTAAGCTAATTATAAACATTTAATACTGGGCTCTGCAAGTTATATAACTTATATTCACTCTCCTTACCTATTATCTCTATTATATTGTAGATCCAAAGCCTACAAGAAAGCAGGTCGGCAAACTTTTAGTGAAGATGGGGTCAAGATATAGCTTATGTTAGATAATTTCTCCACATCTTGTCACTTTAGCTCATAATATATAGTTATTTAATTCATATATAGGACTAAGGGTAGACGGAAGAATAAGTCCAGTGAAGTCATTGAACGGAGTATTTCCATATTGAGAAATGGACTTGCAAAGATTTTCATGTTGTCCATCAAAGAATGAGTGCACTCTTGAGGTGTACACTAGTATTCTTGTAAGAGTTGTTTGTTAGGCTTTGACCAATTAAAGGTGATGATGCCGAAAAATTGCCAGTAAGCCACATGGTCCTCACGTGCTCTTGACAAGAGCGTAAACAACACAAAAGCTGAAGAACTTAAGAGGAGTACTGGTGTGGCACCGGCCAAATACCCTGCTACGGTCAAGTTAGAGAATTCTCTTGTTCACAACTCCAGAGTACCAGAGCTGAGGTGAATTATGCGTGCCTTGGTTTGTGAGGGTATTGGGGCTTTTATAGTAGTAGAGAGTTGACCTCTCTTCCTTGTGCTAAAAGTATTTTCCTTATAAGAATCCTCATGAGCATATATTGCGGCATCCTTTCCTTGTAGGAGACTAACACTAAGCGTGGGATACAAGACATTTCCTTATATACTCATGCGTGGTGATCAAGACAAACCACGTTAGGGTCGTCAGCTTTGCCTACTCCTTTCAGCTTTATTAGCGTTGGCTACCCATCTTCATTGCCTAAGGTTAACTCGTCGGCTATCTGGTGAGCTTCGTGGACTCCATAACATTGTCACTTCCTAATGGATCCCAACGGAGGTTTGCTTACCCTCTTTAGCTTGTTCTTATTAGCTTCCTCTTATACTTACTGTCTTCAACTTACTATCTTCAGCTTTCTGTCTTCAACTTATTCTTCAGCTTACTATCTTCAGCTTACTGCCTTTAACTTACTGCCTTTAACTTACTACCTTTAGCTTACTATCTTTAGCTTACTGCCTTCAGCTTATTCTCATCAGCTTCTTCTTATGCTTACTGTCTTTAGCTTACTATCTTCAGCTTACTGTCTGTCAGCTTTTCATTTTGTTTAGGTGTAGATGCCATCAAGTCGTAAGATAAAGTCATCAGCTTAACAGCTTCATCTTGTGTGAAGTCGTCAGCTTAGAGACTGACAGCTTCATCTTGCATTAAGTCTTCAGCTTAAAGATTGACGGCTTCATCTTGCGTGATGTTTTTAGTATGCATAATAGAGCTGACGAGTCTTTGGAGATTAACAACTTTTCCAATTAAAAATTCCCTTTATCAGTTGCCCCCCACTCCATAACCTCGTTAGCTTTAGCTGACGAGTTATGGAGTTAACATCGTTAGAAAGGTCACTCATGTGTGACGCCTCGAGTCGCCTTTATTAAATGCTTGAGCACGTGGTGCAAACTGATCGATTCCATTTACGTTTCTAGGGGGGGTATTATTCATCTACATCTATCCCAATGGGTGGTTTATCTAATCGTTGCAATTGATGCTCGATGCCGAAGAGAAGGAAGAGCTCTTCGAAAAGTGGGCTTTTATGATCCGCTAAAGAATCAAACCTATTTAAATGTTCCTACTATTCTATATTTCCTTGAAAGAGGTGCTCAACCTACGGAAATTGTTCATGATATTTCGAAGAAGGCGGGATTTTTTATGGAACTTTGCCTTAATCAACAGATTAAATTCAATTAATGAATAGAACAAAAGAGGGGGGCAGTAGTATATAAAAGGTTATACAAAGTTATATAAGCCCCCTCTTTTGTTCTATTCATACCTATTTATTATTACTACCAAAAAATGTCTACTACTAAAAAATGTCGTCTTCTATAATGACAAAATTTTATTTTTATTTTAGTGATAGAAATTCATTTAATTTAAGACAAATGAAAAAAGATCAAATGCTAGACGAGCCTCTATAGTCAACATCCATGGGCGACATTATTTTTGAGGAAGGTGATGATCTTACCAAGTCCATGGTGAACCTAAAAGATAATAGCGTCGTCCTTCCCCAACCTGTTGTGGACCAGCCCATCGTCCCTTTGACTCCGTTGGCAAACCCTCAATGTTGAAGACCCTAAATGCTGAAGACCCTTCTACTCCAGGCGTCCAGGCCCTTCTTCCAAAGGGTGATGAAAAGCCTCAAGACCCCCTGGCTTCATGAATTTAAGCTTTTTTCTTTCTTTATTGTAAACGTAAGCTAATTTCAGATAATATTTGACGCCCACTTGTTTTTAGGCTTTTGCTTGTAAAAACATCACTTTATTTGTAGTATTTTACGCCTGTTACTTTTTATTTGGCATGTGTGTCTATCCTTGTCATTTGTATGTATGTTAGGATACGTTCGTACTTGGTAATTTAAGGAAAATTCATCTACTTAAGGTGTCTTTTAAACACGTCTTCTTTAACGGTTTCAAACCATCTTCTTCATTGAACGCATCCTTTTTGTGGACTGGTGGATTTGTTCATGAATCCATCCATTTGTGGATAATGGCGTCAGCTTGCTTTTACTTGATGGACTCATCCACTTGCGGAACAAGTCATACATTCGTCCACTTTGTGGATAAGTTCATTCATTTTTGAGGGATTGTCTGCTTTGTGGACTTAGGCTCATCTACTTCGTAGACTTGGTAATATGCCCATCCACTTTGTGAACTTAGGCAGATTTGCTTTGTAGACTTTGGTCAAGTTTGTGGATTTATATTAAACTTGTCTACTTTGTAAACTTGGCAATAGGCCCGTCCACTTTGTGGACTTAGCAGTAGACTCAATGATAAACTTGTTTACTTTGTGGACTTAATAATTTTGCATTCTCTTAGGGTGAGGTCGTCTACTTTGGACTCATCAATGTCGTCCACTTTGTGGATTTAATAGGGTCGTCCACTTTGTAGACTTATTGAGGTGTCTAAATGTTGGTACCTCGTCACCATTTTGGTCATCTACTTGTAGGTGACTTAGTATGGTGATCATCCATGCATAGTCGACTTCGGTCATGCGTCTACCTGTAGGTGACTTAACGTAGTGACTATTCACTTGTAGGCGACTTTAGCCACGCGTCTACCTGTAGGTTGCTTAACGTAGTGACCGTCCACTTGTAGGCGACTTTGGTCATGCGGCTACCCGTAGGTGACTTAACGTAGTGACTGTTCACCTATAGGCGACTTTGGCCACACGTCTACCCATAGGTTGGTTAGCGTAGTGACCGTCCACCCATAGGCAACTTTGACCATGCGTCTACCCATAGGTGACTTAGCGTAGTGACCGTTCACCTGTAGACGACTTTGGCTATGTCTAAATAAACTCCTCTTATTATAATAAACCATGCAGTCATAGAAAAAGTAGTTCTTAAAAAGAAAACAAAGACCTGCCCTTTGGGCTTTAAAAGAGTTATTGTAGCAAAAACTAAAATAGAAAAGCTAAAGAGTATAACTAAAATTCACTAAGATAAACTAGAAATAAATGGGTGTTGCTCTTTATGCCATCCTTTTTACTGGTAGTACTTCCGTAGGTGCTTGGTGTTCCATAGGTGATGTAGCTTCTGTTCGTCTAGCGTTTCCAGTTCTTGCCATCTTCTGCCCTCTGTCCTGTCACGTATCCTCCTGCCTTTCTCTCTTCTCTCGAGTTAGAAGCGCATCTTTAGCATTCATGTACTTGGTTGCCCTATAAAGCACATTCGACATATAAGTTACCCTTTCGCAACCCATTTGTGAAAGCAGCTACAAGTATCTTGTCGTTAGCTTCATCGATTGAAAGCGCCTCTTTGTTAAAGCGTGTTATGTAAGACCTTAGCATCTCATCTTCCCGTTGCTTGATGCTTATCAAGTATGCTGTAGACTTTTTATACCTATGTCCCCCGATGAAGTGCGAAGCAAACTGGGCACTTAGCTCCTTGAAAGTACTGATGGAGTTAGGCGTTAGCCTGCTAAACCATATCCTTGTGAGACCCTTCAGCGTAGTGGGAAAAGCTCTGCACATGATCTCGTCGAGTACCTCTGAAGGTGCATTAGGGTCTTAAAGGACTCCAAATGATCTAGAGGGTCTTTGTTTCCGTCATAGTTTTTCACTTGCGGCATACAGAACTTTGGTGGAAGGGGGAAGGAGTTGACGGAGGTGATGAAAGGTGAATCAATTCGATGGACCAAATCGTCGAGGTCACTGGACACCCATCCTTTAAGGGCATTCATCATAAGGTCCATCCTTTCCTTCATCATCTGCATCTCTGCGACCATGTAAGAGGGTGCTGTATCTAAGCCGAAGGGACGGCTGGTATCCTATCGTTCTTGTCAGCTTGAGGCGTTGCTGCCTTCAGGTCCCTCCTGGTTCCTTCTTTCAGCACTGGTTCCTTCTTGATCATCTCCTTGGTTATTCCGTGTTGCATTCTTCTAGCGCAGTTGTTCTTCTAGGTCGTGGTTTTGTTTGGTGAGGCATTCCACGGTAGCAACGAGAATTTGTACTTGTCTCTCGAGGGCAGTCGTCAGTGGTTCCTCTTCTCGAACGTCGTTAGTGGTTGCTATCGAGTGAGTGAGCACTCTGCAACTCTTTTATCTAGGAAACTATAGTATGGCTTGCGGATCGCAACAAAATGTTTCTCACAGACGGCGCCAACTGATGATACCGAAAAATCATCAGTAATCCACACGGTCCTTACGTGCTCCTGACAAAAGCATGCACAACACAAAAGTTGAAGACCTTAAGAGAAGTATCGGTGTGGTACGGGCTAAATGCCCTTCTACGGTCAAGTTAGAGAATTCTCTTGTTCATAACTCTAGAGTACCAGAACTGAGATGAATTATGCGTACCTTGATTTGTGAGGGTATTGAATCTTTTATAGTAGTAGTGAGTTGACCTCTCTTCTTTGTGCTAGAAATGTTTTCCTTATAGGAATCCTCATGAGCATATATTGCGGAATCCTTTCCTTTTAGGAGACTAACACTAAACGTGGGATACAAAATATTTCCTTATATAGTCATGTGTGGTGATCAAGACAAACCACGTTAGGATCGTCAGCTTCGCCTACTCCTTTAAGCTTTATTAGTGTCGGCTACCCATCTTCATTGCCAAAGGTTAACTCGTTGGCTATGCGGTGAGCTTCGTAGACTCCCTAACATTGTCACTTACTAATAGATCCTGATGGAGGTTTGCTTACCCTCTTTAGTTTGTTCTCATCAGCTTCCTTTTATGCTTACTATCTTCAACTTTCTCTTTAGCTTACTATCTTCAACTTACATTCTTCAGCTTACTGTTTTCAGCTTGCTCTCATCAGCTTCCTCTTATACTTATTGTCTTCAGTTTACTACCTTCAGCTTACTGCCTGTCAGCTTTTCATTCCGTCCGGGTGTAGATGCCATCAGGTCGTAAGATGAAGTCGTCAGCTTAACGGCTTCATCTTGTGTGAAGTCGTCAGCTTAGAGATTGACAGCTTCATCTTGCATGAAGTCTTCAGCTTAGAGATTGACAGCTTCATCTTGCGTGATGTCTTTAGTATGCATAATAGAGCTGATAAGTTTTTGGAGATCAATAACTTTTCCAATTAAAAATTCCCCTTAACAAAAGGTAGCCTCTGTAACTAACTCATTAGCCAATCCGCAACTTGCTTATGTAATTATAAATAAATAAGGTGGCCCAAGTCTAATAAGCTTTCGTCAATGAGAAAATAGCCACAATTTGAGAGCTATTGTTTCCAAGAGTGTCTTTTGAAGAGCTAGCTCAACCTTACTTTAAGCAACTTAGCCCTTCTAAATTGATCACTATTCACCAAATATCACTCCACAAGATTTTGTTATCAGAGCTTGAGATCCTTAGGAGATAAAGCCTTGCATTCCACATATTCATTTATGTGCCTCACATTCTAATGGTCATAGTCCATAAGATTTCTCTAGTGTCTCTATCTTTGCCTCTCTACCTTATCGACACACTCTCTCTCTCTCTCTCTCTCTCTCTCTCTCCTGATTTCTCGCAGTGTTTTATAAATCATACGCAAAGCGATACATCTCATGTCTTTTGTAAATCATACATGAAACAGTGCTGATTGGGATTGTTTTTGGTGGTAGTATGATGGAAACAACTCAACAGGGCACAAACAGTAAAGTGTGTTAAGTAGTGTTTTAGTAATAAGAGCAATGGTTTTTATTTTTTATTTTTTTGGCTGACAGACACAATAGTTTTTTTAGTCGGTGTCTTTGGGACTAACAAATTACGTTGGTTTGGAATTATACCAATATATCTATTGGGAGATTTTTAACATGTCAGATATGCCACTTGTCATGATGGGAGAAAATTAGGAAAAATTACTCTCAGTTTCTGCTTCTGTATATTGTATTAACTAATAGATACTATATACATTGATTTGATAACCAATTATCAATCACACAAATGAAGATCCAATGGGAAAAGTTTTTGATAGAATGTCATGTTTTTACTTTCATCGGAAAGTCCTAAGACAACAATTTCAGTAATCTTAGCAAAACATGTCTATCCCTAAAAATAGCAATTATATTATTTAATGCTTGAAAAATAAGAACATTCAAAACTAGTCCCCTTATTTTGCTAAAATTGAAAATTTTTTGCTGAAAATACTATAGATAAAGGTAAAAGTTTGCTAAAATGGTCGGTGAGACTTATGAATAGTACTAAAAAGTACAGTGAGACCCATAAATAGTAACAAAAATAAGTTAAATAGTAAAATAAGTTGTCAAAAATAATTTTGCCAAATGCACACTTAGTGTAGTTTTCATCTATTGCCTTATCGTGAATCCTTTTTCAAGTCTCCTTCCTCAAAGACTTCGAGTAGTACTTTTGTTTCACAATTTGTCTCTTCTTTAGTCCACACCTTTTCAGTGATCCGAGTCAGATATGAGGAGAAAGTGAAGTTTTCATCCATTGTCATACTAACAATTGATGGAGACACACCCTCCAGTACAAATTGTCTGAAACAATGGTCAGCATTGTAGAAAAAAGTCAACCTAAGTCCGATTAGGGAAATATGATCCCATCCAAGTGATTGAAGAATGATTGGGATGGCACAGCTCCACAAAGTACAGACCCAGCAAACGTACTCTCTAATGTGCTTGCTCAAGTGTACTAGCCAATCCTTTTTAGATTAACATGCAATTCTGAGTAATCTTCAACTTTAATATTGCTTTGGTGCATAATTTTGATCCCATTCGATCTTCACTACTCTTGGAAAAGAAATTACACCTATGTAAAAGGGGCTAAAATTAAATTTTAAGACATAGTTCATACCTGATATCAATTTATGCCATTGAATTTGAAAAAAATGAGGCATGAATAAAATCTTGTGTTTTGTCACCTTGTAAATGTTTCATATAAACCAAGCCTATATATATTGAATTATAGCCACGATATTTTAATGACATGATTAGTTGATCAACCAATAAAATAAGTTCTAGTCCGATGAAACCTTATTTAAGATCAACTTGAAAAATTAATTTGTTAATTGAAGTATGTGCAATACTGTTAGGCACTTCGAAACTGGGCTTAAGTGCCGTTCAGGAGAAATTGTTCCCACTCGGCACTTTCTTTTAAAAAGGCCTTCAAGCTTCAGGCCTATCATGATTTCTCCACATGAGCTCTAACAATTCACCCATCATTCAAGCAAGATAAAAAGAATCCCGGTTCAAATATCCAACCAATTTCCAGCAGTTTGCCTATCGAGCAAACATCAATTGCTAATGAAAAAACATGATCGGTTTCTTCACCAATTTTAAACTAGGGGATTCGCTTGCTTTCCAAATTCCCTAAACTAGGGATATTGGCCAGGATGTTTCAAACTATGCCCAAATTAGGGGCATTGGCTCAATGCTTGTCAAAGCAAATGTCCGTATTAGGGGCATTGTCCAAATGATGGTGTCTCCATTTACATTGATTATAAAAATAAAATAAAAATCACCTAACAAGCTGGGGGTATTCACGCAAATGATCGTCTTTGATTTACATTGTTCTGAAAAATCACTTCCCTAACGAAGAAATTGCAATAAAAGAAAAGGGTGTAATTGTTCCTGCCCACAGAAATGGGAAACAATTATTTTTATCTCCTCTACCATTTTGCTTCTTGATCAACCCATACATCTCTCTATAATGTTTATCAACATCCCATCCCCGCCAAACATAAAAGAATAATTTCAGAATGACTTCACAATCTTTGTAATCTACACACATTTAGCTTTAAAATAACCAATCATCTCTATTCTCAAAATTAATCCTTCCACAGATTCAAGCAAAATTTCTACAAATAACAAATTTGTATTGAAGTACAACCAAAATCCAATGACAGGCTGCTTAGGCCTATCGCTGAAACTTGTTCATAACAATGAAACAGCCATAAGTTAAAACAGAATACTCCATCCCACCTTTGTACAATCAACAAGAAATCACAGACCCATGATCCTGGCAATTTGATTGCTAGGCATCATGCAAATATGATGACTTCCTCCCATAGCTCCTCAAACAGACACAGTGGTTGTTTTGGCTGGAGTCTTAACTGGGGGCTCTTCCTTGAAGCCTAACATCTTATTTAATGCCCCAATATAGGCCTTGACACTAGAAACAACGATATCCATTCCTGCACCAATTCCACTGGCACAAAAACAAGGCAGATTTTATGTTCTATGAATCTGGACTTAAAGAATCAAATATGCCAACTAAAAAGAAAAACAATATGTATGGTTGGGTTCATGTTACACATAATTTTAAGCAATATTATATTATTCAAAAAAAAAAATTTGACATATGCCATTGGATTACGTTTTCTATTTATACCGTCCATAATTGCAAAACTTCAAGATGATCATAAATCAATAACTATCTCGACTATCAAATGTTTAAATTTTCTTTTATTTAAAAATTATGCATAAATATGATTTTATGGATTGAATAGTTAACAACATTTTATTGAAACAAAATTTGGCATTGGTATTAAAAATATAAAGAACATGTAATCCAATGATGAGATTTTCAAAATATCAATTTAAAATTTTATTATGTAATACAACATTGCTTAAAGTTACACTAAGAGTAACTTGATCCACACACATGCGTGCGCCCGCCCACGCGCACACACACACATATATATAATATGCCATACCTGAATGTCCGATGTACTGTTTCTCCAGTATAGGCATGAGTAGATGTGTGACTGTTTTCCCCTCGTATTAGAACACGGGTGGTAGCAATTGCATCAATGCCTTCTGTGACTGCAATCATGGAGTACTCAAGAAGGGTTACAGGTTCCTGAGTACAAGGGATAAAGTAGAATCCTTAACAACACAACTCATGCTAGATTATTGAGAACAACCTCAGCAAAGATAAAATTTACAATATGAAAATTGATCAGCATCATAAGATACTCAAGTTTCTTCTATACAAACAGTTTTCTACATAAGGAGAAAATTCCAATTTTAAGCTTTTGTCACTTGTATATCCCTTGACCATTTTTGGTTTATAAATTGCTAACAAATCAAGATTCAAAATATATTCATCAAAATGATTTCTCTTTTAGCTTATTATATTAACTAGCATCTTTTTTTTTTTTTTGATAAGTAATAGAGAATTATTATATTAACTAGCATCAATCCTATGTACACGACAAACTTGTCAAAGCAGGAGCTTGGATCTAGATGAGAGTATACAGGTCGATTTTGATGAGCCTCTTTTAATTGGTTTATTCAATTTAATTAAAAAAAAAAAAAAAAAAAAAGACAGCTTTACCTAGATAAAAGTGAGGCTTTGAAAAAATAGTACCTAGTCAAATAAACAAAATAAGATGAAACAGACCCCAAGACAATCAACTATTTGAATACCATAAATTTAGGTTCTTCATTGGATTCTTAATTCTTAATCCTATTGTTCCCCCCCGCCCCCATACTACAGGCTAGAGAGATGTAACCCCATGTAAGTGCTGTCTATGAGTCCTCACATAATTATAAATAATTAAAATAAACTTATGGATAATATGAATTTATTAACTTTCATCTCAAACCTTCACAATGAGATCAACAGCCTTGTAAGCTGAATCTACTGGCCCTGTTCCAACAGAACAAGCAACATGCTCTGTTCCATCAGCATCAATGAGTTTAACAGTTGCTGTAGAAAGACCAAGGGTTCCGCAAGTAACCTGTGTAAAATGTTCATGTCAATTGAAGGGAATGCCGTCAAGCCAAATTAGACAATGAACAGAAAATTTGAAAAGTAAATTCTGGATTTACCTGCAGATCATGAAGTTTCCAAACAACTTCTGGCTGAAAAACTTCATCAGATACCAATGCTCTTAGGTCAGCATCAGTAACTCTCTGGGACATTGGCAAAAAAATAAGAGTGCAGATAAATAAGGAACCGGAAACAAGGATGCCAGGTACATGTAAACATGTCTAAACAGTTATATACAAAGAACTCAAATTATATTTCAAGTTTCTACAATAAAAAGACTTACCCTTTGTTTATTTCAGCAATGATATTTTCTAAAAATGAGTCATTTTACGAAAAGCATTTTTTTTAAAACTGTCTCATTTCCCTCTATTTGGTAGCAAGAGTGAAAAAACAATCTCCTAACTTCTCTTATTTAGCTTGTGAGATAGAGTTGTTTTCCAAAAAATTTAGCTTGTGAGATAGAGTTGCTTTCCAAAAAAATTTAGTGAAAAACAATCTCTAAGAATAAGTCATACTTTGTATGTTGACCAATGATAGTTTTTCTTTAACTCATGTTTTTTTTTTATGCTACCAAACACTAGAAAACACGGAAAACTATCTTTTCACGAGGTTTTCCATCAAAACAAACAGAGCGTTAATGTTTTTAAATTTGTCCATTTCCAGAGAGAACGACCTGATAATTTGTCATCATCTAATACTTGATTCTCTGACAACCCCACAATAATAGGCACTCCAGACCTAAAAGCTAGTACATTAAAGAACTCATTACCTAAACATGATGCCAACTTCAATTGGTTCAACAAAGGATCAATTTCTTCTTATTTTTTCAAAGATAGGTAGATAGAGGGGGAGGGGGGAGGTGGGGTTCAAGCCACAAACATGACTCATGAAACACCACAATCCATAAAGGATGCCATTACCACTATGTTATCAATTGAAACCCCAAAGAATCAGGTAATATGATCCAAATTCGAAGAGTAAGTTATTTTTATTTATCAAAATATGTATGTACACGCACATACACCCAAGATCTATGTGAGGCACACTTGGTATCTAGCAAAGTCTAATTTACTTACTTTTGAATCTTACGTTGGATCCTTTTTTTTGATAAGTAATAAGATATATTGATATCAAAAGGGAAAGACCCTAGTACACAGGGAGTGAACAAGGAGCCAAACAGATCAAACACAAAAATTGCAAGAATCTACGAAAACGAAAAGAGAAGGGAAAGATTTGTTTTGCAAAGCAAACAACCAATCCAACAAAGTTCTAAAAAAGAAAAGCTTAAGGTCCAGAATAGATCTCTCAGAATCTTCGAAACAACGACTATTCCTCTCCCTCCAAAGACACCACATTAAGCCATGAGGAACGATGGACCATATATAACCATTTTGATGACGACCAAAGCTGCCTTGCCAGCACCCTAACAGCCCCAAAACAGTAAGAGGCATAACACAAGATACTCCAAATAAACCCAAAACCATAGACCAGAGATCCATAGCAACGGGGCAATGGAGGAACAGATGGTCAACCGACTCAGCATTACTCTTGCACATGTAGCACCAATCCAAAATCCACACCTTCATTTTTCGCAAATTATCAGTTGTCAAGCATTTCCCTAAGGCAGCAGACCAAACAAAGAAAGCTACTCTAAAGGAAATCTTCTGCTTCCAAATACTTCTCCAAGAGAAACCGAAGATAGTAGGACCAGCTAGAATTCTATAGTAATCTTTCACCAAGAACCCCTTAGCTTTGTTAGGAATCCAACACATCTTGTCCTCACCAAACCCCCTAATAAAAGAACCATAAATGGTTTCCATGAAGCTTGATAAAGCCTCTAATTCTCAAACATGCACACCCCTAAAGAAACTCACATCCCAAAAAAGGACACCATTGGGGGATTTCATGAGCTCAGCCACACTAGCCTCCTTATTCCTACAAAATCTGAATAGGTCAAGGTAGCTAACAGCAAGAGGATTCTCTCCACACCAATGGTCAAGCCAAAACTTCTCCCTAGACCCATCACCAATATCATACAGAATATGGCGAGAGAAAGAAGGCCAACCCTGACTGATACACTTCCATAACCCAACTCCGAAGGGACCCTTAACAGGTATGGTGCACCAACCACCCCAAAGACATCCATATTTCAACTCTATCACTTGCCTCCAAAGGGCATCCTTCTCAGACCCGAATCTTACGTTGGATCCTTTTACTTCAATATGCTGATGGTTTTGTTTAAATTTGAATCTTCTAAAATCTCTGGCCCAAAAGGAACTCCTTGAAAATTGAAGAATAAATGGATGGTTTTGGTTATTAATAAGTTATCTAGACATGGGTCTTGTGTCCTAGTTTGGTGATTAGTTATCTTATTCGGCATTTGGCACAATTCCACTACAAATAAAATTATCCACAGGCCTATACCTACACACTGTAAATTAAAAGAGAGTAATTCAAAGAATTTTCCAAGCTGCCAAGGAATTGTGGCATGAAACCTCACATTAGCCATGATACTTAAGCGAGTAGGTTTGAGGCCTATGTATCTTGCAATTCCTCTACAGTAAATTTAATAAAGCCTTAGACAGAACTTCTGACCAATTTTTGAACTTAAAACCTGTTTATCAATCCCTGCATTCAGTATGCCTTAAGCTTAATCTAACAACCAAAACCTTCAAAACTGTTGCAATCCAGAATTTTGCGACACACTGTACACTTCAGCAACTTTCTGCCTTGCAAATAAAACCATATCAGAATCTACTTCATTCACAAAGCCTTGTCACCCATTTCCACATGTTTGAACCATTTCAGCTTTACTTGGCCTCAACTCACAATTAAGAGCAGGTAGTATGGTCAATAAGAAGTGCAGTAAAATGACTAAAATCTAGTCCTTGAATGATAAATAGCAACAGTTTCATTTCCCTTTCATCACAAAACATGTATGCAAGTTTGTCTTACTATGCAGGAAACCAGAAATCAGACTATTTTCCTCTGTTAGAATCAGCCAATTAACCAATTAAAAGTTTTAGTATGTTTTACTTTTCTTATCCTTCTGCCAATGAGCTCAAACTCAAATGGCACTTCACTCCCTACTTCCAATGGATGGACTAGGAAGGTGAGGTCATGAATTCAAAATTCATTGGGTGCATGTCTAACTCATCAACAACATAAAATTTTTTTTTTTTTTCCTTTTTCTTTAATTGCTTAATTGCATGTAGGAGACTGCACCATGCAGTGTTGATTTTTCTTATCAATTACTATTATTTCTAAAATTGACTCAAATTCAGATTTCTTCTATTTTAGTCAGAGAATTTATAAACCAAAATGCGTAAAAGTCAGAGCTCAAACCATAACTCAAATATACTTTTAAAAAATAAATAAATAAAGACCACCTTCTCTTACTCACCTTTTTCTGATCAGCTACTGCTTTGAAACGCCAAAATATATTCTCAAGTTGTTCATTGTCAAGCTCGTAACCAAGCTGAAACAAGAGGAAGATTGAATTGTAAATGCTTAACCACAAAGAAAAAGAATTTTATAAACCAAAAACCAAGCACAATGGTGCAAACAGCATAGCACCTCTTCAAGTCGCTTTCTCAAGGCATGGCGTCCACTGTGCCAGCAAAATGTATGAACCAAAAAAATTTATATTAAAATAGTGTCATTTCATATTACAAATAAAAATTCTCAATATCATTTGCTCACATACATGATACACCCATGGACATGACTATAACAACCAACATAAATAAAAGTACTTTACTACATTATGAAATAAATAAATAAATAATTAATGTCTATTTCTGCTAATGGAGTAAGTGATTGATAGTTGAGGATCAATTACTTATTATTTAGACAGGGTTGACGGTAAGCTAATCCAAAAGCAGATACTAGATCAGAGGCAAAATTGTCAGATAAAAGATGAGCAGTTTGGAATATTTGTTTAGTTCCCCCAATCTAATTTATGCTGTTATAAAACTTTTTTTTTTGATAAGTTATGTTGCTACAAAACTTGAAAGGAAGAAATCCACCATAGTCTCAGAATGGTAACAAAATTTGGTGGGCATAACAAAATTATCTTTCTCTTAGTGGGAACTAATGAAGTTGAAATACATGAACTATGGCTGATACAAATAAAAAATTTCCATAATAAAACACAGCAATACCTAAGTTTCCCAAGGACGATACCAGCTTCATTGGATCGCTCGTAACCAATATCTTCAGGAGCTATTATTTCATATGTGCCTTTGTGCTTAAGCATTCCATCCTACAAACAAAAGGCATTATTGTAATTAAAGTTTCAATTACAACAACCCACCACCCCCCCCCCCCCCCCCAAAAAAAAAAAAGAGGAAAAATAAATTACGAATGACATTTGTTTATAATGCAAACCTGATATATATATACACACATATACACACATCAGATTATAATATATAAGTTCATAACCCTAGTCCATTCCTATTTTGGGCAGAACAAAACTATTAATTCTTTGATACCAATAAAGTAATAGGGATCTTGAACTAAGGAAAAGATTTTAGATGCTAAAAATGGCCGGTATAGCTTTTGTCAATGTTATACCCCGTGACTTTTTCTCATTTGTTGGATGTGCTTTTGTCAAATCCACCATTGGATTACATTGTCTCCTTATATCTTTCGGCTTGCAAAATATCAAAATGATCAACATAGATCAATAACTATCTCATCTAAAATATATATATTAGATTAAATTTTAATTTTTTGTCATTAAAATCATACACAAAACATGCGTTTATGGATTGGATGGTAAATTAGATCCAACAATAACAACAAAGCCTTAGTCTCAAAAATTTTGGGTTGGCTATGAATCCTCAACAAATTAGCTAGTGTCAATTGGATGGTAAATAAGATCCAATTGACACAATATTTTGCATGCTTGTTAATCATAAACAGATCATTAATCCAACAATTGAATTTTCAACATTTAAATCCAATA
Source organism: Quercus variabilis (assembly GCA_030445155.1). Lineage (NCBI taxonomy): Eukaryota > Viridiplantae > Streptophyta > Magnoliopsida > Fagales > Fagaceae > Quercus > Quercus variabilis. The sequence continues at coordinate 45,097,870 of CP129454.1, forward strand.
AAAAGTTATTATAGCTTATTGTTAAATTTTTTAATAAATTACTCTTACTTATCAACAAAAAAAAAGTTATTATAGGGTTATAGGGTGGAGCATTGACAAAGAGTTACATCAAGATTAATTTAATATAACCCATTTATATATATACATATATATATATATATAGACACACACACACTTGACTGACTAAGAGTTTGACCAGGCTAACCAATTTGATAACCTGTCATGTAGGGTTGGCAATAAAAATTCAGAAGCCCCTAAAAAACCTAATATGAGTTTACTACCTTCACATACAGCCGTACCCAGTATGCAGTTGTAAAATTAATTTACCTACTTACTGGTTTCCATACAGTTAGCAGAGTTTCAAATCCCTTAATTATCCAACTAAATCCATCTGTATGACTACTAACCCCCCAAAAGCTAGTCCTCCTGTAACTATATCAACCTCTAACGCCCCTCCTTTTAAAAATTATAAAATAAAATAAAAAACACACACACACACACACAGCCATAAAGAGGCCTCCTCATAAATTCTGTTTTAGTTGCTCAATATAAAAAGTAAAGTGCTTCAGATTTCTAAATAAATTTTTTTTTTTCCAATCATGTGCAAACCTTGATAGATAATAGATTGCTTTTCTAGCCACTTCCTACCAACTCTTCAAAATGAGCTCTAACAGATAGGATGCAGTCACAGAGATAATAAGTGATAAGTACCTGATGGATACCACTTTCATGAGCAAAAGCATTAGGACCAACAATAGCTTTGTGTGGCTGCACATGCAACCCAGTGTACTCCTCAACCTAAACAATTATGCCTTGAGCATCAAAAGTGCATTCAACCAACAATGAAAAAATAGGTGTAATTTGTACAGTGAAGAAATTACCATCTTGCTTGTTACATAAATGTGCCGTGTATTAATTCCAGTATAAAGACCTCCCAAGACATCCCCTTCATGGCATTTTAAGATCATTACAACCTGCATATTTCAAAAGTATGTTAGAGCACTTAAACAACAAAAGGGTAATCAATGGCAAAGAGAACAATGAAACAATATAGAAGAATATGAAGAAATTAACTATGAAAAAATCTTTCATGAAGCCACAACCTTATAATTGAACCCTTTCTTAAATAAATAAATAAAAGGTGTTGGGGGGGGGGGGGGGGGGGGGGGGTGTGTTCCACTTCAGTTATAGCTCATTTGCTTAAACTATTTATTTTAGAAGGATGAAAGATGCCAAAAACAAGACCTGGTTAGAAACCATAACAAGTCTGCATAAACTTATACAGCTTAGTTTCATTTGCTAATAAAGAATGCAAGATGGCATACAGGGAGACAGAAAACATATCAAGGTCCATTCTACACTGAGATCAGAAAAGTTATCAAATTTTGTGTTTGGACTGTTGGAATGTTCGTAGGTCAGTGTCAATGCCATAGAGGAGCCAAGGAGTGGCGAGCCTTGTGCATCATGTATGTGGTTTGAAAGAAAGAGACAGGTCTTTGATGGCATCAAATGTCCTGCCTATGTCGTCAATGAGCTCATTTTGTGGACATTGTTTGATTGGATGTATGCTCTAGGCGGCACCCCATCAATGTCTTTGGTTAATTTTATTGATTCTCTTTCCTTTTGAGTTCTATTCTTTGAATTGGGCTAGTCTATATCCTTTGTCTTTCCTTTTCCTTTTCTAATAAAATTTTTACTTAAACGAAAAAAGGAAAAAAAAAAAAAAAGACCTTGTATCTTCAGGAAGCCAAATCTTGTCTCCTTGATTATACTCTTCATGATAATCTTCATAAATTAGTGGAGAATCCCAATCTACGGCACAAACTCGTTCAAAAGTTTCATCCTTTAATTCAAGTGCACACATTAACTGATCCTCCCATATATGGTTCTCCCTCTCGGCTCCACTTTTAAAGCAACTGTTAAATGGAATGGCATGCTTGAGAAAATGGAGAGACGCTTGGCCAGTTGGAAAAGAATGTATGGGGGCTTCTATTTAAAGGATAACTTCCCAGATTGTATAGCATTGCTTGTAACAAGGTTGCTTCAGTGGCATAATTGTTGTCTCCCTCAAGGGATAGTTATCACTAGAATGTCAGTTTTGTTCTTCCAGCACAAGATTGGGGGTTGGAATTGATTGCAACCTTCATAGAGTTGATATATTCTGGTTTGATGAGAAGTAATGCAGCGAATCAGCTCTATTTGAAAGCTTCTTCCAAGCAGATTTTTTATGTTTGATCCTATTATAGGGTCCTACATTCTAATACCCAACTCTCTTTTCCTTGGAATACCATATGGAGCCAAAAGTACCAATAAAGGTTAGTTTCTTCCTTTGGTCAGCTGCTTTGGGGAGGATTTTTAACTGTGGATAATTTGAGGATTTTAACTGGGGTTGTGGATCTTTTAGCTAGCTGGCCTAGTAAGTTCAACAAGCATAGATCTGCAGGGATTTGGGCCATGATCCCTCATTGTCTCATGGCTTATCTAGCAGGAACGGAATGCTTGTATGTTTGAAGGAAATGAGAGATCAATCTATAACTTGAAGCTACTTTTACTCCAAACTTTATTTGAGCGGACAAATGCCTCAGGGCCTTTTACTTTTGTTTCTTTAGCTAATTTGCTTGATTGTTGTAATTTTCATGTTTTGTAGTTTGTTTTTTGCTGATCCTTAGCACACTGCCTGTGTGCATTGGTTCTTTGTGTTCCTCTCTCTTTTCTTCAATGAAGTTTTATTAATTTATTTTAAATGTTCTATGGTTCCAACATCATGAAAGGAGCTTTCATTTTTTATTATTGTTCTCATCCTTGAGACTAACTTCTGGTGTGTGCAGTCACCTTTTGGAATCTCTGTACTGGTTCCCACCGGTTCTCATTGCCAAAGAACTTGTACAGCTCACGACAAATTTACAATCATACGCCTTATCTCATCCATCTTCATCTGTTGGTCTTGATTTTGTCTACCCCCAAGACCTCTACCATGACCAACCATAGTTAAAAAGTTGCAACCTTAGACTCTAATCTAAATTATGCGGCTTAGATCTGGAATATTTCGCTCTGATACCACTTGATGATGGTGAGAACCTAGATCTAGTGTAGGAGAAGGCTTCAAAGAGAAATTCCAACAACAAATAAGATTAAGGCAAAGAAAAAGATAATAAGATTGAAGTTGGAACAATCAAATATCAATTTCTAGGCTCAGAGAGCTCAACAAATATTCAAATCACAGATAAGAAGAGGTTTCCTACAATGACTCAAAAGAGGCATTTATGATGGCCATTAGTAACCCTAGTATCCTAACCTTTTATCTTACATATAACAAGTTAATCCTGACAAACCAACTTCATTAAAAGACATATGACCTTTTAAAATACTAATGACATAATGATAAATAAAAAACAATGAACTAATGGGCCTTCTTTTCCTTTTTGTTGATCTTAAAATCTCCTGCATCAAATTTCTAACTGACAACGGCATCCAAAATGCTTGATTAGTAAGAATTTTTTGAAGAACAAGGGGGAGAGAGAGAGAGAGAGAGAGAGAGAGACTTATAAACATGGACATACAGAAATCAGGATCAGAAACAAGATGCATTTGATTTTGAATTATTTTTTGATGACATTGATCTAAGTGAATATGGATGCCCGGAAGCCTTCTAAGTCCCTATAATATCTTCAGACATACGTGAGTAGCATATGTTCTATGGCACACCATTATAATATTGGAGGCATCTGAAGGATAGTAATTACTTAAGGCTGCAATGGGAGACGCTAATGCTCATATGCAAGGCCTTTTTAATGGGAATGAAAGTGACCTCATGTAATGACCAATTATAATTTGGTGTTAGGTTAGCATACGACAAGAATCATGTTCTCATAAATTATTTGTAATAGCATTCACACATAGGAAGCATAGAAACAAATTCAGGATATGGAAAGAGATTATACATATGTGGCAAGAGGACACACCAATCAATAAATACAATGTTTCATATGCATGTCAATTTTTTGTTAAATTGTTTGATATTCTATAGTTCTATGGAATAATAATTTTATCGTTCTAGTACCCCTAATTTAAAAGTTGGTCAAAATTTAGCTAATGAACTCTAACTCAAATGACACCTCCTTCCTTTGTAAGAGCAAGGTTGAGGGTGTGGTCATGGCTTCAACGCCCATCATTTGCCAATAAAAACAAAGAATCTTGAACCCATTTTATATATTCAGTTATAGATATAATCTTAATCTCTAGTTAAGTATGCACAATTCTAAAATATCATATATTTGGCTAGGAGTATTGGATAAGTTTATGTGTCTCTCTGTTACAAGTATCCATGCCACATAAAATTAGATATTCATTTTCTGCAGAACGTCACACGATTCAGTACTTACCTCCTCTAGTGAAGCATTCCCAGCTCTTTCACCAATGCCATTGATTGTCACTTCCAGCTGCCTCGCACCAGCACATGCCCCCTGAGCAGATGAAACCAAAAATGAGTGCAATTTTTTTTCCCTGATGAATCAACAGAGCAAAAGAAAAGATGGCCATACCGATACAGTGTTAGCAGTAGAAAGCCCAAGATCATTTTGGCAGTGAGTTGAAATAATAACATTTTCGATTCCAGGGGTATTGGCCTTTATATCAGAAATCAATTTCCCAAATTCAGTTGGCACAGTAATGCCCACAGTGTCAGGTATGTTTAGAGTTGTCGCACCAGCCTTTATAACTTCACCCAATATTTCATAAAGGAACTCCTTATCAGATCTGGTAGATTCAAAGAAACAAAAGATTGTTAGGTTTTCTAATCTAATGAAGAATAAAGGCCAAAATACATTGTTAGTTCCTAAAATTTAGCTCATGAGCGATTTTAGTGCTTGAAGTTTAAAGTAATCTCTTTTAGTCCCTAACAAATTTAAAGTTATCATTTTTAGTCCCTAAAAAAGTTAAAGTGATTGGATTTAGTCCTTGCAAACTTAAAGTGATCACTTTCAGTCCTTATGGAATGATGACGCATCAGTTACGCCACATCGTGTGAGGGACTAAAAGCAATCACTTTAAGTTTGAAAGGGGACTAAAATTAATCATGGGCTAAACAGCCTAAAATTTAAGGACCAACAGTGTATTTAGGTAATAAAAAATGAGCTAATGACCAACTATAGAGAACAATCATCATCGAGAATAGGCTTTTTCATTTTTCTCTCTATTTGGTTTGCTAGAAGTCTATAATCTTATTGAGAATAAAGCACAACAAATAGCAACACATCAACAACTCTATCAGAGTTCTCAATAAAACAATAAAAAATGAGAAATCAGGAAACCTCTCATGTACAAAATGAAAACCATTCACAATAAACATTTTTTCTTAGATAGGCTATTCACAGACCATGCAAAAGTGGGAGTTTTGTGCACTAGGTAAAACCTTTCTTTTTATTCACAATAAACTAACATGTGGAGAAAGTGTGTAGAAAACAAAGTTGAGCTAAGCGATTGAACACTTAAACTTGACAGGACTGTCCCAAGAAAAAACAACATAGTCATTTTTCAATTATACTGTTCTACTCTTTTTGCCCCAATACCAACCATTAATTGAAAATGGTTTCCCATTTCCAGCAAAATAAGTACAAAAGTTACCCATCTGCAAATTTTACAGCAATGCAGAGCAAGTCCCTACTTTATCACATTTAGCTAGAGTACCAATTAGTCAATATCTTAGCATTTTAAAATCTCACTTTTTGTCACAAACCCATTTCAGAAAACTGAAAAAGCAAGGTGAAAAGCAAACCTCCCAGCATCTTCGGGGCTAAACTCGACGTCATCGCATCCCAAGCTCCTTGCAAAACTCACCATACTCCTTGCAATCTCAATGACCTGTTCTTTGGTCTTCCTCAACTTGAATTCCATGTGAATAGCACTGGTGGCAATGAAGGTATGAATCCTGGGTCTTTTAGCGTACTTGACAGCTTCCCAGGCTCTCCGAATATCTTTCTCATTGCACCGAGAGAGGCCACAGATGACGGGAACGTACCCATCGGCATCGACAGCATTGCCAACCTCCTTGGCAATGGCCTTCACGGCCTCGAAATCGTCGTTGGAGGCGGCGGGGAAGCCGGCCTCGATGATGTCGACGCCGAGCTTGGCGAGCTGCCTGGCAATGTCGAGTTTTTCCTTGGAGGTTAGAGAGGCGCCGGGGGATTGCTCGCCGTCGCGGAGAGTGGTGTCGAAGATGCGGACGTAGTTGGGGTCCGAGATGCGGTTGGGGATGTAATCGGGGCGGCGGCGGGGGGAAGGTGTGGGTGTGGGTGCGGAGTTTGATGGGGTTTGTTGGGGGTGGGAACAGGAGATGGCGGTTTTTTTTAAGGTGAAAGGGAATGAATGTTTTGGGGCGAAATGAAGAGGAGAGTGGTGGTGGTGGTGGTGGTGGTGGTGGTGGTGTTGAGTTATGGGGTTTAGTGGGGAAATGGAAGTTGTGGGTGTGGGGGAGAACTTGGGGGTTGAGAAAACGGCGGCCATGGGTTAGAGAGAGAGAGAGAGAGATTGCTAGCTGTTAAGCCCTGAAGGAGAGAGCGAGGGTTTATGACACTGGGGGATGGGGGTGTATCGTATGAATATACCTTGTATGAATCTTCGTTCACTTTTTTTCCATCACACTTACCACAACGGAATGTTGCGAGGTTATAAACTTTTTATAATCTTATATTTTGTTGATTTTATCCGATTACAAATGTGCAACTTATCTCAGAGTGCGTGACAAAATGTATGTTTTTGAGTAATTTTAGGACCCCAAATTTTTCACAATAGAGCATACTATGCTGGTTGTTTGTCACTATTAGGCAAAGAGTTATTTTAGTTTTAAAATCACTAGTAGATCCACAACTTTCCTTCGTGACATATTGTGATTAGTTGTCTCTCACTTTTACATTGACCAACCATTTTTTTTTTCCTACTATGTATAATTAATTGCAAAAAATAATTATAGTAAAAGTTATGAATTTGTTTTTTTTATTAGATTTTTTTTGTCGCATAAATTCACTACTTTTTTTTCTTCACGACTTGCCAACTCAGAGTTGTGGCAAAGTTGCATAAAAAAAGGGTCTAAATTTTTTCTATGGTTTTTTTTTTATATATATATATATATGAAATTTTTTCTATGTTACCTTATGGATATGTCACTTACTCAAGCCTACGAGTGCCAAGAAGACAGTGTTGTGGGCCTTGTGGCGGCTTTGAATTAGTCTAGGGGTTGGTGGTGAAACTTTAATCTTCAATTTTTATTTTACTTGTGTATATTGTACAAGGATGAGACTTGTAATTGCCCTTACCCTCTTATATCTTACAAACATTTATATTTGTGAAATAATAATCACACTAAAAATGTGCGGATGAATTAATAGCTAACGAAAGCAAAAGTTAAGATCAAAGTGGAAGACCGAAAGCTATATGAGGGGACCATATTTAGAAAATTTTGGGCATTTTTTCTGTTTTATATTTGTACTGTTTTATAATGACAATGACAATGTTCCTATCTTATTCAGCGAAAAAAAAGACAATGTTCCTATCTTTTCATGTATTTATTTATTTATAATGCTAAAACGTAGATGAGGCTTTTGCCATTTAACGAAGGCGCAGGGGCAAAGGGCCAAAGTCTCTTTCTAACCTGTTCTTTTTAATAAAAAAAAGAAGCAGCAGCCGAAGTCTCAATATTTTTTTAAAGCTCAAATCTATTCAAAATTTTATTTAAAAATAAAAAAAATAAACTAAACAATTTTCTTATACTTGTTTTTAATGCTTCTTTATATATGTATATATATATATATATATGCAATGTCTGTGTATTATTAATTGACATTTACATATGCACTATGTAAGAGTTTTTTTTACGTGTAGTCAACATCTATCTATCAATTATTTATCTATTTATCTACTAGCATCATGAGACACGCTTTGCTCGTATGATGAGGTTTTTTTTTTTTTTTTTTTTTTTGTGTGTTTAAAACATGTGTGATGAGACTTTTTTTTTTTTTTTTTTTGGTTTAGTGAAATAATATTTAAAAGTGAGATAGAGATAGTATCTTGATTTTTAGGATTTTTCTCTACATGAGAGTTGATAAAAGTTTGAAATTCTAAAACTTATAAATTTTAAAAAATAAATAAATAAATTACTCTTTTAAATAGTTTTTGTTCTAAAACTTAAAATTATCTAACTAAAAGATGAGGGTATTTTAGAGAGTTTAAGAATTTGTGTGAAGATATTTTAGTATACAAAATGATGAAACCCAAATAGAGAATTCTTTTACTAATAGTGTAGAATAGATAGATAATATATCATCACACATACATCTGCACTATGTAAGAGTCTTTTTATGTGTAGTCGGCATCAATCTACCAATTATCTATTTATCTATAATATATCATCACATATGCATTTGCACTATGTAAGAGTGTGTACATAGTCCACATCTATCTATTAATTTTTCTATAAATAATATATCATCATGTGTGTGTGTGTGTGCACGAGTGTATTATATCATACATCATATTATATCATTTTATACTACATAATAAAAATTGGGCTTAGAAACCATGGTTAAGCCAAGTGGTTTCACCAAAATGTAGAAAGTTTTTTAGATTTTTTTTTTTTAAATTAGATATATATATATATATATATATATTTGGTTCTTATCTTATTCTCCTATAGTTTCTAAATTGATAAAAAAATTTAATTTGATTACAATCTAAATTCTTCATCTAATCCTTTTATTATTAATTTATTTTTTACTTTTTTTTTTTACTTAAATTATATAACTACAAGATAAAATAACATTAATTTAACTACACGATAAAATAACAGCAACGTTATTTGTTCATTTTTTTTTAGATTTAAAAAAAATAATAGATATAATATTTTGTTCTTATCTTCTTCTCCTATAATTTATTAAATTTTACGTATTATTGTTGTAAAGTTATGATTTATAACTATATTTTATGTTGATTTTATTCCATGACAAAAAGTATTGTAATTGCATTAATTTATTTCCTTGTATTTTGTGGGATTTTATTGTATTGGGTTTATTATTAAGTTGGTAAAGAATCAATTATGAAATGAAGATCAGTGCAGTTTCGCAACTAGCTCGTAAGAAGCTCATGAGTAAAGGTTCCCATGAAAAGGCCACATGAGAAGCACATGCTGGAAGCTAAAAAGTCAATTCTCAGGCTATATTTCGCGAGTACTTCATGAGACAGGCCATCTAGCGAGGTACCCACGAAACTCTCTGCCTGGAGGATTTTAAGTGTGACTTTTTTACCCTTCACTCATACTATATATACCCTCATTACTCACAAAAGTAAAGGAGACTATTCATAGAGAAAACCTTAGATAGGTTTCTATAACACAACACACCCACCATTTTAGAGAGAGAGAGCTACTCATCCTTTAGTGAGAAATCATTATAATCTCTTCTCTTTCCCTCTCCCATTGTTATAGCTTGAGAGGAGATTTGTACACAAACACAACCCACACCTATTCAGAGTGTAGAGAGTGTTTTGAAACTTAGGTTGCTTTGGAGATTTGCCAAAAGAAGTCGGTGAGGTTTGGCAAATGCAATCAGGCGGTATTGTAGGATTCGAAAAGCTAGTAAAGACAAGACTCCAAGAAGTCCGTTGGTAGTAGGAGTTTGGAGGGATTAAGTACATTGGGTAAACTAGACTTTAAGTGTCTTTTGTTATTCGTGTACTCCAACTTATTCACTTGTGGATTGATTTTGACTTTGAGGGTCGCGGAGAGGTTTTTCATCGAGTTCTTCAGTTTCCTCTTCGATGACACGTCTTGGTGTTATCTTATATTTGCATCTCTCTTCCTTTAGTATTAAAGTTTTATATTTATTGTTGCTTGCTTGCTTGTGGCTTAGAGAGTAGTTCCGATAATTCTGCTTCATTTACTCTTGTTCCACACTTAGATGAGTTAAAGTAAAAGCAAGGCGAAAATGCACTTTTTGTCCCTACATTTTGAGTCAAGTCCCATTTTGATCCCAAAATTGATTTCGTTGCAAATGTCATCCTTAAAAATTGAAAATCGTTTTTAAAATCATCCTTGCCGTCAACCAACCAACAGAATAATCCTATGTGTCTGACGGATCTCCACGTGTCAAGCCCACTTATTAAAATAATAATATTTATTCCTATTTGTCAAGCCCACCCACCCTAAAACGCACATGCCACTCATGTGAAGGACACCTCACCTGTCCACCTCAACTTCCCGCCTCCCAGACCTCTCACGTGACCCCACTCTCCAACTACCTTAATCACCACACACAAAATCCCCAAATTTGACAGAAAACCCTAAAATCCCCACTTCGTCTTCCTCAACCCGATTCCTAAAATCTCTAAATCAAACCTAGAATGACAAGCTTAGACTAAGGAAGAAGGAGGAAGAAGAATGGAAGTTAGCTCTGCATCTGCCTTTGCATCATCGAAGGGAAGCTTGAGGAGGAGAGCACCACGCATGTGTTACTGCCCCTCCCCTCAGAAGCCCATGCTAGTGGTTTCCTGGACAAATAACAATTCAGGAAAAAGGTTCTATGGGTGTCCCAATTACTGGGTAAGTGAAGTGCAAGTTAAGTTTGTTCATTTTGTTCACTTGGGTTTGTTGTTTGTTCATTTTGTTTAGAATTTGGGTTTAATTTCAGATTGGTAAGAAGTGCAAGTTCTTCCAATGGGTTGATGATGAGATTTGTGAGTGTGGGAAGGTGCTTATCCTAGAGATGAGGTAGAGAATTCTCAGACTCCAAGCCGAGGTTTCAACATGCAAGAAGAGGGAGAAGTTTTTGACAGTGTGTTTAATATTGGCACTGCTACTGTGTAGGATATGTCTTTGTGTGATTCTAGCTTTGGTGGGTTAGATGGATGGGGTATGGTGTAGCATGTTTTAGACAATATGGGTGTAGGTAGGGTTAGGACAGGGTTAGGACAAGTGGTGTAGATGATGATGTTGCTATATCCTATGTATCCCATTGATTTTAGAATGAATGAAATATGGAATGACAGAGTTCAGTGTTAATTTGGTCTGTAATGTTGGCATTTTTAATTATCTTACTTGATTACAATTAGATTACAATTTACCAAATCTGTAATATTGGTAAGCTAGTCATTGTTAATTTACCAAACCCGCAAAATTGATATACACATATTGTGGCCAATTATGTGCTACAATTAGTTTACCAAGTTTACACAAGTTTACCAATTTTGCAATACACCAGTTATGTTTACCAAATCTACAATGCACAAGACAACAGAACTACCAAATTTGCAAGTTACGTTTACCAAATCTGCAATGCACAACACAACAGGTTTACCAAACATGCAAATTCTGCAGTTCACAATTCACAGTTCTGCATATACTACAATTCACAATTCACAATTCACAATTCTGCATATATTGCAATTCACAATTAACATATACTGCAATTCACAATTTTGCAACCACTACATATACTGCAATACACAAATCTGCATTAATAAGTAAACCAAAGTAAATCAAAAAATAGGCCCTGCCAATTACAAAAATATCAAAGTAAACCCAAAAAATAGGCCATGTCTACCAATTACAAAAATAGGCCATGTCCACTAGCCTATCCCCTTAGACCATGCATAGATGTCTGGCTCTTAGCAACCCTTAGTGCCTCTTTGTACCTTGATGCAGTCAGAGTTTCATTTGTGACTGACCCCTCCTTCTCTTCCTTGGATTGGTGCTGGTTTGATTGCTGGTTGTAAGGTTGCTGGTTGTAGAGTGGTTGCTGGTTGCAGGGTTGCTGCTTGGTGGATGCTGGTTTTTTATTATTGTTCTCATCCTTGAGACTAATTTCTGGTCTGTGCAGTCACCTTTTGGAATCTCTGTACTGGTTCCCACCGGTTCTCATTGCCAAAGAACTTGTACAACTCACGACAAATTTTCAATCATACGCCTTATCTCATCCATCTTCGTCTGTTGGTCTTGATTTTGTCTACCCCCAAGACCTCTACCATGACCAACCATAGTTAAAAAGTTGCAACCTTAGACTCTAATCTAAATTATGTGGCTTAGATTTGGAATATTTCGCTCTGATACCACTTGATGATGGTGAGAACCTAGATCTAGTGTAGGAGAAGGCTTCAAAGAGAAATTCCAACAACAAATAAGATTAAGGCAAAGAAAAAGATAATAAGATTGAAGTTGGAACAATCAAATATCAATTTATAGGCACAGAGAGCTCAACAAATATTCAAATCACAGATAAGAAGAGGTTTCCTACAATGACTCAAAAAAGGCTATTTATGATAGCCTTTAGTAACCCTAGTATCCTAACCTTTTATCTTACATATAACAAGTTAATCCTAACAAACCACCTTCATTAAAAGACATATGACCTTTTAAAATACTAATGACATAATGATAAACAAAAAACAATGAACTAATGGGTCTTCTTTTCTTTTTTGTTGATCTTAAAATCTCCTGCATCAAATTTCTAACTGACAACGGCATCCAAAATGCTTGATTACTGAGAATTTTTTGAAGAACAAGGGGGAGAGAGAGAGAGACTTATAAACATGGACATACAGAAATCAGGATCAGAAACAAGCCTTGTAAGTCCCTATAAAATCTTCAGACATATGTGAGTAGCATATGTTCTATGGCACACCATAATAATATTGGAGGCATCTGAAGGATAGTAATTACTTAAGGCTGCAATGTGAGACGCTAATGCTTATATGCAAGGCCTTTTTAATGGGAATGAAAGTGACGTCATGTAATGACCAATTATAATTTGGTGTTAGGTTAGCATACGACAAGAATCATGTTCTCATAAATTATTTGTAATAGCATTCACGCATTGTGCATCGTTGGCACAATTTAGAGTTGACAGCAAACCCACCCAAAATTGGTACTCATAATTTTTGAGTCGACAAGATGTTCTTTCTCCTTTTCTGGGTTGTTTGGGTAGCGTTTGGATTACGTTTCAGCGTTTGTTTGTTTGTTTTTTTTTTAACCGGCGACTTCTATACTGTTCATGAAATATAAACAGTATTTTCATTTGTGAACAGTGATTGAAAATTATTTTTTTATTATTTTTAATTTTCAGTAGTATCTAAACACACCCTTGATTACAACTCACCACAATAACTAAAGCCTAAAGATATTTAGGTAAAAATATAAAAGTATAAAAATTCCTTGAGTTATTATTATGGGGTTTGTTCACAATGTTGATATATTTTGACTTAGCTCGTTTGCTAGATAGTAACTAAAGCCTAAAGATATTTAGGTAAAAATAAAAAAAAATTCCTTGAGTTATTATATGTGGGGTTTATTCACAATGTTGATATATTTTGACTTAGCTTGTTTGCTGGATAGTAGGTGTGATGATTTATAAACCAACTTGCCAAACCTTGTAGAGAAGAGATTAATAAATTATTTGGCTAAACTAGTTGGTGTGTGGTGCAAGTTACCTAGTAAATTAATGTTATCCTTTAATTTGTGTTATTGTTTATTCTTAGATCTATATATTGTTCCTTTTGCTTTATCACAAAAGTAAATTATTGAAATATATCCGACAGAAACTTGTTCATAACAACGAAACAGCCATAAGTTAAAACAGAATACTTCATCCCACCTTTGTACAATCAACAAGAAATCACAGACCCATGATCCTGGCAATTTGATTGCTAGGCATCATGCAAATATGATGACTTCCCCCCATAGCTCTTCAAACAGACAGTGATTATTTTGGCTGGAGTCTTAACTGGGGGCTCTTCCTTGAAGCCTAATATAGGCCTTAACATCTTATTTAATGCCTCAATATAGGCCTTATCACAAAAGTCATTTATTGAAATATATCCAACAGAAATTTGTTCATAACAATGAAGCAGCCATAAGTTAAAACAGAATACTTCATCCCACCTTTGTACAATCAACAAGAAATCACAGACCCATGATCCTGGCAATTTGATTGGTAGGCATCATGCAAATATGATGACTTCCCCCCATAGCTCCTCAAATAGAGACAGTGGTTGTTTTGGCTGGAGTCTTAACTGGGGGCTCTTCCTTGAAGCCTAACATCTTATTTAATGCCCCAATATAGGCCTTGACACTAGAAACAACGATATCCCTTTCTGCACCGTTTCCACTGGCACAAAAACAAGGCAGATTTTATGTTCTATGAATCTGGACTTTAAAGAATCAAATATGCCAACTAAAAAGAAAAACAATATGTATGGTTGGGATCATGTTACATGTAATTTTAAGCAATGTTATATCATTCAAATATTTTTTTTGACATCTGCCGTTGGATTATGTTTTCTATTTATAACATCCATAATTGCAAATTTTCAAGATGATCATAAATCAATAACTATCTCAACTATAAAAATATGCATAAATATGAGTTTATGGATTGAATAGTAAACAACATTTGATGAAACAAAATTTGGCATTGGCATTAAAAATATAAAGAACATGTAATCCAATGATAGGATTTTCAAACTATCAATTTAAAATTTTATTAGGAGGTGCAACATTGCTTAAAGTTATGCCAAGAGTAACTTAATCTCCACACGCGCGCGCGCGCACACAGATATATATATATATATATATAATATGCCATACCTAAATGTCCGATGTACTGTTTCTCCAGTATAGGCATGAATAGATGTGTGACTGTTTTCCCCACGTATTAGAACACGGGTGGCAGCAATTGCATCAATGCCTTCTGTGACTAACCTCATGAAGTACTCAAGAAGGGTTACAGGTTCCTGAGTACAAGGGATAAAGTAGAATCCTTAACAACACAACTCATGCCAGATTATTGAGAACAACCTCAGCAAAGATAAAATTTACAATATGAAAATTGATCAGCATCATAAGATACTCAAGTTTCTTCTATACAAACAGTTTTCTACATAAGGAGAGAAGTCCAATTTTAAGCTTTTGTCACTTGTATATCCCTTGACCATTTTGGTTTATAAATTGCTAACAAATCAAGATTCAAAATATATTCCTCAAAATGATTTCTCTTTTAGCTTACTTATCTTAACTAGCATCAATCCCATGTATACCACAAACTTGTCAAAGCAGGAACTTGGATCTATATGAGAGTATAAGGGTAGATTTTGATGAGCCTCTTTTAATTGGTTTATTTAATTTTTATAAAAAAAAATACAGCTGTACCAAGATAAAAGTGAGGCTTTGAAAAAATAGTACCTAGTCAAATAAACAAAATAAGCTGAAACTGACCCCAAGACAATCAACTATTTGAATACCATAAATTTAGGTTCTTCAGGAAAAAGATCATCATTGGATTCTTAATTCTTAATCCTATTGTTTCCCCCTGCACCCATACTACAGGCTAGAGAGATGAAACCCCATGTAAGTGCTGTCTATGAGTCCTCACATAATTATAAATAATTAAAATAAACTTATGGATAATATGAATTTATTAACTTTCATCTCAAACCTTCACAATGAGATCAACAGCCTTGTAAGCTGAATCTACTGGCCCTGTTCCAACAGAACAAGCAACATGCTCTGTTCCATCAGCATCAATGAGTTTAACCGTTGCTGTAGAAAGTCCCAGAGTTCCGCAAGTAACCTGTGTATAATGTTCATGTCAATTGAAGGGAATGCCATCAAGCCAAATTAGACAATGAACAGAAAATTTGAAAATTAAATTCTGGATTTACCTGCAGATCAATAAGTTTCCAAACAATTTCTGGCTGCAAAACTTCACCAGAAACCAATGCTCTCAGGTCAGCATCAGTAACTCTCTGGGACAATGGCAAAAAATTAAGAGTGCGGATAAATAAGGAATCAGAAACAAGGATGCCAGGTACATGTAAACATGTCTAAACAGTTATCTACAAAGAACTCAAATTATATTTCAAGTTTCAACAATAAAAAGACTTACCCCCTTTTTATTTCAGCAATGATATTTTCTAGAAAATGAGTCATTTTACAAAAAGCATTTTCTATAAAACTATCTCATTTCCCTATGTTTTGTAGCAAGATTTGAAAAACAATCTCTTAACTTCCCTTATTTAGCTTGTGAGATAGACTTATTTTTCAAAAAAATTTAATGGAAAACAATTTCTAAGAATAAGCCGTACTTTTTACGTTCACCAATGATAGTTTTTCTTTGGCTCTTTTTTTTTTTTTTTTTATGCTACCAAATACCAGAAAATACGGAAAACTATCTTTTCACAAGATTTTCCATCAAAACAAATGAAGCGTTAATGTTTTTAAATTTGTCCATTTCCAGAGAGAATAACTTGATAATTTGTCATCTAATACTTGAGTCTATGACAAACCCACACTAAAAAACACCTATGAAGTAAGGGTGCTGGTGCGGGACTTGGCAATTTTTGAAAAAGGTGAATGTGGGTGCGGCGGGACTTGGCGATTAAAAAATTATTATAAATATTTTTATATAGTAAATTTAATATTTTTATATATAAAAAATCAAATAAATGGTAGAATTTATTATTAAAAAATAATTATTTATGATTTGTTTTTAATAAAATCAATATTTTTGGTAATTGTAAACAAAAAACCACATTTCAAGAAGGTTCCTTTACTCATTTTTCAATTCCCCAGCCCACCCACATTAAATATTTGACTTTTCCACCTCCTTAATTTATATTCTTTGTTTACGTGCATTTATTCTTCTTCCATCTCTTTTTTTTGTTTTTTGGTGTCTTCTCATCTTCTTCTTCCTTCTTTTTTTTTTTCCCCTCTCACAAGGCCACATGAAGCAAAAGAATGGCAGCCACTGCCCATTTCGTCCTGTTTCGGCGGCTGTTTCGGTTGGAATCGGCCGTATCGGCCTATTTCGGTTGCCATATCGACCGTATCGGATTCCGTTTCCATCGGAATCGGCCCGTTTTAGCCCTAATCGGCGCGAATCCCAAAAAAAAAAAGGGGGAGAGTTGGATGCCGGACACCGCGTCGAGCCACGTCGAACTCCGGTGCGGCGACCTTGGAGCCACGTCGGTGCTTTTTAGATAGACACTCTAGACCTAAGCTAGTACACTAAAGAATTCATTACCTAAACATGATGCCAACTTCAATAGGTTCAACAAAGGATCAATTTCTTTCTATTTTTTCAAAGATGGGGGGGGGGGGGGGGGGTTTGGACAAACATGACTCATGAGACACCACAGTCCATAGAGGATGCCAATACCACTGCGCTATCAATTGAAACCCAAAAAATCAGGTAATATGATCCAGATTCCAAGAGTCTATGTTATTTTTATTTATCAAAATATGTATGGATGTGTGTCTATATATATATACACACACACATACATCCAATATCAATGTGAGGCATACTTGGTACCTAGCATAGTCTAATTTACTTACTTTTGAATCTTACGTTGGATCTTTCTAGGTCAATATGCTGATGGTTTTGTTTAAATTTGACTCTTCTAAAATCTCTGGCCCAAAAGGAACTCCTTGAAAATTGAAGAATAAATGGAAAGTTTTGGTAATTAATAAGTTATCTAGACATGGGTCTCGCGTCCTGGTTTGGTGATTAGTTATCTTATTCAGCATTTGGCACAGTTCCACTACGAATAAAATTATCCACAAGCCTATAGCTACACGCAGTAAATTAAAAGAGAGTAATTCAAAGAATTTTCCAAGCTGCCAAGTAATTGTGGCATGAAATCTCGCATTAGCTATGATACTTAAGCAAGTAGGTTTGAGGCCCATATATCTTGTAATTCCTCTACATTAAAGTTAATAAAACCTTAGGCAGAACTTCTAACTAATTTTTGAACTTAAAAACAAGTTTATCAATCCTTGCATTCAGTATGCCCTAAGCTTAATCTAACAACCAAAACCTTCAAAATTGTTGCAATCCAGAATTTTGCAACACACTGTACACTTCAGCAACTTTCTGCCTTGCAAATAAAACCATATCAGAATCTACTTCATTCACAAAACCTTGTAACCCATTTCCACATGTTTGACCCATTTCAGCTTTACTTGGCCTCAACCCACAATTAAGAGTGGGTAGTATGGTCAATAAGAAGTGCAGTAAAATGACTAAAATCTAGTCCTTAAATGATAAATAGCAACAGTTTCATTTTCCTTTCATCACAAAACATGTATGCAAGTTTGTCTTACGATGCAGGAAACCAGAAATCAGACAATGTTCCTCTGTTAGAATCAGCCAATTAACCGATTATGAGTTTGAGTATGTTGTACTTTTCTTATCCTTCTGCCTATGAGCTCTAACTCAAATGGCACTTCACTCCCTCCTTCCAATTGGTGGACTTGGAAGGTGAGGTCATGAATTCAAAATTCACTGGGTGCATGTCTAACTCATCAATAACATAAAATAAAAGCTTAATTGCATGTAGAAAACTGCACCATGCAGTGCTAATTTTTCTTATCAATTACTATTATTTCTAAAATTGACTCAAATTCAGATTTCTTCTATTTTAGTCAGAGAAGTTATAAACAGAAATGCGTAAAAGTCAGAGCTCAAACCATAACTCAAATATACTTTTTAAAAATAAATAAATAAAGACCACCTTCTCTTACTCACCTTTTTCTGATCAGCTACTGCTTTGAAACGCCAAAATATATTCTCAAGTTGTTCATTGTCAAGCTCATAACCAAGCTGAAACAAGAGGAAGATTGAAGTGTAAATGCTTAACCGCAAAGAAAAAGAATATTATAAACCAAAAACCAAGCACGATGGTGCAAACAGCAGAGTACCTCTTCAAGTCGCTTTCTCAAGGCATGGCGTCCACTGTGCCAGCAAAATTTATGAACCAAAAAAATTTATATTAAAATAGTGTCATTTCATATTAAAAATAAAAATTCTCAATAACATTTGCTCACATACATGATACACCCATGGACATAACTATAACAAAAATAAAAGTACTTTACTACATTCTGAAAAAAGAAAAGAAAAAAAAAAGCAGAAAATATTAAGAATTAATGTCTATTTCTGCTAATGGAGCAAGTGATTGATAGTTGAGGATCATTTATTTATTATTTAGACAGGGTCGACGATAAGCTAATCCAAAAGCAGATACTAGATCAGAGGCAAATTTGTCAGATAAAAGATGAGCAGTTTGGAATATTTGTTTAGTTCCCCCAATCTAATTTATGCTGTTATAAAACTTTTTTTTTTTGACAAGTTACGTTGTTACAAAACTGGAAAGGAAGAAATCCACCATAGTCTCAGAATGGTAACAAATTTGGTGGGCATGACAAAATTATCTTTCTCTTAGTGTGAACTAATGAAGTTGAAATACATGAACTATGGCTGATACAAATAAAAAATTTACATAATGAAACACAGAAATACCTAAGTTTCCCAAGGACGATACCAGCTTCATTGGATCGCTCGTAACCAATATCTTCAGGAGCTATTATTTCATATGTGCCTTTGTGCTTAAGCATTCCATCCTACAAACAAAAGGCTTTATTGTAATTAAAGTTTCAATTACAAACCCCCCCCCCAAAAAAAAAAAAAGAGGAAAAATAAATTACGGATGACATTTGTTTATAATGCAAGCCTGATATATGTACACACACATACACACATCAGATTATAAAATATTAGTTCATAACCCTAGTCCATTCCTATTTTGGGCAGAACAAAACTATTAATTCTTTGATACCAATAAAGTAATAAGGATCTTGAACTAAGGAAAAGATTCTAGATGCTAAAAAAGGCCAGTATAGCTTTTGTCAATGTTACACCACGTAACTTTTTCTCTTTTGTTGGATGTGCTTTTGTCAAATCCACCATTGGATTACATTGTCTCCTTATATCTTTCGGCTTGCAAAATATCAAAATGATCATCATAGATCAATAACTATCTCATCTAAAATATATATATATATTATATTAAATTTTAATTTTTTGTCATTAAAATCATACACAAAACATGAGTTTATGGATTGGATAGCAAATTAGATCCAACAATAGCAACAAAGCTTTAGTCCCAAAAATTTTGGGTTGGCTATGAATCCTCAACAAATTAGCTATCGTCAAATTAGGTCCAATGGACACAATATTTTGCATGCTTGTTAATCATAAACAGAACATTTAATCAAACAATTGAATTTTCAACATATAAATCCAGTAAAAAGTTACTATAGCTTATTGTTAAATTTTTTAATAAATTACTCTTACTTATCAACAAAAAAAAAAGAGTTATTATAGGGTGGAGCATTGACAAAGAGTTCCATCAAGATAGACACACACTTGACCGAGTAAGAGTTTGACCAGGCGTTTAATAACCTGTCTTGTAGGGTTGGCAATAAAAATTCAGAAGCCTCTAAAAAACCTAATATGAGTTTACTAATTTCACATACAGCCGTTCCCAGTATGCAGTTGTAAAATTAATTTACCCACTTACTGGTTTCCATACAGGTAGCAGAGTTTCAAATCCCTTAATTATCCACCTAAATCCATCTGTATGACTACTAACCCCCCCCCAAAAGCTAGTCCTCCTATAACTATATCAACCTCTAACGCCCCTCCTTTAAAAAATAAAATAAAATAAAATAAAATAAAATAAAAACATAGAGCCATAAAGAGGCCTCCTCATAAATTCTATTTCAGTTGTTCAATATAAAAAGTAAAGTGCTTCAGATTTCTAAATCAATTTTGTTTTCCAATCATGTGCAAACCTTGATAGATAATAGATTTCTTTTCTAGCCACTTCCTACCATCTCTTCAAAATGAGCTATAACAGATAGGGTGCAGTCACAGAGATAACAAGTGATAGTACCTGATGGATACCACTTTCATGAACAAAAGCATTAGGACCAACAATAGCTTTGTGTGGCTGCACATGCAACCCAGTGTACTCCTCAACCTAAACAATTATGCCTTGAGTATTAAAAGTGCATTCAACCAACAATGAAAAAATAGGTGTAATTTGTACAGTGAAGAAATTACCATCTTGCTTGTCATATAAATGTGCCGTGTAATAATTCCAGTATAAAGACCTCCCAAGACATCCCCTTCATGGCATTTTAAGATCATTACAACCTGCATATTTCAAAAGTATGTTAAAGCACATTAAACAACAAAAGGGTAATCAATGGCAAAGAGAACAATGAAACAATATAGAAGAATATGAAGAAATTAGCTATGAAAAAATCTTTCATGAAGCCACAACCTTATAATTGAACCCTTTCTTAAATAAATAAAAAATAAAAGGTGGGGGGGATGGGGAGTTCCACTTCAGTTATAGCTCATTGGCTTAAACTACTTATTTTAAAAGGATGAAAGATGCCAAAAACAAGACCTGGTTAGAAACTACAACAAGTCTTCATAATCTTATACAGCTTAGTTTCATTTGCTAATAAAGAATGCAAGATGGCATACAGGGCGACAGAAAACATATCGAGGTCCATTCTACACTAAGATCAGAAAAGTTATCTGTAAGGTTGAATTTATTCAATCATTTTATTGGTTTTATTCCGTGCCAAATTTGCTTGTAATTTAGTATTTAGAAACCCTGTATTTAGGTGGGAATCATGTAAATGTAGTGTGTAAAAGAGTGTGAAGAAAAGTTCAAGAGTGTGCAATCAAGAAGAGTCTCGTGACTGGATCTCGCGACTAGCAAGTCACTAGAAGTGGCACACGTGTGAAGCATGCAGGGGAGTTGCCAGCTGTTGCACAACAGGACAAAACTTCCAGTCTGGCAAGGTAGTTAGCTCGCGCCTCAAACTCGCGACTCGTTCCAGTCGCGAGCTCGAGTCGCCAGAACACCTTGTTTGGTTGTAACCGACTCTTCGCATTCCATACACACCCTACTATAAATACCCTTATACCCACGAAATGTAGAGAAATTCCAGAGAGAATTTTAAGAGAGAAAACTTAGAGAAAAACAAGATTGACTCATCCATAATCTTCATCCTTTGATTCTTCAAATTCCTCTACTCTTACCCTCTCCATTGATACATCCTTGAGAGATACATTTAGTCAAATCCTTATCTCACCATACTCATATCTGTGAGAAAGTATTTTGGTGCTGGGAAAGTAGTTCAGAAGGGACCAATTCATTTTGATTGATGCAATGGGCTATTATGGGATCCAGTAAGCTAGAGAAAACAAGGTTCAGCGTAACCTTGTTGGAGTAAGAAGCTTGGAGGGCTTAAGTGCACTGGGTATATTAGGCTTGGAGAGTTTTCTGCTATTCATGTATCCCAACTTTATTCTCTAGTGGATTATTGACCGCTTGGAAGGCGGCAGACAGGTTTTGCACTGAGTACTTCGGTTTTCTCTTTAATAACACATCACTGTGTTGTGTTTGTGTTTGTGTTTGTATCTCTCTTTCCTTAATCTTTGCCTTTTAATTACTGTTGTGATTGTGATTAATTATGCTTTAGATTGTTTTACCAATTCTATTTTAGCTTATTATCATATTCCACACATATATTATTTGATTATAAGCTTGTTTTGGTAATTTGTAAATTGTGGTCTAAAGTTCATAGGTGTTTTATACACTATTTCAACATTCATTATCAAATTTTGTGTTTGAACTGTTGGAATGTTGGGAGGTCAGTTTCAATGCCATAGAGGAGCCAAGGAGTGGCGAGCCTTGTGCGTCGTGTATGTGGTTTGAAAGAAAGAGACAGGTCTTTGATGGCATCAAATATCCTGCCTATGTCATCAATGAGCTCATTTTTGCAGACATTGTTTGATTGGATGTATGCTCTAGGCGGCACCCCCTCAATGTCTTTGGTTAATTTTATTGATTCTCTTTCCTTTTGAGTTCTATTCTTTGAATTGGGCTAGTCTATATCCTTTGTCTTTCCTTTTCCTTTTCTAATAAAATTTTTACTTAAAAAAAGAAAAGAAAAAAGACCTTCTATCTTCATGAAGCCAAATCTTGTCTCCTTGATTATACTCTTCATGATAATCTTCATAAATTAGTGGAGAATCCCAATCTACGGCACAACTCCTTCAAAAGTTTCATCCTTTAATTCAAGTGCACACATTAACTGATCCACCCATATATGGTTCTTCCTCTCGGCTCCACTTTTAAAGCAACTATTATATGGAATGGCGTGCTTGAGAAAATGGAGAGATGCTTGGCCAGTTGGAAAAGAATGTATGGGGGCTTAGTATCCTAACCCTTTATCTTACATGTAACAAGTTAATCCTGTCAAACCAACTTCATTAAAAGTCATATGACCTTTTAAAATACTAATGACATAATGATAAGTAAAACATAAATTAGATAAATAAAAAACAATGAACTAATGGGCCTTCTTTTCTTTTTCGTTGATCTTAAAATCTCCTGCATCAAATTTCTAACTGACAACAGCATCCAAAATGCTTGTATACTTTAATTAGCGAGAATTTTTTGAAGAACAAGGAAGAGAGAGAGAGAGACTTATAAAGATGGACATACAGAAATCAGGATGAGAAACAGGATGCATTTGATTTTGAATTACTTTTTGATGACATTGATCTAAGTGAATATGGATGCCCGGAAGCCTTGTAAGTCCCTATAATATCTTCAGACGTATGTGAGTAGCATATGTTCTATGGCACACCATAATAATATTGGAGGCATCTGAAGGATAGTAATTACTAAAGGCCGCAATGGGAGACACTAATGCTCGTATGCAAGGCCTTTTTAATGGGGGGACGGGGGTGTGTCATATGAATATTCCTTTCACGGACCTGACTGCTTTTTCTCTGTCACGCACACTTACCACAATGAGTGCTGTTAGGTTATAATTTTGGAGAAATGACATGTTCACAATATTTTTATAATATTTTTACAACAAATTCTAAGTGTCATGTTGGTACTAGTTGTTATTGTTGGTGCAAAAAAATAATCTTAGTGTTAGATTTAAATTTGAACCTATAACAACTAACCACCTATAATTTGTTGTGAAAATGTTGTAGACGTAGCACCTTTCATGGTAAAATATATGTTTTTGAGTGATTTTAGGACCCAAAATTTTTCAAAATAGAGCATACTATGCTAGTTGTTTGTCACTAGTGAAGTGGTATGTACACAATATTTTCATAATATTTTCACAACAAATCAAAAGTAATTATTTGTTACTAATTCAAATTTGAACCTACTATTAAGATTACTTTTTGTTCCCAACAATAGCAACTAGTATATAACCTGTCATTTAGGGTTTGTTGTGAAAATGTTGTGGATATAGCATTGCTCTTGTGACAAGTAAATCCACAACTTTCTTACGTGACATATTGTGATTAGTTGTCTCTCACTTTTATATTGACCGACATTTTTTTTTTTTTACTATTTATAATTAATCGCAAGGAAGAATTATAGTAAAAATTGTGAATTTGTTTTTGTTATTAGATTTTTTGTTGTTGCATAAATTCACCAATTTTTTTTTTCTCCAAGACTTGTCAACTCAGAGTTGTGGCAAGGTTACATAAAAGAAGGGTCTAAATTTTTTTCTATGTTTTTTTTTTTTTTTATATGAAATTTTTTCTATGTTAATAGAAGAACCTTATGGGTATGTCACTGACTCAAGCCTAGGAGTGCCAAGAAGGCAGAGTTGTGGGCCTTGTGGCGGCTTTGCAATTTTGAATTAGTCTAGGGGCTGGTGGTGAAAGTGTAATCTTCAATTTTTGTTTTACTTGTGTATACTGTTGGGGGATGAGACTTCAAGATGCCTTACCCTTTGAACCTTACAAGTATTTATATTTATGGAGTGACCATCATATCAAATGTGTACGGACAAAATAATAGCTCACAAATGCAATAAAATCAAAGTGAAAGACCGAAGGTTATATGAGGGGACCATGTTTAGAAAAATTTTGGACATTTTCACTGTTTTATATTTGTACTTTGTTCAACGTTTTTATAATGACAAATTGACAATGACAATGTTCCTATTTTTCATGTATTTATTTATATATATAATGCCAAAACGTAGATGTGGCTTTTGCCATTTAACGAAGGCACAGGGGCAAAGGGCCAAAGTCTCTTTCTAACATGTTCTTTTTAAATAAATAAAAAAAAAAGAAGCAGCAACCAAAGTTTACATTTAGCTCATGCTTAAAAGGCCAGCTTATTTTACTATTTAACTTATTTTAGTTACTATTTATGAGCTCCACTGAACTTTTTGATATTATTCATAAGTCTCACTGTACTATTTCATCTAACTTTTACCTTTATCTACAATACTTTTAGTATAAAAAAAAAAAAAAAAAAAAAATCAGTTTTAGCAAAATAAGCAGATTCCAAACAGACCATTGTCTCAATATTCTTTTAAAACTCAAATCTATTCAAAATTTTATTTAAAAATAAAAAAAAAATAAACTAAACAATTTTCTTCTACATGTTGTTATTTGTTAATGCTTCTTTTTATACATATATACTAGTTTAAGACCCGTGCGTTGCACAGTTTTATTATAAATTTATATAATATAATAATAAAAGGAATAAATTGTATTGGTGTAACAACAATCAAATATAAAATGATAACTCCTCAATGAAAATTCTTCTAACACACCAATTGTGATATAATGAGACTTGTAGTTACATGTATCAAATTTTTTACATTAGAATTTTGTATCTATTGGATCTGCAATATAAGTACTAAGTTTTTGTAAGAAATTTGCAGGTTTGTTAACAATAATATTAATGAAAAGAAAATGTTAGAAGTTGTTTTTACCTTTGGGAGATTGTTAAATTCCTCTTTGTAAACTATATTTTTAGTGTATCATTGTTCTTGTTTGTCATTGTTATTTATTGAAATCTTTAGTTCTTCAGGGCCTGTTACTCAAGACAAAGCAACGTACAATTGGCCATGGCTAAACATCCTTGACTCTTTTTTTATTGTCACAGCATAACAAATTTTTAAAGGAAACTATTTTCTTTTTAGGATGAATGATCTCTTGCACAAATATTTGATTCTTGAATGGTATTTTTTTGCCTTTTGGAGATTGAATTTTTAGCTCTTTGCATCATTCATTCATAATGGATTTTCGCCTTAATCTTGCACCTCTTGCTATTTCAACGCTGTTCAACTATTTTAAGAAAAATTAAAAGTTTATGCCAAAAAATATTAATTATTGAACTGAAAACAAATTTATTATCAGATAAATGTACACAATTCAAGTAGATGAGTTTGTAATTTGCTACCAATTCATTATGTAAAATAAATGTATGATCATATTGGTACCTTCAAATGTTCATTGCTTATATGGTCTATTTGAAAGAATAGTTAATTCTTGAATAATGATTCTGTGGGGCCCGAGGGCCCAGAATCCCCGGCCCACCTTTAGGCTGGCCCAAGGCCCAAGCCGAGGAGGGCAATCTCCCCAGATGGTCGGCCTAAGGGTTTTAGTTCTTCTCAGACCCAAGCCGAGGACACACCCCTCCTCGGCACACCTAGTCTAATCCAGGTAGGGGGCAGACCCAGAACAGGTGGTCACATCCACACTTAACAAGTATGCCTGATCCTCCAGGCTACATTAATGATGACAAGACCCTTCACTGAGCAACCTTGGAGGCAGCAACCCCCAGTATGGTGAGGAACCTGTCTGATGGGACAAGTCCTGAACCAGTAGCCCGGATGGCCAACAGCTGTAAGGCCAGGATCGAGCTAAAGGGCGTATATAAGGCAAAGAACCCCCCTTATGAAGAGGGGCCTCCTCGGACGCTAGCCGAAGAGCAACCCCAAGCAAAGAGCAACAGGCGAAAAGTCCAAGGAAGACCGGCGAGGGGCCGGCCGGAACCAAACCCTTTGCCCCACTCTCTACAAATTCATTGTCGGGGGCCCACCTCCGAAAAAGGAGCCCCTACAATTGGCGCCATCTGTGGGGAGGGTTAGAGCGCCAGCCGGCGCAACCGGCGGTCGTTCCAAAGCGGTTGCTATGCAAAGTTTACGGTGCAAAATAAAAAGAGGAGAAGAAGGGAAGAATTGCAGTACGAAAAGAAAGTTCAACAACAAATAAAGGGAGAGCTCTTTATTATTTCAGAAAAGATTACAAGTACAACAATCTGCATTATTTCATAAAAGAAAAAGAAAAGTTACAAATACAATCAGAGGCTCAGACAGGCGTGTTTTACAAAAAATCCTACCAACTAATCCTACAATCAGAGGCCCAGGCGGACCGGTCTTGGAACTGGCCGGGCAAGAGGCTCGCAAAGAATTAATATCAGGAATGAGGGAAGTGTCAACCCGTGCTTTTATTGACGTCAAGAGAATAGGAGAACTTGACAGTAAAAGCACGGGAAGGGGGGCTGGGGGCTGGCTCACCTTCAAACCAAAGCTTGAACAAAGTGAGGAGCCGACCCCGAGACCCCGGAACACCTTCCCTCGTGATGCTTCCTCGACCCTCTCCAAGCTGCACGAGCACTGACCGTCGGAGACGGCAATACTCGGGCACCGGCCATGACGGGAGTTCACGTGCCTCCTTCGTCGGAGGTGCGCTCTGCGGAGGGACATTAGGTACTTCAATGACGTCCCCCCTGGCCACCATACAAGGCCCTGCCAGTGTTACGCCTAAACTCTGCCGTGCCGGCAGCCCAGTGGGGGCTGCGGCCACGGCGGCCCTTAACTCCAGGTCTCCTAACTGCGGTCACAACCCTGGTGGCGGTATCAAAGGGGCTCAGGAAGGTGAAAGTGTATATTTCTGTTCGTGGGGGAGAATTCATGGAATGAGGAGAAACACTCCCCCCAGAACGCCTTTTATGGAGGGCGAAAACCAGCGGGAGTTGAGCCGCGCGGAATTCGAAGAGGGAATTGTCAAACGGAATTAATTCCCACCCAATTCCAAGGGGATTGCCAGCTGCCTGATGCGTATTAATTCACGAGGGCATTAATAGAGACGCGTTACGGGCACTGAAGCGTCAAACAGGGAGCGCGGAAGGCCAAGCGACGCCTCGTAAACCAGAAAGATGAGGAACGCGAACCAGAAGCAAGATCAGCCCCACGTGCGAAGTCACAATCCGACCCGAGGAAAAACAGCTCACAGGAAAAGACCCGTGGACGTCCTCACACCAAAGACAAAGTCCTCGGATCCGAGGACAAACTCCTATTGGTGGCAACTGTGCAGCAGTGGTACAATGACTCTTGCTCCAGCAGCCTGCAAGGGGCTAGGGGGAGGGACTTCTACCCGACGTGAGACTGAGTTGCCCAAAGAGGTGAACACTGTGTCCTCATGCTCAGGGCCCACTTGGAAACGATGGCAGCAACTGTACCTAGGACTTGCATGGTCCTCGGACTCAAGCCTACGGGGAGCTGGCCACTCGTACTTAAGGCAGCAATTGTACCTAGGTCTTGCATGGTCTACGGACTCAAGCCTATGGGGAGCTAGCCACTTGGAAATGATGGCAGCAACTGTACCTAGGTCTTGCATGGTCCTCGGACTCAAGCCTACGGGGAGCTGGCCACTCATACTTAAGGCAGCAATTGTACCTAGGTATTGCATGGTCTACGGACTCAAGCCTATGGGGAGCTAGCCACTTGGAAACGATGGCAGCAACTGTACCTAGGTCTTGCATGGTCCTCAGACTCAAGCCTACGGGGAGCTGGCCACTCGTACTTAAGGCAGCAACTGTACCTAGGTCTTGCATGGTCCTCAGACTCAAGCCTGCGGGGAGCTAGCCACTCGTACTTAAGGCAGCAATTGTACCTAGGTCTTGCATGGTCTACGGACTCAAGCTTATGGGGAGCTAGCCACTTGGAAACGATGGCAGCAACTGTACCTAGGTCTTGCATGGTCCTCGGACTCAAGCCTACGGGGAGCTGGCCACTCGTACTTAAGGCAGCAATTGTACCTAGGTCTTGCATGGTCTACGGACTCAAGCCTATGGGGAGCTAGCCACTTGGAAACGATGGCAGCAATTGTACCTAGGACTTGCATGGTCCTCGGACCCAAGCTTACGGGGAGCTGGCCACTCGTACTTAAGGCAGCAACTGTACCTAGGTCTTGCATGGTCTACGGACTCAAGCCTATGGGGAGCTAGCCACTTGGAAACGATGGCAGCAATTGTACCTAGGACTTGCATGGTCCTCGGACTCAAGCCTACGGGGAGCTGGCCACTCGTACTTAAGGCAGCAACTGTACCTAGGTCTTGCATGATCTACGGACTCAAGCCTATGGGGAGCTAGCCACTTGGAAACGATGGCAACAATTGTACCTAGGACTTGCATAGTCCTCGGACTCAAGCCTACGGGGAGCTGGCCACTCGTACTTAAGGCAGCAACTGTACCTAGGTCTTGCATGGTCTACGGACTGAAGCCTACGGGGAGCTAGCTCTTTACGACAGAGCCAAGGTACTACTCGGTCCGAAGACCTATCCCTGTGGAGAAACTAACTACCTATTGAAGAGCCTAAGGGTCGATCCAGCCACTCAAGGGAGCACCAGCCGGCTGAAGGCCTTCCGGAACATGGGGGCCGAGGTTTGCAAAACCCTCCTCCCAGTCCGAGGAGACGTGCAGCAGGGTTTCGAGGGGCTATTGTGGGGCCCGAGGGCCCAGAATCCCCGGCCCACCTTTAGGCTGGCCCAAGGCCCAAGCCGAGGAGGGCAATCTCCCCAGATGGTCGGCCTAAGGGTTTTAGTTCTTCTCAGACCCAAGCCGAGGACACACCCCTCCTCGGCGCACCTAGTCTAATCCAGGTAGGGGGCAGACCCAGAACAGGTGGTCACATCCACACTTAACGAGTATGCCTGATCCTCCAGGCTACATTAATGATGACAAGACCCTTCACTGAGTAACCTTGGAGGCAGCAACCCTCAGTATGGTGAGGAACCTGTCTGATGGGACAAGTCCTGAACCAGTAGCCTGGATGGCCAACGGCTGTAAGGCCAGGATCGAGCTAAAGGGCGTATATAAGGCAAAGAACCCCCCTTGTGAAGGGGGGCCTCCTCAGACGCCAGCCGAGGAGCAACCCCAAGCAAAGAGCAACAGGCGAAAAGTCCAAGGAAGACCGGCGAGGGGCCGGCCAGAGCCAAACCCTTTGCCCCACTCTCTACAAATTCATTGTCGGGGGCCCACCTCCGAAAAAGGAGCCCCTATAGATTCTTTGCCTTTTCTTGGTTGAATCTACCGATCTTGATTATCGTAAATTGATAATTGATCTTCGTTTTAATCTTGCAACTCTTGTTATTTTAGTATTGTTCAACTATTTAACCCAAAAATAAAAAATAAAGGCAAACGACTATAGTATAGACAACCAAACTAACAATATGTATATTTGAAAGACAAATCAAGTGCACGTAAAAAATACTTGCTTGTAGGTCAGTGGTGGTGGTTGTGATGTCTCCCATGTCTTGTATATCTCCTAAATAATCAACAAATGATATTCGAAGTTCTAATTCTTGCATGAATAAGGTTATTTTGAAAAACTAAGAGAAAAATTAATTAAAATAAAATAAAATATAATTGTATTTGAAGACATAAAAATAATTTTATTATTTTACTTCAAAACGTACACCAAATCAAGTCTCATAAGTTCATTATTTTCTTTAATATTAAGTACCTCCCAAATTCTTGTGACTCTTACTCTACATTCCAATGGTTTTTTTCAGTGTCAATTTCATCAAAGATGTTATATCTTTGATTTTGTCTACCATTCTGATAAAAAATTATAAACAAAAATATATATATATATATATATATATCAAAATGTTATCAACACTTTATCATCATATTAATATCAAGATAAAAAATTATGATATTTATGTAAAGTACTTTAATTAAAATAACTAATAAAATAGAGATGCATTCCTCTTTTCTTTATGTGTCTCCCTGTTACAAGTATCCATGCCACATAGAATTAATATTCATTTTCTGCAGAACATCACATGATTCAGTACTCACCTCCTCTAGTGAAGCATTCCCAGCTCTTTCACCAATGCCATTGATTGTCACTTCCAGCTGCCTCGCACCAGCACATGCCCCCTGAACAGATAAAACAAGAAAATGAGTGCAATTTTTTTTTTTTTTCAGATGAATAAACAGAGCAAAAGAAAAGATGGACATACCGATACAGTGTTAGCAGTAGAAAGCCCGAGATCATTGTGGCAGTGAGTCGAAATAATAACATTTTCGATTCCAGGGGTATTGGCCTTTATATCAGAAATCAATTTCCCAAATTCAGTTGGCATAGTAATGCCCACAGTGTCAGGTATGTTTAGAGTTGTCGCACCAGCCTTTATAACTTCACCCAGTATTTCATAAAGGAACTCCTTATCAGATCTGGTAGATTCAAAGAAACAAAAGATTGTTAGCTTTTCTAATATAATCTATATCTATATATTACTAAAACTGAACCTTGTTATTTATTACTGAGCTCTTGTTGCACTACCGTATCGTCATGTCATTCGCCACATAATTATTATTTATTATTTATTCCTATTTTTTTACCCAAAAAAAAATATATAAATAGATTATTAATTTTACGTATTCATCTTTGTTAGTTTTAATATCTATATATATATATATATATATATATATTTCTTTTTTATTTACAATTTTCCTATAGTTTTTTTTTTTTTTTTACATTCACTTATTTTTAAATATGATAAAATATTATTTTCGTCCATAAACTATCACAAAAGTTCGTTTTTCGTCCCTAAACTTTCAAAAGTTCGTTTTTCATCCCTGAACTATCACAAAAGTTCGTTTTTCGTCCCTAAACTTTCAAAAGTTCTATTTTCGTCCCTAAACTTTTCCAAATGTATTGATTTTCGTCCCTCTCACATCAGCACACTGTCAAAGCCACGTCAGCACTCCGTCAGACGGAGGGACGAAAATCAATACGTTTGGAAAAGTTTAGGGACGAAAATAGAACTTTTGAAAGTTTAGGGACGAAAAACGAACTTTTGTGATAGTTCAGAGACGAAAAACGAACTTTTGAAAGTTTAGGGACGAAAAATGAACTTTTGTAATAGTTTAGGGACGAAAATGATATTTTACCCTTTTAAATATTTACACTTTCTTCGACTTTTCTTCTTCCCTTACCTTTTTATCTCCTCACTACCCTCTACTTTAATATTGCTATTCATTTTCCTTTCATCTTCCTTTATTTATATCTTCTTATCCCTTTCCTCTTACTATAAATTTGTTACATTTTTCCATTCTTTGCATAGTTTTTTCTCATAAAAAGGTTTTCTCTCATAAAAAGGTTCTCTCTCTCTCTCTCTCTCTTAATGTTTTGGTGGATTTTTATTTTTTATTGCATCTCTGCTTTAGGTTGATACGATTTAGTTTTGTGTTTTAAGTTATTATTATTATTATTTTACACTTTGATTGTTAAATTTTATCCAATTACATTATAAAAAATTATAGATAGTAGATAAAAATAAAATAGTATTCCATTACATAGCATAATTTGGATAATTTAGTGTTTATTGTTATATCTTTTAATTTTTCTTTTTTTTTTCTTCTCTTCTATTTTACTCAATATTGAAATTCAACCACATCCTTCTTATCATTAAATTATTTATATTTTCTCTCTCTTTTTGTTTTAAAAAATAAAAAATGTAATATTTTACTTAAATTCAAACAAAAGAAAATTGTGCTCATCAAATTGTACTCATTTTTTTTAACATTTACACTTTTTCCAACATTTCTCCTTCTCTTTACCTTTTCATCTCCCCAAACATTCTACCTTGATATCACTTTTCCTCTTTCCTTTTATCTTCCTTTATTTTGTTTCTTTTTATTATCATCTTCTTAATATAAATTTGTCATTCACTCTTCCATTTTTTACATAATTTTCTCTCACAAAAAAAAAAGTGGTTATTTCCCACTCTTTCTCCCTCAATTTTTTGGTGGATTTTTATTTTTCTTGCATCTCTATTTTAGCTTGATAAAGTTTTGTATTCTTTGGAACTCTATTTTGGTTGATGGGATTTAGTTTTGTGTTTTAAGTGTTTTTTTTTTTTTTTATGACTTTGATTGTTAAATATTATTATATTGTGTTATAAATAATTAAAAATAGTATATAAGAATGTACAATTATTATATTACATAGAATTATTTGGATAAGTTAGTGTTTATTGTTATGTATTTTATTTTTATTTTTTTCTCATATCATTTTATTTATCATTTAAATTCAGCCATATTCCTCATATATATCATTAAATTATTTATATTTCCACTCCTTTTTTATTTTATAAAATTTAAAATATAATATTTTTCCTAAATTAAATAAATAAAATTGTCCACATTAAGTGGAGTAATGCTAGGGAAACACTCATTCTCACACCCAATGCATCAAAGGAAGAATGAAATACAAAACAAATCAAGTTAGAAACACTAAAAAAATAAATAACTAAATAAATAACTAATAATGCATATTTAATGTCATAGAATCATAATCAAATTTTGAAAAACGATAGGTTGCCAATGGAGAGAGAGAGAGAGAGAGAGAGAGATGGTATAGAAAAAAAAAACCAATACAAAGTAATAAAGAGTAGATAAAGGGAAAAAAAAAACAAACGTCAATTAGTAATCGTTGATTGGAAAACAAAGAGGTTGTAAGGAGAAGTAAAAAATAAAATAGAGATTACCGTGTGGAGAATATTAAAAACTTTACAGTGTGGTAACATAAATCGTTAAATTCACTTAAAAAATTAAATCAACAATCAACAATTAAATACAATCATAGTACTAATTTTAAATTTAAAACTAATCAAACTCTAACTATGGAAACCATATTAATCATAAGTAAAAAAGAGATGTTCTTTGATAGTCGTAGAAATTACATAAGAAATAAAGTTAAAAAATTTAAAAATCCATTTTTTGAAGTTTCATTTAACCTTATTCATAATATATATATATATATATATATATATATAATTTTCATACACTATTACTTTCGAAAATCTAATGAACAATGCTACCTCTCATTTATCGTCTTTGTTATGAAAATCATCAGTTAGTAAATATATGATAATGGTAAGAAGCGTTACAATAAATGAGATCACTAAAAAAAAAAAAATATGAAATTAATTAGCCATTATCATTATGGAGTAGTAGTAAAAAAGGTATATTTAAGGTTTTGTTAACTTAAAAACTAATGGTTAATAACTAAAATTATAGTATTAATAAAATATTTAATGAGACAATCCTAAAAAAAAATTATCACACGCAACGTGCAGATATGCGACTAGTGAAGAATAAAGGCCAAAATATATTGTTAGTTCCTAAAATTTAGCCCATGAGCAATTTTAGTCCTTAAAGTTTAAAGTAATCTTTTTTAGTCCCTAACAAATTTAAAGTTATTATTTTTAGTCCCTAAGAAACTTAAAGTGATTGGATTTAGTCCTAGCAAACTTAAAGTGATCACTTTTAGTCCTTATGGAATGATGACACATCAGTTATGACATGTCATGTGAGGCGCTAAGTGTGCATTTGGTTTGCCCGTCCACGTTGGGCATTTGCATTGTCAACTTTTTTTTTTTTTTTTAAGTTGCACAATTTGACTTTTCAACCACTTTTCAGCCACACAAGTGGGTCTCGTGTACTATTCACGGGACTCACAAATCTCTTTTTTTAGCAATTTTTTCATTAAAAATGAGTCCCACAACACTATTTACACATTTAAAAATTATTTTGCTACAGTGTTTTTTGTTTTCAACTGTATCCAAATGGACCCTAAAAGCAATCACTTTAAATTTTAGCATTAGTCAATATCTTATAGAATTATTCATTAAAAAAAAAAAAGAAAAAAAAAGAGCCATTTCAATATAGAATTAGTCAATATCTTATAGAATTAGTCATAAACACAAATCTTAGCATTTTAAAATTTCACTTTTTTTTCATAAACCCATTTCAGAAAACTGAAAAAGCAAGCTGAAAGGCAAACCTCCCAGCATCTTCAGGGGCGAACTGGACGTCATCACAGCCCAAGCTCCTTGCAAAACTCACCATACTCCTTGCAATCTCAATGACTTGTTCTTTAGTCTTCCTCAACTTGAATTCCATGTGAATAGCACTGGTGGCAATGAAGGTTTGAATCCTGGGTCTTTTAGCGTACTTGATAGCTTCCCAGGCTCTCCGAATATCTTTCTCAATGCACCGAGATAAGCCACAGATGACTGGAACGTACCCATCGACATCAATAGCATTGCCAACCTCCTTGGCAATGGTCTTAACGGCCTCAAAATCGCCATTGGAGGCGGCGGGGAAGCCAGCCTCGATGATGTCGACACCGAGCTTGGCAAGCTGTCGGGCTACGTCAAGT
Organism: Quercus variabilis; assembly: GCA_030445155.1. Lineage (NCBI taxonomy): Eukaryota > Viridiplantae > Streptophyta > Magnoliopsida > Fagales > Fagaceae > Quercus > Quercus variabilis. The sequence continues at coordinate 45,133,068 of CP129454.1, forward strand.
TTTTCCTTGGAGGTTAGAGAAGCACCGGGGGATTGCTCGCCGTCACGAAGAGTGGTGTCGGAGATGCGGACATAGTTGGGGTCCGAGATGCGGTTGGGGATGTAATTGGGGCGGTAACGGGGGGAAGGTGTGGGTGTGGGAGTGAAGTTTGATGGGGTTTGTTGGGGGTGGGAACAGGAGATGGCAGTTTTTTTTAAGGTGAAAAGGAGTGAATGTTTTTGGGAGAAATGAAGAGGAGAGTGGTGGTGGTGGTGGCGGTGTGGAGTTATGGGGTTTAGTGGGGAAATGGAAGTTATAGGTGTGGGGAAGAACTTGAAGGTTGATAAAACGGTTGTCATGGGTGAGAGAGAGAGAGAGAGAGAGAGAGAGAGAGAGAGAGAGAGAGAGAGAGAGAGAGAGAGATTGCTAGCTGTTAAGCCTTGAAGGAGGAGAGTGGGGTTGAAGAATCAGAGATCTACATAAACCGACTCGACCGAAGTGCATTTGAAATACGTGTTAAATTTCTATCCCCCCATGCGTCTTTCTCTCATTGTTAGAAAATCTACCACCTTATTTTACAAAAATTATATTTTTTTCAGCCCTCACCAGTTTTAAGACAAAGGGATAAGGTTTAAAAAAATTTCCAGCACATTTCTTTCTCCTATTGGTAGAAAATCTACCACCTATCTTCAAAAATTATTATTATTTTCATCTCATTAGTTCCTAGGCAAGTTGTATACAGCTGGCTTGCACTTTGGTATGAGACTTGCATGCAAAATACAAAATCAACTCAAACTAAAAATAAAAAAATTCCGGATCCCTCTCTTTTCAAGCTCTCTCTAGTTTCCACTTTTCACTTCTCACTTTTCAAGCTCTCTCCAGTCTCAGGAGTCTTCTCCAGCTGCCCCTATCATCACCATGTCTCTACCTCACTCTCTTTCCACCATGTCTCTACCTCTATTGGCTTACTGACAAAATACCAACGCCTTATGGCAACACAATGAAGCTCCTGAGAAGAGACTAGTGGTGGTCTTCCTTATAGTTGATTGCTGGCATGGCTTTGGCAGTTTCTTTTTTCATTTTGCTGGCATGGGGATTTTTTTAGGTGGGTTGTGTTGTTTTTTAAAATGGGCCTCTCCTTGTAAACTTTTTCTCTATAAACTCTTTTTCTCTTTTAATAATATTCCTATCTTTTATCTATAAAAAAAAAATTATAGTTATTAATTTGATTTGTTTAGTCATAGATTTCAGTTATCACTTAGCAAACTTAAAACGTTAACTTAAAAAATTAAATTCCTAACTTAAAATAAATCATTTGTTTGATATATTTTATTGATAATTTGTTTGATTTATTTTGTTACCTGATCTGTAGTTCAGACCCGCCAAACCAACGGTTCCAATCTGCTCAACCAACGACCCGAAATGTTGGATCTGACCCGTATTTTCAATCAATATCTTATAGAATTAGTCATAAACACAAATCTTAGCATTTTAAAATTTCACTTTTTTTTTTCACAAACACATTTTAGAAAATTGAAAAAGCAAGCTGAAAAGCAAACCTCCCAGCATCTTCGGGGCTAGACTCAATGTCATCACAGCCCAAGCTCCTTGCAAAACTCACCATACTCCTTGCAATCTCAATGACCTGTTCTTTAGTCTTCCTCAACTTGAATTCCATGTGAATAGCACTAGTGGCAATAAAGGTATGAATCCTAGGTCTTTTAGCGTACTTGACAGCTTCCCAGGCTCTCCGAATATCTTCTCATTGCACCGAGAGAGGCCACAGATGACTGGAACGTACCCATTGGCATCGACAGCATTGCCAACCTCCTTGGCAATGGTCTTCATGGCCTCAAAATCGTCGTTGGAGGCGGCAGGGAAGCCGGCCTCAATGATGTCGACGCCGAGCTTGGCGAGCTTGATGCATATGATGAGGTTTTTTATTTTATTTTTTATTTTGTGTTTAAAACACGTGTGATGAGACTTTTTTGGGGGGGGGGGGGGGGAGGTTTAGTGAAATAATATTTAAAAGTGTGATAGAGATAGTATCCTAATTTTTGGGATTTTTTCCTACATGAGAGTTGATAAAAGTTTGAAATTCTAAAACTTATAAATTTTAAAAAAATAATAATAAATTACTCTTTTAAACAGTCTTTGTTTTAAAATTTAAAATTATCTAACTAAAAGATATAGGTATTTTAGAGAGTTTAAGAATTTGTGTGAGGATATTTTAGTGCGCACAATGATGAAACCCAAACAAAGAATTCTTTTACTAATAGTATAGAATAGATAGATAATATATCATCACACATACATCTACACTATGTAAGAGTCTTTTATGTGTAGTCGACATCAATCTATCAATTTATCTATAATATATCATCACATATACATCCGCACTATGTAAGAGTGTGTAGTCCACATCTATCTATCAATTTTTCTATAAATAATATATCATCATATGTGTGTGTGTGTGTGTGTGTGTGTATTATATCATACATCATATCATATCGTATCATATCATCAATAGTATATAATAAAAGTTGGACTTAGAAGCCGTGGTTGCGCTAAGTGGTTTTACCAAAATGTAGAAAGTTTTTTAGATTTTTTTTAATTAGATATAATTTTGTTTTTCTTCTATAGTTTCTAGGTTGATAAAAAATTTTAATTTGATTACAATCCAAATTCTTCATCTAATCATTTTATTATTAATTTATTTTTTACTATTTTTTTACTTAAATTATATAACTACGCGATAAAATAACATTAATTTAACTACACAATAAAATAACAGCAATGTTATTTGTTCATTTTTTTTTTTTTTTAGATTTTTTTAAAAAATAGATATAATATTTTGTTCTTATCTTCTTCTCCTATAATTTATTAAATTTTACATATTATTGTTGTAATGTTGTGATTTACAACTATGTTTTATGTTGGCTTTATTCCATGACAAAAAGTATTGTAATTGCATTAATTTATTTCCTTGTATTTTGTGGGATTTTATTGTATTGGGTTTAGTATTAAGTTGGTGAAGAATCAAGCATGAAATGAAGATCAGTGCAGTTTCGTGACTAGCTCGCAAGAAGCTCGCGAGTAAAAGTTCCCGCGTAAAGGCCACATGAGAAGCATTTGCTGGAAGCTGAAAAGTCAGGTGTCAGGCTATATCGTGAGTACTTCGTGAGATAGGCCATCTAGCAAGGTACCCGCGAAACTCTTTACCTGGAGGATTTTAAGTGTGACTTTCTTACCTTTCACCCATACTATATACACCCTCATTACTCACAAAAGTAAAGGAGACTATTCAGAGAGAAAACCCAAGATAGGTTTCTACAACACAACACACCCACCATTTTAGAGAGAGAGCTACTCATCCTTTAGTGAGAAATCATTGTAATCCCTTCTCCTTCCCTCTCCCATTATTATACATTGAAAGGAGATTTGTACCCAAACACAATCCACACCTATTCAGAGTGTAGAGTGTTTTGGAACTTGGGTTGCTTTGGAGATTTGCCAAAAGAAGCCAGTGAGGCTTGGCGGATGCAATTGGGCAGTATTGCGAGATCTGAAAAGCTAGTGAAAACAAGACTCCGAGAAGTCCGTTGGTAGCAAGAGCTTGGAGGGCTCAAGTACATTGGGTAGACTAGACTTTGAGAGTCTTTTGTTATTCATGTACTCCAACTTATTCACTAGGGGTTGATTTCGATTTTGAGGGTCGTGGAGAGGTTTTTCACCAAGTTCTTTGATTTCCTCTTCGATAACATGTCTTGGTGTTATCTTGTGTTTGCATCTTTCTTCCTTTACTCTTTAAGCTTTATATTTATTGTTGCTTGCTTGCTTATGGCTTAGAGAGTAGTTCTGATGATTGCGCTTCATTTACTCTTGTTCCATACTTAGATAAGTTAGAGAAAGGTGAAAATGCACTTTTCGTCCCTACATTTTGGGTTAATTCCCATTTTGGTCCCAAAATTGATTTTGCTGCAAATGTCATCCCTAAAAATTGAAAATCATTTTTAAAATTATCCTTGCCGTCAACCAACCAACAGAATAATCCTACGTGTCTGACAGATCTCCATGTGTCAAGCCCACTTATTAAAATAATAATATATATTCCTACGTGTCAAGCTTACCCACCCTAAAACGCACATGCCACTCATGTGAGGGACACCTCACCTATCCACCTCAACGCCCCACCTCCCAGACCTTTCACATAACCCCACTCTCCAACTACCTCAATCACCACACACAAAATCCCTAAATTTGACAAAAAAACCCTAAAATCCCCACTTCATCTTCCTCAACTTGATCCCTAAAATCTCTGAATCAAACCCAGAACGACATGAACAAACCGAGGAAGAAGGAGGAAGAAGAATGGAAGCTAGCTCTGCATCTACCTCTGCATCACCAGAGGGAAGCTTGAGGAGGAAAGCACCACACATGTGCTACTACCCCTCCCCTCAGAAATCAGTGCTAGTGGTTTCCTAGACAGATAACAATCCAGGTTGAAGGTTCTATGGGTGTCCCAATTACTGGGTAAGTGAAGTGCAAGTTGGGTTTGTTCATTTTGTTGTTTGTTCACTTTGTTCATTTTATTCACTTGGGTTTGTTGTTTGTTCATTTTGTTTTGAATTTGGGTTTAATTTTAGATTGGTGAAAAGTGCAAGTTCTTCCAATGGGTTAATGATGAGATTTGTGAGCGTGGGAAGGTGCTTATCCCAAAGATGAGGTAGAGAATTCTCAGACTCCAAGCCGAGGTTTCAACATGCAAGAAGAGAGGGAAGTTTTTGATAGTGTGTTTGATATTGGCAGTGCTGTTGTGTGGGATATGTCTTGGTGTGATTCTAGCTTTGGTGGGTTAGATGAGTGGGGTTTGGTGTAGCATGTTTGGACAATGTGGGTGTAGGCAGGGTTAGGACAGAGTTAGGACAAGTGGTGTAGATGATGATGTTGTTATATCCTATGTATTCCATTGATTTCAGTATGACTGAAATATGGAATGACAGAGTTCAGTGTTAATTTGGTTTGTAATATTGGCATTGTTAATTATTTTACTTGATTGCAATTAGATTACAATTTACCAAATCTGTAATATTGGTAAGCTAACCATTGTTAATTTACCAAACCTGCAAAATTGATATACACATACTGTGGCCAATTATATTTGTGTATTGCAATTATGTACTACAATTAGTTTACCAAGTTGACCAAGTTTACACAAGTTTACCAATTTTGCAATACACCAGCTATGTTTACCGAATCTACAATGCAAAACACAACAGAACTACCAAATTAGCAATGCATAAGACAACAGAACTACCAAATATGCAAGTTATGTTTACCAAATCTGCAATGCACAACACAATAGAACTACCAAATCTGCAATGCACAAGAAAACAGAACTACCAAATCTGCAAGTTATGTTTACCAAATCTACAATACACAAAACAACAGAACTACCAAATCTATAATGCACAACACAACAAAACTACCAAATCTGCAAGTTATGTTTACCAAATCTGCAATGCACAACACAACAAAACTACCAAATCTGCAAGTTATGATTACCAAATCTGCAATGCACAACACAACAAGTTTACCAAACATGCAAATTCTGCAGTTCATAATTCACAATTTTGCATATACTGCAATTCACAATTCTGCATATACTGCAATTCACAATTAACATATACTACAATTCACAATTCTGCAACCACTACATATACTGCAATACACAAATCTGCATTAATAAGTAAACCAAAAAATAGGCCATGTCTGCCAATTACAAAAATATCAAAGTAAACCCAAAAAATAGGCCATGTCCACCAGCCTATCCCCTTGGACCATGCACAGATGCCTGGCTCTCAGCAACCTTTAATGCTACCCTGTACCTTAATGAATTTCTTGATGCAGTCAGAGTTTCATTTGTGACTGCCCCTGTCCTTCTCTTCCTTGGATTGGTGCTAGTTTGATTGCTGGTTACAGGGTTTCTGGTTGTAAGGTGGTTGCTGGTTGCTGGTTGCAGGGATGCTGCTTGGTGGATGCTGGTTACTGGCTTGCTGGTTGCTGATTGATGGCTGCTGGTTTGCCTGTCTTGTGCCTTTCTGGTCGCTTCTAGTTTGCAACTTTGATGGCCTGGTGCCTTGTTGGTTGGTCCTGGGTTGCTAGCTTGATGGCATACTTGTAGCATTTGGTTGCTCTTGGGTTGCTCCTTGGCTATTGTCATTTGTCATCAAGCAGTAGCAAATAGAACTAAGTTAGAACATTAATTTTCATTTCAAAACATGTAGAATTAAAAAACATTAGTTTTGGTCTATGTCTCCTCTGGTTTTGGGCACCAGGCAGTGAAGAAATACCTCCAACCTCACCCTTGCAACTTCTTTTGTTGTGGCCTATCTTCCCATAGGTTTTGCACCTCTTGGCAATACCCATGCCCTTACTGTGACCCCTCCTTGGTTCATTTGGTTCTAAGACTCTCTTCTTCTAGGGTCTGCCTGGTGGCCTTTTCTTTATAGGAGGCTACACAGGAGGGAGACTAGTTGGGGTCCACATATTGGCACCATTGAGTGGATCAATGGTGTGCTCATAATATGCTTTGTATGTGTTGGCTTGGTAGCAAGCATTAGCGTATTTCTCAGCTTGCTCTTTGTTGAAAAATATGCATGAAACTACATGGTAGCATGGGATACTAGTGATATCCCATTTCCTACAACAGCACACCCCCTTAGCCAAGTCTACAATGAAGTTCTACAGTCCATTCTTCACCTCAAACTTGGTGTCAAAAGCCCAAAAAGCTAACCACCTACCACTACCCACCTTCTCCCGATGTAGTCTCTCACATAGTTTAGGGCTAAGCTCAAATTCCACCCTCATATTACTGTTTCTGTTTTGCTGGAATCTACTCATTAGGTATAACCTTATGTCCTCAAGCTGCAAACAGAAAAAACCCACAAGTCCGTGTATGCAACAAGGTATACAACTAACCAAAATATACAAATTCCACCTACCAAAATCCAAAAATATACATACCATGCTAATGATGGATTCCCCCCTGAATTTCACTATCCTGCTATTGAAACTCTCACACATGTTGTTGATGACAGTGTCACTCAATGCATCAATTCTGAACATATGTCTAGCCTATATTGTTGTGGTATGTCCTTTTAACCAATTATATGCACCCTCATCAATGTCCTTCATCTCATTCATTATCCTTTCAAATTCATGTGCATATATGGCTTTAGCTGCTTTCCAAAACAACTCCCTAATCATTATGCCAGGATGCTGCTTCCTCAAATTGTTGTACAAGTGTCTACAACAAATTATGTGCTCATACTGTGGTCAATTGTCTACAAATGCCTGCACCAACCCCTGCCAAGAAAATCAACAGTGGGAAAATCAACAATGGTTAGCATATATACATATTTCATTATTTGTTCAATGTAGTTAAGTTAAAAAATGAGTATGTTTTGTAGTGATACCTTTTGCTGGTCTGATATGAATTTCCACCTCTTCTCATCACCAATGTCTATTAACAGCGAATTTATAAACCAAATCCATGAGTCCTTGGTTTCTGCTTCCACCACTGCAACTACTAGAGGGAAATATTCTTCATTGGGATCTCTGGCAACTGCAACCATCAGTTGGCCCCTTATCTTGGTCTTTAAGTGACAAGCATCCACCCTAATTATAGGCCTACAACCTACCCTGAACCCTTGCTTACACCCAGCCCAACATATGTACAATCTCTCGAAATAAGGTAGACCAACCTATAAGTCCATCTCAGCTGCTAAGTCACCTTCATTGAATGTGTGTGTCTTCATTAGAACTGTATTGCCAAGGCTGGACCTCCTCAATTCTGCATAGTAATCCCATAATTGATTGTACTTCTCTACATAAGACCCATCAACAAACTCCTGGGCCTTTTCCCTAGCCCTGCTGGCTTTTCCTACACTGATATTTACAACATACTTCTCATGCACAACCTCTTAAATGTCCCTTAGCTTAATATCAAGTTGTCTCCTCACCTTCTTCACCAACTTCTTTGCAAGGAACTTGGCAGAACACCTTGGGTTTTTGAAGCTCCTAGTGCATGTGTGTTCCATGTCCAAAGTCTTCAGCTACCAGCTCATCTCCCTTGGCAGCTTTGCAAGGTAAGCTGTAAACTTACAAGGAGGTTGGCATTTGACTCTAACCCTAACTTTGTCATTCTTCACAAACTTCACCCCTCATCCACCTTTCACTGTATACTCAGTAATGGCCTCCTTGAACAGCTTAGCTGAGGTAAATAACATGTGCTTCTCAAATACCAAGTGTTCAGGATTGGACACAGGTTTCAACACAAGGAACTTCTTCCTCCTTTTTCTGACATTGTTCACAACTATTTCATTAACAGTAGCACCATCCTCACTTTCACTGCCATCATCAACATCACCCTGAAACTCACCATCAAATGATGACTCACTTAGGCTCAATAACTCCTCAGTAGTGTAGTCAAAGTTCATTACCCCGTCCCCCATTTGATCACACATATGCATCAGCTCTTCACTGTCACTGCTTGCACTATCTTCACCCACATATCTCTGGTTAGGGTTCATTGATCTTGCCCCTTCTACATCATTGTCCTTAAAACTATCATTACTGTTAGTGGTGACAGCCTCATCCTGTTGTGATTCCTCTACAATTGGTTCTTTCCCTAGTCTCCTGCACCCAAGTATTTCCACTTCATTATCACTATCGTCATTCCTATCACCTGCATCCCTTGCACCACTACTACCAAACTCATCACCAACCTTGCCACCATCACCCTAGTTATCATTACCATAATCCCAGTGAGCATCACCATCACCCTAGTGATCATTACCATCATCCCAGTCATCATCATCCTCAAAATTATCATCACTACTGGCATAATAGCCTTGTCCATTATGATAACCATCAAAAGAACGTTCAGGCTCACTAGAGCTGCAATTCTCAGAATCACTAACAAAAAAAGGGTCATCATGATCAAGCTCTACAACAATATCTACAAGCACACCATTATCACCATTAATAAGTATAGGTTCATAAACTGGGTGCTCTACATAAACATGAATCTCTCCATGACCCCTCACCAATTTAGTCATTGCCAATGCATCATGATCATATTTAATTAGTTGGAACACCCCATCCTTCTCATTATCCCCAAGCCTTCTATACCACAGCCTACTCACACGTGTATACCCAAACTCTCTACAGATAAACTCAATTTCTACCTTAGAGCACTTATCAGGATCACAATCATCTACTACTCCCACCTCACCCCGCACATACTTCTGAGGATTTACATCAAAATATCCACCATGATGCACATACAAAGTAAAAAGCTTGTATATTCTGCATGCATGAGATATATAGTCAACAAACCAAACAATCAACATTATTTAATTAATCCACTACTAATAAAACTACATCTTAATGCAAACAGAGGGAACACATGGACCACCTTGCTCCCTTAAAGGCCAAAAACAAATCATCCATCAAAGGCATAAACAACCATTTAAATAGTGATAAAGGCATAAACAACCATTTAAATAGTGGTCCCTACACATATTGAGTGTGTGAAAAAAGTTGGAAAGAGACATCTATAGTGTGCAAAAGATACACACACAGAGAGAGTAACAGAGATACATGCACAGAGAAAGAGAGAAAGTGGACAGAGCTACCTTTTCAAGCTTCAACCTATTACTACAATCTTGAAACTACTGCAAATTTTGGATTGAAGCTTCAACCTATAACGTTCTCCCTCATTTTCTTCAGGTCTTAGTGTGCAAAGAAATTGATTTTTCTAGGGATTTCATTGTTTTAGGGGTGTCTGTTCATGTCGTACTAGGTTTGATTCAGAGATTTTAGGGATAAGGCTGAGGAAGACGAAGTGAGGATTTTAGGGTTTTTGTGAAATTTGGGGATTTTGTGTGTGGTGACTGAGGCGTTTGGAGAATGGCGTCACGTGAAAGGTATGGGAGGCGGGAAGCTGAGGTGGACAAGTGAGGTGTCCTTCATGTTAGGTTCTAAAGATTTAGGAATTTATGTATTTAGAACTCTAATGTGTAATGTTGGCAAACCATGATCAAAACATTATGTTTAGGCTTGCTCAAAGTAGTGTCTTTCATGTAAAGTTGAAATAGAGAGGCTGCAGATGTATTGGTGCATTTCGGCCTGGCTTAATCGATCGAAAGAAAGACTCGATCGATCGAATCTCGGGCAGAATACTTTTCTGCAGAATTTTCCAACTCAGCCCTAACTTATTAAACATTTTAGGTTTTCTGTTTTTATCCTAGGTATAAAAGGCAAAACCCTAGCCACGTTTTTGGAGTTGCTCCTGTTGTATTGTTACTCATACTTTTCTATTTTGTGTAAATCTCTTGTGAGATCTAGAGGAGCTTTCCTTTACACAAAACTTATAGTTTTCAAGGTAGAGATAGTATCAACATCTTGATGATCAACTCGATTGCTGCCATTGGAGCTTAAAGAATAACAAGCGTGGGTGCTTGTAGCTAATTGGAGAATTCAAAAAAGAAGGAGTCCGTGGATTCGGAGCTTGCACGTGGTCGTGTCAGTAAGTTCTATTGGTGGGTAGCATTAGGAATTCAAGCGGGGAGCTTGTAAGTCCTTTTGTATGAATTTCGATTCTTTCACATAGTGGATTCAGGTTTACCTTGATGATAGCTAGGTCAAATCCTCCCCAGGTTTTTACCGTGTAGTTTCTTGGGTAATCATATCATTGAGTTATTTATTTTTCCGCTGGTTTATATTCTTGATATGATTGTATGTTTGTGATAACTTAGAATTGCATAAATTGACTAAGTTAATCACTTGGCTAATTAACTAGGTTAATCTGGTTGGTTTAAGGGGTCTAAAACTGTTCAAGTGGTATCAGAGCGGGTAGCTCTCTTGTTGGAGATCTTTTGATCTTTAAGCTGATCCTTAACCCCTGTTGTCATGGAACATGGACACTCTCTCATTGTTCCTCCTCACTTTGATGGGAGTAACTATGCTTATTGGAAAGTAAGAATGAAAGCATTCTTGAAATCTATTGATGAGAGGGTTTGGAATTCCATTGAGTACGGATGGGAGAAGCTCACTACTCCTGTGAGTGAGTGGGAAACTTCTCAAAAAGAAGCAGCTGGGTTCAGTAACAAAGCTATGAATGTCATCTTTAATGTTGTTTCTATGGATGAATTTAAGAGAATCTCAAATGTTGAGGTTGCTCATATTGCTTGGAAAATCCTCCAGATTGTGCATGAAGGCATAAAGGCAGTTAAGATTAACAAGCTGCAACAATTAATTTCTAGATTTGAAAGTATTAGAATGTCTGATGATGAATCTTTTGATGAATTCTATGCTAAATTGAATGATATTGTTAATTCTGCTTTTAATTTTGGTAAAATCTATGATCAACCTAAAATTGTTAAGAAGATTCTTAGATCTTTAACTGAAAACTTTAGACCCAAATTGACTGGCATTACTGAGAGCAAGGATGTGGACTCCATCCCTGTTGATGAGCTTGTAAGATCTCTTCAGTCCTATGAGTCTGATGTACCAAAAACTACCAAATCCAAATCAATGGCTCTTAAGTTAGTTGATGATGTTGAGGTTGGTGGATTTGATGATAAGCTCTCTACTACAAAGATTGCTTACCTTGCCAAGAACTTTAGAAACTTTCTTAGGAATAACAACAGAAAGGCAAGAGGTGCAAACAATGCTGAACCTAGAAACTTTAGGAAGAATGATCCCACTAAGGTTAATAACTTTGAAAAACCTAGAGAAAAAGTTGGTCAATCTTCAAACAATTCTTTGGGTGCTCAGTGTTTTGGCTATCAAAGGTATGGTCATGTTAAATCTGAATGTCCTACATTCTTGAGGTCTAAGGGTAAAGATATGGCTGTAACTCTTAGTGATAATGAGGTTTCTGATGATGAGTCTGGATGTGACGAGGATGGAAACTTCATTACTTTCACTACTACTGCTATAGTCAATGAAAGTATATCTGTTGAAGAGAACTCTTTTGATGGAGAACTCTCTGAGGATGCAGATCTTCAAGAGGCCTATAATAAACTTTGCAAAGTTGCTGCAAAGGATGCTATGAATGTTGAACTTGGCCTGAAGAAAATTGAATCTCTTGAGCTTGATAAGAAAAATTTGCTTGTTAAATTGTTTGATGCTAATGATCTTTTGAATAATGTGAAATCTGAGAATATGCTCTTGCTTGATAAAGTTAAAACTTTGGAACATGATTTATCTGTTGCTAGATCTGCTAGTTCTAAACTTAATTAAATGTTGAACGTTCGAAAGTATCATTCTGACAAATCTGGTTTAGGTTTTGTTGAAAGCATCTCTGTTTTTGCATCACATTCCACGAACTTTGTTCCTTCATCTTCTTCTGAACCTTCTGCAAGTGAGGTTGTGAGTGAAACTGTCAAACCCCTTGTAAGTGAGGTTGTCAAACCTGTGGAAGTTTTACCCCCTAGAAAGATTAAGGTTGATCTGAAAGAGTCTAAACTTAAGGAGTCTACCCTTTCTAAGGACAAGATGCATGGTAAACCTACTTGGGTTTGTCATTATTATGGAAAGTCTAGACACATTCGTCCTAACTGTTACAAGCTTCAAGCTGCTAAAAGAGCAAACAAACCAAAAGTGCCTGTGCCTCAAGCACAAGATCCTATGGCACTCATTAGTGAATTGGTAAAGGCGTTGAATCTTTATTCCAATCTTGGAGTTGGAAATCACTCGAATGTGAATAAGAACTCCAATGCTCATGGTGCATCTAAACGGTTTTCGATGCAAAAGACTTGATCTAATTGAGTCTTTCTGACATGGTTCTTGTGCTTCATTGCTCATTCCTCTGTGACCATTGTTCTTTGGTGTTTGTGTTTTTGTGTTTTTTTTTCTAAGACTTGCATTGCATTACATTCATGCATTTCATTCTAAGATTTATTTGTTCTCTCTTTTAAAATTAAAAATAAAAAATAAAAAATAAAAAAGGAGAAAGCAAAAATATGTTTGGCACTATTTTTCTTGGCTTTTGAAAATAAGGTTGGTCAATTTATTTACACATAACATGTCTTGTATACCTTGTTTAGCTTTGATGAGCTTATTTATTGCACTTGACTAGTTGAAGCTTTGTAGTACATGTTGTGTGGGAAAGATATTTATGGTGTTTATCACTTTGTCTTAATCTTGAAGTCACATGTTATTTGATTGTCGGGCTTGATCCTTTTGAGAAATGCATAAATAACCATCTCACCACTGTTCACTAGCCAATCATGAACACCTTAGTACATATCATAAGATTTTGTGCTCGAGAAAGTATAGCATATGCACAAAAAGAATATAAGGTGTAGTCTCGGTTAATTGCTTAATACTTAAAATTGGTATGTACTATTAGGCTTGATGCCATTTCACATAATTAAAATTGGTATGTACTATTAGGCTTGATGCCAATTCACATAATTATGAGGCAAAATTCAAGAAACTTACATGATTGCAAGCTTATGTTCTAGGAGATGTGGAAGTTATATGATGTAACTCTTTTGGTGATAGTCTCTTTTAAATTCTATGTAATGAATTTTGTAGACTTTGTGATTGATTTCTATTCATATATCACCTCACATGTATCTCAAGTTTTTGTAAGTTGCACACACTACACAAGTTACTCTTTGCTATTATTGTGTGTTTTTTGTCTAACCAACCAAGTTTGAAAATACTTTGAGTATTATGCAAAACATTTTTTTTGCTTGAGAACTTAAAAGGAGAATGGCTAAAATTTTCTTTGGAGAAACTGGGATTAAAACTTGGTTTTTTGAAAAGGTATTCGATCTCATACTCATGCATTTTGTTCATCAATTCTAATGTTTTGAGGAGTTTGTGTCAAAAAGTGTTTGTTCTTTCAAAAATTGTGATTTTTCTCAAAAATTTTGTGAAACCTTTGCCTATTTCGATCAATCGAAATTGTGATGAAAATGTACTTAAAAAGTTTTATAAGTCTCGGGTTTCTTCGATCAATTGAAAGTAATTTTCGATCAATTGAAGACTGCGAATCGGGTTTTTTTAAAAAAAAAACTCAGCTTTGACTTGTTCAAATCACTTTTTCAAAAAGTTTTTCAAACCTTTTTCTCTCTCTCCGACTCGACAAGGCTAAATCATCGATTTTTTGTCGTTTTCCTACGAATCTTTTGCGAGGTTTTTGTCATCTCAAGCCGGTAAGACTATTTTGCCCTTCCTTTTGAGTTTATTTTCATGTTCATGCATTTTTCATGCATTATACATTCAAATTTTCGGACTATTCATTTTTGGGATTTTTGTTGATTCAAGCTCTATTTTGTGAAATTGATCAATGGGTTTTTGTGGGGACATGATATCAACATGATATTGATGGTTTAATTTGATCAATTTTGGTTTTTGAGAAAAATTAAAATTCTAGGGCTTGTATTGAATCCAAATTGGGGATTTTGTTCAATTAGGTTGAAATTGATGAAATTGGCTTGTTATTTTGATGTAATTAGGCATTATAATCTATGTGTTGTGTTCTGTAATGCTCAATTCATCAAATCTGTTTCAAAACATTCAAGTGGTTTTTCAAAATTTTAGGGTTTTTGGTAGAAACTCTATACTCAAGCCAATTTTGTGCAATTGAACTTAATTTGAACTTTGTTTACTACATTAGTACATGCATCATGACATTGTGATTGTTCATGCATCATATAGATTTTTGTTCTATATCTTTTTGTGCTAACTAGCAGTTTGACCTTAATTTTTATGTTATTTTGGTTTTCTCTTTGTGTCTTTGTCCTTTCCTTAGCACTATGCCTAAGAAGACTAGGGCTCGTAGGTCTATTCCCATACCTACTCCTTCCCCTCCCTCCTTTGACCGAGAGAAGTTTCCAAGTGAGAAAAACCAAGAGATTTATGAGAAGTTGTACCTTAGGAGAAAAATATGGTCTGAGCATTCTGTTATCTTAAATTAGCTTAATCCTGCCATTAGGGCAAATTTTGAGCGTAGGGGCTGGGTTCCCTTGGTAGATATTTTTGATCCTCCTCCACCTGCTACCCTGATTAGCGAGTTCTTCTCGAACATCTCTATCCGCGTCTATGATTCCAACACTTTGGTAAAGAGTTGGATACGAGGCGTAGAGTACACTATTACTCCTACGGTAGTGGCTGATGCTCTAAAGGTACCCTTGGTCCAGCACCCAGTCTACCCTTATAATGAGTCTCCTCTGTTGAGTGATGTCATGTCTTACAGCACTAGGTCTTCTATCCAATGGGGTTCTGATCCTAGAATCACCTCTGCTGAGCTATCTGAGTTGCATTATATCTTCTTTAGGATAGCTTGTGATTTGATTTGGCCCATTTTTCATCTACACACCATTCCTCTCGAGAGGTGTGTCTTTTTGTATGCTCTTGTCACTGATGCTCCTATCAGTTTTCCCTATTTGTTTCTTCATTCTTTAAACGAAGTTTATAAGAGTTCATCTTCATCTCATGCTCTTGTCCATCCTATTTTTATTCATAGGATTTTGCTTTATCTTGATCTTGGTAGTTTCCCTTCCTCTGAACCCGTTCATGTGATTGCTCCCATAGGTGCATCTTTTATTAGACAGAGGGCTGCTCATCTTCGAATTGGCTCTAAACACCCTAAGTCTGAGCCTTCTGGTACTGCACCTCCTCCCTCTTCTTCTACAGGTCTTACTGGTGAGGTTGTTCTTGATCCTATTGATGCTGCTGCTGCTGCTGCTATTCCTCCACCTCCATCAGATGACTTTGATATACGTCGTACCTTGGAGATTATCATGACCATTCAGGCGGCTCATGGTCAGCTTTTGATGGACTTATTTGATGAGATCCGTGTTAGGATTAATGCGCTTAAATCCTATTGTATGATACTATGTATGATGTGTTAATATGTTTTAAGAGTTAAGACATATTGAACTGGACCGCTGTGAGATTTATTATTCTCCTAAAGACTGTCAAATGAATAATAAATCTCACGACTTACATTTGCATGAACTCTTAATCCTGAGAGAATAATGGACCTAATCATGAGGTGTAGGTTACTTTGATATATCAGGAGTGAGATCTAAAGCTATAGTCAAAATCTCAGTATGTTGGGCAGCCACATTTAGTGTTGATGGAACATGTATTCTCAAGATGGAATTCATAGTCTCTTAACGGAGATATAAAGTATTCTCTTGAGATAAGTTTAATGAGTCTGTTATTCAGAGAGTTAGGCCTAACCACTTTAGTAAGACTAAAGTATATATTTATGGAATTGGATTTCATAAATATATAATGAATAACATTAAAGGATTAAACCGGGTACTCAAGGATTAAGATGTAGTAATTTACAAAGTGGCAGTCTACACTAATGACTTTGTATTACTATGAATATTTTATGAAGGGGTTGCATGTATAATAAAGTCTTGGGATATAATTTAAAGATAAGACCTAGAGTGCAACTATATTTATATAGTGGTATTAAATATAGTTAATGGTAACTTTGGGCTTGTCAAGAGTTGACAGAAAAGCTTAAGGCCCATTGGAGCTAGTGTCTTATTGGTCCCTTTTGGTTCCACTCCAAGCCACACACTTAAGCCTAATTGGTAAGGCCCAAAAGGCCAGCCCAATTAGATAAGTTGGTTAGATACAAAGGGAAAAACGTTCAGATTTTTCAGAGTGTGAAAAACAACATTGAAATGGTGTGTATGAGAGTTCTAGTCACTCTCTAATCATCCCTTTGTTACCAATTGAGAGACCACACATCTTGGGCGTTAGTGGAATTGGAGTGAAGATTAAAAGTATTCCCGAGTACTTCAATCTTCGGTTTTGAAATTCACCGCTTCAAGGTACGATCTCTTATTCTCAAAATTCTGAAATTTACTTAGTACGTGTTATCAATATCGAATGAAGTAGATCCGTTTAAAACTTAATTTCTGCTGCACTCATCTTTATTTCCTTCAAATGGTATCAGAGTGGTCTTCAATTTCGTATTGTTTAACATGTTTTGCGAGTTTTAGAATTGGAGATGATAGTTTCATATTGTTAGAAGATTGTGTTTTAATTTTCTACATGTTATTGAAACTATGATTTGATGAAGACTGAAATTGATGTTATGATGTTGATTAAATTTGAATTTAAGTATGTTAAATTGATCTTTAAGACTTTAGCATCAATGAATT
This sequence comes from Quercus variabilis, assembly GCA_030445155.1. Classification (NCBI taxonomy): domain Eukaryota; kingdom Viridiplantae; phylum Streptophyta; class Magnoliopsida; order Fagales; family Fagaceae; genus Quercus; species Quercus variabilis. Next base: position 45,150,260 of record CP129454.1, read on the forward strand.
TCAGTTTTGACATCATTTTCTGTTTAAGCATGTTCGTTTGAAAGTTGTTTGTTCATGAAAAACGAAGAAAACTGCCTTAGGAAATTAAAATTTTTTCTAAGTGTTTTCTTATGTAAAAGGGGCAAGACTATGTGTAATTAAATTATACATGTTTTAAAACTAAAAACCTTTCTTTAAAAACATCTAGTGGGAGAGAGATACAAGGGTTGGGTCTCACGGCCTCCATTGTCGATTTATAGCAGTATGGAATAAATACTTTGCCTTGAGCTTAGCATTCCATGCGGAGAGTATTTATTTCATGGTCCTACAAGATTGAATTTCTTGGTTTATAATATCCTCTATGCTGAGTTCTTACTATAATTATTTAGAGGCCAAATGTATAACTGCATATTATTAGTGTTTGATAAGAGTTATCATGATAGCACTAATGATGAGAATAGTTCTCAATCAATCATAGTATTTTATATTCACTCTATGCTGAGGGATATTGAATATAGGATTGGGTTGTCGTAGCATATATTATATTATGGTTTTATTAAGGTTTCATACTATATGTTTATATGCTAAATAGATAATGTCCAATTTATTGATTATATTCATGTTTATTGTTTTCAGATTTAGAACATGGCATCATTTAGCCCACTTGTAACTATTCTTAATCAAAATAAACTGACTGGATCCAACTATGTTGACTGGAAAAGAAATTTGGATATAGTTCTTACTGCTGAAGAGCATAAGTATGTTCTTACTAAACCATGTCTTAGCTTTCCTTCATTAGATGCTCCTCCTGAGCAAAAACAACGATATGATCGTTGGCAAAAATCTAATGAGATGGCCAGGTGCTACATCCTAGCATCTATCTCAAATGTTCTACAGCATCAAATGCAGGATGTAGAACTAGCTTCAGACATCATGCTAAGTCTGAAGGAGATGTTTGGTGAGTAAGGCCGTTCTGCAAGGCAAGAAACCATGAGGCAAATTTATAATACCAAAATGGCTGAAGGTACTTCAGTAAGGGAGCATTGTCTTACAATGATCTCTAATCTGAATACATTAGAAGTTTTAGGTGCCGATATTGATGGAGAATCCCAAGTGGATATGATACTCCAGTCGCTACCAGAATCATTCAAGGAATTCAAACTTAACTATAATATGAACAAAAAGATTTATACCTTGTCTGAATTAATGAATGAATTGGTAGTGGCAGAAGGTATTCTTGGTACTTCCCATGTTAAAGCCAATGTTGGTGAAACTTCTACTTTTCAACCTAAGTCGAAAGGCAAGGGTAAGAAGAAGAAGAAGAAGGATTTCACCAAGCAAGAGGGTAAACAAATTGCCTTAGGGGTTGCTGATAAAGGAAAGAAGATCAACGGAAAGTGTTTCCATTGTGGTGAGAAATGGCATTGGAAGAGAAATTGTCCAATATTTAAGGCTGCCAAGAATAAAGGTATGAATAATACATTCCTTCTTGAAATATGTTTGGTACAGAATCCCACGGATTCCTGGTGTGTGGATTCGGGTTGTACTAATCATATCTGCAATTCCTTGCAGGGGTTCCAAGAGACCAGAAAGCTTAAAGAAAGGGAGTTGTTTCTTACTTTGGCTGATGGGAGCAAGATTCCAGTTGTAGCTGTTGGTGTTTGTAATTTATGTTTTGAATCTAAAGTTTTAATATTAGAAGACTGTTTGTATGTACCTAATGTTCGTAGGAATTTAATTTCTGCTACTTACTTTAGTAAACATGGATATTGTGTTATCTTGAAAGACAATGTTGTAATAAAAAGGATAAAGTGTTTATCTGTTCTGGCAATATTGTGGATGGTCTTTATATTTTAACTCCTGATAAGCATGAATTATATAATTCTGAATTAGATAATAACTCTCATGTAAAATCATTAAAGAGAAAATTTCCTTCTACTAGTGATGCATATCTTTGGCACTTGCGTTTGAGTCATATTAATTCAAATAGGATTCAAAGACTGATCAAAGATGGACTTTTAAAGCTCATGGACTTTGATGAATTTCCAGTTTGTGAATCTTGTTTGGAAGGTAAAATGACCAAACGATCTTTTAATGTAAAAGGTAGAAGAGCCCAAGATTTGCTAGAGCTAGTGTATTCTGATGTATGTGGTCCTATGTCAATCCAAGCAAGAGGTGGCTATGAGTATTTCATTACATTCACTAATGATTACTCAAGATTTGGTTATGTGTACCTAATGAAACGGAAGTCTGAAACCTTTGAAAAGTTCAAAGAGTTTAGGGCTGAAGTTGAGAATCAATTAGGTAAACGCATAAAAGCCATTCGATCTGATCGTTGTGGCGAATACCTTCTTGGGGATTTTAAGGATTACTTAACTAAGAATGGGATTATATCCCAATTGACTGCACCTGGAACTCCACAACAAAATGGTGTAGCAGAAAGAAGGAATAGGACTCTTTTAGATATGGTTAGGTCAATGATGAGTTATTCAACTCTACCTTTTTTTTTTTTTTTTTTTGGGATATGCCTTAAACACAGCAATGTATCTTCTGAATTTAGTACCTTCGAAGTCTGTTCCTAAGACACCTGTGGAGTTGTGGAATGGGTGTAAGCCTAGTATGAGACATCTCCATATTTGGGGTTATCCAGCACATGTGTTAAAAGGAAAGTCTGACAAGTTACAGTCTAAAACAGAAGTGGTTTTCTTTGTTGGGTATCCAAAAGGAACTATTGGAGGTTTATTCTATAGTCATAAAGATAACAAAGTTTTTGTTAGTACAAATGCTAAATTCTTGGAAAATGACTATATGAATAATTTTACTCCTAGAAGTAGAGCTGTGTTGGCTGAAATGAATGAATCTGTAAATGAACAACCAATAGATGAAACTAGGGATGATGTGGCTGTATTAGATACACCACAAGATACTACTCATGACATGTCTAGTACTCAGGTGCCTCGTCGTAGTGGGAGAATTGTTCGGCCTCCTATAAGATTCATAAGTTTGGGAGAAACTTATGAAGCTATCTCAGAAGAGGTTGAATCGGATCCCTACATATATGATGAAGCAATGAATGATATAGATGCACATCATTGGGTCCAAGCTATGAAATCTGAATTAGATTCCATGTATTCCAATCAAGTTTGGGATCTTGTAGAGGCGCCTAACGGCATTAAACCTGTTGGTTACAAATGGGTTTACAAGAGGAAGAGAGGGATAGATGGAAAGGTTGAAACCTTTAAAGCAAGGCTAGTGGCAAAAGGGTATACACAAAAAGAATGTATTGATTATGATGAAACCTTTTCTCCAGTAGCAATACTTAAATCTATCAGAATTCTCTTATCCATTGCTGCTCATTTTGATTATGAGATTTGGCAAATGGATGTCAAGACTGCATTTCTTAATGGCAATCTTGAAGAGGAAATCTATATGACGCAACCGGAAGGTTTCATAGCAAAGAACCAAAAGCATATGGTATGCAAGTTGCAAAGATCCATTTATGGACTTAAGCAAGCATCTAGGTCATGGAACATCAGATTTGATCAAGCAATCAAGACATTTGGTTTTGAACAAAATCTTGATGAACCATGTGTGTACAAAAGACATCAAGATAAAGTAGTAATGTTCCTAGTGCTTTATGTTGATGATATTCTACTCATTGGAAACGATGTAGGGGTAATGTTATCGGTAAAGGTTTGGTTGTCAAGCCAATTTGATATGAAGGACTTGGGTGAGGCTAACTTTATTCTAGGGATCAAGCTTTGGCGAGATCACAAGAATAAGATGTTAGGCTTATCACAAGCTGGATATACAGATAAGGTTCTAGAACGGTTTAGCATGCAAAACTCCAAGAAAGGATTACTTCCTTTCAGATATGGAGTTCCTCTGTCTGATGACCAAAGGCCTAAGACTCAAGAGGAAGAAAACATGATGAGACAAGTTCCTTATGCTTCTGCAGTGGGAAGTCTCATGTATGCCATGCTTTGTACTAGACCAGATATCTGTTATTCAGTTGGCATGGTCAGTCGATATCAATCAAATCCAGGACCAAAACATTGGCAAGCTGTAAAACATATTCTCAAGTATCTACGGAGAACGAAAGATTATATGCTTGTTTACCGAAGTGAGGATTTGATACCTATTGGCTATACAGATTCAGATTTTCAATCGGATCTAAATTTCAGAAAATCCACTTCAGGATGTGTTTTCACCTTGGGAGGTGGAGCCATTAGTTGGCGGAGTATTAAGCAATCTTGTATTGCAGACTCCACCATGGAGGCAGAATATGTTGCTGCTTGTGAAGCAGCAAAGGAAGCTGTATGGCTCAAGAAGTTCCTTTCTGACCTTAGTATAATAAGAATGGTGCAAGTTCCAATCACATTGTTTTGTGATAACAGTGGAGCAGTTGCACAATCTAAAGATCCAAGGAATCACAAGAAAGGAAAGCACATTGAAAGGAAGTACCATATCATTCAAGATATTGTTACTCGTGGAGATGTGGTGGTAGCAAAGATTAAAAGTACAAATAATCTAGCAGATCCATTTACTAAAACTTTGCCTCAAAGGACTTTCGAGTCACATTTGGAGAGAATGGAGTTAGATTAGTGCACAATAGTCTTTAAGGCAAGTGGGAGATTGTTAGGATTAGTGCCCTTAAATCCTATTGTATGATACTATGTATGATGTTAAGTTTGACATTGTGTATGACATTATGTATGACTTAATATTGTGTTTAATAAATTTGTTTTATTATTATTTGAAATAATGGTAACATGAATATTCAGACATTATCACATAGTCCATGAGATGCATAATATGTGATTTATATGAAGAGTCACAGAAGATATAAATCACAAGTTCTTTGTAAACTTAGAATTATAGTTCGTAGTCAGTGATGAAATTAGGCATTTCATCTGCGAAGACTATAACATATCAATCATGATGATTTGTCTTGATCGTAGAAGTGGTAACTTCTGGTTGATGTGTTAATATGTTTTAAGAGTTAAGACATATTGAACTGGACCGCTGTGAGATTTATTATTCTCCTAAAGACTGTCAAATGAATAATAAATCTCACGACTTACATTTGTATGAACTCTTAATCCTGAGAGAATAATGGACCTGATCATGAGGTGTAGGTTGCTTTGATATATCAGGAGTGAGATCTAAAGTTATAGTCAAAACCTCAGTATGTTGGGCAGCCACATTTAGTGTTGATGGAACATGTATTCTCAAGATGGAATTCATAGTCTCTTAACGGAGATATAAAGTATTCCCTTGAGATAAGTTTAATGAGTTTGTTATTCAGAGAGTTAGGCCTAACCACTTTAGTAAGACTAAAGTATATATTTATGGAATTGGATTTCATAAATATATAATGAATAACATTAAAGGATTAAACCGGGTACTCAAGGATTAAGATGTAGTAATTTACAAAGTGGCAGTCTACACTAATGATTTTGTATTACTACGAATATTTTATGAAGGGGTTGCATGTATAATAAAGTCTTGGGATATAATTTAAAGATAAGACCTAGAGTGCAACTATATTTATATAGTGGTATTAAATATAGTTAATGGTAACTTTGGGCTTGTCAAGAGTTGACAGAAAAGCCCAAGGCCCATTGGAGCTAGTGTCTTATTGGTCCCTTTTGGTCCCACTCCAAGCCACACACTTAAGCCCAATTGGTAAGACCCAAAAGGCCAGCCCAATTAGATAAGTTGGTTAGATACAAAGGGAAAAACGTTCAGATTTTTCAAAGTGTGAAAAACAACATTGAAATGGTGTGTATGAGAGTTCTAGTCACTCTCTAATCATCCCTTTGTTACCAATTGAGAGACCACACATCTTGGGCGTTAGTGGAATTGGAGTGAAGATTAAAAGTATTCCCGAGTACTTCAATCTTCGGTTTTGAAATTCACCGCTTCAAGGTACGATCTCTTGTTCTCAAAATTCTGAAATTTACTTAGTACGTGTTATCAATATCGAATGAAGTAGATCTGTTTAAAACTTAATTTCCACTGCACTCATCTTTATTTCCTTCAATCCGTGCTTTGCGAGCTGATCTAGCGCATTTGCGTTCACCCTCACCACCTCCTTTTGATGATGGCTTGTGATTGCTTTTTGGCATTCCGTCACAAAAAGGGGGAGTAGAGTTTTATAGAAGAGTTTTGTAGTTAGGGAGAGAGTTTTTTGTTTTGAGGAGCTAGTGGAGATGTTAAATTGTATCTAGGTGCTTCACTTTGTATATCTTTTTTTGGGGCTATTCAGGTCAGGGGGAGTAACATTGTTTTTGATATACATGATTTTTGTTTCTTGTGATTCACTGTTTATTGGTTTATATTTATGAGTTGTTCATTGATATATGTCTTTATTATGTGTTGTGTGAATCATACAAGAATGTTATACCTGTTTATTTACTATTTTCTATCACACATGCGTTTATGCGTTTGTTGAGTGTTCATTGATTCAATTGAGCTGCTGTCTACACTTACAACTGATGGATAGTAGTTAGGATTGAATTTTAGTGTTTATGAGCATTATTTTTGTAAAGGGAGAGTTTGTTAGGTTCTAAAAATTTAGGATTATATGTATTTAGAACTCTATTGTGTAATGTTGGTAAACCATGATCAAAACATTATGTTTAGTCTTGTTTAGGCTTGCTCAAAGTAGTGTCTTTCATGTAAAGTTTGAATCAAGAGGCTGTAGATGCATTGGTGCATTTCGGCCTGGGTCGATCGATTGAAAGAAAGACTCGATCGATCGAATCTCGAACAAAATGCTTTTCTGCAGAATTTTTCAACTCAGCCCTAACTCATTAAACGTTTTAGGTTTTCTATTTTTACCCTAGGTATAAAAGGCAAAACCCTAGCCATGTTTTTGGAGTTGCTCATATTGTATTGTTGCTCATACTTTTCTGTTTTGTGTAAATCTCTTATGAGATCTAGAGGAGCTTTCCTTTACACAAAGCTTAGGGTTTTCAAGTTAGAGATAGTATCAACATCTTGATGATCAACTCGGTTGCTGCCATTGGAGCTTAAAGAATAACAAGCATGAGTGCTTGTAGCTGATTAGAGAATTCGAGAAAGAAGGAGTCCGTGGATTCGGAGTTTGCACGTGGTCGTGTCAGTAAATTCTACTGGTGGGTAACATTAGGAAGTCAAGTGAGGAGCTTGTAAGTCCTTTTGTATGAACTTCGATTCTTTCGCATAGTGGATTCAGGTTTACCTTGAGTATAGCTAGGTTAAATCCTCCCCAAGTTTTTACCGTGTGGTTTCCTGGGTGATCATATCATTGAGTTATTTATTTTTCCGCTGGTTTATATTCTTGATATAATTGTATGTTTGTGATAACCTAGAATTGTATAAATTGACTAAGTTAATCACTTGGCTAATTAACTAGGTTAATCTGGTTGGTTTAAGGGGTCTAAAACTGTTCACCTCACGTGAGTGGCATCTGCGTTTTAGGGTGGGTGGGCTTGACACGTAGGAATTTATATTATTATTTTAATAAGTGAGCTTGACACGTAGAGATCCGTCAGACTCGTAGGATTATTCTGTTGGTTGGTTGATAGTAAGGACGATTTTAGAAAACAATTTTCAATTTTTAGGGATGACATTTGCAATGAAATCAATTTTGAGACCAAAATGGGAATTGACCCAAAATGTAGGGACAAAAAGTGCATTTTCGCCTAAAAACAATTAAACTGTAATTTAAAATTGGGGGTCTAAACAAGCATTAGTGTTTCACACTAATTTGAGCTTTCAGTTAGTATCAGAACGAGTACACTTGTTTTGGTTTTATTACCTAAGTGTGATCCTTGACCCTTTGTGTTTATTGCCATGGATAGTCTTTATATGTTTCTATGGATGTTTTGGATGATGTTGATTGTAACATGTCATGTGTTTGTGAAAATGTGTTTATGAGTGTTTATCCTCATACTTGTGATGACATGTTACATGAATCTTTGGGTGTTGTTAAAATTTCAAATGTCAAACTCTTGAAGAAAAAGGCTAAGAAGTTTCATGAGAATTTGAGCAAGTTCATTTGTGAAAAGGATGATTTGATTGCTAAGCTCAATAAATCCAACAAATTAGTTGAGAAGTATAAGAAACTTGCTAAAAATTCTTTTGAAAAGATGAAAGAGTTTGAATGTTTGAATATGGACTTGGATGCTAAACTTGTTTTGTCTAACAAACTTGTTAATGATCTTAAATGTGAAAATAAATCTCTTAAGATGTTTGCTAAGTGTTTAATTGCTAAACCTATTGCTAAAAAGGAAGAAAATATTTGTTGCAATCATGTTGTGTTACCCGATTTTGTGCCTATTGTGAGTTTTACCTCTAAAGACAAATCGGTGTACCTTCCTCCACACAAAAGAAACCAAAAACTGGAGAGAAATGCTTTTAAGCCTAAACCTTCGTTTAGGTCTCATCCTAAGGATTTGAATAGATGTAAGTTTATTCTTACTTGCCACCACTACAGTGTGATCGGTCACATAAGACCTCAATGTTCTATGTTGAAGAGAGAATAAAACCATGTTGCTAGATTCCTCCCTAAAAAGCTTAGTGGACCTAAACACATTCTTTGTCACCATTGTCGTGTTTTTGGTCATCTAAGACCTCATTGTTCTAAGCTTTAAGCTCTTAAAAAAATCAAAAGAAAAGAGAAACTTGAGCTTCTTGTAAGTTGTGCTTTGCAAGCTAAACCAGATTTGTTTGAAAGTGTTAAGTTGTTGAAGCATGTGGTTAATACTCTTACTTCCTTGTCTATGTGCATCTCTAGTTCTCATTCTTCCAACCCTCATCTCACTTCTAATGAGACACTCATTCCAAACAATTGCTTTGTTTGGATGAGGAATGGTTCATATGGTTAAGCTTATGTTCTTTTGGTCTTTGATCTAATTCTTTTGATCTGTGTAGGACTCTTCATGCATTAGATGCTTGTATTGTGTATATTATATGTTGAATTTGGCCTAGTACCTCTATACTAATGACGTAGTGCATTTACGAGTTTAGTTTGTTATGTATGCACATTTTTTAAGCATGAGCGAAATCTAGGAATCCATGTTTGATTGTTGTAAATAGATCTTCAAACTTGTTATGAATGATTAGTCAATAGTCTTGTTTGATCTTGATACATGCGTAAACTTGTTCCTATACATCTCCTCACATTTATTTTTATGTTAAAAGCTTTACAATGGTCAATCTCTAAAAAGAGAAAGAGCTGAAAAAACCTTGTTTCAAAAACTAGTTTGACTAGGAAAAAGTGGAGCAAAATGTATTCAAAATGTATGATGTCAAAGCCAAAGGCTTATTCCTCAAAGAAATATAAAAAATTTCATGGCATCGTTGCTCAAAAATTGAGTTGTATTGATAAAAAAAAGTATGAAAAATGAAAGCAAATGAAAAGATTTCAATCAATGTAAACACTTTGGTGGGGGATCATATATGTTTATTTCTACTAGTGAGATAGGTTATTTGACTTCAAGCTAGTTGTGTATGACTTGATTGAATTGATCATTGAACCTACATACTAGACTATGGATTAGTTCATACTTGCTTTACACACACAACAAACAAGTCTAATGTTCAATGAATGCCTATTTCATTTGTGTGATTGTACATGTTCAAATGTGATGTGTGTGTGCTCAACCATATATAGATCAAACCAAAAAGATTCTTGATCATTTTATTTGTATTTGGAAGTGTTTTTCATCACTCTCTGTTTCTAGGCTTTGTACCTACTTTGTTTTTCAATGTTTCAAGCTTGTTTTTGTGTTGAAAAACAGGGGTCAGAGTCTTTCGCGAGTCGTTCGCAACTTGGCTGCAAGTTGCAAAGCTGAAAAATGCATTTTTGGTCATCAGGCAATAAGTTTCGCTAACTCGCAAGTAGCTTGCTAGTAACTCACAAGTAGGCTGTCTCACGAAATTTCCAGCTATCTCACAAAATTCTCAGATCAGCTATTTTATGGGTATTTAGTAAGTTTTGGTCCAAAACTCATCACATGACTTTATTATGACTTCATCATCTCCAAACCCTCTTTTTTAAAGCTTCTACATTAAAACACAACTAATTTCAATTGTTTTACACTCCATAAACATTTCTAAGGTAATCTTTAACACTTTTAATTGATTTTGATCCTTAGATTATGTTCTTGGGAGTTTTATATTCATAGTTGAGATATTCTCAAATAGCGGTTGGAAAGTTTAATTTTTGTCAATATTTTTTATTGGGATTTGTTTCTTTTGATGATTTGCTTTGAATTTTGGCCCTTTGTGGAAAAAATAACAAGTATTAAGGGGAGATTTTCACATGTTCATCATATATGTATAGTGTATGTATGCTAGGTGTTTAATAAAATGCCTCTATGGTATTTTTTTTCACTCTTTTGGACTCCAATGAGTACCAAACTTTGGAGTTTTTCATGTTTCCTCATTAGGAACATGTTTTGATCATTGGTTGTGTATTTTACACACCTTGTCCCATATATGTATTTCTCATGCTTAGTTCATGCATTGCACATAGCCACATCTTGCACACACCTTTGCTATCCTTGTCTTGCCTTGGTATATCTCTTGTTTCCTCATCCTAGCATGTCATGTTTACTTTATGCTTTGTAGCATTTTGTTTTTAAGGTTTTTTTATCTTTTGCTTGAGCTTCATTTTCTCATTCATCTTGTACACCTCATGTATCTTACCCTTGTTCATATCTTCTTTTTTTTCCCTTCTTCCTCTTAATTCATTTGTCTATTCGTGACAAAAAGGAGGAGAGTATATTAGAGAGTATACTGAAGTGTATCATCATTTCTATATGACTCATATGCACATTCTCAAGGGGAGAAATTCTATCTCGTACACATTCGTAGGGGGAGAAATTCCATAGGGGAAATACATATACCAAGGGGGAGAAGACATTTCTTTTCAAGAAAGCCTTGTTTTGTTTGTTTTACTCTTTGTTTGTTTTCTTATTTTTCTATATGATGCTTTGAGTTATATTTAGTATCTATGCTTTGTTGTTCTTATCGCATTGTGTTTATGTGTTGGACATGCATACATCCTTAAGCTATTGTGCTTTGTTGATTGTATATTTGGGTGATCATTTGCTTTGCTATGTGATCATTGTGGTCATTTCCATATGAGTGTTTAGTGTTTGATCAAGTTGCTCATATATTTCACATCTTGTTTACTTAATCGCTTTTTACTTGTTACATTATACTTATCCTTTTATTACTTGCTTTACCTTGAGGGTCTAATGTGTTTTGTGTAAATGTTTCAGGATATAGGTATTGTGTTCCAAGTTCATCATAGGTTTTAGATTTAGGTGTGAGTAAGTTTTGCCATTGGTCCTAAACTAACGATTAAGTCTAGAGTCTATTATAGAGTGTTTTTGTCACGGAATAGTCAAAAGGGAGGATTGTAAAATTGTGATTTACCACTATATTTTATATTGGCTTTATTCTATGACAGAAAGTGTTGTAATTACATTAATTTATTTCATTGTATTTTGTGGGATTTTATTGTATTGGGTTTAGTATTAAGTTGATTTAGAATCAAGTATGAAATGAAGATCAGTGCAGTTTTGCAACTAACTCACAAGAAGCTCGCGAATAAAAGTTCTTGCAAAAAGGCCAGATAAGAAGCACATGTTGGAAACTGAAGAATCAAGTGCCAGACTGTATTTCTTGAGGGCTTTGCTAGACAGGCCATCTTGCGAGGTACCCGTGAAACTCTCTGCCTGGAGGATTTTAAGTGTGACTTGCTTACCTTTCACCCATACTATATATACCCTCATTACTCACAAAAGAAAATGAGGTTATTCAGAGAGAAAACCCTATATGGGTTTCTACAACATAACACAATACACTCACCATTTTAGAGAGAGAGCTACTCATCCTTTAGTAAAAATCATTGTAATCTCTTCTCCTCCCTCTCCCATTATCATACCTTAAGAGGAGATTTGTACTCAAACACAACCTACACCTATTCAAAGTGTAAAGAGTGTTTTGGAGCTTAGGAAGTTTTGGAGATTTACCAAAAGAAGATGTTGAGGCTTGGAGGATGCAATCGGGCGATATTGCGAGATCCGGAAAGCTAGTGAAGACAAGACTTCGAAAAGACCTTTGGTAGCAGGAGCTTGGTGTAGGGAATTAACCCGAAATTCTCAACCTGTGAGAAACAAAAAAAAAATAGAGAAAACACACACCAAAGAAAAAACAATCACATGCACAAGACAATATTTACATAGTTCAGCAATTTGCCTACGTCTATAGAGTTGTAGGAATTGTACTATTATCAAGGAAAAATACAAAGTACGACAATACAGTTTTTTTTTTTTTTTCTCTTTCAAAAACTACAATAACAAAACCCTAATCACCAAAGCTCCGGCTTAGGCCTGTCCGCCCAAGCCTCCACTCCATGGACTAAGTCTCAAAAAATCTCTCATTAAAATCCACACGGCATTATTCAGGTCGGGTCGTCAACCAGATCAAACATAACTAGGTTCCACAAAACCCAACAAATCTCCCACTTGGAGACTAGTTCAATCACCAACATCAACCATAATCCTCCAAAAACAATCCCTCATCCCTGCAACTCATACTCCTGTTCTCAAGCTAGAAGACCAACTGAAGCTGCACACAGTTTCAGCTTTTCAATAGTGACACCTTTAGCCAACATGTCTGCTGGGTTCTTAGATCCATAAATCTTCTTAAGTATTACTAGTTTATCTTTAACAAGGTAACGGATAAAGTGATATTTTGACTGTATATGCTTCAACTTTGAATGAAAAGCTGAATTTTTAGCAAGAAAGATTGCACTTTAACTTTCACTATGTAGAATGCCCATCTCTTGCTTCTTACTCAATTCATCTAAGAAGCCATGTAGCCAAATCATCTCGTTTCTAGCTTCAGTTGCTGCAACATACTCAACTTATGTAGTAGACAAAGTAACAATCTTTTATAGATTTGAGGCCCATGATATAGATGTACCACCCAAAGTAAATACAAACCCAATAATACTCTTTCTACTATCAATATCACCAACAAAATCAACATCTACATAACCCTGCAGTTTCAAACTTGCACCTGTGAAGCAAAGACATGTATCTGATGAACCCTTCAGATATCTTAGAATCCACTTGACTGCCTCCCAATGCTGTTTTCCCGGCCTACTCATGAATCTGCTCACAACTCCCACTGCATGTGCAATGTCTGGCCTTGTACACACTATAGCATACACCAAGCTGCCAATAACTGAGGCATAGGACACCTTACTCATATGGTCCCTTTCTTCTTCTGTCTTTAGTGACTGTTCTTTGCATAGTTTGAAATAACTACCCAAGGGTGTGCTCACTTACTTAGCTTTATTCATGTTGAACTTGTTGAGAACTTTCTTCACATACTCTAACTATGAAAGCTTCAATGTACCATTAGCCTTGTCTCTAATGATTCTCATACCAATGATTTGCTTTGCAGCTCCCAAATCCATCATTACAAATTGTTTTGACAATTACTTCTTTAAATCATTAATCTCCTCAATGCTAGACCCTGCAATGAGCATATCATCCACATACAACAGTAAAATGATATAAGAATTGTCAAAGAACTTAACATAGCAACAGTGATCAACTTCACATCTCTTGAACCCAATTTTATGCATAAAACTGTCAAATTTCTTATACCACTATCTTGGAGCTTATTTTAGACCATACAAGCTCTTTTTCAGTTTGCAAACTAGATTCTCTTGTCCCTAAACAATGAACCCTTCTGGCTGAATCATGTAAAAGTCTTCCTCTAAGTCACCATGAAGGAATGTCGTCTTTACATCTAACTGCCCAAGATGTAAGTTTTCTACAGCCACCATTCCCAGTACTTGTCTAATGGTTGACATCTTCACAACTAGAGAAAATATCTCTGAGTAGTCAATGCCCTTCTTTTGCTGGAACCCTTTGACAACTAATCTGGCCTTGTAACGCTTGCTGCCATCATGCTCATTCTTTATTCTGTATATCCACTTGTTGTGCAAAGCCTTCTTTTCTACTGGCAATTCAGTCAATTCTCATGTTTGATTCCCTAACAAGGAATACATCTCATCCTTCATGGCTAACTTCCACTTGCTTGAATTTTCATCTTGCAAGGCTTCTTCATAACACTCTAGCTCACCACCATCAGTCAACAGAGATAATTTAGAGTGGGTGAATAACATTGTGGAGGTCTAATGGTCCTGGAAGATCTACGGACTTCAGTTACAGATGTACTCTTATCTACCTGTGAATCTACATTCTCCTTATCTTCTTCACCCCTTTTCTGGACAGTACTTTCAGTCAATTCATCTAAGTTGACAAACTCAGATTTCTTTTGATCTATCTCTGTAACATCTGACACTACAGTTAACCTATCCTTGTACATAACCTGTTCATTAAATATCACATTTCTACTTCTAATAATTTTCCTGTTTTGTTTATCCCAAAACCTATAGCCAAATTTCTTATCGCCATAGCCAATGAAAAAACAAATTTTAGACTTTGCATCAAGTTTACTACAAGCATCAGAATCAATATGAACATATGAAACACAACCAAAAACTTTTAAATGTGAAAAATTTACCTCTTTACCGTTCCAAACCTTCTTAGGAAGTCTGAACTCCATGAGAACTAATGTTTCTCGGTTTATTAGGTAAGCTACAATGCTAACAGCATCAACCTAGAAAGTTTTTGGTAGTCCAGCACGCAACCTCATACTTTTAGCACACTCATTAAGAGTTCTGTTTATGTGCTCAACTACACCATTTTGCTGTGATGTCCCAAGAATGGTTTTCTCCATCCTAATTCCTTATGCAGTACAATACTCACTGAACCCTCCATCTATGTACTCTCTTTCATTATCTGATCTCAAACATTTTACTTTAAAACATGTTTCTGTCTCAACCATGGTCTTCCACTTCTTAAAAGTTTCAAATACATCAAATTTATTTTTCAGAAAATAAACTCATACCTTTCTGCTTGAGTCATCAATGAAAGTGATGTAGTACCTTGAACCTCCAAGGGATGCAATCAGAGAAGACCCCCACAAATCAGTGTGTACTAACTCCAATTTTTCAACTTTTGGTGTCTTGCCAGTTTTCAAGAAGCTCACATTTTTCTGCTTTCCTAAAATGCAGCTTTCACACATGTCAAAATCAATAGACTTTAGTTCTGGTAGTTTTCCTCTTGACAGCAGCATCTTAATCCCTTTCTCACTTATGTGACCAAGTCTGCGGTGCCATACGCTTGTATCAATACTTGCTTTAGCAACTGCAATTGTGTCTCTTGGACTTGAGGTTATATATAGAGTACCAGTCTTCTTTCCACTAACTAATACTCTAGCTCCTTTTGTAACCTTCCAAGTACCACCAATAAATAATATTGCATGCCCTTCATCATCAAGTTATCTTACAGAAATCAAATTCCTACTCAGATCAGGAATATGTCAAACTTTCTCTGGTAACCAAACAAACCCATTGGGCAACAATTTACGGACGTCTCCCATACCCACAACATCCAAAGCTGTACCATCAGCCAAATACACCTTACCAAAATCACTTGCAGCATAGTTCTGTATGATTTCTCGGTGTGGAGTAGTATGAAACAAAACTCTTGAATCCAAAACCCAATCATCAAGTGGGCTGTTTACTGCAAGAAGTAATGCATCATGTACCTCTTCTGTTACAGCATTAGCAGAGTCATCTCCATTCTTCTTCTTAGGAACTTTGCATTGCCTCCTAAAGTGACCTGTTTTCCCATAGTTCCAGCATTATACTTGTTGGCCTGATCTAGATTTACTTCTGTTTCGATTAGAATTTCTAGATTTTGATCTGCCCCGATTTGAATTTTTGTCATTGCCTCTGCCTCTTGTCTCAAGGTTTAGGGCAGAACCAGATCTTGAAGTTTCACCTGCATCTCTTTTGCGAATCTCCTCAGCTAGAATTAAATCTTGTACGTCATTGTACTTCAACTTTTCATTTCCTATAGAATTGCTTACTTCCATCCTCATTGCCTCCCAACTATTTAGCAAAGAAGCCAAAACGATCAGTGCACGGATCTCATCATCAAAATCAATTTCAACAAACGACAATTGATTTGTGATAATGTTAAATTCGTTTAGATGTTGTCCTACTGATGCATTCTCTGCCATCTTCAGATTGAACAATTTCTTCATCAAGTTCACCTTGTTGTTTGCTGATGGCTTTTCATACATACTAGACAAATCCTTCATCAGATCTGTTGTGGTCTTCTGCTTTACAACATTGTGTGCAATAGACCTAGACAGAGTTAACCTGATAACTCCCAATACCTGTCTGTTAAGAAGAGCCCATTCCTCAGCCTTCATAATCTCAAGTTTTGACCCTAAAAGTAGCAGATGCAACTTCTTCCCATAAAGATAATCCTCAATTTGCATTCTCCAAAATCTAAAATCTGTGCCATCAAACTTTTCTATTCCAAACACCTTTCCGGCTTACTCTGCCATTGCTCCCACTTAAACCTAACCCTAGGCTCTGATACCAATTGTAAGGAATTAGCCTGAAATTCCTAACTTGTGAGAAACAAAAAAAATATATAGAAAACACACACCAAAGAAAAAACAATCACATGCACAAGACAATATTTACATGGTTCGGCAATTTGCCTACATACACGAAATTGCAGGGATTTCACTGTTATTAGGGAAAAATACAAAGTACGGCAGTACAGTTTTTTCTCTCTCTTAAAAACTACAACAACAAAACTCTAATCACCAAAGCTGTGTTTTCTATATTCTGCGCACAGGATTCACAATAGGCTACAAAACAGGCCAAAAAAATTTCTTGGGGGCAACACCCCTAGACCCTAAGAGGCTTGTCCATGAGCGCTCCGGCTTGGGCCTATCAGCCCAATCCTCTGCTCCATTGACTAAGCCTCAGAAAATCTCTCACTAAAAACCACGCAACATTATTCGGGTTGAGTCGTCAACTGAATCAAACATAATTAGGCTCCACAAAACCCAACATTTTGAGGGCTTAAGTACATTGGGTAGACTAGGCTTAGAGGATTTTTTGTTATTCATGTACTCCAACTTATTCACTAATGGATCGATTTTGATTCGGAGGGTCGCGGAGGGGTTTTTCGCCGAGTTCTTTGATTTCCTCTTCGATAACACGTCTTGGTGTTATCTTGTGTTTGCATCTCTCTTCCCTTACTCTTTAAGATTTATATTTATTGTTGCTTGCTTGCTTGTGGCTTAGAGAGTAGTTCTTGTGATTACGCTTCATTTACTCTTATTCCGCAGTTAGATAAGTTAGAGTAAAAGCAATTAAGCCATAATTTAAAATTGGGGGTCTAAATAAGCATTAGTGTTTCACACTAATTTGAGCTTACGATTGTATTTTTTTTCTTATCAACTACTTTTGGTGTTTTGGCTACACCAAATTGCAAAACTTTTTAGATAGAAAGAAAACTTAATTGTTCTTATCAACTATTCCTCTACAACATTTATAATTTCTTTAGATGGACACAGAACCTTAATTGTGGATGTCAAGTTATCAACCTCTCTTTCTTTCTTATTTTTCCTCTTCACTTTATGAATTATCCACAATTTTTTAATACACAATTTTTATCAACAATTTTAATTATTAATTTATCTACTTTTAAAATCTTCAATAGATACACTTGTCTAAGTTTAAAAAATATGAAATTCTATTTCAACTAAATCCATGATTATTGTTTCCGTATATATTTGCTAAATATTTGCAGCATTAGAGTTAGCCAAATAAGCAAAATAAATTGATACTAATGTAATTTGGATAAAGGAGACTTCTACATTTGTTGAACAACTATTTCCTCCAGTTTTATAATTCCACACAAATAAAATTTCTACCGTTTCGTTTCTCAAAAAAAAAAAAATTTCTACTGTTTCACTTGAAAAAATCCTACTTATATTCTTTCGGAAAACGCATTAGTTCCACCAGTTTTGGTGGCTTCTTTCACTTTCTATCGGTTATATGTTCTGCGTCTTATTTTGATAAACAATTTATATGTTCTACCTCAATCTAATCATGTTATAATATTCACTTTAATTAAAATTATTTTTATGTTACAGAGATTATCCTGAAGCTTTGAAGCCCAAGCTATGAAGTTTCATGATCTTGAAACTTGCCCTTCAACTTGTTATCTTGAGTGCAAAGTCCACACAGATGTTATTATATAATTATATCTATTCCATTGAAGCTTTAAGAGAGTGGAGTACTTCAAGTCTGGATGCTACTCTTATATTTTTATTTGTGGATCTCAGATTCTTGCCACAAGTTTTCGGTTATTTTTTTTCATTTATTTAGTTCATCATTTGTTTTATTGAGATTTCTAAATATTTAATTTTTTAAAATTATTTATGAAAGGATTATACAAAACCAAACATGATATCGCATGTTTTCCCCCCCATTTTTATGGAGTAAAAAATGTTGCCAAAACCCATTCGGTATGGCAATGATTTCTTAGAATTATAAAATGTTGGTAGCAAGTTTTTAAGACCCGGACCGAACCGTACGGTCCTACCTGGATAACCGGGAACCTCTCACTAACACGATTCTTTTAAACACCAGAACCGTTCTATGCACAAAAAGCACGAAACCGTTCGAGCCGCGATTGAACCGCCCGGATTTGAGAACCGTGAACGGTTCCCACGGTTTAGATCAACGCTTTTTAAAAAATAAATAAATAAAACTTAGAAGCTCACATCACCTTATCACCATGGTTGAAGCTTCAACCACTATGAGATGCTATCAAACGTTGAAAATATTGAGATCCCATCATCTCTATCTCGCTAGCTCTGTCTCTCGTTTGTTCTCTGTACAGAACTTTTTTTTCTTAATCTTCTTCTCTTTCCCTCCCTGTCTTGTTTTCCTGCCTCTACTCTGTCTAGATGTTGTGTAAACTGGTTTAAGAAAACTAAAGAAAGGTTAAAAAAAAAAAGAAAATGTATGAACTAGGAAGTTGGAGTAACGGAAGAAATGAAGGTTAAGAAGACGAAAGAAGGGAAAAATATGTAGAAGTTAAAGGCTGACTTGGTGCAGAGATTTTTTTTTAAAGCTGTGGTGTAGATTAAACCTTGGGAAATGGAAGCCTAGGGGAAATAAAATAAATAAATAAATAAAGATAAAGTTGATGTCCTGATCCAAACGTTATGTGTTGCTGTGGAGTGGCAAGTGAATGGAG
Organism: Quercus variabilis; assembly: GCA_030445155.1. Lineage (NCBI taxonomy): Eukaryota > Viridiplantae > Streptophyta > Magnoliopsida > Fagales > Fagaceae > Quercus > Quercus variabilis. Next base: position 45,169,465 of record CP129454.1, read on the forward strand.
GGAATAAAAGAAAAGGATTTTAAATTTGTATTGGGTTAGAAAGAGAAAGATTATGCCTACGATATTTTCACAATAAATTTTAAGTGGTGGGTTGTTACTGGTTGTGTTGGAACAAAAAAGTAATCTCAATGATACGTTTAAATTTGAACCACTTATAATTTGTTGTAAAAATATTGTGGACGTAGATATTCTAGATTAGAAATTAGCGTAATGATATTTTTACTTAATATTTTTATAATATTTATACAATAAATTCTTGTATTAGATTAATCTAGAATATTTGTTGTATTTTTACTTAAAGTAATGTTAATTCTCTAAATGAATTAGACTATTTTAGTTAATTTTTCTATTTTTTATTAATTTAATGTTTTTATATATATTTAAAATAATTATTAAATTAATTATGACGTCATCACAGTTTGACCTCGGTTCGACCTTGGTTCAACCTCAAAAACCTTGAACCTCTCCCTTTTATGGTTCAATAAACGGTCCGGGTCTGAAAACCTTGGTTGGTAGGATTGTAGAGAGAGAAAGATAGAATTTAAGATGAAGAATTATATAGATAACTTCTATATGAACATTAAAATTTTGTTAGAATGGCAAAAAAATAATTTAATTATTAGGACTCTAAATGATGTATTGGTATTAATAGTATTTAAGGTCCATTTGGTTAAGTGTTTTGTGAGTTTAAAAGAGCATTTTTATTGAAACTTGAAACTTTATTTTGCAATCACAACTCCTCATAGCTTATATAACAGCTTATAGACACACACCCTTAATATTTTATAGTAATTGTTGTAAAATGCAGGTGGATTTTTTTACTAAGGCATGTGAAGATCTCATATTTAATCATCTCAAGCAACTTCACGTCACACATAAGATTATCTCTTATTCCTATTTTGCCTACATAATGGGCCAAGAATGTTAAATAGTGCTCATAAGCCTCAAATGATGTGTTTTATCTCCTAAAAATGCTTATTTATTTTTCAATTTTTTAGCTTCAAAATAACGTATTTTTCTAGGAGTCATCGGTATAGTTCATTTTAAGTAATTATTCAATAATCCTGGAATACAATTATAATATTAGGTCATTCTACTATATGCATAAAAATAGTTTACACTCTCATTAATTATTAAAATAGTTACAATAAATCAAACTCTTTTGCCAAGAATTTACTATAAATAAATATATATTTCTTAAATAATAAGAAATTTAAATTTCTACTTCATCTAAAATTAGATTAGCAAGAGTTTCAAGTAATATAAAATAAATAAATAAAATATTTATTTTGATTGTTTTAATTATATATCATTATTTTATGTTTTAATTAATATTTAAAATTTATGTATTACACACCATGTTTATACAAAGTGTTAATATATATATATATATATATATATATATTATATGTCGTAATAATAATATTAATAGTCTTTATCATGTGGCTTACTAATTATTAATATAGTTTTGACTTTTTCCATATATCTTTTTAATTAAGTCGTGCATCATACTAGTGTGTGTTTATAAAATAAAAGTTGGACTTAGAAGCCGTGGTTATATTAAATGACTGCACTAAATTATAGTAGTATTTTAGATAGACACAGAATAATAATTATTCTCATCAACTTTTTTTTATATATTTCCAGTTGCACTGGCTATGGATCAGGCTACTTCTATTTAACTCGGGCATTACAATCTAGCTGAACCCTTCATGAGTATAGCATTTTTATTAGCAAACTATAGATAGTGGTACTCACTTTGTAGGTGTCAGAATTTTTCGGGGTTTATCAAATCTTAAACTACAATTAGTAATTGTTGATTTGTTGTAAATTTCCTTAGTGCCTTGCAGAACTTTATTATCCAATCGATTAGATGCAACAATAAAACTGATTGGGTCGAGTCATGGACACCCATGCCTAACTTTGAGTTTATGTGTTAATTTATATTTCCTTCTTTTCGATTCTTCATTTACGTTACTTTTTAATCTTCAATCTCTTTTTTCTCTAAGTGCAAAATTGCATAGCTCTAATATCTTTTTTTCGTAATAGGATTTGAACCCATGTTCCTGAGGTTCTTGAATTAACATTTTTTGTATATTTAACTTTCTTATTCTTTGTAAGACATTGATTTTATTGCAAGTTTATATATATATATATATATATATATATATAAAGTCTATGGTAGCTACTTGTTTTTTTGAGGGTTTGGTATTGGTATTTCATTGGGATTATCAATGTGTATTTTTAGGTTTTTAATTGGTAACATATATTCTTCTATGAATATAAATAAAAAGTGAAGAATAAAAAAACTTAAAATAACATTTCTGATCACAATAATATGGAAGAACCCTTTTTTTTTTTAATTTGAATTATCAAAAGACTTTCCAAAGGTGAGGAAATTCATGAAATAGAAAATTTTGGAAAAACATTTTAGAAGGTGAGGGTACTCATGAAATACCCGGCCGGTCTACACCTAAAGCTTTTTTATTTTAATTTAAGGGTACTTTTTTTTTACTTCTTTCTGTTACGAATACTTCTTTTACAATTTTTTTTTTTTTTTTTTTTTGGGGGGGTGGGGGGGTGGAGAATGTACTTCTTTTACAATTAGACATCTATGACTCTAGACGATGTCATAGATATGTACTTCTTTTACTATTAAAAATTATGGCAGTATTTTGCTCAAAAAAAAAAATTATGGCAGTATTATTAAGCTATAGACAAAACAAGTCAAATGTTTACAAAGTTGGTGGAATTATAGAAATGAAAAACTTCTTTTAATATTGAAATGATGGCAATCTCCTTGAAATACATTTTTGACATTTGTAAAGTTTAGGATAAACTGCAAATTACACCCCTAAAGTTTGGGGATGTTTGGATTTAACACCCTGAAATTTCAAAATTTGGATTTTACCTTGTAGTTTAGGGGTATTTAGATTTTACATCATAGCATTTCAAAGTTTAGATTTTACCCCTTAAATTTTAGGGGTGTTTGGATTTTATTCTTCTAAAGTTTGGGAGTGTTTGGATTTTACATTCTAAAGTTTCAAAATTTGGAGGTGTAAAATCCAAACACGCCCAAGCTTTAAGGGGTAAAATCCAAATTCTGAAACGTTAGGGTGTAAAATCTAAACACCCCCAAATTTCAGGGTGTAAAATCCACATTCTGAAACTTCAAGGTGTAAAATTCAAACACCCTCAAACTTTAAAAGTGTAATTTGCAATTTGCCCTAAAGTTAGTCTCCTTCAATTACTCCTAAAAAACACCTCTCATTTTTAATCAATATTTATTTATATATAAAAGTAGATCCCTCATGTGGGAAAGCATGAGGTTCTGCCAAGTGGCACATTGTATGACATTCTTTTCATTTAGACTTCCACCTCATCTAAATTTAGCATTAATATTAAACTATTAAGTAATGGCAAATGCATTTATTTCATTGTATTAATAAAATTCAAAGAATTTGTATACGTTTATAACTTTACATGCTTTGAATTGATACAAATGGATCTAAAAAGTAATGGGAAATGTAAGAATCAAAAAAACATTTCAATTTTCTGCATAAGACTAACTTCAATGTAGAATTGCAAGAGTCGGATTTAATGAATTGGGTAAATACTATTTGTCTCCACATTTATCAAATATAAATCTCCATTTCCATTAGACTTAAAAATTAAACTTCCATAATTTTCTCACAATATCTTAGTTTTTATTTCTGAGAGATATGTTAATTTTCAAAATATTACGTTCATCTCAAATATTTGTTTAGATTTTATGTATACCTTTTTACTTATGTAGCATTGTAATTTATTTAGGCTTATTTTTTCATATTATGTGCCAATTTATATTTTTGGTTTTCCGTATGACGCGTATACTTGGTAAGGATCTATTTTTGGTAACTTTAAGTTCAACTAAAATTTGGAAGTTAAATTGTGATATTATTGCATCATTATGGCATTATTTTTTCTGTTGTTGTATTATGAAATTCTAAAAGTTTTTATAGCTAATTGATATATAAAACATAAATAATACAAGAAAGACACCTAGGAACTATCAAGTTTGTAGGTTAAAAAAAAAAAAAATCAACCAATCAATATATATATATACATACATATATATATATATATATATATAAGTAGAGACCTCATATAAGAAAGTATGAGATTCTGCCAAGTGACATATTCTATGCAAAGAGAATTGAAATATTATCAAGTGTCACATTAGAGATAAGAACAAATTAAATATTGACTTTTTGTTTCATTTGGTTTAATGTTTCAAGATTTTTCTAATTAAAAAGTAAATATTTTTTTTTTTATCTTTTGGTTCAATGTTTCAAGACTTTTTATTCTTCACACATACACACAAAACTCTTTGCATTTTAATTCACAATTTTCACCTCTTGCACTTCTACTCTTTATACATACCTACTCATAGCTCTTCATGCTATCTCATGTCAAATATACACAGACAAAAAATGATGTCATTTACATACAATCTTTCGATGACACCTACCTAACTCTAACATTGTTATTCCATCTAATCCTAACCCGTATGAATTACGATTTTGATATTAAGGTCGGACTTTGTGGATTTGTGAGTTTTGTAAACGATGTAACTAACTATGGGTGTTTGGGATATGTATTTTGTTTTGGAATTAAGCAGAAAGAGAAAGACATTCTATATCAAATTTAATTCTATAATATTCCTTCAATTTTTTTTCTCATTCCTACAAGTGGATAATTATAATGGATATATGTATACAATTTATAATTGTTGTTTTTTATGATGAACTCATTACTAATAAAATTATATAATAATTATCCTATAATACATGTACAACATTCTCCAAAACAATCTTGCATATATAAAATATTACAACATTATCCGTGCATCGTACAATAATTTACTAGTTACCTTAATTGGCTTATAACTTAATGCTTAGAAACTACACTATTTCAACCACAACAAAATAGCAATTAAATGTTGAAGCTTTTTTTTTTTTTTTAATCTCATTAAATTACTCCTTAAAAACAATGTAGAAAACAAATTTCCAATAATATTTCATTATCATTACATTAATCCGATGACCACTTTATATAATTAGATAGATATTCCAAAATTTACTTAAAAAAAAAAAAAGTAATACTATAGTCACAAATTATTTTACAATATTTTGACAAACTATTGATGTGACTAGCTTCTTATTGGTTTTCATCTAGACCCACTATTAACATTACTTTTTCATTTACCAATAACTATTTATCACATCAATAGTTTGTAAAAATTTTTGTAAAAAAGTTTGTATGTCTAGCATTACTCTAAAAAAAAAATCTCAAAAACATTTACTTTATAATTGCAAGTGAATGGGAATGGTAAGAGTTGAGTTTTAATGGGGATGATCACATCACTTTAATATTTATTTTGGAATTATGTTTACTAATTAGGGTCATTCGGTCTAGTTTAATTCAATGTAGTCCATTTCGGTCCACTTTGGTTCATTTCGGTACATTTTAGTCCACATCGATATACAACTTAAGAATTGGAAAAGACAGATTTTGGTTGAGAGTACTATCAATTATTTGAGTATTATCAATTGTAATTATATGATAAGTTTTTATTATCATGATAATCTCCTTAAGAGAATAATAAATTTGAACTTAAAAATTTTAGTTGTACCAAAAGAAATTAGGAAAATATAATGCATAATAACAATAGTTAGAAGAATATGGATATGGACCCCTTCAAAAAAAAAATATCAATAAAAAATACAAAAAAAAATGATAAAATTATATATTTGTAAAAATAGAGAGATAGAAATTACTTTTAAATATTGTATAATTTTTAAGGAGAACAAATTATTTACAATGAAATTTAAAGAATAATTTATAGACTATACTCCCATTTCAAAATAATTATATATTCTCATGTATTACATGGACCTACAACTAGTTGTTAAAGAAAGCACAACGCGAGAAGACAATCCACGACATCATATTTGCAAGGCAAGGTTTGCACATGTCTCACTTGTTTTTTGTAGATGACAATCTACCCTTTAGCCGAGAGGAATGGCAATAGATCTTGGACATCCTATATATGTACCGGCAAGCATTGGGTCAGCAAATTAATATGGAGAAATAAAATTTTTTTTTTTTTTTTTTGTGGGTAAATTGCATATTACATTCCTAAAGCATATTACATTTCTAAAGTTTAGGAGTAATTGGATTTTGTACCTTTAAGTTTCAGAATTTTGGATTTTACCTCCATGAAGTTTGGATTTTACACCCTAACATTTCAGAATTTAGATTTTACCCCTAAAATTTGAGGGTATAAAATCCAAATTCTGAAACGTCGGGATATAAAATCCAAACACTCCAAATTTTAGAGTTTAATTGGCAATTTACTTCTTCTTCTTTTTCAGCAGGAACAATGAATTAAGAGAAAACGTAAATTAGTGGAAGAAGCTGGCTTTATATATTGTTCTGCGTATATTACTGGAAGATAAGAGTAGAATATATTTTACGGATACATGCTTAGAAAAGCAATAGTTATTAGTTAGTATGGAAGTCAAAGTTCTATGGCTGCATGAAATTTAGAAAATTTCGAACATTTCGCTGTTATGTTTATTTTGTATTTAATCATAAAATGACAAATGACCAAAAATCATAACAATGTAAATGTTTTTATCTTTTATTTATAAAAACGTTCTGTAACCTTATTGTGATTTTTTTTAATTAAGCTTAAAGGGAATTGGGATACATATTGAGGAGGAATTATTCAATACTCGGGTTAATTGTGTCATCCTTGCGCCATGCCACTGTGTTTTAATTGGCTAGATCAAAGTGAAATATTATGTCTATAATATTTTCACAATAATTCTAGGTGAAATATTGTTACTAGTATGCAAAAAAATAATTTCAGGCTCAAGTTAGATACAAAAACAGCGGTTGGCTCAAATTATTCCTGGATCAAATGAAGGCAAAATATCCTAGAATACTTAATGCAATTTAAAGTTAAAGTTAAAAACGCTGTACTTAGCGTTTAAAAAAAAAAAAAAAACTCTTAGGGGGTGTTTGGTTAGTGTTTTCAAATAACCATTTTCAGATTTTAAACAATATTTCATGCATTTCAACGCACTTTTTCACCTACATGTATTTCCACAAATATTTTCAAACAACAATTTTTAATTTTTAAACACATGTACCAAACGGGCCCTTAACTTTGTGAGATTTTGGAGAAGTGGTTGGTCTTAAACCCTTTTTTTGGGAGAAGTTGGTTCCCAAACTCGAACGTGTGACTTATTGATTGTCCCTTTTGATGGAAGATACTTCTCATTGTACCGAAGCACGATCATTAGCAAGCACAATTCTTGCTTAGAGTTGAAAATTCATTGGTTTATATTTAGAATTTCTCTCTCTTGCTCTTGAATCAATAACCACAAATAATGCTAAGGCTATCACTTAAAGTCCTCTCTCGACAATATCCTTGTGGGTTTGATATGGTGCCATTTGAAAGGAACCTAGGTTTCAAGTTCAAATCGACATCTGATGGTTTTAGGTAATGATTTATGCTCATTGTCTTCCTTTGTTTAGTTATGAATAAATGTTGAGCTATAAGTTTTGGTTTGTTAACGTCTTTTATAATGCTTGTGCACCGTGATTTTTCTGTGCTACCCACATGTACTACTGGTTTTAGCAACTAACAGTTCATAATAACATTGTTCAGAATAACTTGGGAATTTCACTGAATTTCATTCCAAGTCTTTGTAATATGCATGAATAGTTCAGGCTTAGTTCAAATTCAATCTTTCCAAGATTGTCTTGAGACATATCGCATGCATCATCATGTTCTACTCCCTATTTTTAGCAGTTGATTTGTTCTGCTGTTCTGCATAATAATATGTTTTTCTTGTTTCTTGTTTTATTTGGCTATTGTATAGTTTGACTTATTGCTAAAAAAATTTGTCCTTTGAAGTCAGGGGGGAACTACGTTCAAACTTTTTTAAAAAAAAACTATGTATAATTATTAAATATTTGGAAAAGCATTCCTAAATAAAAATAAAAATTGATCCATTGACTAAGTGGTTATAGATTAGAGATTGCAATTTTTTTTTCTTGATTTCATTTTTTATTGTTAAATTTGCTATTATATCCCTTAATGTTTTAGACCATTTGTGGTGCTGAAGACTCATTGGTTCCATTCTTTTTTATCCATTCGGGTAGGCAATTCTTTAAATTGATATTAAAAAAGAAAATTTTAAGAATTTCATTATCCTTACTAATTTATATGAAAAGATTGTCATCTAACATAACTTTCATAAGAGACAATAAGTTCTTTTTTTTTTTTTTTGTATATATATTTAAAACAAACTAGACAACTTTGTATATATTCTCAATTAAGTTTAAAAAATAATAAGTTCTCTTTAAAAATTAATAGAAAATATATACACATCAAAGTTTTTTTTTTTTTTGAGAATATATATACATCAAAGTTGATACCTTTGTATCCATCTAATATATTTATTTATGAATACTGACTTTGTCTAATATTAGAATATATATATTAGTTAAGGCAGCCGTGGAAAAAAAAAAGTAGTGATTAAAGTCAATTTTAGATTTTATTTGTATCACTAAACAAATATATAAATCATTTGATTGTTAAAGTACGCTGAGATTTACATTAATAAAAAAAAAATACATTAATTTAAGAATTTTGATAATTAAGTCAGAAAAAGTTAATTTCATTCGTATAAGAATTTTGATAAACCTCAAAATTAAGGTAGCTATTTAACATACAAATATCTATTTTACTATAATAGGTTTTTAGTATCTATTTGTTAAAGGCAATATATCCACCATCTAAAACTTAAAATATATGAAGAAAATTTTTGGGATGTTAAAATTTAGTGGGAGAAATTTAGACATTACATAATAAAATATTTTAAGAATTGTAAACTTTCATTAGGGTTTAACTGAGAGAATAATAATATTACATATTTGCTATTTTCTAAAATATTAAGGAAAAAATTGCTTATTTTAAAGTTTAAAAAGGAATTGTAAACTACCCCAAACATAAAGGATGAAAAGTATTTTTTTTTTTCCTAGTTTTTTGTTTTTGTTTTTGTTTTTGTTTTTGTGTGTAAAATTGTGTGCAAAGAAAAAAAAATACAAAAAAGTCAACTCAAGAAAATTATATGTGAAATAGTGATTTTTTAGCTCAAAAAAACTAATTAAACCAACAAAAAATTTCTAAAAACACAACAAAATGGCACAACATTTTCATAATACTTTCATAATTTTTTTATATTTTACTTTGACTTATAAAGAATTGACAGCTCAACAGTTTTAAAAATATTATAATGACAACAAGATGTCTTAACATTTTCACACAAAAAATGCTATGTCCATGACATTTTCACAATAAATCATAAGTAGTAGGTTGCTACAGGTTGTTATTGGTGGGCAAAAATGTAATTTTATTGGTAAGTTTAAATTAAAACCAATAAATAGGTTCTAGTTAACTCAACTGGTAAAGTTTTTGATGGTTGTATAAGAGATCTAGAGTTCAATCGCTGCCCACACCAAAAACTGATTGGTGTTTTGGTCTGATAATAAAGAGCTATTATCAGAAGCGGACGCCATAGGTTGAAATCCTCTCTAAAAAAGAATTAAAACCAATAAAAATTTATCACCTATGATTTATTATGAAAGTGTTGTGAAAAATATTGTGGATGTAACACTTTTTTTTACAATAACTTTATTTTTAGTTGTTGTTGGTTCCAGTATAATATATTATTATTTTATTTTGACTTATAATGAATTAACACATCATCAATTGTGAAAATATTGTGCCAATTTGTTGTGTTAACATTTTATTATAATGTAAAACAGTGCAAATTGGACAAACCAAAAATAATATAGCAAATCTATTGAAGCTTTGCATACTCACACAAAAAAAAAAAAAAAAAAGCAGCTAGTGAAACAGTGAAAATTGAACAAACCAAAAGTACTATAGCGAAGCTATCGTACAGTGAAAATTGAACAAACCAAAAATACTATAGCGAAGCTACCGTAGCTTTTCTCATTCACTTGTGTTGTGAAAAATGTTGTTATTGTATCATTTTTTTTTTCATAATACTTTTATTTTTAATTGTGGTTGGTTCCAATATGATATTTTATTTTGACCTATAAGGAATTAACACCTTGATAATTATGAAAATATTGTGGCAATTTGTTGTGTTACTAACTTATTATATATAAACTAGGTAACTACTAACTAACAGTTCATATGTCTATAAAAAAAATTTAAAAACAAAAAAGTTCAACTAATGATGTTACTACGAGAAAAAAGAAAAAGAAAAAAGAAGGGGGTAGTGAACAATGCAAGTTAAATAAACCAAATACTCTGTAGCTATAGGAAATGTTGTTGTTGTATCATTTTTTTTTTTTTTTCAAAATACCTTTATTTTTAGTTGTGGTTGGTTCTAGTATGATATTTTATTTTGACTTATAAGGAATTAACTCCTTAATAATTATGAAAATATTGTGACAATTTATTATGTTACTAACTTATTATATATAAACTGGGTAACTGCTAACTAACAATTCATATGTCTATAAAAAAAATTTAAAAACAAAAAAAGTTCAACTGACGATGTTACTACGAAAAGAGAGGGTGGGGGGGGGGGGGGGGCGGCAATGAATAGTGCGAGTTGAATAAACCAAATACACTGTAGCTATAAGGATTGACTCTTTTTAAGATAGAATTGTTTTTTTGAAGTATTATTAAACCATGTATTTAAATTTAGAATAGTTATTTAACATATGACAATCTATTTAGTATGATAATTTTTTAGGAAAATATATTTGGTATCAAATGACGCTATGTCAACGGTATCAAAATTCAATAGGTATAAGACATGATAGCAAAAAGTAACTAACACACTAACAATTGAAAGACATGTGTTAGTGGGTAGTTATTTTTGCACACGTCTCTTGTTTATTGGATTTTGAAGTGGATGACGTGGTATCATTTGATACAAAATACTTCTTCATTTCTTAGAACCTACTTACTAAAGATAGTATCTACTCACAAAAAATATTCTACTAAGAATGATAACAAATGTCGTCATCCTCCAACAATAAACAACTAAGGTTTGATAAAACATTGTCACAATATTTAAATTTTCACAATAAATAATGACACATGCTATGATTGAAACTTTTCATCAAATTAAATACAACCATTTTTATAATTTTATTGTGACATATGGTGGGCGCTAGTATGATATTTTATAATTTTATTTTAGAGTAATGCTACATCCACAACATTTCACAACAAATTCTAGGTGGTAAATTGTTATTGGTTTTTAATTAGGACAACCACTTTAAACTATGCATTAAAAAAAAAAAAAAAAAATCCAACAACAACAACAAACAAAAAACCAATAGAAGAAAATTGTGACTAAAACAGTGAATTTTTGCTCACCAAATTTGAGTCTAACTAAAGAAGTCTAAGAACACAACAAAATGTCACAATATTTTCAAAATATCTTTATTTTCAACTGTGGTAAGTTTTAGTCTGATATATTATTATTTATTTTATAGAAATGCTATCTTTATAATATATTCATAACAAATTCTAAATGACAAGTTGTTATTGATTTTAAAATGGACCCACGATTGATATCAATTTTTTATCCGTCAATAGTAGCTTACCTATGATTTGTTGTGAAATTAATGTGAAAATGTTGTGAACTTAACATTTTTTTATTTGATCTATAAGAAACTGAGACCTCAACAATTGTGAAAATATAGTGATAACAACAAGTGTTACAACATATTCACAAAATATTTATTTTCAGTTGTGGTTGGTCACAGTCTCATATTTTATTATTTTATTTCGACTGATAAGAAATTAACACCACAATTATTGTGAAATTATTATGAAATTTGTTGTGTCAGTATAAATGCCAACTCATATAAATATTTAAAAAAAAGTACAAATTGATGACTAAAAAAAAAAAGAAAAAAAAAGTCAATGAAGTGATGAACAGAACATATTGAAAAAACTAAAAAAGTATCGTAGCTTTTACTCATTCACACAACAAGTATTACAACATTTTCACAAAACATTTATTATTAGTTATGATTGGTCACGGTCTCATATTTTATTATTTTATTTCAACCTATAGGAAATTGATACCTCAATAATTGTGAAAATATTTTGAAATTTATTATGTTAGTATAACAATATATATGTCAGCACATATAAATATTTAAAAAAAAAAAAAAAAAGCACAAACCAATGACGGAAAAAAAAAATTATTTTGTCAGTATAACAATATATATGCCAGCTCATATAAATATTTAAAAGAAAAAAAAACACAAATCAATGCCTGAAAAAAAAAAAAAAAAAAATTTGTTGTGTCAATATAATAATATATATACCAGCTAAAAAAAAACACAAACCGATGACTAAAAAAAAAAAAAAAACCAATGATGTGATGAACAGTACATATTGAACAAACCAAAAAGTATTATAGCTTTTACACACTCACACAACAAGTTTTACAACATTTTTACAAAACATTTATTTTCAGTTGTGGTTGGTCACAGTTTCATATTTTATTTTGACCTATAAGAAATTGACATCTTAATAATTATGAAAATATTGTAAAATTTGTTATGCCAGTATAACAATATATATATATATATATATATATATGCCAACTCCTGTAAATATTTAAAAGAAAAAAAAAAACCGTTGACTGAAGAAAATATATATATATATATATATATTGGTAGGCACTGTATCTACTGTGCATTTTATGCATGTACGAAGTATGTTTGAACTGAGCATCATGTATTCTCCTCCTTTGTAGAGTCTCTCTGGTTGCCTTATCTACAACGCCTTCACCTTAGCTGTGTCTTCTCTCCACCATTCCTCAGACCTCCTTAGTTCTTTCCATCTTCCTCTTCACACCCACATCTACTTCTCCTTACTTTCTCCCATGGCAGATCCATACTTACACAAATATAAAGTAAAAGCCAATGGCTCATCTGGATCCCCTGCTCTCGCAAGGCCGGGTTCAGCACATAGATTGTCACTATGGTCAAGCCCAGATGGAGTATACCAACTCAGGTCGCCCCCCTCTACCTATTTTTTTGTTCATAAAAAAAAAGTAAAAGCCATCTTAGCAAAGGCATTTTATTCCATCCATGGTGCTACTTTCAATGCCAAAGATAATCGAAAGAAGGCTCTTGGACATAGTCCTAGGACTACTGATGGCCATCATTTGATCTCAAAGAATGCTCTTCAGGTATGTCTTTTTGTGATATTGACTTCTCTATTTCTGAATTTTGGATCCAAGTCTACAACTTACCATTTGATTGGAAGTCCCCTGAAAATGCTATTAAAATTGGTAACATTGTAGGTAGATATTTAGAAATAGATATTTCAAATGGTGGGTTTGTGGCTTGGGAAAATTGCCAGGTTGTAAATGAGTCAAGTTTTGTCAAGTATTGAATGTTCTAGCTTAGTTCAACAATAAATATAAAATGTTCAAGCTTGGCTTGAACTTGAACCAAGCCTACAAATTATGTTTAAGGTTTAGCCTACCAAATAGTCCAAAAGCTTGAGCTCGACTTGGTTTTGGCTTGACTTGATTTATTAGTCAAGTTAAGCTTAAACTAAAGCTTAATATTAAGTTTTTGAGCTCAAAATACAATATAAGTACATTATTAAGTCCATTTAATTCCAATTAATTAAAAGGCTTAGTAAGATATTTGTTTATTTTCCAAGCTCATATCAATTATATTACTAAGCCCATAAACTAGCATTAGCTCGGCAATTTTTTATCAAACCCTATTATTCATGAGCTCATTCAGGAACCTTCTTTTTTTTTTCCTTGAGCTCAAGTCGTTTATTAAACAAGCCTAAGTTTAAGGCTTAAGTTTCGCTTACATATAAACAAACAAATATTAATGAGTTTTTATCAAACCAAGCCTAGCTGTCTAAGAATGGTTTGGTTCATTTAAAGCCTAATTAAAGTTGGAATTGATGTTACTCAGCCACTCTTATGTGATTTCTATCTATACTGATGTGGCAAGCTCGGCCACGCTAAATCCCAATGCTTGATTCCTGAAGCCTCCATTAAAAAATAGTAGCAAAGCTCACATTGGGCCAAAAGATTATGGTCCATGTTTAGCAGTTAATGTTGTAGAACATAAACCCCTGACCTTGCTCGAACTACTAGATGAAGAAGCTAAAAGCACTAGCATTGAATGTGTTAAATGCTAAATTTGTAGCATTAAGCAATACCAAAGATTTAAAAATAAAAATAAAATAAAAAAGCCCCTCCATTTAATGCCAACATCTTTTAGCGTTACCTACAGTGCTATAAATAAAAATCACAAGGTTACGCATTGTACAGAAAGGTGCAAAATTTGAGAAAATGTTTTCGATACAGTACATATCAAGGGAGTCAATATCGTACTGGAGACTGTACCGGTTTGCCCAGCGGTACGGTATATTTCGGATACCGATCAATACCGGTGTACCGTTTCGGGTTTACCGCTATTTTTTATATTTTTAAATAAATATATGTATGTATGTGTGTGTATATATATTATAATAAATATAAAAGTTTACCATAAAATATTTCCTCAATTCAAAACTAATTATTCATAATTTTAGACTTTAGTATCAATTAAAAGAAAAAAAAAACACACACACACACAATATAAAAAATATAAAGCTTAAAAGTTACCATTGCATACTAAGAAAACAAATAATACTAATAAGTTAATGCAAATAAGTTATCATTCTACCCTAACAAAAATTCAAAAATTACAAAACTTAAAAAAAAAAAAAAAAAAAAAAAAAAAAAAAAAAAAACCTTTTTCTGTACCGGGCGGTATTACCCGAAATTGGCCGGTACATGGCCGGTACGGCCGGTATTTAAACTGGTACGAAACGTTAATGTTTCGATACTGGTATGCAACCGGTATGGTACGTACCGGCCGGTACCAGTACGATATCGACTTCCTTGGTACATATTTCAAATGATACTAGACATGAATTAAACTGTTTAGATTCAGAAAGAAATTCACAAAATCTCTTAGTTATGAGTTTCCCAAGTGACATAAAGGACTAGCTTAATCCTCTTTTTTCCCAAGGCACTGCATCACCATATTAGTTTTACACGAGCTACTTTCTACATATCATGTTCAAAGAAGCTCATCATCCAAGTAATCTAAATGCACACAAACAACCCTACAGGTTAGCTGAAAGCTACTGTGATCAGTATGTCCTCAAAAGCTCTAGAGTCCACAAACAAACAAACCAATTGCTTTCTCCACTTCTCAAATCTACAATTCTTTTCTTATTTTTGGCCTTGATGAGTTCATAAAACTCTTGGATGTGAGATGTCCAATTTGAACATTTATAGGAGTTACATATACCAAAGGTCCTACAAATGGAAGTAGCCAGTCATGAATGTCAATAGATAATTTGATTAGTGCGTAAGTATTGAGTGTTCAGACAGCAGAAAATAACTAGTTAACATTAATTGTTTTTATTACTCATATTGTGTTGAAAACAAGCGTGTTGATTAACAAAGAGGTTCAATTAAACCATTTTTCACATATCCGATGAAGGCCTAAACCATCCTCTACATTGGACTAGTCACGTAAAATACAGCCCCCAAGCACAAGCAACAATAAAGCTCTTTTTAAGTGTTGGTAATGGCTAATGTATCCAAAAGCAGTGGTAGAGCCAGAAATTTTTCTCAGGAGAGGCCAAGTTAAGGGTTTATTTGGAACTCATTTATTTTACTGAAATTGAAAAATTTTTGCTAAAAGTATTATAGATAAAAGTCCATGAATAGTACTAATAAATGCAGTAGAACTAATAAATAGTAGCAAAAATAAGTTAAATAGTAAAATAAGCTAGCTTTTTAATTTTTGTCAAATACACACTAAGTATGAAAAAAAGTTTCATAACTAAAAAAAAAAAAATTATTTCAGAAATTAATATTAACTCTAAAGTTTTGGCTTAAGTTTTTGGGTGCTATACCAAAATAATTTATTATTGATTCTTTATAATTTGGTAATTCGATAGTTGGGGACAAAAGATTTGAGCTTTAGACTGTATTGAAAACACCAACAAATATTTATTGAACTATAAGACTTTTGATAATTTATAATTGATTCTAAAGTGTTTTTTAGTAATCTCCTTATGTGCAGTCAGAAAAAAACCAAACAACTAAGGTGTAAATTCGTATCTATAAAATAATTATACTGCTACTTATTCAAATATAATTATATAAATACAAATACTCAAACCATATTATCAAATAAACCATAACAAGCCAGCCACCATTATGAAATTTAAAAAATAAAATACAAATTGTAAATTATAAATGATGGCAGCTGTTAACCACTCTGTACATATAATAAACATAATAAAATATATCAATATATTACAAATATCAATAAAGTAGTCAATAAACAACTAAACATAAAATCCTAAACAAACCACAGAAACCCAAAAGGGTCAAAACAGACCAACAGAGAGACATATTACCACTGGCCACACTCGTCGAGTCCAGCTATGGCTTAGCCACAATTTTGGTCACAAAACAGCAACTTGCGGAGGCAAAGTGTCGAAACTTTGGAATGTGGAGACAATGGCAACGACGTGAGGGAATTTTTTATTTATTTTTTATATTATTCAAGTAACTGCAGATATGTATTAGAAAGTTTTTTTTTTTTCTTTTTCCTTGTTGATTATTATTATTATTATTGTTTTAATGGAGCTCTTTAAGGAGTTAGATTTGGGAATTTGTTATATGCGGATAGGCCAAAACTTTTATTTCATTGGGTTGTTTCAAATGATTTTTTCTGATGAGAAACGTTAATGATACAAACTTTTTTATAAAAAATTTTACAAAGTATGGTGAGTAGTTATTGATAAATGAAAAAGTGATGTTAATGATAGGTCTAGATAAAAACCAATAAAAAGTAAGCCACGTCATTGGTTTATAAAAATATTGTAAAATAGTTTGTGGACATAGCATTACTTTTTCGTTTGAATATTTTCTTATCTCAAAATCCTAGGGGGCCAGTATTTTAGAACTCGTTTGGTAATGTTGTTCTAATAACATAATTTATATTTTTTGTAAATATATGTGGGTGAAAAAATGTGTAAAAATATATGTAATGTTATTTAACTATTGTTTAAACAACAGCAACAAAAGTCTAATGAAGGTATTCTTGTGTCTTTCAAACCTTCTCGATTATAAGGCAGGAAGATCCACTTTCCCCTTATTTTTTTTATTCTAGGTGTGGAGGTTTTGAGTCAGCTTATTAAGGAGAAGTGCACTGGAAAAGTGTGGAATTCTGTTAAAATTTCTATGGGGGACCTAGCTTCTTGCATCTATTTTTTGCTGAAGATCTTATGCTCAAAACAGATTGGTGTAACTGTGGAAGTGTCAAGGAGGTGTGTAACTGTGTAACTGTGCAGATTGGGTAGATATTTAGGATTTCCTATAAGGCATGCTGGTTAGCAAGGTGGAAAGCTAGGCTTCTATCCTTGGCTGGTAGAACTGTTCTAATCCAATCCAATCCACTTACTCGGCTAATCATGGAACTGTCCTATTGTGCAATTTGTTGCACTACCTTCTAATTTACTTAATAACATTAATCCTGTTAAATGGAACTTTCTATGGGGATCCTCTGATGATTCTAAGAAAATGCATTGGGTCGGGTGGAGGAAAGTTACTAAATGCAAAAAGGATGGTGGCTCAGGCCTCCAATCAAACTATTGAGTTTGTTAGGAAGGAAGTATCAGTCGTTTTTTGTATTGTAAGACTAAACTACAATCAGTTCCATAAGTGTTTTGTAAATATAGAACTAAACTACAAGTAGCTTAGTTTCAGGATAATTTAGACAGACAAGAACGACTGCCGTTTGTACATTTAGATTAAATGATTTGTTAGTTTTGCTTTCCACGTGCATAGCTTAGATTGGTTAGGGAGTTTGTTATTTCTGTTTTCAACTCTCTTCATCTTTCCCGCCTCTGTTCTACCTATATAAAGAACAGAGCATTGTAAATTAATTGATATTCATTCTCTACAAGTTTTACTCTTATCTTTCTCTCTGAGTCTTTCATTCCTTCATTGATGCAAATTGTGAAGCTTGTATAGAATTCAACATGGTATCAGAGCGAACTAGTTCAGAGATCATCCAAGTATGGTATTCTGAAATTTCCTAGTTCAATTACGTTTTCTTTTCTCTCTCTTTTGTCTTCTTAATGCTTCTTTCAGATCAACTAGAAATTTACTTGTTGCATTTCTATTGATTCTTGCATTAAGTTCATCATCTTCAAGGCTTTAATTACCTTAGTGTGTTGAGATCTTGATTTTCTGTTCTTCTGTTCATAATTGAATTGAAATTTTCAATTTTAGGGTTTCAATTCAATTTTTCCTCAATTTCAGAGAGATTCTGTTTTCGAATTTACTGTTCATATTTACAATCTCATCAAGATTGTGAATTACAGGTTCATTGTCTCACAGAATCCAACTCTTGTTTCTTAGAGTTTTCTTTGAGAAAACTAATTCGGTTTTTTTTTTCCTTCTCTCTTCAATTCTTGGTTTTAATCACTTGAGACATTGAATCTTCATTCTCTCATTTCTTTTCTGTGATAAACATGACTGAGAGTACCTCCAGTGTTAATCCTACTCCTACTATGAATCCTTGGGAAAACGCATCTAGTCCCTATTTTTTGTCCAGTGGTGACAATCCAGGAGTTTCTTTGGTGGTTCAACATCTCACTGAAGATAACTATAACACCTGGAGTAGGGCCATACTTATCTCTTTGGATGCCAAAACTAAATTAGGCTTCATTGATGGCTCTATTCCTAAGCCTCAATCTGTTGATCACTCACACTACACAGCTTGGAATAAATGCAATAGCACTGTCCTGGCTTGGCTGTTTAATTCTGTTTCCAAAGAGTTGCAGTCAAGTATAGTTTATTTCAAGACTGCCAGAGATGTATGGGTTGATCTGCAAAATAGGTTTGGGCAAGGAAATGGTCCTACCATCTTTGATCTGAGAAAGGAGATTAGTTCTTTGGTTCAAGAGGACTTAACTATCAATGCATACTATGCTAAGTTCAAAGGTCTTTGGGATGAATTTTCTAATTACAGAACATGTACATGTGGTCATCAAGTTGAGGAGTGCACCATGTCTTTCCTAATGGGGCTGAATGAGACGTATGCAGCTGTCAGGAGCCAAATTCTGCTTATGGAACCTGTGCCTTCATTAAGCAAAGTGTTTTCTCTTCTATTGCAAGATGAGAAACAGAGAAAAGTAGGTGCTGGGAAGAAGTTTTTGGCAGATACATCAACAGCCTTGGCAGCTTTTGGACCTAAACCTGGGAACAACAAGACTTTTGTTAAGTTCAAGAGTGGCAGGCCACAATGCACTCATTGTGGAGCTATGGGGCATGTTGTTGATAAATGCTTCAAGTTGCACGGTTATCCTCCTGGATATAAGTTCAAAAACAAAGCTGGTCCACCTTTTGCAAACAATGTTGTTGCTGCTGAAAGCCCTCCTAGTGAGTCTGTTGCTCTCACAAAGGTTCAATATCAACAATTACTTGGCTTATTGAACTCTCAATGCCATTTTGGTACCCAAGCACCACCAGAGGCATGTTTGGAAAATGTTCCTCATGTTGCCAACATCATTTCTCAGCCTTCCATGGATGTTCAAGCCCAAAATATTTCAGGTATATGTTTTTCTCCTTCTCTTCAGCACTCAGTTTTTTCTTCTAGTACCAACACCTCTCATATTAGTTCATATGATTGGATTCTTGATAGTGGTGCTACTGACCACATGGTCCATTCCATTCATTTTTTTACCTCTGTCACTTCTTCCATTCAGATGTCTGTGAGACTCCCAAATGGTGACATGGTTAAGGTCACTCATGTTGGCACTGTTAAACTCTCAGCCACATTGATTCTTGAAAATGTTCTTTGTATTCCTTCCTTTTCTTTCAATCTTATTTCCATAAGTAAACTAACCCAAAATCCTTCCTGCTGCTGTGTTTTTCTGTCTCATTACTGTTTTCTTCAGGACTTATTGCATTGGAAGATGATTGGGTTGGGTAAGAGAAATGGAGGGCTGTATACCTTGCAGTGCAGTGACTCAATCACTTTGCCACCTTCTGTTTCAGAGGTTCTGTCCAGATTACCTTCTTTTCTTTGTAATAAGAGTGTCAATTCATGTAATCTTGATTCTCCTTCTGTTATTCCCACTTCAAATAATACTGTTAGGCTGTGGCATTACAGATTAGGCCACCCATCTTCTCAAAGATTGGCTTTACTGGATTCTGTTGTACCTGACCTTCTTTCTTGTAATAATAAATCCTTTGATTGTCATATCTGTCCTTTAGCTAAGCAACACAGATTATCTTTTCCTAAGTCCACAAGTGTCTCTTTAGCTTGCTTTGATTTAATCCATGCTGACATTTGGGGTCCCTACTCTACTACTTCATTAAATGGCTCAAAATATTTTCTCACCTTGGTTGATGACCATAGTAGGTGCACTTGGGTTTATTTAATGAAGTACAAATCTGATGCTTCTTCTTTAGTTCAATCCTTCTTTCACATGATTCTTAATCAGTTCAAAGTCTCCATTAAGGTCATTAGGAGTGACAATGGTCCTGAATTTGCTCTTTCCTCATTTTATGCTTCAAAAGGTATTCTGCATCAGCTATCTTGTGTTGAAACTCCACAGCAAAATGCTGTTGTTGAAAGAAAACACCAGCATTTATTAAATGTTGCTAGAGCCTTGAGGTTTCATGCCAATTTACCTTTAAAATTCTGGGGAGATTGTGTTCTCACAGCCACATATCTCATCAACAGGTTGCCTAGTCCTCTTCTAGGTAATCTCACTCCATATCATAAACTTTTGGGTCATTCACCTTCATATCAGCACCTTAAATCTTTTGGTTGTCTGTGCTATGCATCTACTTTAACTAGGAACAGGTCTAAATTTGATCCTAGAGCAAAGGCATGCATATTTCTTGGTTATCCTTTTGGGACTAAAGGATATAAGCTATATGATTTGTCCACTAGAACTTCTTTTTTGTCAAGGGATGTTATCTTCAAAGAGACTGTTTTTCCTTTTAAACATTGGCAGTCTAAATTCATTCCTAGTCCTCCTTCCATTTCTCACAATATTTTTCCATCTCAGTCACTAATTCCTGATTCTGTTGCATCCATTTCTGCTGAGTTTTCTCTTCCTTTTAATTCTGTTGATACTGCTGTGCCCCCAGATGAATTTCCAGATCTTGTTCATCCTGATCTGGGCTCTTCTCATCATCATGATCATCCTGCACTTTCCACTGATCTACATGACTTACCTGTTAATCAGTCTGCCTTACCTGTTGCCCAATCTGTTTTGCCTCCCATTAGAAAATCCACTAGGCCTCATAAAACTCCAACATATCTTCATGATTATCATTGTGGTTTAGTTTCCACTATCAATCCTCATCATCACTGCAACTTAGCCTCCACTTCTCTGCCTTCTCATGATTCAATCTCCACTGCCAGTCCAGGTATCCTTTATCCTCTTTCATCAACTCTCTCTTACTCTAAACTGTCTAATGCCCATAAAGCTTTCTCTGTTGCCTTATCTATTGCCAAGGAACCTTCTTCCTATGCTGAAGCTTTACCTGATCCTTTGTGGCAAGCTGCCATGAAGGCTGAGATTGATGCACTCCAGGCTAATCAGACTTGGATAATGACCAACTTACCTCCTGGTAAAGTGCCTATAGGGTGCAGATGGGTTTACAAAATCAAGCTTAAAGCTGATGGCTCTATAGAAAGGTACAAAGCCAGATTGGTTGCTAAAGGCTTTACTCAAACTGAGGGAGTTGATTACTATGAGACATTCTCTCCTGTTGTCAAATTTGTCACTGTTAGGACCCTTTTGGCCATGGCTGCTGTGTATGGCTGGCATTTATCTCAACTAGATGTCAACAATGCATTTTTGCATGGAGAATTGACTGAGGAAGTGTATATGGTTCCTCCTCCTGGGTTTGGCAGCAAGGGGGAGGTGTGTAAACTCACCAAATCCATTTATGGATTGAAGCAGGCCAGTAGACAGTGGTTTGCTAAGCTCTCATCCACCCTCATTAATCATGGTTTTATTCAATCGAAATCAGACTACTCTGTCTTCACTAAGATCAGCAAGGGTTCAATTCTCATTTTGCTAATCTATGTGGATGACATCTTGATAGCTAGCAACAATGTGGAGGCAGTCAACACCTTCAAGGTTTTCCTAGATGCCAAATTCAAACTAAAGGATCTTGGTACCTTGAAGTATTTCTTAGGCCTTGAAGTTGCACGGACTGAAAAAGGCATTAGTTTGTGTCAAAGGAAGTTCATTCTGGAGTTACTATCTGATACAGGTCTGTTAGCAAGCAAGCCTGCCAATGTGCCTATGGATCAATCAGCCAAATTTAGAAGTTCAATGGGAGAGGCTGCACCAGATCCATCTTTGTATAGAAGGATTATAGGCAAACTTCTTTACTTAACTCTAACCAGACCTGATATTTGTTACTCAGTGCACAAACTGAGTCAGTTTATGAGTTCACCACAGATTCCTCATTTACAAGCAGCTTATAAAATACTTAAGTATCTTAAGAAAGCACCAGGACAAGGTTTGTTTCTATCTGCAAGTTCTGATTTAAAACTCAAAGCCTATTGTGATGCTGATTGGGCTGCTTGTCCAGACACCAGAAAATCAGTCTCAGGCTTCTGTGTTTTTCTGGGCAGCTCTCTCATATCTTGGAAATGTAAGAAACAACAAGTGATATCCAGATCATCAGCAGAGTCTGAATATCGTGCAATGGCTACTGTCACAAGTGAACTTGTTTGGCTGGTGGCATTGCTTGGAACCTTTGGTTTAGATCATAATTATCCAGCTTCTTTGTACTGTGATAGCAAGGCTGCCCTCCATATTGCTGCAAATCCAGTATTCCATGAACGTACAAAGCACATAGAGGTTGATTGTCACTATATCCGAAGTAAAATCCAAAATGGGATGATCAAGACTTTCCATGTGCCTACCAAACACCAGATTGCTGATTCCTTCACAAAGGCCCTTGGATATAAGCAATTCTATTTTCTCCTATCCAAGATGAACCTGATCAACATCTACGGTTCCTCTTGAGGGGGAGTATTGAGTTTGTTAGGAAGGAAGTATCAGTCGTTTTTTGTATTGTAAGACTAAACTACAATCAGTTGCATAAGTGTTTTGTAAATATAGAACTAAACTACAAGTAGCTTAGTTTCAGGATAATTTAGACAGACAAGAACGACTGCCGTTTGTACATTTAGATTAAATGATTTGTTAGTTTTGCTTTCCACGTGCATAGCTTAGATTGGTTAGGGAGTTTGTTATTTCTGTTTTCAACTCTCTTCATCTTTCCCGCCTCTGTTCTACCTATATAAAGAACAGAGCATTGTAAATTAATTGATATTCATTCTCTACAAGTTTTACTCTTATCTTTCTCTCTGAGTCTTTCATTCCTTCATTGATGCAAATTGTGAAGCTTGTATAGAATTCAACACAAACCAGGATAAAAATCTAGCTCTTCTGGCTAAGCTTAATTGGAGGTTCAACACCAAGAGAGAATCTGTTTAGGCCAGAATCTTGGATAAAAAATACTGCTCCCCTAGTAGGCTGGCCTCCTTAAATCCTAACAGGTTACCTTGTTCTTGCAATTGGAAAGCCTTAAGAGAAGATGCTGATGTTTTTAACGAGGGCACTCGGTGGGTTTTGGGTAGGGGGGGTTAGTAATGTTAGCTTTTGGAATGATGCTTGGTTGTCTGCGGAGCCTCTAAGGAAGCTTAGATACATGGTCCCATCTATCTCCAGGACTAGGAGGTGGATAAAACAAAGCAACACCATTTATTTCCTTTGCTCCTCCTCTTAGTGTGATCTTAGAAATAATATAGCTATACCATTCTCTATGCTGCTAACAACGAGGACAAGCTGGCTTGGGATTTAGAGTATGTATAAGCCCATTGGGCTTTAAGCCCACTATGTTGATTTATATTTCTTAGAACCACTACTTTATCCTTCATGTGTATCTCTGACGCCACGCTATTAGAGTCTATAGACTACAAAACCACAGGAACACTATCACTATCACCATTGCTCTAATCATCTCACTATTGCTACTACCCAATCAAGCAAAAATCAGCCCAAACCACACGAACTACTAGTATATTATTATTTGAGATATGTTTATGGAATAGTTTTGTCTATGTTTCACAAGTTAGTGTTTGGTCCACAAAAATATGGCCTTGGGTCTTGACAATTGGTCATATTCATATGGATCATACAATTTCGACAATATAGGCCATGTTTGAAGAATTCTTTGTTCTTGCTAGTTCCTTGTATTCATGGTTCGATCCTTTCCACCATTTCTTTGTGATGGCCAAGTCAGCATCCTTGAGATACCGCTGTTTTGATGCCTCTTGAGCCATCGATTCTTTTTTCGTGTTTTGCAATGACATCAAATAAAAAATAGAACAAGAAACTCATGCCATAGATCAATGATGAAGATCACACTTGTTACAGAGTCTAAATTTTCTGTTCTACTTTTCTTGCTTCACTTTATACTCCACCAATAAATATTTGTCACGTGTTCATCTAATTAATTAAATACTAATATTAATTAATAACTGTAATATTAATAAGTCAATAATGATAGTATTTAATTAATTAGGCGAACACATGACAAGTATTTATTGATGGAGTATAGAGTAGAGCAGGAAAAATAGGACAGGAGATTTGAACTCCTTATTACAAGGCAGCTTCTACATAGGTTCAAACTTCAAAGACATCACCCTTTCCTTCTTTTTCTTTTTTTCTTTTTTTTTTTATTAAAACCAACAGAATCAAACATATGCCGCTCACAATTTAATATATAAATTGTGCTTGTTTATATTGCATAGCAAATCATTACAAGGGATAATCATAATTAGATACTGTCATTTCATAGGAATAGTAAGGTATCTAATACCTTTCCCACAAGTAATAGAAGCCTCAAATTTCTATTTTTTATTCAAGATACGATTTGACTTAGCCTAAGTTAAAGGATTTCAATATCCTTAAAACTTGACCATAGGTTAAAACCAATCAAATCATAGTGACTAATCACATCTTAGAAATCTCAATGCTTGTAGGCCACTTCATTCACTTTATTTCATCTCCAACACATGGTCACTAGCCCCCAAGTTAGCACAAGTAGTGCAAACAAATAAGGATGAACTCTCACACACTTGAGAGTGAGAGCGCACACAAAGAGACTAGATTCATCATTTAGTGGTGGCCTAATTGAGACTTGGAATCAACACACTCAACTTACAATCTATATTTTTCTATTGCACATGGAAAATTTAAACAACTCTACAATAAAAAAAAAATAACTCTGTTTGGGTGAATGGTTTGCTAATATAACATTTTTCTGGTTTAAGCATTGAATTAATACATTAATACTTCAATTCGAAGTCATAGATTTTTAAATGATTAAGTCAAGTTTTTTTATTGGCTTAAAATAAAATGTCTCATCATAAATTGAAAGAACTTTATTTTTCTATAAGTTCTCCTCTACATAAACAAAAGATTTCAAGCAGTATCTCCTTCAAATAAGTTTGATTATATACTTTGTCTTTTCATAAATATGTTTAGTAGGATGATTTGAACTCTATATACTCAAATAACAATTTTCTATTAACAATATATTTTCTTTCAAAATCTTTAAAAATAAGTTCTTGGATGTAACATATTGTGATTATTGGTTTATCTATTTTTAAACATCAACTTAAAATTATGGGACTTGTATGAATATACATGTTCTTTTGAAAAAGAAAAAAAAAAAAAAAAAAAAAAAGCGCATTAACATAGCAATAATTTTTAAATTTTGTGACCCTAGCTAAAAGGCATTACTCAAATTGTAAGCTTTTTAATGTAAAATTACTCATACTTCTAAAAGGTCATTATTATTATACACACTTATTTAAATACATATATATATATATATATATATATATTTTGTATCAATCAATTTATAGATTAAATAGTGATTTTTATCTCAAAGTGTCAAATCATTCAATTTTTATATAAGAGATAAGCGTTAAATACTTCTCAATCTAAATTAAACATAACATATTTTTCAAAGTAGGAGTGAATCAATGGACAAGACATTGAAGTGCAAACTATAGACCCTGTCTTTACCACTTTCCATCCCTCATTAGTTCTAGTCTAGTTTCCTCATCTCTCAAAACTTTATAACTTATAACGTTTTATCCAAATTTCATATTTGTTATAGAAATGAAGTTATTAATGGTCAGCATTTAACAAGAGAAACAAATGTAGAGAAATTTGGAATGTGTGTTTTACATAGTTTCCATCATTGCATGAGCATTTATATGCATCATAGTGACTCAAATTATCGTGCTGCTATACATTACAAAAAAAAAAAATAGAACTCGCTTTTCATTTTGGAATGTGTTTATTTGTATGTTATGAAAGGCATCTTATGAAGCACCTTTAGATTTGCTAAGCATTCTCTCCCACTCAACATGAATGCACATGCACATAAACAATATACTTATGTATAACCAACACTGTCAATACCCTCTCATCGATATGGGGAACAATCGACCACCCGTGACATCAATGTGCAAATGAGTGAAATGAGGCAACAAGGACTTTCCCTCCTTTCCTTCGTTCTTTTGGAGGAGAATGTGCAGTATGAATGAGTGCATGATGAATGTGTGAACCCTAAATTCATGTTTCTTTTATCTAATTTTTATACAAGAAAATATACTCTTTACACCTTCTAGGTTTAGGGCCCCTTCAAAGTCAGTTGCTTGACTTCAGTGGTTTCAATTTACAATGATGTCAACTTTTTGTCCAAAATGATGTCGTTTATGGATGAGATAATGTCAAGATATAATAGCCAATAGTGTAAGTTGCAAGATATGAAAGTTGAGGAACTGATTTATAAGTGAACCTAAACCGAGAGGGTGTAAAGTGAATTTTCAACACTTTTTCAAAAAGGTATTTTATGAGCTAAGAAAAATATACCACCCAAGAAGATGTTTGCTTTGTACATGCTCGATTGTGATTTGTGAGACACTCCAGATCCCGAAGTTGGAAAATGAAACAAGTGCTAGAAAGATCAATTTAGGATCTTACATATCTTTGAATAACCATAAATGAAAGCCAACTCGCATGGGTCATTAATGCTCTTATGGTCTTGTTGTAGAACAAACGACTTGAAGGACAAAACTAGTGAAGAAAGACTTCCAAAGAATCAATCTAGATTCTAGATAGAAGGGTAACAGTGTAGATAATTGTAGTCCCCTCATTTTGCAACCATCAAAACCCAGAATTTTTTAAACCTTTTTAGCACTGGAGGTAAAACGATAGCTTTGCGTAGGCTTTTTTTTTTAATAAATAGTAGGGAGATCGAACTACAGATGCCAAACATTCCAATTTCCATATGATTCTAATACGATTGGACTATCCCTTTAACCCTTCTTTATTGGTTTTCAAGTTCAATTGACATGTGATGCTTTTAGGTAATGAGTTTTGCTGATTTTTTTTTTTTTTTTAATGAATAAATGTTGAGCTATAAGATATGGTTTGTGAACGTCATTGATCATGCTTGTGCAGCATGATTTAAACTACTCACAATATTTGTTTAATATATTTTGAACCATTGACAAAACGTTATAAATTTATTTTATTTCATTTTTAGTAAATAGTATAAGTTTAAATTTATTGTTAATCCTTAAAATTTAGCCAATGAACCACCATTTTAGTCCATTATATAACTTGATTAAACTAAAAATTAATACATCATTTTATAGGAACAAAAACGACCACTATAATTTATTAGGAACTAAAATCAAATTTATTGAAGAGTAAAAGCGATTAATTGAATATTTTTTTTGACACTAATTAAAAGCAATCGTTTTAAATTTTAAAAACTATAATCATTCATAAACTTTCTTTTAATGATTCATTTTTTTTCCTCTTTTTTTTTTTTTTTTTAACAAAAGAAGAGGGTATTTTGACCCACAATGTACTGCCAAATCATGGAATGGCAAAGTATACGTTGACGGACAAAAGAGAATAATAATTAGAAGAGCAAAAAGAAGGAAGGAGGCCAGCAGTGCAAGGCACTCTGAAATGAGAAAAAGTGCCGACAAAGCATCCCTTTATTCTAAAATCAGCACATACCCAAACAGATAACACCACTTTCTTTTTACCTTCTCCTCTTCTTTTTATTTCCTCCCAACAAATCTAAAACAAAAATAGAATAAATTACTAATTTTTAAAAAATGTCAACTTACTAAATCATCCACGTCTATTTTTAGTCACGATTTACTTGATAAGTCAGATGATTTATATTTAACTAATACGTGTGAAAATGCAAATTACATCGATTAAACTCGGTCATTTGTTATTTTAGTCATTTAAGTTTTATATTTGTTATTTTGGCTTAGTAAATTTTCATTTCGTGTTGGTGTTAGTCCGTCCTCCATTCCGTTAAAAACGTTATCATTAAGAACGACTGCTTCCTCTTTTTTTTTAAAGAGGAAATTTTAATAAATTTTTTAGCCTTAAAAATTTATCAATTTATAATAAACAGGAGAGAATAACTAAAAATACTATAAACAAAACTTAAAGAATGAGAATGAAAATTAACCAAACTTAATTGTTGTAATTTGCATCTTCATGAATTGCCACGTAACGAGTCGAAAAAAGATTTACGGGAGTGGAAAAATTAATATTATCTATTTTAAGCCGTAAAAAGAAAACGTGTGTATTGTGCGTGGTATAATTAATTTAACCCCTATTGTCAATAAAAAGGATTGTAAAAAGGAAAAACAGAGAGCCACCCCGCGTTGCCTCTCTGTCTTTTTCCTCTTTACATAAGTTTTTGGTTTTCTTTCTTTCTCTCTCAAAAGTCCCAACACTCGTAACCAAAACATAAAAAACAACTTCTCTCTCTGCTGCTGCTGTTGTTGTTGTTGTTGTTGCTGTTGTTGTTGTTTTCTAAAAACGCAATCTATAGCTGGAGAGACAAAGACACACACACACAGAGACAGAGACAGAGAGAGAAACAAAAAAAAGGTATATATTTATTGTTGTTGTTTTTTTTGATTGAGTCCTGTAATTTCGGGTTCTGATCTAAAGCCTAATTTGGGTCCTGTTTTTTTTCCAATCCTTCAATTCTCTTCGCCATTAATTTCTCTATTTTATCCTTTCATTCCCAGAATTCAATTTATTCCCTATATATTTTGCTAATTTTGTTTAATATTTCTCTCTTTTTTTCTTCCCAAATTTGTTGAGTAATTCATCAAATTTGGGATCTGGGTTTTGCTTATTTTGCTTATAATTTTGGGGTGGCATTGTTAAATTTTTGAAATTTGATTGTGGGTTCTGTTTTATGGAGCGTGGAGATTTTCAACTTCGACGTGGTTTAGTGGTAAGGATTAATGGGTCTCTCTTTGTTTCTTTCTAGGAGATTAGGAATTTTGAGATTCTATGTTGCTTTTTGGGATTTTGATTGTGTGTTCAAATTTCTGGGTTGTGAATGATTTGTGTAATTTGCATTCATGTGGGTATTGTTTCCTTATCTTGGGTTATGTTTTTGGAAAATTTTCACTTTTGTTTTTGTTGTGCTTTCCTTTTTTTTTTTTTTTTTTTTTTCTTTATTATGGGAACAAATCCTATGATTAAATCCTAGCTAGTTCAATAATTGACCGGATTTACATTAAATAAAATTAATATGATTAATAATTAATTCCTAATCATTTCTGGGTTTTCCAGATTAAGCACATTATTACTCTGCTTTCTCATGTTATATAACTTTTTTTTTTTGAATTATTATTATTATTTTTGTTTTTATGATATTCAAATAATTATTTCTTCTGCCTTGGATGTGTTAGTTGTCTCTGTGTGATAATATCTGCTTTTAACAAAAACAACTTGAAGGCTGTATGAGACCATTAATTTTTTATTTATTGTTTTGTTATTTTTGTTATGTAATTGTGGAAGATTGCATATTGGCTATTTCCTGTATTTTGTCAAATTATTATTTTTAATAATAAATGAATGTTTACACAACCAATGTGGATTCATTGATTTTTTATTTTTTATTTGAAAAACAAACAAACACACACACACAAGGGAGAGGGAATGAAGTTCTAACACAAAGGCTGTAAGATAGGTTGTTTGCATGGAATTTAGCCTCTTTTGAATTTATATTTTTTAGGTTTTCTGCTATCCAAGCTAATAACCCAGTCTTTTGGATTAAATAATTCAGCAGTTGTAAGCCGACACTGTATACAACATCTTAAATTACTGGCCTTTATCCTTTATCACCTGTCTAGGATCCCATTGGCACATTGTTCAATATCATTTGCATATTTATTTTACGATTTGATTGTTAAATTAAGATATTAAATGTTCAGTGAATATTTGTGGCACCATGCAGGCACATGCGCCTCCTCCTGGTTACTTTGTTCGCCTGGATACCACTAGTGCTCAAGACAGTCTAGATCTGAGGAAGAGAGACAGAATGCGTAGGTGGCTCTGTTGTAGTTGTCAAGCAGAGGAGACTTACCAATCGACCGAAAATGAGCGTTTGAAGAGCCCCAAAAATTATGCAGATGGTATATTGTTTTTGACTCTCACTCTATGCTTGTGTAAATTTGACCAATGGAAAAAGTAAAACAATATATGCATACTGATTGGTTATAGTAATAGAAGTTAAGAAGTAAATTAATTATTGGTTCCATCTGAAATGTCTTAGTATATCCTATTAACTGTAACATGTGTAGATATGTTTCTCTTTCCAACAGTAAGTAGAAACTGGAGGCCTGAAATATTGATCTGAATTTTGGGAATTGTAAATTTGGTGGGGCTACCTAGAAGCTTTAATATATAGAACTAATAATGCATTTATGCTCTCTAGGCTACAGCCACAGCCACAGCCACCACACAGCTTCTGTCACCATCATAATTGCTAGTTGCATTATTTGAACACCATACTGACTGTGCCACCTTTGTCAAATCATTGCTCTACAGCTAAACATTGTCTTTTTTTTTTGGTTAGTGGGGATTTATTCATGAATGGTTTGATAATTTCCTTCTAAGTTTGTTAATTTCCCTTTCCCTTCTAGAGTAAGATCTCTTTGGAATACTTACATCAGTTACATGAGAAATCTGAATGTAGTGTAAGAATTAAAATATCTTCCTGTTTGTACATTGAATTTGAAACTAATAATTATTTATTTAAAAAAATTAGCATAGAGGTTGTTCACCTCCTATATCAATGTGATTGTTATGGGAGGTGAACACCCTCTTTGATAAATTGATTGACTGCATCATTAGTAGTTTCAATAGTGAAGTAACTTGTATAGATTGATTTGCAATATTATGAATTTTATGTGGAATGAGATATAAATTCATCTGTAATAATTTCTAGTCTCTGCCATGCGTACTCACTTTTGACAGATCAGTAAATAATATGTAATCTTATGTTCTTTACCACTTGTATCTCATCTTCTTTGATTTAGGGCACCTAAAAGCCTCTAGGGTGGCAGCGCCTGTCAAACCTGAAGTGCAAAAGCCAGCACCACCAATTGAAGTGCCTGCATTGTCTCTGGATGAACTGAAAGAAAAGACTGATAATTTTGGATCAAAGGCCTTGATTGGTGAAGGCTCATATGGAAGAGTATATTTTGCAAACTTGAGTAACGGAAAAGCTGTGGCAGTGAAAAAGCTTGATGTTTCATCTGAGCCCGACACAGATTCTGATTTTTTGACACAGGTGTCTCTAACATAAATATAGAATCAGTATTTTATCTTTATTAGTAAAGCAATTTAGTTTAATTTTTTATTTTCCTTTTAGTTTGTTGACATATCTGGCTGCATTGATATTCTTGATAGGTTTCCATGGTTTCAAGATTGAAGCATGAAAATCTTGTTGAGCTCCTTGGTTACTGTGTGGAGGGAAATCTTCGTGTGCTTGCATATGAGTTTGCAACCATGGGATCTTTACATGACATATTGCATGGTAGGCAAATGCCAGCTTGTCCTGTTTCAAATCTACAATTGGCTTTCACTCACCTGAATTAGTATTGTAGAAAATAGGATTTTGACATGATTAGTATTAAAAATTACAGGTTGGGAGGGGGTGAGGGTATCATCTACTACCTTAGTAGATTTTATGGATCTCTTTACACTTTAATTTTGAATTCATTTGAAGACTCTATCATTTAAGAGTACCCCCCCCCCCCCCCCCCCCCCCCTTTTTTTAATAAAATTAATTATGACTGTGTACAAAATTAGGTAGGAAGGGAGTTCAAGGGGCACAACCTGGTCCGACACTTGACTGGATGCAGCGGGTTAGAATTGCAGTTGATGCAGCAAGGGGATTGGAATATTTACACGAGAAGGTTCAACCCTCCATAATACACAGAGATATCAGATCTAGCAATGTGCTTCTCTTTGAAGACTTCAAAGCCAAGGTTGCAGATTTTAACCTTTCAAATCAGGCTCCAGACAATGCTGCTCGCCTCCATTCTACTCGAGTTTTGGGAACCTTTGGTTATCATGCTCCAGAGTAATGTTTCTGAAACTTCATTCTCTTGTGCTTATACTTTCATTATTATTTTCCATGAAGTTATTGTTTAGATAGTTTAATGCTTTGGTTAAATGATTTTTGTGTACATTTTACCGATTGATGCTATACCAACATAATCGCGAAGTATCGGTTTTCATTGTGTCATCAGACTTAAACCATACTGTTACAGCTGTTAATTATTTTCTTTCCTCTTTTTTGTTGTAATTTTTTCATTTTAAATGCTCTAACTAATGCCAATGAGCTCTTATTTTAAATGGCACCTTCTCTTCTTGTTAGAAAAAGGTGAATGGTAAGATCTTGGGTTTATGACCACCAAGTGTTAGTGTAACTTACCAATTTAAAAAAAAAAAAAAAAAAAAAAAAAAAAAAGTTAAGGAACTGTTAGTTTGGGAAATATTATCTGAAACATGAACCATTTAGGTAATGCAGTAATGCTTGTCCTGAATTAATGCCAGTACAGCTGTTACCTTGAAAAGCAAGCCAAGCATCGGTGCAATGGCAAGTGCCTTTGAAACATCTAAGGAATAGGACAGCCTGTTAGCCCAGCAGAATATTCTAATAGGAGGCAATTACAAGGGATCAAATTTTGTTGGTTGAGAGCACCTTAGTACCACGCTTATGGGGTCACTTGTTAAACTCTCCCCCGCTTCCTTTTTGCTGAGGAGCACAATCCAAAAGAACAAAATAAATAATAATATTTATAATAATCTACTTTGTTTTTATTCCAATAAACAAAAAAGTATGTATCCAATATAGGTAATGCTAAAGCTTTTTTTGAAATTATCTTGAGAGAATTCTTTGGATCTTCAATTGGTAGTTTACATTATGATGACACTTATTCAAAATCAATTTGGTTGTCATATTAAAAGAGCCCAATCACTTGATGGTGTTATGTAGCATAAGTTAAGAATGTTTTGAATGGCTTTCAGTAGTCCAGACGGGGCATTTATCCTATAAACTTTATACTCTCATAATAGTCATATTCAGCGCACTGACATTGTGTTAGATACTGGCACAAGCTGGAAGGCTATATTTTTCTAATAAATATCTCTCTCATCACGGATCTAATTGTTAGTTTGGGCAAAGTTTTAGCCCTCCAACTGTTCTAAAGTGTATGAAGCAGCTGCTTTTCCACACCACAATGATATTTTTAGGCGTTCTTGGTATATTAGCATGATCACCATGCAGATTACTTCTTTAAAAGCATTCCATGGAGGTAGAATGGGTTATGACATAAATTCATGGCTGCTTTTCGTTGTTTATTAGAGAGATAATATTGGCTATGAAGGATTTTGTATAATTTGTCCTCTTGAAATGATCTTGCAGGTATGCAATGACTGGACAGTTGACTCAGAAGAGTGATGTATACAGCTTTGGGGTTGTTCTTCTTGAGCTTCTGACTGGGAGGAAACCTGTTGATCATACTATGCCTCGTGGACAACAGAGTCTTGTGACTTGGGTGAGTTTGTCTGCCTTGTTTCTTTCAGTGTGATTATTTTTATTCTGTTTCTCTGGTATGTCTTTTGATTACCTGCACTTTCAAATTTGGTATGGTTTTATCATGCAACTCTTTTTTATAGGCTACTCCAAGGTTGAGTGAAGACAAAGTTAAACAATGCGTGGATCCAAAACTGAAGGGAGAATATCCTCCTAAAGGAGTTGCTAAGGTCTCTCTCACTCTTCACTCACACACACACACACACACAAATCTAAGCTCAAATCTAATTTTCATTAATACTTAGTAGCTTGCAAATGTGATCATGCTTTTTGTTTGGGAATGCAGTTGGCAGCTGTGGCAGCATTGTGTGTGCAGTATGAAGCTGAGTTCCGGCCAAATATGAGCATTGTTGTCAAGGCTCTCCAGCCACTTCTGAAGCCGATTGCTCCAGCTCCAGAAACTTGAACAGATCAATTTGGTTTTTTCCCTTGTGTTGGAATTTTCTGCCTGTGCACAGTTTGGTTTCATTTGTTTTCTGATTTCATCAAATTCTATATTTATCTTTTTTTTCTTTTTATAATTTCTCGTATATGAGATCGGATGTGTAGGATTGGACTTGCCCCTTCATGCCATTACTAACTGCTGTCCGTTGCTGGTATGCACCTGGGTTTTGAAGTCTATGTAGTCATAACCAGCACCTGGGTTTTGAAGTCTATGTAGTCATAAATTGACTATAGGATTGGGTGTGGAAGATGTGTTTCTCACTGGATATTATTTGCTGCCTGTTCATATTCGTGGTATAAATGGGCTCTCCTTGCATGTATTTGTTATCCTATACAGTAATATGGTTTGAGTCTAGGCTTGATTCCAGTTGAGCTATACATATAATATTAACAGTCTCTGCTTATTTCTCACTTCTATATCTTGACTACGAGAACACATTGGATCTGAAACGTATGTTTAAAAAATGACCCAGTTGCTAGTGTCTGAATGCCCGGTGCAAATACCAATATGTGCTCTAAATTATAATTAATGTGGAGCAGTTTTATATGGATAAACGAATCCTATATTCCTATGTGATAGTTTAAGAGCCTCATTTAGCAGTATAAGTTACTGTCCTTGAGACTTGCTTTGCTCTTGAACATGATTTATGTAAGCGCGTGAACTGAGGCAGGTCTTAGCAGCCATTTTTTTTCCTCTTTCTACTTAGAAATCTTATTCTAGTTGCCATTCCGTTCAGATGCTAATCATATATAGTTTCTCCAGATAAACCCTCATAAGTCATGGCCCGGCAGGTCCATTAATTAAAGCTGTTGCATTCGACTTCAATCAAAGAAAATGGAAATTATATGTATATATATATATATATATCTTTCTAACCTTCAGATGTTTTGAGGGGAAGCAACGGTCTATTCCGGAAATTAAATCTTTCTTGCTTCACACCTTGTTGAGTTGGAGTTTGGTTTCTAATCTTTTTTTCATGTTCTAATTTTCTAGAAATACTTGACCTTTGTAATTTAAGAGCTTAATGTATTGTTACCCCGTACACCCCTGGTCTACTCGATCTTTGATCAATACAATTTCGTTATCATTATCATTATTACTATTTTTAAATTCTTACCTATATAATGGTTTGGGAAACAAAAGTATAGAATAAAAACATATAAGATTAATTTGCATTTTGCCCCTTAAACTAAGGATCAACTTCAATGTCTACAAGGGTTCAAGCAATAACCTTATAGTTACCAGGTGGGGTTAGTTGCTTGTAAGAGTTTGATTAACAGTTAGAAATTAGAATTGTTGTACAGTATGTTCTACGACGTGCAACTAACCTTCTTTTTTTAGAGAGAGTTTAAATCTATAACGTCCGCTCCTGATGGCGGGGATTGAACCTCAAATCTTTTATTCAACCATTAGAGATTTTACCAGTTAAGCTAACTGAAACCCACCGATGTGCAACTAACCTAAGTGAAGTTCTCATGTCATAAAAATAAAAATAAAAGATGGCCAAAATAAA
Source organism: Quercus variabilis (assembly GCA_030445155.1). Taxonomy (NCBI): domain Eukaryota; kingdom Viridiplantae; phylum Streptophyta; class Magnoliopsida; order Fagales; family Fagaceae; genus Quercus; species Quercus variabilis. The sequence continues at coordinate 45,205,667 of CP129454.1, forward strand.
CAATTAAACTAGCCTTTTAAAATAAAGATTTGTTGAGGATGTGTTGTGACAATGGCCAAAACCTCCCCTTGGGTTCATTATAAGTGATTATTTGTAGAGAGTCAAGCCCAAAATTCCAAATGTATAATGAAAAAAGACTAATAATGCTTTAACAAGAGAGAAAATTGAAATACCAATGGCAAAAGTAGAAAAATACTTAAAAACAATAGGTTTGAAATTTCGATCCATAGATAGCAAAAATAGGAAATTGAGAGAGGTCGTGAGGAAGAGGAGAGTTCCTTTATACCAATATTTCTACCCCAAGCTTTAGAATTGTGAAAATGTCTACTAGCTAAGTGTGCTTTTACTTTAAAGTTTCAGCTCCAAGGGTAAAACGTGATTTGCTTGTTTTGAATCTAATTGGGGCACTTTGTATTGAATTTGGGGTGTTCTTAGTGATTGATTTTTGGTCAATAGAAGAGGCTTTGAACCCCAAATGTATCAATCAAAGAGGTTATTGTTAGATTTGCTTTAATTGGATAAGAGAGTTAGCATGTTTTTTTACATAATTTGGGAAATAAAATGATTTGCTCTCTTTGGTTGATTTAAATTAGCCATTTTAGACTATTAGAATGCTCACCTAACTAAGGGCTAGCAGCTAAAGTTGGGCAATGAAAGTCAACCATGTTTTACAGGCAAAAAATGTTAGTGCTGAAAACTTGGGTTACAAACAGTAGGAGCATAAGCCCTCATTTGGAGTGGAAATTTTAGGCACAAGCCCTCCTCCATGAGCTTGAGGTGCTACCAACGTCCCAAATGGCACACATGTACTTTACTCATGCAAAAAATTTGAAAGAACCCGACCAATACCCTCCAAATCACACACCCTCAATTCCCTAATATGTTACATGGGGTTGGACTATGCTTAACAAAATAAAATAAAATAAAATACTAGCCTTATCAAATGCCTTCTACACAAAATCCACATTAACCATTTATTGCAAAAATAATACTCTCCCATGGTTCCACCCAAATCATAAAGGTGTATAAACTGAGTTCTTGAAAGGAAAGAAATGAATATGCCAAACCAAATCAACACGTACCTAAATATAAACATAATCACATTGATGTTAATGATTCCTCTCCTAAATATAAACACAATCACATTGCTGGTTATGATTTCTCTTCTACATTTAACTTTAAAACTGTGCAGAAGACAAATGTACACTTTCAAACCAAAATAACTAATAAAATGACTTATAAAAAAACCATAATAAAATGAAATATAACCAAAAAAAAAAAAAAAAGGAAGATAACAACCTGCCTATATCTAGCCTCAACCCTTACAATAATAATTTCAATGTGTCAAAGGAAACAAACCTTTTTGAAATTGGAGATGGTGATGAAATGAGTAAAAAGTTGAGACAATCCAAAAACAATTCTATGCAAAGAAACTAAAAGGATACATGTGAGATATATTTATATAGATATTAGCCTCTAAGTACACACTCACGTGCGTGGTCATAGGCCTTTTTATTTATTTGGGTAAAGGTTAATAATTTGCATATATTATAATTTAGAAACATAAATTTTTTTTCAAACAAATAAAAATGATAAATTTTAGAGCTAAGCAAAATCTGTAATTTCTTTTTTAAATGTAAAGAGAAAAAATCCTAAAAAATTTTAAGAATTCTCTTTTTGAATTCAAAATAAAAAATTTTTATTTGACATTTATGACCATATTTCTAAATGAAGTTACCTTTTATTAATGAGAGTATTTTTTAATAACATAAAAGTCCAGTTGAAAGAGAGGAATTCTCTTATATATATATTATTAGCCTCTAAGCACACGCATACTCAAAGACTCTTTTATTTTTTTAGATAAAGATTAATAATTTGTGATGGTGTACTATGAAATAAGCAACTCCAAGCTCGTCCATAAGGGTCATCTAGGGCAAGAATAGAGGAATGGGCATTCTTTATAGAGCAGTTGTCTATGAAAAGGTTGTCCATCAACAAAGACACTTGGATGACCCCCAAATGGAAATTCCAAGCATGTTTCCCTACACAAGTTAATGAAGTGAACCACACATTCTTGTTTCGAGGCATGAGTAAAAATCGGATTTCATTACTACAAGTTCTTATGAAATACTTCCAAAAACGGTTATGGAAAATAAGATAAAATAATCTAACTTCCATGGCAATTGGGGAAGTTAATCCCAAACCTTTCGACCTCCTCAAAAATGGGGGAAGTTACTAGACAAGTAACCACTTCTAGTGTACAATATATAAACACTCATCTACATCAAACAAAGGTAAGTCTAAGACGATTCCCAAAAAAGTTGGAACTCCAGAATTTGAGAGAGAAACTAACTTAAGCATTGGAGGGTTCTTGACTAGTTCACCCCGGTCACCTTTGATTGTGTGTTTTCTTTTTAGACCTTTCAAGTAACTACTAAATTATTGACGCCCGGAGCATTCAGCCTACTAATTTCATGTGCATCATCAATTTGAAATTGGAGATGGTGATGAAGTGAGCAAAAGGTTGAGACAATCCAAAAAAAACCTATGCAAAGAAACTAAAAGGATACATGTAGGATATATTTAAATGAGTTTAAATTCAACTAGTCACTTACCCGTGAAATGCACAGAATAGTTGAACAAATTTTTAAAATTTCCACTTTGTTTAAAGTTATGATCACTTGGAAAAAGAAGAAAAAGAAAAAATACGTAAGAGATTACTACTACTAACAAAGCAAACATGTTTTGAAATTGGAGATGGTGATGAAGTGAGCAAAAGGTTGAGACAATCCAAAAAAAGCCTATGCAAAGAAACTACAAGGATACATGTAGGATATATTTAAATGAGTTTAAATTCAACTAGTCACTTACCCGTGCAATGCATGAAATAGTTGAACAATTTTTTAAAATTTTCACTTTGCTTAAAGTTATGATCACTTGGAAAAAAAGAAAAAGAAAATATACATAAGAGATTACTACTACTAACAAAGCAAGCCTGTTTTTTCCTTCAATTCTATGCTTGCAAATACTTGAATTAATTGCTTACTAATAAAGAACATATATATGGTGAGACCATGGGCCTTATCCACCCACCCTAAAAGTTCTTCTATAGAAATCTCACAAAAATAAATAGAATGTAGGGAACACTCAAGATTTATAAAGCAACTGATGAACCATATCAATGGATATATCAATTACCAACATAGTATCACATTCAATGTCCCATGTCTTAAGCGCAGGAAGTTCATCATTGTGTTGTTCAATCAAATTAGCAAAATGCAAAAACATCATGTCTTTCCTGGATATTTATTGGAATTAAGAAATAAAATCAATCTTGAAATTTGTAGACAATAACGTTTTCTTTTTACATCAAATTAAAAGTGATAAGAAATACAATAAGGAATGGTTAAAAGTGATAAAAAGTTACCACTACCTAGGTTGGGATTTCAAACAGTGTCATTTGGTAAGTTCAATTTTGAGTAAGACTTTTTGTCAAACATGTGGTGTACATGTTCTAAATGGGAATAAAAAAGAATGTTTTATAGTGTGAATACACTCCAAAAAAATGCACCTTAACTAAGTACACTACAATTGAACATTGAAAAAAGTGAAAAAAAAAAAAAAAAAAAACCTTCAAAATGATCTATATAACGAAAGTTGAACTAGTTTCAAATTTCACTGTACCATTTAGTTTGGGTAAAGCAACAGTCCTCTCTCACCTTCAACATGAACAAAGTCAACAACTAGGATTATGCTATTTGGCTTCTTCATGGTTGTTGTGCCAGGTAAGGACGAAGGGTTTATCATGGAGAGGGAAAGAGTGTATCGGGTACAACATAAAAACTTAACCTGAAAATTTAATTAATAAAAAAAAAATGGTGCTGACATGTAGGCTTGTAGCATGTAAAATTGTGAAACCTAGGTTGTCAAAATTTCAAGGCCAACAAGGTCAAAAGTTTTGGTTATATAGTATTTAATAGATAAGGATGTGGTGTAAAAGTGTAAAACTCTTATTTTACACCATTCAATCGCCCACATCAACAATCCCAACATGACACGTCAACATGAATGAAGTGTGACACATACAATCAAACCTCATCAAGCCATCAAGCTTTGTTTATCACAAATTTGCTCTCTCTCTCTCTCTCTCTCTCTCTCTCTCTCTCTCTCTCTCTCATCCCACCAGCCACCAAGCTCCACCATCACCAATAGCAATTGTCACATCAGCTCCACATTCACCTCGCTCTCTCTCTCTCTCTCTCTCTCTCATCCAAAATCTCTATGATATAAAACTTCAAAACTTCATGGCCGACCATGAAAGCTACGTACTGTCCACCACCACCATCACGGTGGTCCCCAAGCTCAACCATGAGAGAATATAATGGTGGTTTTATTCATAGTTTTGAGCCAAAATGTTGAAACTTGGTTATTCCACCAGCCACCAAGATCCACCATCACCAATAGCAGTTGTAACATCAGCTCCACATTCACCTCGTTCTCTCTCTCTCTCTCTCTCTCTCTCTCTCTCTCTCTCTCTCACATCCAAAATCTCTATGATATAAAACTTCATGGCCGACCATGAAAGCTACGTACTATCCACCACCACCATCATAATGGTCCCCAAGCTCAACCATGAGAGAATATAATGGTGGTTTCATTCATAGTTTTGAGCCAAAATGTTGAAACTTGGTTTTAAGCTGAATGCAAAAGGCATGACCACTTTGGTAAAATGCTTCCCTTAATGTTAATGGTTTGAACTTGGGGACCACCATGATGGTGTTAATGAGCGGTAGCTTTCATGGTCAGCCATGGAGATTTAGATAAGAGGGTTTAGGTGTGAAAATTAGAGAGGGAAAAAGAGGAGATGAGTATGGTAGCCCCTGCTAATGACGATGGTGGCTACCAATGATGTGTAAAGCTTTTTGCCGATTAGATCTAAGAGGGAATGATATCAGACTGTGATAGAAAAGCTTGTGTTTGATGGGGATTGACTGCGTGTGGTACCTTGTAAAACAAAGATTTTACACCAAATCCTTACCAAATTCGAACTCTTTTTTATTAGATATGATGTGTGCTATTTTTTAGGAAAAATATGATTTATATGTGTATACACTAATTGTTGGGAAAAAAAGATGTGTTAAAATTTTAAAATTTAAATATACTAGTCGTTAACTCATGCTATGCATGGGAACCTATCTATTTGTGAGGTAGACTAAAATAATTTTATAAAAAATTTAATAAACACCATTGCATGATTTGCTCTTGTATGACTTCAATTTGTGTTACAATTTGATAAATAAGTCATTACTTGAACGTGCGATGCCTTACAAAAAATTTGTCAGATAGTTTCAGATATTGAAAAAAATAACTCAAAAATCCAGATATTAAAACTTCTGAAAGACTAACAAATATTAAAGAATTAGATGATTCACTTCTTAGAAATTATTGAAATAAAAAAAAAAAAATATATATATATATATATATATATATATGACTAAACAATAGAGAAATATAAGAGAAAGATGGGTTACATTCGAAAGAATAATTTCAATTATTGCAAGCTTTTTTATTTTGTAAAAAATGGCTAAAAAGAGTTTGGTGGTTTATGTACAAAAATTACCTTTTAAAAAATACATGAAAAATCATAAAATAATTTTTTTTTAATTTTTTTAACAAAACAGAGGAGAAGAAAATAACATAAGAAGAGCTTATACCTTTACTCAGTTTAAATATATATATATATATATATATATATATATATATATATATATATATATATATATATATTGGGGTTTGCTTTACTTTTATAGTGTTCATGATTAATCTCGCAAATTTGGAGATAAATTATCAATGTTTGAGTTTGAGTTTAAGTTGGATTTATTAAAGAGATAGAGTTTCACTCCTTATTAAGTTTGGATTAAACAAAAATAATTTTGTTTTAAAAAAATGATAATGATGAGTTTGAGTTTAAGTTGGATTTATTAGAGAGATAAAGTTTCACTCATTGTTAAGTTCGAATTAAACAAAAAAAATTTTATTTAAATATTGTGCTGACGTGAAAAATTATGAGAGTTTTAGAGATTTTGATTTTATATATATATAGATTAATATTAATAGGGGAAAAAAAAAAGAAGAAGAAGAAGAAAGAACCCGTATGAAAAAAAAAAAAAAAAAAATACGGAGTAAATAAAATTGTGTCTTAGTGGGAAGTTAGGGACTAGTAGTTTTTTTCTTTTAATCTAAAATTTAGGACCAAATCTAAAGTGTTAAACATGGAGTTTCAATTTTTTTAATGTAGCTAAAATTTAAGAGTTTTTAAATTGCTAATTTTACATATCTAATCCTATTAGGAGTTTAAACATGAGAGAATTGAGGCTATTTTGGGCATACAAAATTAGGAGTCCAAAAAAAGGAAGCCCTTAAATAATACTCCAGCATCTATCTATACTATTAATAACATGATTCTTCATTTGGGTTTCAACATTTTACATACTAAAATATCCTCACACAAATTCTTAAACTCTCTAAAATACTCCTATTTTTTAGCTAAATAATTTTAAATTTAAAAACACAAACCAGTTAAAAAGAGTAATTTCCTATTCTTAAATTTTAGGCTTTTTCCTTTATGTTCTCCATTTAGCCTAAAAACTTAGGACATTCTCAAAAAAAAAAAGAAAAAAAAAAGGAAAAAAAAGCCTAAAACTTAGGACACTATCACTATCTCATTTTTAAACATTATTCCCTCTAAAATACTCCTATCTTTTAGCTAAATAATTTTAAATTTAAAAATACAAACCAGTTAAAAAGAGTAATTTACTATTCTTAAATTTTAGGCTTTTTCCTTTATCTTCTCCGTTTAGCCTAAAAACTTAGGACATTCTCCAAAAAAAAAAAAAAAAAAAAAGCCTAAAACTTAGGACACTATCACTATCTCATTTTTAAACATTATTCCACGTTGGCATGTTACCTTACCTCTTTCTTAAAAAAAAAAAATGGTTATTTATATATCACTTTTAAACATTATAAAATTAAACCAAAAAAAACAAATAAATAAAAAAAAAGAGTATTATTACTCGCGCAAAGCGTGTGTGATTAGTCAAGTACTATCTATAAGAAGATTTTCCTCTTTGAACTAGACTTTTATGTGGTTCAAAAATACCTTCATTAATGAAGAGTAACTTTTTTTAGAAATAGGGTCATAAATATCAAATAACAAATTTCATTTTGAATTCAAAAAGAGAACTCCGAAAATTTTTAAAAAAATTTCCTTCATGTTCATCTTTTTATTCCCTAAAATTTAGCATTTTTTTTTTTTGCTTTTTCATCCAAATAAAAGTAAAATACCCCAATTTATTTATTTATTTATTTTTTGAGAAAAAACATCCCAATTTAAAAAATAAAAAAATCACAAATCCTTGTCATAATAGTCACTCCACAAGTATAAATGCTTGAGAGTTGTGGGGGTAAGAGACATGATTCAAGTCTCTAGGAGGGAGTTTCACACACATATACACTTAGGCTCCTTTTGAGAGTTTATAAGGGAAATGAATGGAATGAAATTGAATAATAATAAGGGAATGGAAAAGAAAAGAATGGTATGAAACATATTTAAGTAAGGGAAATGAATGGAAAATAATGGAATTGAATGGAATTAAGTAACTTTGATTGGATGTTTTAAAATAAATGAATGAAAATGAATGAAATGTAAATAATCTTGTTTGGGAGCTACATGGAGGGAGTGGAGAGTCCAAATCTTCTGTCCCACATTTCCTGTTCCACTATATACTGCACAAATAAAAACATGCCACATGTCCATCTAATTTATTAAATGCTAAATTTATGCATTCTATTATTTCAATTTCCTAAAATAAATAAATAAATAACCCATCATATTTAGGTAATTGAAATAATAGAAATCATAAATTTAGCATTTAATAAATTAGATGGACATGTGGCATATTTTTATTTGTGGAGTATATAGTGGAACAGGAAGTGTTGGATAGAAGATTTGAACTAGGGATAGAATGGAATCATTTTATAATAATATTACTATTAGACCTCTATTTTAAAATAAATGATTGAATATATAGGGATATTTTGGGAGTTTTAGTAAAAAAAAATCATTAAATTTAATTTCATTCCCTCCCATTCCTCCCAATTTTTGGGGGAATGAAAATTTGAGGTTTTAAGGGAATAGAGAGGAATGAGTGTTCCCTCCTACCCATTCCACTCTCTCTTATTTAAACTCTCAAATAAGGGAATAAACTTTCCATTCTCTTAATTAAAACTATCAAACAAGGGAAGGGAAGAATATTCTAAAATGATTTTTTTCATTCATTTCTATTTCATTCCATTCCCTCCTTCCAAACAAAGCCTTAAGTTAGAATAAAATTTCTATCTTATATATATATATATATATATAAACCTAAGAGAAGTTCTTAAATTTAGCTTTCTTTCCTCTCACGTTCATCATAGTTTTCCTACCCAAACTTTTCTCTATATTACTACACCACTTTCAAACACACGTTCAAAAAAGAAATTACAGTTATTGTTTATCTCTAAAGTTTATCATTTTTATTTGTTTGAAAAAAAAATTCCAAATTGTAATAAATGCAAATTATTAACCTTTACCAAAAAGAAAAAAGAAAAAAGAAAAGTTTATGAGCACACACAACGCGTGTGTTTAGAAGTTAGTAGAATATAACAATCTGTCTATACCTAGGCTAGACCCTTACAATAATAATTTCAACATGTCAAAAGAAACAACCTTTTTGAAATTGGAGATGGTGATGAGTTGAGCAAAAAGTTGGGACAATCCAAAAAAGTCACTGCAAAGAAACTAAAAAGATACATGGGGGATATATTTAAATAGATATGACGTGTGCTAATTTTTAGAAAAAAGATGAGTCAGGTGTGTATACACTAATTGTTAGGAAAAAAAATGTGTCAAAATTTTAAAATTTAGATATATTAATTGAAAAAAAAAAGAAAAAAAAAGGAATCCGTAAGTCTTGAAAAGAAAAAAAGAAAAAAAGAAAAAATAAAATCGTGTCTTAGTGAAAAATTAGGGCCGATAGTTATTTTTTTTTTTTTTTGAAAATCTAAAATTTAGGACCAAATCTAAAGTGTAAAACGTGGAATTGCATTTTTTTTTTTTTTAAATTTAGCTAAAATTTAGGAGTTTTTAAGATATTATTTTACTTATCTAACCCAATTAGAGTCCAAACTGAGGAGAATTTGGAAGTACTTTGGGCATGTAAAATTAAGAGCCTAAATAAAGAAAATCCCTTAAATAGTAATATAAGTTTAAATAGATGGTACATGAATTGAGTCCAAAGATTAAACTCGGTTAAATCGGACTCGTAGAAAATATGTCTCGAAAATAAATATCAACAAGGTTTAAATTTTATTTTTTTGTCTTATTTTTACCCAAAAAACTATAAAATATTACAGGATGTCCAAATTCTAGAATTTTGATCATGACCTGTTATTATTTAGTCTATTTTAAAAAGGAAAATTAAGGTTCAAATTATCATTTGCAATTAAAAAAAGAAAAAGAAAAAGAAAAAGAAAACTCTACCGTTCAAACTCCACACCCGTAGTGCACACTCACCCGCACGTGCAAGCCAAACGTTTCAGGTGCGATCATTCAGAGCTTGTATATAAATAAAGGGGTTAAAGCATAACCCCTTCAAGCCTCTGGACCTTCAAAACAAACCAAAAGCTCTCTCTCTCTCTCTCTCTCTCTCTTACAGTTTTGGCATTTTGATATGGATTCTGATACTTGCGTTGGATTCAAACGAAGAATCACTGATATTGGAGACAAAGAACAGAGTGTACCTCCACCACAGTCACCGGCAAAACCCTGTACCAATCCCAAGGAAGAGGAAGAACTTGAGCAACATGTATCTGACAACAACGACAACAACAACAACAACAACAACTTGAGTTTCCTCTCCGACTCCAAGAAACCAAAGTGTTCTTCTCATTCTGAAGCTCCTTCTTCTGAGATAATAATCAATGAACAAAATCAAGAACTGGGTTTTTCTTCCGCTGCCGAAACTAGTCCAAATGTGTTGGATTCTTTGCCTTCTGGGTGTGGCTCTTTTGTGAGAAAGGTTGAGGATTTTGGCCAAGAAGAGCCAAAGAATGAGAATTGCGAGGTGGGTTTTGTCTCTGATGGCGAGGCCAAGCAAGAAAAGTTTGATTTTGTTGAAAAGATTGACAATGGAATCTTGGTTTCTGGTTCTGCCGGCGAAGAAGAGAAGGACTCTGCTATTGAAGGGAATGAGGATAAGTTGGGGAAAAAATTGGAACCTGAAAGTCTCTTGGAAGTGAAAAAGAAGAAACTTTTGAAGGAGCTTGAAGTGGTGTTGATGGCTGAAGATAAAACCAATGCTGAAAAGGTCTCTGATTTTGAGGGTTCTTTGAAGATTGAAGTGATTGATGAAACGGCATTGATTGAAGTGAATGATCAATGTGCTGCAGAGAAGAAAGGGAACAAGAATGGGAAGCAAGAAATGGATGGAAAGAAGGCGAGGCGGACACGTAGAAAGGCAAAAAAGGCTTTGGAGATGAATGGAGGAGGGAGGCCTAAGAATGTTCTTGTGAGTGGTGAAACAAAGAAGAGTGGTGATGGAACCAAGAAGGTATACTCGAGGAAGGAAATGGAGGCCTTGAGGTTTGCAAACATTGCAGAGCAGCGCAAGATTTGGAAAGAGATATACAATGGGCTTGGGGCTGTCGTGGCAAGGGAGTATGAAGACTTGGCCAGCTCTAAGCATGTCCGCGTGAATTTTGATCCTCGAAACCGCCTCGGGATGAAGGCAGAGGCTTCTCCCATTCTCAGTAAGTTTTGTTATTTCTTTCACTTTCTTTGTTGTTACTTTTGGATTTTAAGTTCATAGAATTTTATTTGATTGGTGCAACCATGATGAATGAACTTTTTGATGGATCTTTGTTTTAATTCTCCAATAACTCGTAGAATTCCTTTCTTGTATCTTGTGACATTTGAAGTCTTTATTGTTTGGAAGAGTCTATGCCATCATTGCCAATTTTGCTGGCTTGAAGAATTGTGAGGATTGTGGTTTCCATGCAATATCATCATGACAGTGAAAATTCACTAGCTTGAAGAGTTGTACCAGATTGTGGTACAGTTTGTGATTAATTGTCTAAAAACATTTAGAGGTTAAAGTAAATATATGCGATATAATGTATTCCTGGCAGCGCACTTTTAAAAGAAAATTTATTCATGGCAGCATCAAGAATGTACACTTGGTTCTCCTTTGCTTTCTATACTGATAAAAGCATTACGAGCCATGTTCAAGAGATGAACTTAGATGCCTAAAATCTAATAGTTGCTCAGAATTGGGAACACAGTTAAATTAAAAAAAAAGGCATGTATGAGATAATCTTTCTTCTCTATGTAATGTTAAGGAACATAGCTTGCTCTTGAAGGCCCAAGTTTTTTTTTCCTTCTAAATATTCTTAGATATCGTTCTCTGCTGTATTGTTGTAAGGTATACTATTATATTAGTTTTCCATTTGATGTTAAAAGAATTTCCTGCATTGCCTTTAATTTTCTTGGAAAACCTTTATTCTAAATTAAATATGTTGTGATATTAAATTGATGCAAAGGAATATCACCTGGTTCTGAGGCCATCCAGTGGTCCTATATTTACTTTTGCCTGTGTAGTTGGTTTCAACACAATGCTTAGGCAAGGGATCTATGAAACACGTAGAAGTTTGGGCCCCTTGTATCCTGAATATGCTGGAAGTTTAAGCCCCTTGTATGCAATCTGTTTGATTGCACTGGGCATCCTTTTGTTTGAGTAAAAACATACCTGTGTAGTTTGTGTTTGATTGCTTTCAAATCCCTTTCTTTTTTATTAGTTTTGTTGTCCTATGGATTTTTTATTTTAAATCCTTTTACCTCCAGTTCATTTTGTCTTTTAATTAGTCATCATTTTATATTTCAATTAATCACATGGTGATTTTTTTCCTGGCTTATTTCAAGAAGAGAGTATATTTTGAGAATTGCTATCAAATGGGCTGTTATGCATGTTATCTGTAATCAACATTCTACTTTCTGATTTGGCTATCCATAAGAGATGTAAGCAGCATTCTCCATCAGATTGTGTTCTGGGTAATTGGTATACCATATAACTGGTAACCAGTTCTATTCTACCTTCCACAATGATATGTCTTCTTGGTAACACACACTCCATTTGTTTTGGCAGAAATTCCACATTCTTTTGGTGTTTTAGTATGATGAAAAAAATTCAAATCAATGGTAAAAATACTTTTTAGGACTTAAAACGTTTTATGGAATGGTATATACTCAGTGGACCCCCATGAATAAACTACACTCCACAAAAAAGCTCTTCAAAGGATGTGTGCTCTCTCTTATCTTTGCACCCTTTCTCTCCATGGTCTGATCCTTGACTGTCGTTGACCGACAACTGATTTTTCCCCAAATAACCTTTTTTTGCTCAAACTAATCGCTTCCCTAGTTAAATTTTCCTGTAGATTTTTTTTTTTTTTGGGGGGGGGGGGGGTGGTATGTTGGCTTGAGGCTCCCAAAAATAAAAGAATTTTTTTTTAAATTTTAAATTTTAAATTTTTAATTTTTTTCTGTTTGGAGTCTCTCTCTTCTTATTTTTGGATGAGAGTCTTTGTTCATATAGTTATTTGGATATTGGATTACAAAAAATACGATCGGTTTTCCATTCGTGCCAAACAACAAGAAATGTTTCCTGCCTTGACTGAATATAGGAAAACAAGTCATTTTCCAGAAAAATGTTTTCCATCAAAACAGAGGTATAAATTGAAGTACTCAGGTGTTCAAAACAAGTTTTAGAACTGGCTGCCCTTTTTCTTTTTCTTTTTTCTTTTTTTTTGGGGGGGGTGGGGGGGGGGGTGGGTAGGTTGAGTTTAAGGTGAACTGGATTTACTTCACCTTGTCATGCATCTAGGTGAGCCATGGAGTGCTCATTGTGAGACTGGAACCAAAAGCTGCATTGTGCATGTTATGAATCTACCTTCTGCTTGATTTAATCCATAAAGTGTAGCCAAATTGATGTGCTAATTCCAGAGGTCTTTGTCAAAGTATTTGGATCTTTATTAGGGTTTCTAGTGGCTTCATTTTTGCATTTACTTCTTGCTGCTGCTCAAGTTTTGTAATTGGTTCATTTCTCAAAATATCTTTTGGGTTCTGTTTTCACTTTAAAAAAAAAAAAAGCAGTTTACTGTTTAGGATCTTTGACGTTTATTTTTTCTTTAATCATGACAATGTCATGGTGATTTTATATTTTTATGAACAATCCCCTTCTCTTTCCATTCTTGTATCCCATTCTCTTAATTATGCAATTGCTCGCACACTATTTATTACGCATAACCAGCTTGTTTTTGGTCTGCATATGCTAAGAAAGTTAGTCTTTCTTTGAGATTTTCCTCTTTCCTGAGAGACACTATCAGTATTTTTTTCCCTCTTAAAAACATGTTGAGAGTCATAGACATTTCTAAGAGCTTTTCTTCATTCACCCCTTCTCACTTGGTAGTTGGCCCTAATTGTGTCGATTTGATAGTTCTAATTCTATTGTGCACAGGCGTGGTTGCTGCAAGGGGAACAAATCACATCTTCGTGCTTTGAAGAATGGCCTACAGGAATCTGCAGAAGACCTTATGTGCAACATACAACATTTCCCACATTGATCCCTTGATTTGTACATTAGGGAACATTATGGTTGTAGTATACTGCTTGTGTACAGTCTTGTATATTGATATTGGAAGATTTATGTTTTGGTTTCTAGAAAACATACTTTGGTCATGTGGATTGTGGATGATAATATTTTACATTCATTTGTAAAGGAAAAGTAATAAAGTGAGCTCAATTGTTTGTCTAATTCATAGATGAATTGCAGATCATTTACCTGTTCACTGTTAGTTGCATAAATGTCAAGAGTTGAACACTTCATTTCCCCTTATTTCCTCTAGACAAGACATTTTGGTTTTCAGGACTATGTGACATTGCTAAAATTTTATGATGCTTTCAGGGGAAGCATGTCCTGAAAATATGGATAGTGATATTAAAAAGATGGAGAATATGGAAACAGAAAGTCTGTCTCCTTTGGATCCTGCATGTATTCACATAGTTAGTGGTGAAGATGGCTACACAGGTCCAGAAGAAGAGTGCAGTGAAGATGATGATAGTGATGAAGATTATGCAAGCATTCAGAAACCTGCCTTTTTGGTTGAAGGAGAACCCGATTTCGATTCTGGTCCTCCAGAAGATGGATTAGAATATCTCAGGCGTGTCAGGTAGATTCTCTCTCTTTCTTTGTATTTTTTCTCAATTGACTCTTTTTCTTTGAAAAGTAAATCAAGGCTGATACCTGAGCATTGATTTGGAGCTGGTCTGCGGTTGTGGTCAAAAGTGGGCCCTGCATTATTTGGCGTATTTCTGCACCACATGGCAAGATATGTTCCAAATTTGGCCTCATATTAGCAGATGCGCCAAGTTGATTCTGAAAAAATCACACATCCAAATATTTTCAGTCTCTCTCTCTCTCTCTCAGTCTCTCTACCTCTCGTTGTGTTTGAAATAAGAGGAATTGAAGTATTTTCAATTTTGTTTTTGCTCTTTAGGGGAATTGGGTATTTCTTTCTTTCCTTTTCTGTTCATGGTTAAATACGAAGGTAGGAAATATTAAAATCATAATCTTTATATGCATTAGCTGCAATTTATTCCAATGGTGGATGCTTCCTCCCAGATCTCATATAAGATCAAATCCAATGAAATTTTTTTACAAATCCTTCCTGATGCTAGGGTAGGAAATGGGAGATTGCTATTTCTAACGAGTCATGAGCCGTTTACCTTATTAAAAACCTTAGTCCAGAAAGGAGGCCAGAGAAGGAAGGGAGGCTTGAGGGGAGCTGAAAGGGGCTACATGTTTTTACCTTTTCATTTTATCAAGCTACAAATTTTAGCCTTAGAAGTCAGGGACTTATTTAGCCAAAACAAAGTGGGAAGCCTTCTATCATTCACCTGAAGGTGGGGAGGATAGGAAACCCCTATGTACATACATACATTAATAAATAAATGCAATTGCTTGGAGAAAGATGTTGGTTCTTTATGAGGGTCAAGTGAGATATTCAATATCTAGAATTGTAGCTTAATATGGCATAAGTGGTTGAGGTTTAAGACACTGTTCTTATGTGAAAATCTATGGCTGCGGTGTATGGAGAAGTATGTCGAGAGCTAGTTAGTTAGCGAAGGAATTCATATTCAGTGTTAGTCTTTGGGTGGATTCTTGTTAATGATAAGGGGTCTCTCATTTGGAATTTTTTCTTTTGATAGGCAATGTAAAATATTATTAAAAAGGTAGCCAACTTGAGTACATTGGGGATGTACTGTGGGGGCAAAAATCAGGAACCAAAATTACAATAATCAAGTATAACAGGAAAGGAAAAACAAGAAGAATGAGGCAATGCTACACTCCAATCAAGGAGATTTTGCAAGGAAAAAAAAAAACTTAATCTCTAGCATAGAATGTTCACATCCCTCAAAACTTCTAACATTCCTTTCATGCCATATACACCACATCAAGCATTGCGGCACAAGTCTCCAAAAGTCTATATTGCAATGTCGCCCAAACTTACCCTGTCAAGACTCAAACAACTGAATAACCTTATGTGGCATAACCCAGTGAATTTTGAACAAATAGAATACCAATGACCACAAATCATATGCTATGGGGCAATGAAGAATAAGACGATCCACCGACTCTCCACAACTCTTACACGTATAACACCAATCAAGAACAAGAATATGCCTTTTGCGAAGGTTACTTGTTGTTAAAATCTTACCTAAGGAAGCAGACCAAGAAAAGAAAGCTACTCTTAGAGGAACCTTCGATTGCCACACCATTCTCCAAGGAAAAGAAATAAGTGTAGGAGGGTAAAAAGAAAGATAAATCCTCTCATTTGGAATTTTTTCAAGACATTGGAATGATGAAGTCATATTATGGCTCTTTCTCCTGCAATCAAGGGAATTCAAGATTTACAGCTATCAATTGGCGTTTATGTTCTTTTTCTACATATTCCCATCTGCTGAGTTGGGAATTCATTTTTGAGTCATTCTTTAATTTGGCATGTGCTCATGGTGTACATCTATCCTCGACAATACAAGATGACTTCCAGCACATTATTTGCCCCATGGCTGCCCAAAATTTTTCTTTCATTTTAAACTCTCACCCCAACATTGGGTTCTTTGCAAAGCTTAAACCACTTTTCCCAAGGTGCATTCCACACTAGTGACTGATTTGTGCACTCCAAATTGGTTGCTACAGGTGCACTTAATGTTATTCCTATTTTTTTTTTTTTTTTTTGAAAGTACCAAATTTTTTTTATTGAAAACAAAACAGTCCCAAGCACACTGGAGATGTACCAAGGGAACAAAACAATCAAGAGCCCAAATTACAAAGATCCTGCAAGTCAGAAATTGCAGAACATGAAATGTTTGTAAAGCTAAACTCCACTTGAGCACAGTATGAAAGAAGAAAGATTTAATCCCGTGAATAAAATGCTCACATCCTTCAAAGCTTCTAGCATTCCGTTCCCCCTAAATACACCACTTTATGCAATGTGCACAAACCTCCACAAAGCTATATTGCGATAACGGCTAAACTGGTCCTGCCATGAACATAACAACTCAATGTCCTTTTGTGGCATAACCAACTGGATTCCAAACAAGCTAAACACCAAAGACCATAACTCATGCTATAGGGCAATGAAGAAGCAGATGATCTACCAATTCCCCACATTTTTTGGCCATACAACACCAGTCTATAACCATAGTTCTCCTCATGAAAAGAATGCCACCCTAGGAGGGACCTTTGCTTGCCACACCATTTTCCTAGGGAATGATGTGATGGTAGAAGGGGATAAAGTGTGATAATATCCGTGAACCTTAATCCCTCTATTCGTAGGATACTAAGATTAGTTGTGCTGCAACTAGGATTGCCCAGCAAAATTTTTCAGCATCTTGAAATTTTTAGAAAACAATTACTTGATTATATTTAGTATTTGTAAGACACTAGTCAAGTTGAAAATTCTGTGGTTTGGACACTTGAGGACACCATACTTGAGCCCAATGTTTGTTTGGATGATTATAATTTGGGCCCTAAGTGGGAGCTAATTTGAGGCCTACTGGCTGGAGTTTACTATTCATGTAACTGTAGCAAACAGTGCCACAGTGCTGAAATTTATATGTTTAATTATTGCAGGTACATTAGTGAGGCTTTTGGGGCCTTCTAGTAATATTTTACTTATTAATTATGCATGGTCCAGATTTTTTTATATCAATGATCAAGATTGAGTGTTATTTGGCTTTGTAATGGCTTGTATTGTTAATATGTTATCCATGTATTATCTGAGTTGTATGGCTGCTTTTGAGTGTCTTGAGCCCTATAAAGTGCAATGTATTCTTTCACTAGGATTTACTTCTAACCCTCTAGTGTGATGCTAGTAGTTATCCTGTGCTTTTCATTGTATTTTTATGATTCCAAGCATGTGTAATCAAGTCTGTAATCCCTTAATTTGGCCAGCCAAGATTGCAAATCTGAAATCCTTTACAAACCCTAACCCTAACCCAATTTCCTAAACACTAGATTTTCGCCTTAACATCCTATGTCACATCCTTAGGATTAAGATCCAAATTGAGATCATTGAAAGTGAGTGTGGCATTGTGCATGTAGGGGCTATGCCTACTGTATGAAGATTGTGTATAATAGTGGTTTAGTGCCTGGCATGGTGCATTAAGCTTGATTCTAAGATTGAACTACAGGCCAGAAAATCTATTGATGATTGGTATCCTTTGTTGCTTGCTATAGTTTTCACTCTTAGCATGTTATGGCTGCATTGTGGGGTCCGTTTGAACGTTGGCTTGAGGTGGCTGACCTGTCAATTTGAGATGCCAACTTATTTGAAGAATTTTTGAATTTCTAATATAGTGTGATTATTGGTTGAGGCTTGTAGTTGTGTTCCAATGGCAGCACTTCTTTGTGGCGTGAGTGTATTGCAAGTGACTACATGAATTATTATGAGTAAAGTATAATGCTTGGCTTGGTGTAGGAATTCCTCTGTCATTACTAAGATTGCATTAGTGTGGCAGCTGGTTCTTGTTATAAGGGAATTTGACATGGAGTCACTCTAATTAGCAAATCATAGTAGGAATTCCTGTTTTAGGCTATTATATAGATTAAAAATTTATGATCTTAGCCTCAACTTGGTTGAGCAATGGGAAATGATTTGTTCCCCAATCCAAGCTGGTGGGCTTAGGAGTTTGGAGGCTTCCTCAATCACATTCAATAGGGTTGAGTTCTTCCCACTTTGGGGGAGTTGGTACGGACACAAGATATAGGCCTTCAGTTACACATACTTATGGACATATATAGAGGGAGGACAGCCCAATTTGTAGCCTTATGGATAGAGGTTGCTAATAATTGGGCCAAATGTGTAATCACTTAATGTTTAAGATTTATTTAATTTATGTAATTGGTTATTTTCTTTCCTATTTGGTTTAGGAATTTAATTCATAATGTTATTTTCCATATCTATTAGGGTAATAAGTTTGGAACTAATTATGGAACATAGGGTTTGTATTGTTTTACAGTTTGATTAATTAATAAGATTTCTTTTGGATTTTTTTCCCAATGGATTGTGCTGACTCCAAGGTTATCTTTTATTTTTCTATTCTTCAATCATGTTAAAAACTGATGTAATACAATGAGCTTTGATGCCAAAATTGACAAAGGGCAAAACCAAAACAATATTGAACCTTGGCATAGAGTTCCAAACTTTCTTCTCGAATGGAAAATAACTTTACCTAGTAAGAAAAAGGAATTAAATTCTTAAACCAAAAATAGGAAAAGAAAATAACTAAATACATAAATAAAATAAATCCTCAACATTAATTGATTAGGCCGTAGGCCAAATTATTAGCAATCTCCATTCAAAAGGCCATTGGTTGGGCCATTTTCTTTTCATGTGTAATTAGAGACCTATATCTTATGGAAGGTAAATAACATATAATAAAAAAAGTTATAAAACTCTACTGGTAATAATATTTTACTTATGAAAAAAAAAAGTTATAAAACTCAAAATAGTATGTTTTGCCTATTAACTCAAATGGATTGTATAATTGCACAAAGTTTTTAAGTTTGAATTTTAAATATTTCAATTTCTTAAAATTTTATATAGTAATTTTGAAAACAATTATCAATGGGATATATGATAATAATCTAGTCATATATAGTTTAACATAACATTTTATAAAGCTCTCTTATGATTTATAATAAATAGCATTACTATAATAGCTATGATCAAAATAAAGTATTTGGTTCAATAAAAATATCCAAAAGGAAAAGACCAAAAGTACAAAAATATGACATAATTTTTATATGTGTCTTGTCATATGTCAACAAAAAATTGTATAGTTCAACACCTTAAGAATGGTGTTTGTAAAATAAGTCATTAGTTCATGTCATTTTCCTTAAGATCGAGGGGTTAATTTTAATGATTCATATATTTTAAGCCTAAAAAAAGTTATGGATTACAAATTGGTGTTATATGTGCAAATGTAATGGTGAATCTGTAGATAACCTATTGCTACATTGCCCTATTGCTTCAAACTTGTGGTCCATGATCTTGGGTTTGTTTGGAGTTTATTGGGTGATGCCAAAATCTGTTGTTGAACTTTTAGCTTGATGGCAAGTTCGATTTGGTCGTCATTAAAATGGTCATGTTTGGATGATTATCTCCCATTGTTTAATGTGGTGCCTTTGGAGGGAAAGGAATAGCAGCAGTTTTGAAGGTACCGAGAGATCTATGCTTGACCTCAAGTTATTCTTTTTTTAGAACGTTATTGGATTGGCTGTTAGCCTTGAGGAATCTATCTTTAATTTCTATTGTTGATTTTTTAGATTTATGCAATTTTTGTAATTGATTGTTTACCCCAGATTCCAGAATATTTCTTGTATACTTGGGTGACTCCTTTTTGATTTATATATATTTTTATTACCTATAAAAAAAAACCACATGCCTAGTTGTTCTTTGTGCTTCTTAAAGAAACTCTAGAAAGCATGCTTGAGGTGTTCTTCATTAACAAGCTTCACTTTGGTCTAGGAAAGTGCTTAAACCTTGCGGCTTTGAGACACTTTTAATAACATTGTTGTTAGAGTGGAAAATCAAAGCTAGATGTATTGAATGCTATCACTCTTTGTGTATAGGGTCTATTTTGGAAAGAATGCAATGCTTGATCATTTGATGGGACTAAAGCATCCTTGTTTCATTTGAAATCCTCTTTTCTTACATCTTAGTTTGAGTGGTTGAAGAATGCTGGGGATGTCTGTTCTTTTTTAGAGTTCTTATACCTACGTATTTTTAGGTTTTAGTTTTTTCCCTTGGCTCTTGCATATACTCCCGTGTACTTAACCTTGCATTTTTTCTTTCTGTTTAATAAAACGTTATTACTTGTCTACAAAAAGAAAAAAATTGGTTGAGTGATGTGGCTGCTGGTTTGATTGCCAAAATATGTGCATTGTTAGGATAAAAAAAGGAGCAAGATCAGCACATGGGAATACACTTCCAATTGGCAGTCAGAGTGACTTCATCACTAGTTTGCCAATCAACATTATGAAATCCAATGGGTCACTTCTTTTGAGGGAAGCTTTCTCCAGTTGTCATACACATGTTGGAATCTTGATTGATTGAGCATGGGCTTAGTTGTAACTGAAACACATGTTGGATTGAGTTGGTCAGATGTCTTGGAGTTAGGTAGGGAAGTTGATTACTTTCAGCGCTTATTAATTAGTTGGATAAGCTTAGTTAGGGTTACTTCACAGATAACACATTAATCACGTGTATATTCTTTAGCTCAATTAGTGGGACAATGGGAATGAGCCATGTGTGTGGCCAATGGGAATAGGTATGAGTTATATAAATTGAACCATGTTTCCTATCCAAAAAAAAAAAAAAAAGAGAACCATGTAACCCCTCATTATCATCAATTAAAGAATAATGAAAGTTGTTGCCTTTGTGCATGTTTTCTCTTGGAGGTAGACATATTCTCATTACTTGGAGGTTGTGACTCTCTTGAAGTAGACATTTTCTCATGCAATTATCAATCACTCATGCAAACCATCATCCATCCAAAACCCTAGATCAATCCTAAACATCCACTTAATCCATCTCTAACCCTAAAACCATTATCAACCATCAAACCCACCACTTTAACTTTAAGGTCATACCCAAAATCCTATGGCCTTAGGCATCAAATTCTAGCTTCTCAATGATCAAGAATCATCAACAAACCCTAATCCCTAATTGTGTTCCTTACATGCACATACTTTAATTTGTGTTTGAGAGAGAGAGAGAGAGAGAGAGAGTTTCCATGGTTCCTAGATCTCAAATGTTCTGGTCTGGGTATTCTTTTTTTCGCATGCATTTGGAAATTCAAGTAGCTGCATATTTTGTTTGACAGAAAAAAAGAAAAGAAATGAATGGACAAGCCAGAACTTCCAAAAATGAAATTATATTTGCTTATGGGGACAGCATGGAGTACCTTTCTTTGGGTCATCTTCTGGGGCCATGGATAGGGGAACGCCACCACCTCTCTACTTCCCTCTTTTCCTTACCCAAAAGGGAGAATACGTAGTCTGACTGTTTTGGCTTTGCTTATCTTTTTCATCTTCTTCCTCTTGGACAAGTGAGCAGGCATACAAGTTCAGTTTCTATAGGAGATTCCACACAGTTCAGTTCACTATTTAAATTTGTTGGCATATGCATTAGGTGGTGATTAGTTGACCATGTAGACGATAATCCGTTACTAGTAAGGATGGCTATGTATGTTTCTTTTGAAGTTTTGTCTAGCTCCAAACATTTTGGCCTTTGTGGATCTGGTTTTTAATTTTGATCACTGCCAACCTGACTGCACATCTGATTGGGGAATTGGCTTTGCCAACTTTTGGAGGGAAATTCAATCTAATATTAATTATATTGAGCTTGGATTTGAGTTGGATCAAGTTATACACTGAAAGAGTAAGGTGGAGTGTGAGGTCGGGGGTTAAGACCCACTGGTTGCGTAACTTATCAATCAAAAAGTTGAAAACTAAAAGTACTGTTTAGGTCATTAGCACAATTTATTGTTCAAGCTATAAGGGAGGGGGCCCTAAAATTAAAAAATAAAGCACCTAATCAAACATTCACAACCCTGTCTTGTTCTGCTTTATTGAATTTTGATCATCCTTGGTCAGGGAGTCATTTGGAGAAGTAGCATCCTCTAATTTGTGCAGAATTTGGAACACATTCCATCAGAAAACCCTTGTTGGTCAGAGAGATTTATTGGATCAAGAGGTCCACCAAATTTATTTATTTATTTGTTTTTTTTGGGATGGATCTTATATGTTATATGTTGTTTAACACTGAAATTAGAACCATTACACCAGAAACCTGATTTAGATTGTGTTATGTTACTAGATTTATTGATATATTTTTCATTAGTTCGAACTCAAACTGGGTGTGCATTAGAAATCTGTATTAAAACTGAGCTCCTTAAGAAGAATGGAGAACTGTAATATTTATATCAAGATAAGCAGTTTTCTCTCCTGTTTAGGTGGGAAGCTGCTCAGATTCCGAAAGTGAAGGTGGCAAAGCTTGATAGAAGTAAATTTAGCAAAGAACAGAGTGTTTATATGCCCCAGATTCCTAATATTGCTGAGTGTCCAGACCATTTACTACCGCTGAAACAATGGGAGGATGCGTTTCTTGCTGATTTTACAGAGCTGCGGCTGGTATTTTTTTCCCTTGCCTCAAGTACACTTATTGCTCTGTTGATTGTGTTGTTTTCATTTTTGTTGTGCGTGGAACTAATTATTCATATGACAACATTTTGCTTCAAGTTGATGCCTGTATCTCTTTATTTCTTAATATTATGTGATAATTACCATTGCAAAACACTATTGGGGTTAACTAGAAGTTACTCTCCTGTGGTTGGGGGAAATTAGAAACACCTGCATAAAGTTAGTAAAACCCCCAGAGTTTTGAAGTAAAATGAATTCATCATATTTTCTGTTTGAATTGATAGGTTTTACAATTTCATGTGCATGTTTCACATTAAACACAAAATTTAGCCCTCAGTTGGCTCTTTGAATAGACAAAGCCATTACAGAGTTGGCATTGAGGCCCAAATGAATGATAATTTTGTGTTTGAAGTGACGTGTGTCAGAGGAGAATCCATCAATTGTGACTAAAAGTATGAGGATTTTATTTCTGCTCCTGACAACAGTTTTAGTGATTGTTTCTAAAAGACGGGAGGTAATTTTTATTTGCACCTAACTGCAGGAAGGTAATTTGTATTTTTCTTAGATATTTTATTTTATTTTTATATTGTGCAATATGGCATAATGGGTAGAAAAGACTCACCTTTTCAACAAACTCCATCCACACATGCAGCGTTCTATCTCAAGTTGGTTTTTGGAAATACTGTGAGGAGATTGCCTCATATTACTGAAGGAAGTGAACAATTTTATCATATTCTTTCCCCTGTTTCTGCAATCACAAAATCTGCATTTTTGTGTGGAAATATTTGAAATAGTTAAATACATGTCATTGCTTAAAATTTATACATAACTCATAACTGGAAATTCTCCTAATGAATTATAGGTATGAAACTGCTACATTGTCATTTCTATGTGGAGAAACTGACATTTTTTTTTAATGCTTAATTCTCTTAATATCAGGCCCTGTCGCATCTTGAGGGTTCCGATGAAAACATTTCTGGAAAGTTGCAGCCAGCATTTGTTGTCAATGAAAAGTGTCATTCCCGCCAGCAATTTCAGGATATGGTTTTTGAAAATTTTGATAACCTTGTGACTGAGACAGTCCATTCCAAGCAGCCTCATGATTGCTCTGGTTCCCAAACTTCCATTGATCAGCCTTCTTTGTTGACTGTAGAGGACCAAGCTTCCTCTCTACCTTTGGAGCATTCGGGCCCAAAAACTTCTGCAGATGAAAGTTCTGGCCCTTCATTGTCAGCAATCTTAAGAATGGACTCTGTAGCTCGGGTGTCAACATTGAGGAAACGCATAAGCTTGGCGGAGAACATGAATACTCTGTCAAGAAATGATTGTGTGTGGCTATTCGCCCTATGTGCAGTAGTTGATACTCCACTAGATGCTGACACTTGTGCCTCTCTTCGAGGCCTGCTTCGAAAGTGTGCTACAGTACGAGCTGCAAAGTCTGAACTTGATGATGAGGTTGTAATGCTAAATATTTTAGCTACAGTTGCAGGCAGGTATTTTGGGCAGTCGGGAAGTTAAAGCTTCCTGGTTAATTGTCTCTGTTTCATGACTAATGGACTTCAATTCATTTATCAAGTAGAGAGGAGAGATGATATATAAGAGAGCTCACTTGTATCTTATCTGGGGAGATGTGTGACCTTGTTAAAGGAAACTGAGGATGAGGCATTTTGTTTTCTTACTCGGTTTGTTTATGGATGGAAAAAAAAAAAAAATATATATATATATATATATATATATTTGTTGTCTGCGAAATGCATTAATTAGAATGTTTAAACTTCATACCAAAAAGGGCATCCTAAAGGACACATGGAGATCGTTAGGTTCACAGTACACATCTTTGACCATATGTGTGAGTCTCAATGGTTTTCCATAGTTATTTGACAATGCTATGCCTTGTAATGAAAATAATACATGTGGCCGACTTTCTATTGAAGATCCATAGCAGACCTCAAAAGCCGATAGAGCATGCCAAATAACTATGGTTTTCCACAGTTATTTGACATGCTCTACAATTTGCGTTCTCACGTTTCCTGCCACAATTTGATGAAGATCTTTTATTTTTTTTGTGAGAATATTTTGACGAAGATCTACCTGAACCACGCCAATGTTTGCTTATAATAGGACGTCCAAGAGCCAATCCTCTCTCTGCATGCATGTACGGTAAAATCTCATAAAGCAAGAGGGATATTAGTCTACATTAAAAAAAATAATTAAAGTGTTATATATTGATATTAGTCTCCATTCCTTACAGTGCAAAATTGTTCAACAACAATATGATCAACTTCGTTTGGAATTGATTTAAATTCATACCACCATATTATATAGCTACTTGTGAGAACTATACAAATTTATAAATCAACTCACCCACATTTGAAAGAAGGATGGAGATAATGAAGACGAAAAAGATTGAAAACTCCGGAAAATTTGAATTACTTCTTCTAGTCACAATAGGTCATGTGACTACGAATATCTGTGAGTGATTTTATGATCAAAGGGTAGATTTGAATAATGTTCATTCAAACTAGTTTAGAGGTAAATTTTGTTCTCTATACCTATATATTATAAAAATCTCATAATACAAAAAGGGAATTAGGTTATATTTAAATAAATTCTTGCAACATATAATTAGCAAACACGTTGCAGTGTAATTTAGCTCAACGACAGCACTACCCCCTTCATTATGGATTGATTTAAAATCAATACCAAGAAATTTGGGAGAACTATATACAAACGGAGTTGGCTGGAAAAATGGAGATGATTAATACGAAAAAGAAGTTAACAACTAGTCTACCCATGTGTTTTGCATTAATGCCAAAAACAAAAGACTATTGTTGATATTTATAGCATACCAGTTGTTGTAATTAAAATAATGCAAACCCAAATGTAAATTATCAAAAGTAATGAAATCTCAATGAGTTTGAGTTCGATCTATAAGGAATAACAAACACTAATGTAAAAACTTCTATCATTAAGCAGAGAATAAAAATAGTTGTTTGTGTCTTTTTTCATCCAAAGATGGAGCACGGTAATATTAAAGCTACAATTAGAAATAGCAAAATAAATTTGAGAGAAATTAATGGAGAAAACCACTAGGTATTCAAAGAACCACCTAATTCTTTGTCATATGAATTTGAATTATTTTCAACTCAATTCGGGTAGAGTGCCAACTTGTCTAATCAAAAGATAAAACAATAAAATAGTCAAACAAAGTGTAAAGTAGATTGAATGTGTGTTGATTGAGCAAGTAATTCCATTGACATGCTACAAAAGAGACCAAGCATTCAATATATTCTCAAATCATAATGAATCATGGAGTTCAATCATTCTATATATTTAAAGCTCATATTAAATCTTAAAAACTTTTCTAACTGCAATGATTTCAAATAGTAAAACTTCAATCATCAATTAATCCATATAAAGTACATAGATAATCCCAAAAACTCATAACAAAAAGTGTTAGGTTTCACCTCTGGGCTCTAACCTTAGCTAGAGATTTAGCCATTTATAGAGTACGTTTGGTACGCTGTAATAGCTCCTGTAATGGAATAGCTATTCTTATGTAATATCAATTCGATCATTTGGTTGCATCTTTATTACATTGATTGATTATTACATTGGAATAACTATTCTTTAAATTGAAGAATAGTTATTCCTCTTTAAAATAGATGTAATAGCTATTCCTTAGTGTATATAATAAGTTTTAAAATTAATATATTTCCAAAAATATAAAGTTTCCTTATACATCTTCTTTTACAAGTTTTCTATGTATAACAACCAAACTTATGAATAGTAATAATTATTCTATTACAATGTCTTCTATTCCTAGTAATAAAGATTACTATTCCTAATGTAATCTACATTCAGTGTACCAAATGTACCCATAGTTATGTAAGATAAATCCACAAAAATTCCAAACATCCAAAATAAATAAACAATAAGATGATAATTAATAAATAAACAATAAGATGATAATTATTTATTTATTTATTTATTTATTTATTTTTTTGCCTCTATAACCTCAGCTTTCTCCAAAGAAAAAAGGGGAACCCTCAAATTTGGGATGTCAATCCCATAATTTTGGGGTTTTTATTTTTTATTTTTTATTTTTTTAAGTCAATTTTCAGACAACTTTTGACCCCAAAACGTTTGATTCCGAATTTGTGGTGAACTATAATGTCAACCTCCAGGATCTTTTCCAACTTTAGCTTGAACAATTTTTTTTTTTTTTTTTTTTTTTAATTTCCACTCATCTTTGACTAGTTAAATGATTCAAAAGTCATGTCTCAATTGATCTTGACCATTGGATCCCCTTATTTGCTTAATGTTCGCATGATTAGCTGATTATTTTTTTGATATCATACAAAAGGAAAATTACACGTTATGAGTATGTTTTAGAGAAAAATTTCAAAATTCCACATTTATGTGGAAGTGCAGGAATAAAGAAAAAATATATGTGATCATGCTTACTAAAACAAATATAAAAGTGTAATTTTGAGCAATTATCCCTAATGATTGAAATTGAAGAGAGTAACATCAAAGTAAGCAATGAACATGTTATTTATAAATAAAAAAGTTCTTAAGATTGTATTTTCTTTGTGCCACAGAGCCAATCAATTGCAAGCCAAAATTTTGTAAGTTTAAATAAAATAAAATAAAAATACCTAAAGTAAGTTGTAAACATGGAATATGTTAATGATAAATAATGCTTATGATTGTGTATTTTCTTTGTGCTAACTTTAGTTTTGAATGATTATTTGTAATGTAATTATTCGTTAGTTTTAAATTTTAAATTTTATAATTATATTTGTTTGGTTTTTCATTTTTCAAATCAATTAGGTTAATACCTTCTCAAAAAAAAAAAAAAAAAAAAAAAATTCAATTGGGTACATACTAAAATTTATATGAGTGTGTGTGTGTCATGCCCCAAACCCAAAAGGGTACAAAGCATGAGAAAAATATCTCAAAGGTACCTGTAGATTTTTCATTTTTGACAATTCAATCTAATTAAATCATATCAAGTACAATATCAAGAATTATCATAATAATTCCATTATAGATACTCCCAAAGTAAGTCAAGGCTTTATGCAATAATTACAAGAACCATTGGTCACAAAAGAATGGAGATCTGAATAAATAATTACACATCATTAACTTTACCCATCTGTGGAAATAAAGTCAAGTCATAACCACTATCATATACAAAAGAATAAATCAAGCCTACTCTAGGATATACATCATCTAAATATCTCCATCACAAAAGTCCAACCTCCATTAGTAGTTAGTTTAACTAATGTTAGCCACAAAAACCTGCCTCAAAATGATCGTCGCCTACTTTCAAAAGTTTGTAAAAGAATGGGATGAGACAGAGGCGAGTAAGTAGCACAATTAACGAGAGTGGGGGAAATGCAAGTTTCATGATAATGAGCATTTTACAAGACATGCTATAATTTGAGAATTTCCATTTAATTTATGCAAAATCAATTTCATTAACATGACAAGAATGATAGAAATAATATAGTACCAAGCTTCCCAAAATAACTATGAAGCTATATTTTATTCACTGTGAGCCATAAAAACATCCAATACCATTTCAAAATCAGAAACCTCACCCAAGGTGCCACAAAGACGGAAATGTCACCAAGTCATCATACTACCACAGACGGGTTAGAACCCAAACACACTAACATAATATGTACCTCTTTTTGGCATGTGGTCTATCGGCCTTGCCTGGCCTTACCCACACCCTGAAAGATTTACCTATCCCCCATGGGTAGCAAAGGATAACGCGCCATGTAGTATCTTTTTGCATGTAGTCTCTTGGCCCTGCCTAGCCTCACCCACAAACTTAAGGATTTACCTGTGTTATGCAAAGTGGGAGCCCCCGACCTAGCTTGTCATCACAAAGACAAGGTAATCACACGTCATAAAGATGTTGTCACAAAGACGGGGTAATCACCAACATCATAGCACAAGGGCAAAACCACATCAAAAGCTCACACTCATTGAATTTGGACATTTTGGGTTAAGTGTGTCTCCATATGTTATATGTTATACCTATGATTGAGTAAGGGTTCAACACATTGTGAGTCAAGGCAATTGTGTATTGGTGACTCTTGTAGTTGTGCAAAGAAACTTACATGTCCATTCCAAACATGATTGAGTAAAGGGCACTCTATTGGTGCAACTAGAAAAAAGTCAGAAGGGATTCTTATAAAAATAAATAAATAATTAAAATTTTTAAAGGGTTGCTCAGTATATTTTACTTTTTTCAATATTCAACATCTTTTAGAGCATTTACAATTCACAGACTAACTTTGTTCCAAATTTTGATTAGCCTAATTGATATTCATAAAATCAAATTTATTAAGCGTTTTTTATTCATAAAATCCATTTCCATAACTAATTTTAATTTTTCTAAAGTTAAATATACACAAACTTAACATGCAATTGCCTTTTTTACCACAAAGAAAATAAACAATCTTAAGCGTTTTTTAATTCAAAAATTCCATTTTCAAAGCTTATTTTAATGGTCCCCCCTTTGGTTTCTATCACTAGTATACCATAAATATCAACGAAGATCTTTTGTTTTTGGCATTAAAGCAAATCCCATGGGAAGACTCGTTGTCAACTTTCTTTTCGTCTTAATCATTTCCATCTTTCCTTCAAACTCAAGTGGGTTCATTTACACGTGTATTTTTATTTTGATAATTCAAAAATTACCACAGGGGATGAGAGATTTGAATCTTGTATATCTCCATTAAAAACAATATAAGATATCAATCAATTGAACTACAAGACTCTTGGCATTCTCATTTATATATAGTTCTCTTGAATTTCATGATATTGATTTGGAGTAATTACAATAAACCTACCTCTTGTTAGGCCTATTTTCACGTTGTCGACTTGTGGTTTGAAAGTTTGCACTTTACTCACATAAGGTCCCCTTCATTAAAGGCTCCATAACCCATCTCTGTTAAACACAAAGGTAAATATGTATTTTTCTCCCTCCTCCCAAGAAAAGAAAAAAAAAAAAGAAAAAAAAAATAAGATCTAGAAGTTAGGGTTTTTAAAAAAATTAAGAACAAAACATAATTTGTATCCCATTTCAATCTTTTCCCCACAACTCGTTTCAATTTTTTATATCTAAACCTTCTTATTAACTTTATTAACCCTATGTTTCTAATTTGGTCTATTTGGTAAGGATTCATAGCCGTCGCCAAAGCTTAGGATTAAGGCTTCTTGTTGTTATTATACCAAGATTTTAGGTTCCTCAAAGGCTCAAACACATCAGCCAATTGGTAGGAATTCATACCGAAATTATTAATAAACAAAATCATTAACAGTCTCTCATATAACATAACTTAAATCTATTAAAACACAATTGAGAACAACAAGGAACCCCCAAAACTGCAAAACGTACATTGTAAGATGTATCATATACATTGTTATTGTTGAGCAATTTTACACTTTTAGGTTTTTGCACTGTAACATGTTTTTACTTTTTCAGTTTTTTAAATATATTTAAATATACAAAAAGTTGAATTGCAATTGATTGCCTTTTTAGCACAACGAGAGTACACAATCTAAGCCACATATATATATATATATATATATATCATCTCTCCTCTCTACATGATAAATAAGTTGAAGTCCAAGCATAATTCATAAAGCAGAGACAATTAACACTTGAGCTTCATGGTCTCTACCAACCTTATGGGTTTTGTCAAATGATAAGACTTGGGCTGCAGAACTTTCATTTGCAGAAGTGTTTGGGCTTGAATGCCCCAAAATCAGAGAGGAAGCACAGTCTTCTATAGTCTAGGGCCGGGCCGGCTCAACTATAGACAGGACAGCACACTGGCACACAGACACTACACAAAGTCCATAGCCACACCACAACTCATACCTGGCCGGCTGGCCCACACACACTAACCCACGACCCACACTCAATCTCAAGGTATACTGTGCACTATACACTATTTTTTAGACTTTTTCTTCTTGCTTTATCAATTATTATAAGTTATCACACCAATTAATAATTTGATGTATATTATATCAATCTATTTGTATTATAGTGAAACTAATTTATTCTACTTAATTATGCAAATAGATGAAAATGCTCCAATTAATGTACTTAATTATTTAAAAAGACTAGATTCTTTTCCAAATGCATATATTACTTATAAAATATTATTAACAATACCTGTTACGGTTGCATTTAAAAAATATATTTGAGGATTTTGGTTGATAAATTTGTGCAGCTAAAGATTTTGCTTGAGGCTTTTGTGGTATGGATGGAACTAGTGAAGAAATGGATCTATGTGGTTTGGATGGAGTTTTTATATGTAAGAAAGAATGAAAAAAAATAATATTTATATAAAATTGGGAAAAAAAATATAGAGTGGAGGGTGTATCTAAACATTTTATTATTAACATTTCACTTGCTTCTATAAATCTTGTGGAAAATAATTCTTAATGGAAAATTGTCTCATTTTCTTATATTTGATTGCGACTTTGAAAATGAACTAAGGGTCCATTTGGATAAGTTGTTCTAAAAAATACGTTTTCAAAAAATAGCATTTTTAAAACAAGCGTTTTGAAAACACAGTTTTTAAAGTTATATTTCAGCTTTTTTTTTTTTTTTTTGAGGGTGTTATAATTGAGCATTTGGTAAAACATGTTGCGCTAAATTTGTTGTTTTGAGAAATTTACAAAAAAGTACCTAACAGGCTATGCTGTAATGATAATAATAAGAGTAATAATATATATTTTTATTGAATAATGTAATAATAAGAAAACGTCTCATAAAAAATTTAATAAAGAAAGTAATAATAATAATAATATGGTTCTATTTAACAGTGTAATTTATTTTTGTTATTATAATAATAATAATTACACAAGAAGGACACCTAATTTTTATCTTTCCCAATGTCTATATCCTACTACCACAAGCTTCTCCCTCACTTGCTGAGTAGCTGGACAAAAATTCTCCACCGCCAATCACATGGTCCGCATCTAACCTTAGTAATTTCTAAAAAAATTAATTCAATTGCATCCAAGTTTCTCCAGATTCATCTTCTTTGCGTCACGCACACCTCATCCCATACCAAAGTAATTTTTGCTTGCGCTCCAATTTTTGCATGCCCAGAATATTCAATTAATGAAAAAAGCTAGAGAAGAGAAATTTTTGAGGATATTTTAGGAATTTCAAACTTCAACCGACTATGATAGTTGCGTTTTAAACCTGCGTTTTTTAAAAAGTCATCCATCACTGTGTTTCGCAAACATGAATTTTTAGAGTTTTCAAAACCGTAATTTTTCAAAAAGATAATGCCAAACGCATAGCTTCTAGCATTTTTGATCAAAAGTGCGAGTTTTCATTTAGAAAACGCCCCCACCAAATGGAGCCTAAAAAAACAGTTTTGTTATTGGGTTTGCATAGAAAATAATAAATACTACATGTAATCCCAATTAATTATGTGTACAGGAATTTTTGTTCATGAATTCAAATCCAATAAATTAAAACATTTTCTATTTTTGGGCTATTTCGAAGGCTCACATTTGAAAATTGGTCCTATATATTTGAATTTATGTGAAAATTTAAGTGAGAATAGCTTGAACCAGAAAAATCTCATTTGGAAAAGGTCAGCAATTGATCAATGTCAGTCAACGATGGTCAATGGTTGATCTTTAGAGAACGTAAGTAGGATGAAAAGAGGGAATTTACAATTGGGAGAATTTTTATGCTGTGAAGTTTATTTGTGGATTTGCACCGAGTACGTAACATTCTAAATGTTCTCTTATTCTTAAAAAGGGGATGGTGTTTTTTATTTTGTTGGATTTGTTTTCCATTTACCATAGAAAGTGTTGAATTTATTTTCCATTTACCATAGAAAGTGTTTTCGGTGAAAATAGCCAAATACCACATTTTGACAAACTTTGTGGCAATCTAGCACTGTTTCAAAAATATTTAAGAATCTATCACTTTTTTAGTACTCAAGATTCATAAAATCGAGTTTTAAATAGTATTCGAGTAATGTGTTATTTTACATACACAGCACCCGAGCTCCCCAAACATGCTCCCCAAACATGAGTCTGGCTCGGGTTTTGTAGTTCACCATACTCGAGTTCAATGAACTCGAGTATTTTACCGTCATACCAAAGTTAAATCTCTCACCTCTCTAAATTTGCCTATATTATCAGTTGCTGAAATGGATCTTTGTTCTTTAGCAGCCATCAAAATTAAGAGCTGTTGGAATGAATTATTTCGTGTGGGCCTGCTGTTTTGTTTTTTTTATTTTATTTTTTTTATTTGGTGGTATTATAGAGATGCTGTGGATATCTATATCCACTCTGGATATTTGTTCAGGCCATCTGTTTTCTTTAATGTGGTGCTGGGTATTAATAGGGATCATAAGCAATGGCTGTTTGTTTGAAGTTTGTAACCCCAAAGTGGGGTTTAGTGGGAGATTGCTACATAGATACCTGTGTACTGCTTAGTATTGTCGTATATAGTGGCATGATCATCTATCTAGCATCCACCAGTAACAGTCTCAGCAGAGGTTCGATCTGCATTTTTATTATTGGTGTGGTACTTGCTTTAGAGAACATTTTATTTTTATTGATGTCTATTGCTGCAATTATAGAACGTGTTATGACTAAATGTTACATATTATTGTAGAACTCAAGAAATAAAAATTATGAGTACAATAAGCCACTTTAATACCCTAAAATCCTGCTGCTTTTGCCTCTAACAAAAGAGTCCACAGAGGTTCTATGCATTTTTATCATTCATACGATACATGTTTTAGGGAACATTTTATTGATGTCTGTTGATGCAATTGTAGAACATTTGACGACCAAATGTTACATATTTTTGTAGAATTCCACAACCGAAAAATTTTAAGCACAACATGCCACTTGAATACCTGAAAATCCTGCTTCTTTTGCCAAACTTTCGAATTCTTTATCTTTCCTCTCCTTTATCTCAGGGTTTGTATTCACCAGGAACAAATATAACTGAAACAAGCTTTTATCATCACCAGCAGTTGCAAGGGCTTCTGGAATCACCAAATCTACTGCTATCACTTTTCCCTGGTCTGGTAGTGCTTCATAGCAATTTTTTAGTACCTTCAACCAGTTCACCCTGAACACATGCCAATGCATACACGAAGAGTTTATGATTGAAGCAAAAACTGTACCAATCACCATTGGCAAAAAGGCAAAGAGAAGTCAGGCAGCACTGACTTTTGGCTCAACAAGAATGCAAAGATACAGAAAGAGCAGAAGGTTCACTTACAATCAGCATGGGCCAGAACATTGCCTTCAATTCATTAAAAATACTAACTGGGGATGCAAGTCACAAAAATCCCAAAACAGTAAAATAAATGCTGTTCCAAATTAGATATTTCCCATGCAAAAAAGTTAATGCCGAAATGTAAAATGGTAACTATCTAAGATCCTACATACCTAATAGCAAGTGGACCTAGGGGCAGTGCCTGGTGTGGATACCTCACCACAGGACATATGTGTGGAAACTTGGCCCACGCCTACAAGTGCACCAATAGCAATGCATTGCCAATCTGCTTGGCTGTCTTCTCTGATGCATTACAAAGGTGTCTATATAGCCAACTTAGTGCTGCACTACCCCGGCTATAATTCTTTCCATTGCTGATTGGATTGAAAAATTGCAGATACATGATTGAGAGCCGTTCACCAGACTTGTCCATAAACAGCAAACCACTCAACATCTCCAGTATGTAAAATCGAGTAAACTGTTGCACAAGCAAGTTAGCTGCACAAGCAAGTCAGTGGCACTAGCCAGGAGAGGTTGCTAAATCGTGACTCGAGCCAAGACACTTATAACCTTGCCCCACATAGCACTGCAATATTCTCACTAGCACCAACATCTTTGCCCGACGGCCAATCCTAGCAACTCAATGCAGAGGTTGCCCCAATCGCTCATACGGGTATATCCCATCACCGGCAAGCCATCTACAGGTACCCCCATTATAACCTCCATGTCTTGTAACGTGATGGTCATCTCATCGTGGGGGCAAGTGGAATGAGTGCGTCTCCGATGGCCATCTCTCCACCAATGTCGTGATCAGTGCATGGTCAAGGTCTGTATTTGGGACCTGAAGTAGCCCACCTAACCCCACATCTATGATATAAGCAACAACCCATGAATCTAACCCACCTTTGGGCACACCACTAAATCGGTGACGATAAGTCAGTACACCTGGCACTTCCTACAAACAGAGTAGCATTGTATTAATAATAGCATTCAATAAGCATGTAATAATTACACTTCAAACTTAAATGCCAATGCTAGGGACAAGTGCATAGTAAGAAAAATCTTTGTAGTACATATATTGAGTACAATTTTGGATAAGTGCATACCTCGCCTGCTGAAGGAGCATCCCAAAGCAAACTTGAATGATGCTCAGGCTGCCTTGTTAAGGCAGTACTCATAGAGGATTCCGCTTGATGTGGGTCCATATCTGGCATAAATTAAAGATAATTAATGACCCATTAGTTGACTACTAGTCGAGTACATATAGCAATTATGCCAATTGTACTTAAAAGCAATAAAATACAACAATATGCATCCTAGTACAAGATATTCAAATAGGAGCTTATACACCATAAAGCATTAGGATAAAATACTATCAACAGGTCCAAATCCAATGGTTTATTCTTTAATCTCAATTAATAGTACTAGACAAGGATTAAAACATTTTAAAAACCAATAGAAACTTTGGGGCACAGAAGAATAAACCTAACCACCAAACCGTAACTCCCAATGGTTTATTCTTTAATCCAATGGTTTAAAAGATATTTATCTAAAACTATAAGGTTGATATAAAACTATTTGAGACCATGCGATTTAAATCAAACTTTTGATAAACTATATAAGGTTAACAATTTCACAACTTGTGATTATTTTAATTTTGTGATTCATGGGAAGTGTTCACTTAGGAGTTAGGAATTGTGTTTAGAGGGAAATAATTCTCTTTTTAAGGAGCATGACACATGAGAAAAATTCACAAATTGGGTTCCTACTTTTTCTTTAATAAATTTATTTTATAAGCTTGAATATCATTCAAAAGAGTGGCTATATACCTTATAAGCAAATTCAATGAACTACTAGTAGATTACCCTTATTGAAACCAAAGCACTCATTAGAATTGTAGGACCTTTTAACCCAAAGAAAAACAACAGGAGAAAAACATTTTAGCCTTTTTTTTGAGTTCCTACTTTTGTATACATAGGAATATGTGGTTTAGATTGAGGTTTGGCCATTTTTCATATTATTGGGAGGGTGACTATGTCGAGGGTATTGAAGCTCGTACATTTATAGCAATTCTTAAACAATTCTGAGCCCTAAAATTCACAACATTCTGGACAAGGACATGTTATCCATAATCCATAATCCATAATCCATTTTGGACTCAAAATGGAAATCAATAACTTCTTGTACACACACACACGCGCGCAAAACACGAAGGAAAATAATCAAGAAGCAAGGTGCATTGGATAGCCGTGAAAAATTTGTGGTGGCCTCGACAACTATGGTTGTGGTCCTATTCAATAAATCAATGGACCATGCTTGTAAATTTAATCCCAATCCCAATTACCACAAATAACCCTAACCCCCAAACTGTTCTAAACCAAATGGTCAAACAAATATTGAGAGTAAGATTGAGTATGTACCTTGTGATTTGAAATTGAAGATGCAGATCACCAACTAAAGACCTCGATATCGTTAATGTCGAGATTGAGAGTGAGAGTATAGAGCGAGAGCGAGAAGGAGAGTGAAAGTGAGAGTGAAATTGAGAGGGAGACTGAGAGTGAGAGGGAGATTGAGAGCGAATAGGAGATTAAGAGCGAATGGGAAATTAAGAGTGAGCGAGAGAGTGAGAGTAAGAGGGAGAGTGAGAGCGAGAGCGAGATTGAAAGAGTGAGAGGGAGATTAAGGGAGTAAGACTGAGTGAAAGAGAGGGAGATTGAGAGAGTTAGACTGAGTGGGTGTTAAAACAGGAGTGATTTTAAACTTGCATAGTACTTGAATTCAAAATACTCGAGTCTCTGGAGCTTGGTACCCAAGCCAAACCCAAGTTCATTAAACTCAAGTATGGTGGACTACAATATCATGGAACCCAACCCAAACCTGAGTTCATTGAACTCGAGTATGGTGGACTGCAATTTATCTTAGAACTCAAGCTAGACTCGCGTTTGGGGAGCTCGAGTACTGTGTATGTAAAATAACACAGTATTCGAGTCCTATGAACTTGAGTTTAGTCCACACAGTACTTGAGTTTGGTACCATCAAGTACCAGGTGGCATTTTTTTAATGCGCAAAATCTAGCTCAGCGAGTGCCATGCTGGCAAACTCACTAAGAACTCAAGTTCATTGAACTTGAGTACTATTTAAAACTCAATTTTATGAAGCCCGAGTACTAAAAAAGTGATAAATTGCTAAATACTTTCGAAACAGTGCTAGATTGCCACAAAGTTTGCCAAAACGTGGTAATTGGCTATTTTCATCAAGTGTTTTCTACAGATTTGAGTTTCTATCCAAGCCAAAGACTAGAAAATGTGGGAAAAAAATTTGTTAAAAAAGCGGGGTGTAAGAAAAAAAAAATGGTTTTAAGTAAAATAAAAAGTAAAGGGAAAGGGAAATAAAATGTTAGAAACAAAAGATGGATAATCCAACTTGAACTTTATCTTTGTCTTAAGATTTCACCTTCTACTAAGAGCCTTTTTGTTTTATTCGATAGTTAAGGGAGGGGGTATTTGAACCTAGGACATCTCTATTGCATACAAAAATGTTAGGGTCATATTTTTCATTAGTTGGCATATCCTATGACAAAATGCGCTTGATTTGTATTTGGGTAGTTCTAAGTGGATTCTAGAATATTATGAAGTATGTCTTATGAGAAAAACAAGTGATATTATTGAAGACATGAAAATTGTGTAAAGAAACTAGTGTGAAAAGTTGAAAAGAGTGGACCTTGACACAAGCTTAATACAAGCTTCTATTGAGACTTAATGAATCTCAATACAAGCTCAATATCTCTCGATTTTTCTAGTTTCGCGGATCCAGAAATTCCAGATCTGTTTTTTAGCCCATGTTGACTTGGACTTTTAGGGTTTCATTCACTAAACTCCTAGATTATATAAAAAGATTATTTTTAAGTCGTCATCATATACAAAGACTCAATAAGAGAATCTATACAGTTATTGTGAAGCTACTGCATTCTTATGCACTTTAGGATTTTGTGACTAAGTGCTTTCTTTTCTTCAAGTATATTGAAGAACTTTGCATCCAACAAGAAGCTTCAAGTTGCTGGGAGATAGTCACGTATTAAGATCCGTGCAAATGAAAGAATTCTCTACAAAATCAAGACCAACTGGGGATTGGTGTAAGATTCCTTGAACTTGTAATCTCTTGATTGTGATTAGTGATTCTTGGGAGTGATGACTAGAAATTTACTTGATAAGATTTTTGCCTTGTGAGAGATTTTCCCCATTAGTTAACAAATTACCGTGTCAATTTACTTTCTACCATATTCTAGATTATTTGGTGATTTGTTCTTGCTTTTAGGATATTGCATGTAATTTAATCTTATTAATCGACTTTACTAATTGAATTAATTAACTAGAGTTAATCTATAACCCAACAACAAAGAAGTGTTACTTGAGCAATAAGACTCTTTGCGTAAGAGCTTTTGTTTTGTTTTGTTTTGTGTTTTTTTTTTTTTTTTGGTTTCCCATAATGTATCCTCAAAGTTTTCAACTAGAGACTAATCAATGTTCGTGACGGGTGGGCCCTAGTGGGATAAATCCCTGGTCCAAGGGGTTCGAACCGGAGAGCACACCCAGTCGAACCTAAGACAAGTACTTTGAGACCAAGTGCCCAACCAATTTTAACTTAGAACATTAATGAAAGAGCAATAAAATTTGTAGTCTAGTCAACTAATTAATATGATTTTTTTTTTTTGGCTATTGTCAGCAATGGAGTCGATTCCGTACCGTACCGGCCAGTACGGCCAGAATTTTTCTTACCGGAACCTAAACCGGTACAGAAACACTTTTGTTTCGTACCGGCTAAAATACCGGTCATACCAGGTTATTTCGGCCTTACCGAAGCAAATACCGTATTTCGGCCGAAAAACTAATACCGGTCCGGAACAGAAAAATCAAGGCTTTCAGATCTGAAAAAAGGAAAAAGAAAAAAAAAAGAAGTTTCTCTTACAGATCTAATGTTCCTAAGGCAGTAACATTCTGATTTAGTTTCCCTGCCGCCGGGAGTTCGTTGCTGATGGTGATTCCATTTCGCTGAGCTCCCTTCTTCTTCTTCCCCCACACAATCAAACTAGATGCCTTTTTCTTCTTTCTATTCCATTTGCCTTTTCAAATTCTTTTTACTTCTCTTTTCTCTTTTTATGTGCTGAGTCTGCTGAGTGCTAACACAAGTCTAATAAAACAATTTTATCTTTTTTTATGTTTATTATTTTGTGTGTCTAAGTCAGTGACCCATGTGAGCATCAAATCAAAATTAACTCACTTTTTATTTTTCTCATTTTTTCATTTCCAACATATTTTAAGCAAAAACTTTTTACTTTCAATTAAATAAACTGTCTTATGATAAACAAGAATTTTTAAGGTAATGATTTATGGTAAATAAAGATTTTGTGTGTGTGTATATATATATATATATATATATATAAAATATATAAAATAGCGGTAAACCTGAAACGGTATATCGATATTGACCTGTATCCGAAATATATCGTACCAGTAGCCAAACCGGTACAA
Organism: Quercus variabilis; assembly: GCA_030445155.1. Classification (NCBI taxonomy): domain Eukaryota; kingdom Viridiplantae; phylum Streptophyta; class Magnoliopsida; order Fagales; family Fagaceae; genus Quercus; species Quercus variabilis. The sequence continues at coordinate 45,245,350 of CP129454.1, forward strand.
CCTCTGGTACGATATTGACTCCCTTGGTTGTCAGTGTTACCTTTCACGCTCAATGAAGTTAGCGCAAATAGAATATAAAATCTTATGAATTTTTTTTTTTCAGCAATTCCAAGTTCATAACTTTCTTTATATTTTTTATTCATTTTTTATTTATAAATTCCATGTTCACAGTTTACAGTTTACTTTATTGTTTCTCCCTCCAATTCTGTAGCTAGTATATGAACAAAGTTTGTTTCCAAACTAGTTTAAAGAGAAACTCTTCAAACTTCTCATATATTTCTTTTTTGAGAGTGAATATTGAAAATCCAACCGTTGAATTTCATATTCTTTATGTTCTTAACATATCAAATTTCGTTCAAATTGGATGTTATTTACTATTTGATTAATTAACTTATTTTTTATATACAACTTTAGATCACAAAAACTTGAAATTATAACATATATTTGATGACATAGCAATTGATCTTTGATCTTCTTGAAATTTTGTAAGCATTAAGACTATAATAAGAACATGCAATCTAACGGTTATATTTTCAAAATTCACACTTAATATAAAAATATATGATAAGTTTTTAGGGTTTCTTATATGCTATAAAATATAAATATCAGCAATTGTCTTTTGTATTCGGCATTAGTGCAAACCACATGGGTAGACTAGCAATGGGATGTATGTGATACAGTCTCGTATTAACTGTAGACGTTTAAGCACAACATGGCATTGTGCATGTTTAGACTCAATTCACATGATGAGTATATACAATGTAAAAAAAAAAAAAAAAAACCAAGACAATGACATTAATATCAAAGTGAACTTCGACGCAACTTTCTTTGCGGAAACTGGGTCAGCAGGTGTTGGTGTTGTTGTTCGTGACTGTGCTGGGCAGATTATTGGAGCTTTGCGGCAGAATATTGGCTCGGTTCAGTCTGTTGAAATGGCTGAAGCTTTGGCGGCCCGGAGGGCAGTGATGTTTGCTACAGAGTTGTGTGTGTTTCGAGTGATTATTGAAGGTGATTGTAGTCGGGTTATTGCTGCCTTGAAGGGCTTTGGTCGATGCTGTACTTTGTTTGGTCACATTATTGATGAATCTAAGCGAATTGGAGGAACGTTGAGGAGCTGTTTGTTTCAGCATGTTTGGCGTGAGGGGAATAGGTTAGCTCATTGTTTAGCTAAAAAAACAGTTTTATCTGCAGATACTGATGTATGGGTAGAATCTCTGCCTGAGGATGTGGAAGATGTTTTCCATTCGGATTTGCCTTGAACTTGTGGTGTTTTTTTTTTTAGTTTTGGTTTTTCTTAATAATATTTCGCTTACCTTTGTCTCAAAAAAAAAAAAAAAATATCAATTAGAACATTTTTCCAAACGTAGAACCCAATCCCCTCTCTTCTTTCAGCCTAATTCCCACTATTCAACACCCACGTCATCAAACCATAAGCCTTCAATAATTTCAATAGCAAACAAAAATTTTCTTCAAATTAGTTTGAAGAGTAATTCTTCAAATTTTTCATATATCTCTTTTTTATTGTGAATTTTAAAAATTTAACCGTTAATTTTTATATTCTTAACATACATATCTAATTGCATTTAAATCCGACGTTATTTATTATTTGATCAATAAAATTGTTTTTTATACACTTTTTTAAATTACAAAAATTTAAAATTTTAACATTTATTTAATAACATAAAAATTAAAATTTTTTTTCTTAAAATTTTACAAACATATAAAAAATATAATAAAAATATATAATCCAACTATTAGATTTTTTAAATTCATAACCAATATAAAAATAGATAAATTTAAAATTTAAAAGGTTTCTCTAAGATCAGCAACTATCCTCGCCACCGAATCAAAATTAACACCCAGCAACTTAACTCTTCAAAATAAATACCCAAGTCCAACCCGGTTGCCCATACCGATATGTGGGTATCCAACTAGTCCGCCATTCTGCAATCGCAGTCACAGTTAATGGTGAGTACAAGATCAAACTCGGTCTCTGCTAAAGCTCCACACCCAAATGTATCACCAAAACCGGAAATAAAGTATGAGAACCCCACTATATCCCGAACCCGCACCACCTCCATCGTCTCTTCCTCACTCTTCAAATCTGTAAGTATCTTTGCTTTTTTGTTTTGTTTTTTGTTTTGTTATTTTTTTTTTTGGGCTTAAAATTTGTTGTACAGGTTTTACTGAATGATTGGTGGCTGGAGAAGCCTGCTAATGGCAAGGGTTTAGCTGTTGGAGGGTTTGCTTATTTAGAGTAAGAGGGCTTTTCACTTTTCACTTTACTTTTTTTTTTCCCCCATATAATAAAAATGCTATCTTTGTGTGATATTTGAAGAAATTTGAGAGAAATGAAGAGAACCCAGATGGGATTTGGATGTTGTTTAAGTTTTTAGAGTAGTTGTAGTTTGAATTATGGATTATTATAAATAAATAAATAAAACTCTCATCATTGCCAGTGAGAAAATGACATTCTTATTGGATTATTAGGAAAGAACAAGAGGGTTATCTGTTTTATATGATTGTTCTTTAATAAAATCAATTGGGAAAAAAAAAAAAATATATATATATATATATATATATATTGTTTCTTTTTTGATTTTATGATTCTTTGTTCGCATAGAGATGTTTTATGTGGTAGGTTCCAGTTAGCTTAATTGATAAAGTCTCTGATGGTTAAATAAGATATTCAAGGTTCAATTCCCACCTATATTAAAAACTGATTGGTATCTTGGTCTCATGATAAAGAGCACAATCATCAAAAGCATCAAAAGCGGACACCGTAAGTTGAAACTTTATCATAAAAATAAATAAAAAAGTTTTATGTGAGAGAAGGAAATACAATTTGGTTTAGAGTTTATTGGCGATTTTCATCAGAAAAGTAGATATTCTGTTGAGACTATAAAATTGAACAGCCCCACAAGAGATTTACACTTAAAAAAAAAAAAAAAAAAATAGTTTAGTGGATTTCCTCTGCCAATGAATGTTGGCTAATCATTTCATAATTGCACAATTATTGTTATTTTTTAAATTTTTGTACAAACAATTCCTTGTTTATTTGATTATTCTTAAATCCTTTGAGTTCCTTTATAGGAGAGTTGGACCAAGAGTTTTTCGCTCTGCTGCAATTTCCAAGAGACATGATACTGTCACCCTTGAGACAGCAGATGGCATCAGCATTACAATCTGTAATTTCATAAATAGTTCTCGAACGCATCAAAATGGCTTTGATTCGGAGGTATGTAATTCCTTGTTGTTACATTACTGGCTGCATGATATGACTTTCATCTTGGGAATAATTACTGTTTGAAAATTGAGCATGACTCAAGTGGGATGAAGACCTACTTGGACTGGTATTATAGGCTGGTATGAAAGGTTTAATATTAAGTAAAAATGGAACCATGTTATTAAGAGTTAGACAGTAATTTTTTATTTTTTTTCCCATTTGGCTATATATCTGTATTATTATTTATGTCTGTAAATGTTCTTGCTAACATGTTCTTTTAACATGAGTTCAAATTCTTAATTCTGATGTGAAAGGTATGCAATCATTTCCGGTTTGGATTTCCTTATAACTGGGAGGAGTACGCTATTGGTTGTTCTGGTGACAAACATAGGGCTTCGGCTTTTAATGAGTTCAACATGTCTTCAGGTGACAGTGCAAATAAAACTTTTCCATTTTCTTTCAATGATCTCCCAGTGACCAGAATACGTGATCTCTCACTGCCCTCTTTTGGAGACCCAGAAAATTGTTTGCTAACAAAGAGCATTTTCAATGATATACTTGGAAAATCCAAGGGAAAAAATGTGGATTCTAGGTCAGATGAGACCCCAGTTAATCAAAAGGCGACTAAGGTTGATATTAAGTTCGAAATTGATAATAGTATTTTGAATTCAAGGGATCTGACAAAAGAAGAACATCAGAAAGCCAGTTGTCATTCTGAGATGGCCACGAATTTCCTCACCTCAACAAGAGGTGTTTGCACTAGAAGCATGACTAGATTGAAGAATTCTGGGGTGAAGCATGAAGTTGTTTCATCAAACTCTCATGGTAAGAGTACAAAAAGTGCTTCAAACGTGAGTCATCCAACCAACTCATTTGTTGGAGAGGATAGTGTAACCTTAGTAACTGCTGTTAAACGTAAACTAGGAAGACCAAGAAAGAGTCTGAGCTATCTGAACAAATGATCTGTAAGGAAAATTCTTAACCAGTTACTGAGAGCTATTAGTTGAATTACTTTGCAAAGAATGCTGCAAATGTATAAGAGAAGCACACCTACACATCAGTTAGTAATATAATGTCTCAGTTAAGATATTATATTATGTTTTATTTGACTGCTGATTTTTTTGCAGAAAATACTGCAAGCTGTAAAACTTCATATTTTAGCTCATAGGATGTCATTCTTTGTCATTTAATTGTAAAGGTTTCTATTATCTGGTTGATGAAGTTGTTCACCATTGTTTTGATGGAAGTTCTGTCTTTGCCTTTCGTTTGCAATAATTGGCAAGTGTTGATGTGGATAGGACATGATATTCATTTTACCAGTTCCCCGTCAGCATTTAAGTCTTCTAAGAAGGAAACACCAACACATTTAGTAATGAACTATGCCCAAAGGGAGGAATAGTAACTTCTTATTATAATTTCCTAAACAAACATTTTGTGGGATTCCAATGTCAAAATTTGTAGCCTATCTAATGGTTTTTTAGGTGTTCAAATAGGTGATAAAGTTTGTCAAGACCCTACTTTGTTATATTGATACACCAAAAACCCTTCAAAGCAGATGCAGCACCACAAACACTAGCATTTCTTTTTCTTGGCCATAGACTAGCTTTCTGTGAAGTCATGAAAGTAATAATATCTTCAATAGTTCATTTTGTGTAAAGTAATAAAGCTGAGCAGTTTTTACTGACAAATTTGCTGTCCCTTCAAAGTACTTTGCTATGGACCATATTACAATTTATACTTGGAATCTCCAATGTGCAACAAAGCCTAGGTCTTTGGAAAATTAGAAGGGCAATTACTTCTAGATTTATGGAATGGTTTAAAATTTTCCTCAAGCCATAATCTGCATGGTCTTTGAGATAGAATACAAAGTTATTTTATTCTAGAAAACTTTTGGCCAATCAAAGATGCATTACAAATATGGTACTAGATATGACCGTGTAGGCAGTTCCAGCTGGTATTGAGCCTTATATGAGTCTACTTGTATAACATTATGGTTGATGCTAGAGCTTCTCTTATGCATTGTGAATTGTGCTTATCAACTTCTCCAAGGGTCTAATTTTGTCGATTTTAGAAATAATCAAGAGTGATTATTGATTCATTTGTTAGAGAATTTGAATGTTCTTGGCATGGCCAATTGGTTGCTAAGAAACCAATGGATGATGTGGTATGTTAAAATTGAAGAGTGTAAACTTGAGTTTTACACTCCGTACTTATAGAATTTAATCTCATGAAAAAAAAAAAAACCCTCATCGTATGCTAACGTAACGTATCTTTAACCAATATATGGAATCTCAATGGTGTGTTGTAGTAATTTGATAACACCATGCCTTTAAACAAAAATATCAAAAATAATACATGCGGTGGACCTTATTATAATGGTCCATAGCAGACCCCAAACTCCTCGATACATGCTCTACAAACCTACTTGAGACATTTTCAAATTTGCCCCCCACTTTTTACACACCCTATATTCAACATATGAAATAGCAATTGCATCTAGCGTGAATGAGCCCCTCAGAAATTCCACAACGCGCTTGGTCAAGGCTCCTGCATTTCCAGTCACAATTTATTGAATTTCTACAGGAACCATTCCAAAGTTGGATTAGTTGCGAACAACTGAGGTCACTCTCACATACAGGAGGCAAGTATTCCTCTGTAAGTGCTATTTCATAAAACAAAAGGGATATCATATTAGTTTACATTGGAAAATAATTAGAATATACTAAGTGTTATATATTGATTTCCACAAAATAATTAGCAAACACATAACTGTGCAAAACTGTTTGACAACAATATGATCACTTTTGTTTTGAATTGATTTAAAATAATAGTATAGCTACTTGTTAGAGCTGTACATATTTATAAATCAACTCACCCATTCTCTATAAAAATAAAATAATAAATGAACCCACCAACGTTTGTAAGAAGGTTGGAGATGATGAATACGAAACAGATGTAACCTACTCTGTACATGTTTTCCACCATTTTGCACTAATGCCAAATAAGAAAGACTAACATAAATTGCTAGGAAAAAATTGGCAAATGCCCTTTTGAGCAAAAATTGTAACGTTTTGCCCTTTTTTTCAAATTAATTAGGGAAATGCCCTTCTTTTGTAACTCGATTTGAGATAAATCGAATTTAAAAAAAAAAAAAAAATTCCTGGAGCCCTATAGCAGCGTTTTAAGGGGCCTATATTGACATTTTAAGGACCTATAGTGACGTTTTGTAACTCGACCTCCATGAAATCAAGTTATAGGCATTTTTTTTTTTACCTATAACTCAATTTCATGGAGGTCAAGTTACAAAATGCCACTATAAGTTTTTAAAACGTCACTATATACTTCTTAAAAACGCCGCTATAGGATCTAACTTAATTTATCTTAAATCGAGTTTCAAAAGAGGAGCATTTCCCTAATTAGTTTAGGAAATAGAGCAAAATGCTACATAATTTGCGCGAAAAGGACATTTGCCCATTTTATCCTAAATTGCTATGTTTCATCCTTAAATCTAACTAGTCACAGAAATAGGCGTAACATTTTAATAAGTTATTCACGGGAAGTTGGAGTTATATATCAAATGTACTCTTAAAAGGTGCTGAAAACCCAACTGAGACACCTTTTTTTTATTATTATTATTATTATTATTATTATTATTATTATTATTTTTTAATTCATTAGTTTTACTACATTGCGAGAGGGAGAAAGCATGGCTCTTTACAATTAGCTAGTTTTCTTTAGCCTTATAAATTTCTCAAATGTCTTCAAAAGCCACCAATGTGTTTAAGGCCATTCTCATAAGTGGGACGACACCTTTTTTCGGTGGCTTGCTAGCAGTAGCAACATTGTTAATGAGAATTTTTGTTCACTAAAAATGGAGTATGGAAAAGTCTATAAATTTTTCAATATTCGGGGATAGAAAATTAAGGTAACCTTGCAAAGATGTTGAATGACAATATCATTGCCCTTCTACTTGACATCATATGCCATTGTCTCCATGACAGACCTAGAATTTCAAATTCCAGACTCAAACCAGTTACACAATGCCGATACTGTATTTTGTATGGCCTTGATTTATGCATCAAAACAAATGTTAAAATCCAAAAAAAAAAAAAAAAAGGGTGCAAAATGCAAGTTTCAAAGTCAAAAAAGGGTAACAAATAAACACAACATGATCGGATAGTGGATCAAAGGGTCACAACATTCAAAAATCCTCTTATAGCAATTAAGACTAAAAACCCAAACAGGGTATGGTCAAAAAGTTGATTCTTAGATGGTCTCGTAGGTCATATTTTTCCCTTCGAAATGATAGTTCACAGGACAAAATTAGAGTTAAAACAGATGAGATATCAACAAAATACCAGAACCCTAATTAAATAATTCACTTTTTTCATGTAAAACAGGTTGTTTTTAGACCAACTTTGCGCAAAAAACTGTACTGATTTGGCAAGAATTAGAGCAATCCGGCTGAACCAACTTGAAGTATGAGCTCTCTACCATCTCTCATAAAAAGGGCTTGTTGATATTTGCCACGGATTGGAAGGAATAAATTTTTTAAGGAAAATGTCACAAAATTTCCTACACTACATCACCTCCCTTCCAAATGTGATAGCTTGACTACTGTAGCTCCAAATCTCACAAAGTTAAAACTTATGGAAACTAGACATCTAGAGATTTCCAAGGATATAAAGTTTGAAGAAAACAGAGCTCGGAAAGGGCTCCAAATAGTCACACGTAAATCAGACCAGAAACCAGGAAAAAGACTAAATAGCTTGCTTATGTGGCAAAAATAGGAGGCTATGTGATGGTGTACCAAAACACTATCATATTGCCACCAAACACCTTGGGCGGCTATGTGATGGTGTTTTGGCACCCCATCACGTAGCCTCCCATTTTCTTGGCTCATCTATAAATACCCCCCATTTTTTGTAAAAAAAAAAAAATATATATATATATATATATATATATAAAGAAAAAATAGAGTCTTGGGAAGAAAAGAAATAGAAAAATTAGAGTGAAAATTACTAGAACAAAAAAAAAAATAGAAAATTCTGAAAAAGTTTCTCTCTCCTCTCTATAGGAAACCCACCACAAAAATTTAGCCTCTCTCATTTTAATAACTATACCCATCCTATTTCTCTCTACTTCTTCCTATGTAAACATCATTCATTTTTATATATATGAAGTTCCATTTATTTACTTTGTCTCTTTACTTTATTGCTTTAAATTTCTAGCACTTTGTTGATATGATTGTGTATATCTATCTCTCTTTTCCTTTATGCTTATATTTATTTGTTGTTGATTGTGATGATGTTGTTATGTTCCTAGATGGGTATTGAACCATCACCTAGACCTAACATGGGAAGTACCCTTAGGGGGAAGAAATCACATTTCTTCTGGGCATCTAGGGACTTTTTATGTTCTTGCTCATATAATGTTGTGGAAGGACGGAAAACTGAGGACATGAGCATGCAAACCGAGGACAAGAATAACAAGAAGAGGTCAAGACAAAAAGGGGTACACCTTGGAAGGTTTTGTTAAGGAATCCTCAGAGCAAACATGATGACGCAATCACAAAACCCAAGAAGATTGGTGCGCCTAAGGATACTGATACATTCTTGGAATAGTCGAGGTTTGGCCATGAAGACCACTAGACACGTGAACGAGGAAAGGAAGGAAGGCTTATCATTGAGTGGATGAAGGAAGGGTACAGATAAAACATCCATCACCTCCACATTCAATGCTCTGCACTCACCTAGATAATCACATTAATGGTGGAATGACCCCTAAATAGTGTCATCATAGCTTACAACCTAACAGAGAAACCTTTTAGTAAGGCCTTGATGGGACAAGTATCTGAAGAAAAAGTCTTGGCCCTCCAAGTGGAAGGCCCAGATGCAGTCTGGATAACTATATAAAGGAAAGAGATCCTTACAATAAAGGGATGAAGGATCAAAGTAAAAGGAGAGAGAGAGAGAGAGAGAATATTGTGGTTCAAGAACAAGTGTTAACCTTCACCTTGGCCTAAAATTGAGGAGCATTGTTGTATTAATCCTAGACATTTGTCGTTTTGCTTTGCCTAACTTATATATATCAAACATCCATTCCAATATCACTTTATGGACTTGTTAAAAAGGGTAAATAAGGTTGATTGGCATCCCATTTCTATAAGTTAATTGTGCGAGGTTGAAATCTTACTTAGCAAATTTTAGCCTGCCACAAATGTCATCCCTTTTATTTTAATGCTATCCCTCCTTCCCCTTTACTTTAATGTCTTCCATTTTATTTTAATGTTATTCCCCCTTCCCCTTTACTTTTATTGTCATCCATTTTATTGAATGATCTTCCCCCTTCCCCTTTACTTTAATGTCATCCCATTTAATTTTTGCTAATCCCCACTCCCCTTTTATTTATAGCACTTTTTGATTTCCCTTGTTCTATATATATATATATATATATATACACACGCTACTATCTAGTCATCTAAGAAAAATATTTTCTATCTATCCATTTTAAATGGGTTTTAAACCTTAAGTAAAACACAATATGGGAATGTTGTCTTTAGGATGGTTGATGACTTAGAACTCCCATCTATTTTTGACAAAGCATCTGTAAGGCTTGAAAGAGATTAAAACTTATTTAAGTGGGATCTCTAAAAAATAAAAAAAAATAAAATAAAATAAACATTTTTAATGAACCTTTACATTTACTTGTCATTTAAATTCAAGTTCTTTACTTTTATTATCATTTAAATTTCAGTACTTTACTTTTCCTTGTTATTTAATTTTCTAGCAACTTTATTTACTTGCCTTTATTTTGCTTGTACTTATTTACTTCTCTTAAAGTTTATAGCACTAATGTTGTTGTTGCTCTTTACTTTTTTCATTAACATTGTTGCCAGAAATTGATAGCTTGGGTGGACAAATTCATTTAGTATGCGTTTTTAAAGTAATGATTTTTCAAAGAAAAAAAAAATTTATCCCCCTTTTAAAGTTTTTTTTTTTTTAAATAAAAATAAAATCTTTTCTTTACAAATCCTCCCTTAAACTTCCTTTTTTTTTTTAAATGGTTCTTTCAAACAAAAAATATTTTATTTCTTTTAAAAAGTTTCTTTCTAAAATATATATATATTCCCTTCCCTTTTGTAAAAACTCCGAAAATGTAGCCCCTTTTTAAATTAAAAAATATTTTCTTCTTTCTTTAAGAAGAAAATGTTTACTTTTACCATGTTGGAAACTCTTTTTTTTTTTTTTTTTTTTTTTTTTTTTTTTTTTGTTGTTTCTAAAATATGATGAAGGAAATCTTTTGAGTTCGGGCAAAGTTTTAAAATGAATATTTCTTTTTCTTCAAATTTATGAGATTTTGGGAACCTAAACCTTTTTTAAAAAATAAAAAATTAAAACCCATGAGCGTTTTTCTTTTTTAAAAATATTTTCTGTTCAAAATAATTTTTCCACACCAAAGTTTTTTCAACGTAAGCCTTTTTCTTTGACAAAAAATTCATGGGATTTTTTCGGTTCAAATCTTTTCAAAAGAAAAACCCATGAATTTTCTTAAATAATAAAAGAGTTTTTCAATCCTCCACTTTTATAAAAATATTTTTCAAAATAAAGTTTTTTCCTCCAAATCTTTTTCTCAAACAAAAAAATCATGGGATCTTTTAAAAGCTATACCTTTCTTTTTTCCTTAAAAATAAATCCATAAATCTTTTTAAAACACCCTTTTCTTTAGTCTTCTTAAAATTAATGCTTTCTTTTCTTTACACAAATATATATATATATTAGAAAATTGAAAGTCTCCCAAATATTTTGGTTTCTATGGTCTATTCAAAAAAAAAAAAAAAAAAACTATTTCCTTTAAAAATGAAGACTTATATTCAAATCTTTTCCTGTTCAAAAGAAATCTCTTCTTCAAAAAAAATGATGAAAATAGCTTCTTCTTCTTTTTTTCTAAAACTTCCTCTTTTCAAAACAAAATCTTTCTAAAAAATTGTGTTCTTTCCAAACCTTGCTTTTAAAAGAAAATATAATAAGACTAATGTTTTCAAAAAAAAAAAAAAAAAATTCTTTTTCAAACTTGTTTATGCATTGTTATTTAAAACTTTCCTGAGGATTGCATATTTAGGGATTTGTGCCTATGGTTTAATTCCATTGAACTCATAGGCACCAATCAAGCTTACATAGTCCATTTCTTTTCTTTGTGACTAATACATTTTTATTGTCATATTTTTTTTACATGTAAAAATGAGAAAACAAGGTGGATGACAACAAGGTGCTTTCCTTCTAACCATCTTCTATTATTTTTACGTTGTAATTTATCCTTGTATAATATTTAATATTCAAATGCTAGTTACGTAGTAAATTAATACTCACATGTTATTGTATATGTTATTTTTGAGTAAATGTCCTTCACACGTTATTTACGTATATATCTCACATACTTTGGTTGTAAATATTCTTTGGCTTAAATACTCGTGTGTGTGTGTGTGGAGCAAAACATTTTCAAAAAATCAAAATGCCAAGTATCCTATTCCTTCACCAAAAGACAATGTTTGAATTAAATTAAAATGAGGTACTATCTTTTAATAGGTGTTGTGGGGTGCCTAACAGCTTCTCTACACATAACCAAACTTCCGAATTCAAGATTTTTGGTTCGAGACTTTTGGTTTACCTTAATTAATAAACCATTAAAATTGGTTTGGTCAATTAGATAACTTTTAAAAAAAAATTAGACAAATAGGTAAATAATCGCACCTAGTACAAAACCAATGATTGGTGGCGACTCCTAAAATAAAAGTAAGAAAAAGGGACTAAAAAACGCCCACCTCACCCTAGAAAAACAAGCACACAAAGAGTACCCAATGTACGATAGACCAAAAGAAATTGGGAAAAAGTCCCGAACCGACTTTTCTTTTTCTTTTTTCCCTCTTTTGGGGCGTCCACACACAGCTAAGAGAGAGAGAGCTAACCTGCTAAGCAAAGCAAAGATGTCGACTTCATTGATGTAGAACAGACAACACAAGCATTATTGGAGCAGCGAGGGCATCAAAAATCACGGCGCAATATCAAGGGATGCTAGTAAAACTCATTAAGGTGACAATCTCAAAATTGTATGACATTTGGAAGGTTGAAGGGAAACAGTCTTCTAATCAAGACCCAAATGCAAGACAATTATCAAATTAATAAAAACTCAAATTTTTCTCTATTTTCTTTGGTGGATTCCAAAACTATCTCTACGTGGATACAAGGAACCCCTCATAAATATAGTTTTGAAACCTGGACTGGACCGGATCGTACGGTCCAATTGGGAAAACCTTGAACCGTTTATTTTTGCGATTCTTTTAGCATCAAGAACCGCTCTATGGGAAAAAAGCAAGAACCCGTGTAAACCGCGATCAAATCTCACAATTATGAGAACCGTGAACAGTTCTCACGGTTCCCTTTTTTTTTTTTTTTTTTTTTTTTTTTTTTTTTTTTTTTCTGGAAATACCAGCTAAAATCTTTATGCGCTTTGGACTTTTTAGATCTAGAACCAAAAGATTTGTGTGGGGAAAAAAAAAAAAAACAAACTGAGAAGAAGAAGAAGACAAAGTAGGATCTTTTCAGATCTAGAACAAAAAGATCTCTCTCCTCTTTTAGTAATATATTAACTTACAGTCTCTCACTATGCTGCTGCCACCGCCAGAAAGTCACCGACTCACCGCCACATTACCAGAATCCCATTTTGCCAATCTTCTTCTCCTCCCACTTCTTCTTCGTTAAATAACCCAGACCCTCTTTCTTCAATTCTTAGCTTTTGTTTTGTTTTAGTTTGGCTTTTGAGTTCCTTTTGTTTTGTGCTTTTTGTTTTATGTCCTTGATAGCTTTACCCAACTACTTCAAAGCTCTAACTTCAGTCGTTCAACCCCTCTATTATTATTAATTTATTTGAATAAAATAATTTATATTTTTTTTATTGTTTTGCGTGTCTAACACACACTCACGTGAAGATGAATTTAATCTAACTTCCTTTTATTAAGTTTTTTTTTTTTTTTTTTTTTATGTATTTTATTTTTAACTTCAACTACAGTACACCAATTCCCAAATATATCAATTTCTAATGGATTTATTATAATAATAATTAACAAAACTTACTAACATGTGTCATCTAAAAAAACTTTGTATTATTAACAATAATAATTAAAAGACCATTCAAACTTTGCTACATCATAATTGTGGCAAAAAGTTGTGAAATATTTTGTAACACTAGAGTTTCTAGGTATAAAAAAATTGTAAATATTAATTAAAATAACTTATAATATTTTATTTGTTAAATTTTTCGTATGTGTTCTAATAAGTATTACTGTTTACTCAAAAAAAAAAAGTTTGAATTATTCCAATTCCTATATTATTACAATATTACTATCATGAGTTTAACTAATCCACATATAAATAAATAAAGAAATATTATATCTATGTGTGCTTAGGATATGATATTTCTTATTTGTCCTGTGAAAATTATGATATGAAAAAATATATTTGAAAGATAGATTTCTATATATAATTGGGTAATTTAATTTAATTTTTCTATTTATACTAATTTAATATATTTATTTATATTTGATTAATTATTAAATTAATTATGACGTCATCACAGTTCGACCCCGTTTCAACCTCGGTTCGACCTTAAAAACCTTGAACCTCTCCCTTTTACGGTTCAATGAACAGTCCGGGTCTGAAAACCTTGCTCATAGATTCAAGGTTTACTATAAAAAAAACTAACAGTTTGATTTCTATTCCGTCTAAGAGAGGATTGTGTGTACTTTCTTATAGTTTCATTGACATCAATCACTAAGGAAAACTCATGGCCACAATATCGCTCTTGTTACTGTTGTTTTAGTAAAATGAAATTAGAGATTATTTTTATAGAATGTATTGACCTAGTTACAAATTTTAATGATTAAAGATTTTTGTCTATTGTCTTTAAATGGGCTATTTTGTTAATATTTTGTTCAGTTTATGTTATTTGGCCTAATCATGTTGTTATTTGAGCTCATTTTTGTTGTTGTTATTTGGACTTTTACCTTTTTTGATTAAATGGTGGTCCAATTTAAAATCAATTACAACTAGTCACCTAGGATTTGTTGTAATTTTTTGTGACAATTGTAGACTCCTCATTTTATACCCTTTACGACTCGAGCCCTCATTCCCCAATGACAATAACACTAGAATGTCTAGGGATGATCTAGGGCCTAGCTATGGAAACTCTTTATTTGAATGATGCTTTTTGGAAAGAGAAAAACCTTGAAGAAACCCTAAAGGTGCATATATGGCCTTAAGCTTGCATACGCATCCTTAACCTGTGCATACATAGCTACGAGCATGCATACACACCTAGGGTTCCAAATTCTGTAAGGCAATTTTTTATGAAAATGAGGGCAGGGGCAATCCCACATCGCTTGGAGTCACCTTCACCCCTTCTCTTTGAACACTATAAAAGGCCCCATAGCCCTTTTCCCAAAAACACATAGAATCTACTCCAAAAAAGTGATTCAAGAACAACTTTTTACTTTGAAAAGCATCCTGAACTAAAGTTTCTTGGCTGGGACTTATTTTAGTCCAAACCCGCCTAGTTAAAATTAACAGCCTTTTGGATTTTTTTTTTTTTTTTTTTTTTTTTTTTTTTTTTTGTAGATAGACCGAGGAGAATGGTCAAAATCAAGCTCTGGAAGCTTTTATGTGAGGTACTTGTTCTTGCCTTTGTCTTTTTCTTTTGTTGTTTTTATACTTGTTTTTATGCTTTAATATTCCTCTATGTAGTTTAGGTGTGTTGATTGTTGGTTTAGGAAGCATGCTAGGTTGTTTAGATTAGGTTTTGATTGGTGAGTTGCTAGGCAAGGTCGCGTACATAGGCTTGTGCATACATACATAGGTTTAGCCTAGAAACTCATAATTGTTTGGTTTTTTCTTTTTACCTTGTTTAATTGCATATTTTGGATTCTATTTAGTTTATTTTTCACATGTTTAGGTCTTAGGTAAGTGTTATAACATGCTTTAATTATATTTTGCTTAGATTACATGATTAAGGTTTTATAATTGATGAACACTATGAGCATGCATATGAACATGAACATGAACATGCATTAATGCATAGGTGCTATGATGCGGTGAAGTAAGTCATGCATAACCACGTGAACATAAATTGGTTGATTTTTTAACATGAGTTAAAGTTAGTTAAATAAATTGATAAATGCTTTGTTTAAGTGCTATGATACCATGCTTGAATGTTTACTTTATTCCATGCTTGAATGCTTTGTTTGATGCCATGTTGTTTTTACTGCCTTGATATCTTTGTAGCCCTTAGATAAATGAATGAGAATGACATGAATGCTAGGTTCTTAGGATAATATGTCATGTTAGTGTGTGTGTGTGTGTGTGAGAGAGAGAGAGAGAGATAGAGAGAGAGAGAGAGAGTTTAGAATAACTTATTAGAAGATTCTTTGATGGGATTAGGATTTTGAACACAATTAGTGGAGGCCAACCCACGAATCAAGTAAGGTTGGGTGCCTAACACATTCCCATCCCTATACTTAAACTCCGGACACATGTGTAGACACCTCATTTTGTACCCCTTACAACTCAAGCTCCTGTCCCCAATGATGATAACACTAGAAGGTCTAGGGTTGATCTAGGGCCTAACTATGGAAACACTTTAGTTGAAAGATGCTTTTGGAAGAAAGAAAAACCTTATAAAAACCCTAGGGGTGCGTATGCAACCTTAGCCCTTGCAAATGCAGCTAGGGTTCCATAAATCTCTGTAAGGCAAGTTTTTATGTAAATCGTGGCAGAGGTAATCCCACATCGCTTGGAATTGCCTCCACCACTTCTCTTTGAATGCTATAAAAAGGCCTTACAAACCTTTTTCCAAAGACACACAAAAGCTACTCCAAAAAAATGATTCAAGAGTAGCTTAGTCCAAATAAATCATTTGGAATTGCCTCCGCCCCTTCTTGGCTAGGACTTATTTTAGTCCAAGCCTTCTAGTTAAATTTACTAGCCTTCTAGTTAAATTTACTAACCTTCTAGGTATTTTTTATATTTGTTGATTAACCGATGAGGACGGTCAAAATCAAGCTCTAAAATCTTCTTGTGTGAGGTACTTATTCTTTCTTTTATCTATTCCTTTGTTTGTTCTTATACCTATTTTTTTGCTAATACCTTCTTGTGTAGTTTAGATTTTTTGTTTGGTTGATTAGAAAGCAAGTTAGGTTGTCTAGATTAGGTTTATTTGGTGCTTTCCTACTGTGTTTCATCGTTTGCTTGGTTCACCCTAAGCCAGGGCGTACTTCCCACGAGGAGAGAACCCAAAACTTGTCGCAAGTGCTTGTGCCCACAGTGGCGACTCCACTAGGGATAAAGAAGTTTGACTCCAATGTATTCCATTGCTTGATCCTAACAAAGGCTTTTTTAATATGGTTTTTGCACATACTATCACTTGGTTCTTTCTCCCTTTGCCATGGTTGGCGATGAGTGGGAAGGTGGAGGCTCCATTTAGGGCCAAGACTTTCCAAAGTTCATCACACCAACTCACAATCTGTGTCATTGCATATGATAGGCTTTAAGTACACTAAATGTTTGTTCAGCAATCCATATGGGATCCATTTAGGCCCAAGGTTGGAATAATGGCTCACCTAGTGAGTGACCTATTGATCTATCCCTTTAACTCTAAGGAGCTTGCCCACACATAGAGAGATCTTAGATCTTATCAAAGGAGGGTACCCTTTATATCTCTTGTTTGTTCAACCACAATTCTAACCACAATTCTTGTAACCACCTAATTCTAAAGGACAAATAAAATATTAAAATTGGGAGGATGGCCCAAAAGTTATGGCATACCCTAAGATTTTGGGATGAAAAAAAAAAGTTATCTCACACATAAGAGGCTTATCCTAAAGCCCAAAGGTATATCTTTACTTGAAAGGTTCATAGGGTCATAGCCCATTTGCTATCGTAAGCCTAATTTGGCACCTTTTTGAAAAAGAAAGTCTTGGCCTAAGGTAACAAATATGCTATGAGCCTAGCATCCAAGATCCTACAAAGTCAATGAACCTCTCTAGTCTTAGGCCTCTTTGTTGCATGTAAAGACCAAGATGATGTGAGACTCATGGACCTTGAGAGGAAGGTCATAATGTGTTCTAGCTAGACGACTACCAAAAAAGAAAAATCATGAATGAAATGAATGAAAAGTGAAGAGCCCGAAAGTGATGAATGCAATGTTGGCCCATATTTGATACAAAGGGTTGGAAATCTATAAGCACATTCTAATGAAAGGCCCTGAGTGTAAGTTGAAAGCATATTGTAGGTGGACCAAACCCTATGAAACTATTGGTAAGGCCCATGAGAGGAAATGAAGTGATTTTGTAATTGAGCCTTCATTAAAATGGACTTAAAGATTTTCTTAAGAACATCTAAATAAAAAAAGCTTTTAAGTTGGGACATGAACTTAATATAAAAGGGACTTCTTTTTAGGCACCATTGCATCACCAACATAAAGTAAGCACGTCCCTACCTCAATTTAGGTTCGGCAAAGTGACAGAAGACATTTACCCAAGGTTGACATTACACCTCGAGAAGAAATGGCAACTCCAAGTGACATTGCACTCGCAAACAAAATAGCTAAGATGGTGGAAGACCAAAACAAGGTCTTGAGAAAATGGGGCTCGCCTCACTAAGTTGGAGGAAGGTAAGCTCAAGAAGCCTGTAGTGATGGAAGAAGAGAAGGAGGAGATAAGGGGAAATTGGGATGAAAAGGATAAGGCCAATTATGAGATGAACAAGAAATTTGAGAAGCTCACTGCAGAAATCGTTTCCATGAAAGAAAAGATGGAAAATATGCAATTAGACTTTTGCAAGGCCCAATGGATGGATGGTTTTCTTTTCAATGTGGGTAGTTGGGGGCCCAAATCCCTATTCCATTGCCTCCTAAGTTCAAGATTTCTAACAGGGAAAAGCTTGATGGTATTGGGGATCCTAAGCAACACATTACAAGATATAGAAGAATAACAGAGATGAAAGGTTTGGATGAAAAGCAAATTTTGCATGTCTTCCCTCTGTCATTAATGGGAGGTGCATCAAGGTGGTATTATAGTTTGGACCTAAGCAAGACCAAGATATGGAATGAGCTAGTAGAATTGTTTGTTGACCAATTCATCTTCAACACAATGATTGATGTGACCTTAAGGGAATTGGAGACTACAAAGCAAAGGGTTGGAGAAACTTTTTCCGAATATATGAGAAGGTGGAAGGGGAAGGTCTCCACGATGGTCAACAGAACAAATGAGAAAGACCAAATCAACAAGATTATCAAAAACTTGCTTCCTGCATACAATAGTAGGCTACTATCATCGCCTACTACTTTTTATGCCTTAGAAGACCTTTTGGCTTCATACTCACCATCACTCACTTACTCAATGCACCGCTCTTCTATTATAATTGGAGTGTCTTCAAGGAGCTTCTATAATATCTTTCTGACATTATTTGTTACGCTACATTTTGTCACTATGAAGGCTTGCCCTTTAAATAATCGGGTACAGAATACACGTGGGAGCATTTCTGCGACGTGTCAGATGCGCATGTGCTAGTAGAGCAACAACTTTGGGTTGCAATTACGGATGGTGCTAATAATCACGCCTTCAACTGCACCAGCAGTGATGTTTTTACGTGGAAGAGCTTATGGAAGGTGCTTTGTGAGGTGTTTGATATTGATTTCGTGTCATTTGATGATAGTGAAAAGTTTGATTGGGTTGGGATGATGAAGGAGAAAGGAAGGGTGTGGGATGAGATTGTTGAAAAGTATGGTCTCTATAAGACCAACATGTAGGAAATTGTTTCTATTGAGGAAGTCGATGCTATTTTGCATTTTGGTTTTCAACTTGGTGGTAGCATGAACAAGAGTCCTGAGTTTGTATTTTTGGGATATGCCAATACATTGAAGAGTATTGTTATATGGGTGCGGCAATATAAAGGCATGAAAATAATACCTTAATTACAAAAGCAGGAATATTGATAATGTTATTTTTTTTTTCTTAAGGAATGGATCCAATAATTAAATAGAATAATGTGTTAGGTTCAAATTCCACCTAGTGTAAGATTCTAATAATGTTACATCATCCAGAAGTGAAATGAAATAAAGCTAGCTATTATTAATTTTCTGTAATATTGTTTGATGCTTTGCTTTTCTTGAAAAATGCTAGGTTTCACTTAAATGTACTCTATAGAAAATGCAGTCCTGTTGGTCTTGTGTTGCCTTAAGCATAGCACTGCATGTGCAGGCTGTTTATGCAAACTATGGGCAACCTAGCAGTAGCATGATAGCTGAACATACGTGTGCAACAGAGTGTACAAGCTTGTAAACACGTGCATTGAGGCAAGGGTTATTGTAATTGAGTTGTTAGTTTAAAAGGCATGTTCCTGATTAGAGAAGCAGTTAGGCAGTCAGAAGTTAGGCCCCATAATTGAGTAAAAGAGTAAGAGAATATTTTCTCTGTTCCTGTATCTTCTAATTATTTTCTCTCTTTTTATTATTACTGTAAGATCAAACCAAAACCTAACCCATCTATGAAGTATTTTGTAAATGAATACTTGGCCAAAGGTAAAACTAAATCAATGGGTGATGCTAACTGCAAATTATGTAATGCTGCCCCTGAAAACATTTTACATGTTCATAGTGCTTGTATTTTTTAAAGGAAAAACCCATGTTAGAAAAATAATGTGGATTTGGATTCAATTTGTCACGATGTATCTAATAACTAGAATTCATCTGTAAAGTGCAAACTTGAACAGCACAACCTCAGAGTTTCCTTAGATAGGTTTGTTGTCACTGTCAGTTAGGCTATGACACTTATATGTGGGTGGAATTAGGTTTTGGGGGTTTACTGTAAAAGGCAACCTGCTAGAGTAAGAGTAAGCTGTGAGGGATACAAAGGGTTGACCTGTTAAACGGGATGGTTTCCATGTTAGCAACAGTTAACCTGTTCCATGTATACATGGGACTGAAATTAAGCACCTACAAATATGGTAATACCACCAAATGCAGAACAACTTGTCATGATGGTTGTGCAAAGGCCTACTATTGTCACAATCCGCTAAAAACAATAGCTACAATGGTATTATAATATATCCAGAAGTACTAGTCATATTACAAGTAGGGCTAGCTCATTGTAGTCACTTATATAGCTCATATCGAGTTAATACACGCCTAGTGTGGGACTCGATCTAATCTAAACCATTTGGATTATCACCATCTCCTCTACTTTAATTCATGACACCCTCGTCAGGACTCTTGTTGGAAAATAATAGCATCATCGCTCAAGAAGTTTTACACTATGGAAAACAAGAAAGGAAGCTTGGAAGGGTATTGGCTGAAGCTGAGCATGCAAAAAGCTTGTGGATTTCTAAAGAGATGGATCAAGTGGGTAAAGCAAGGTGTCAGAACGTAAACAAGATTCAGGAATTAAACTATTGAGCTGGGAATTTTCGGAGGTCTCTCTAATAAAAAGAAAATTACTGAGGATCACTACATATATATTAAACCCCTAAAATTAAAATCAATAAACCGAGCACCAAGCTAAGAGTGCACCATAATCAGAGAAAAGGTATTGTCTTAAGATGGATGATTTCCACGACCTCTCTGACCAGCTAATTTCCAATGCCACTAAAATGAACACTAACAAGCTGAAGCCCTCCAAATTGGAATCAGTTGCTTACGAAAGCAGAGATTTCAAGCAATAGAGAAAACATGAGAAGAAACAATAAAGATTCCACTTTATAACAATTGTATGTTCTACAAAGTAAAACCCAATCCACAATTGAAGAGAGCATAAAAAAGAGTAGAACCATCGTGATTATTATTTACAATCAAACTGCAATCCCATTAATTTTTTCAATGACACTGATAGTTATATATGTAGGAAATGGTGAAGCCTCGGTTACACAATACTTTAGACACTGCCCTTTGCAGGTAAAGGTGCATTATAATCACCTACGAAAACCTGACCTTGTTCACCTTCACCATCCTTTCCTGTTTCATCAAAGTAGTCCTCTCGAGCATTGGCAGTTAACATAAGGCAAACCAACCAGAAGAGGGATGAATCAAGGGATAAAAAGGCACCACCACCCAGGAGGCCAGTCTTGGCAGTCGGGCATTCAGTATCGAGACTGCTATACACATTGCGCACCTGGTGAATCTGCTCTGTGATTGTTGTCCATAACAGCAGTGCTGCGGCTAATCCAGTAGTAAACCTGTGTAATTTCACAAAAGAACCGAAGATAGAATGAGATAAACGCAGTCAAGTAGAAATCAGTTTCATAGAAAACGAACTTGGTCGCTCTAAATGAAACTGCTCCCAACTGCTATCTAAATATTTACTATCATAATGATCAGAATACATATGGGTTGTACACGCGTTGCATGTCCACTACTAGTTGCTAGTAAAATTGGTGGGTTTACTTGAACGAAAAAAATAGATGGTGGACAAAGAAAGTATTAAGCAATGAGGTTTACTGGCTTTGAGGTACAAGTAATTTAAAAGGAAAAGAAAAACTGAAACCAAAAAAAAAAAAGCATTTTGTACATGCGAAAAAGACTGCCAACACAAGGCCACTGCAGTTTAGATTTTCCAATGATTTGATGAAATCAGTGAACAAGCTGTGTGCTTGTTTCATTAGTCTAACCATCATGTCTGGTATGTTCTCATAATATTGAATCTAATGGCAGTATAATTCACCTTTTCTATTGTATAATTTTCATATTTAAAAAGAGAATGTATACCTCCAAAAATGAGAAAGTTTCCCTAAGATTTCAAACAAATCCAGACCTTTTTTGAATTGGTAAGTTACTCACACAGCCAAATAAATCTTGAACCAACTGCCATACTCTCTACTGTATTCTTATAGGTGAGAGAGTTCCATTTAAATTAGTGCTTATTGGCCAAACAAAACCAGATTTACTTGCAAGAAGCTTGTGTCCAAACTAAAATGGAAAGCAGTAAGAAAGGGGCAAAGCTTGTGTCCCTTTTTTTTTTTCTTTTTTTTTTTTTTAATGTGGGGGGGGGGGGGGGGGGGGGGGGGGTGGGTCCCCCCAAGCCAAAAACAAAAATCTTTTTTTTTTTTTAAACAGAAATCTAGTATACAGGTAAAGTGGATCAAGTAAAGTACTCATTCCTTTCTCAAAAAAAAAATAATAATAAAAAAAAAAAGTAAAGTAAAGTAAAGTAAAGTACTCATTCTATATTTAGAAACCTAATTAAAATATTACACACTCTCACACATATTAATTTTGTCCCCACCCCCCCCCCCCCCCCCAAAAAAAAAAAAAAAAACTATAAGAGTCATATTTTATATATTGCCATATTTGAGATCAAATTATGTAATCGAGTCCAACATTATGTCTATCATAATGTTACTCACAAGTATGTGGTATTAGTGAAAACTCAAAACTACTCAAGAAATTGCTCAAAAAATTTTGAATCTACAAGTCTTAATACTTGTCGACCTATCATTAATAAATCTCAATATCAAACTTGACACCTCTTAATCTATTGAGTTATGGGATTTTTAATACCAACTGCAACGTTTTATTTAAGTGACTATTAATTGTTTGTGGATTTGTGTAACCTAGTAAGAGAGCCTATTTAAAGGCTTATTAAGGTCCCATATAAATAAGGTGGTAGAGACTGAATACCTAAGGCTTACATATTTGAAATCCTATACCAGGGCCGACTCAACAAATTTGGGGGCCTTAGGTGAAAAGTTTAGGTGAGGTTTTTTTTCAATTATTTTAATATTAATTAAATAATATTTATTTAACTTTTGATTTTTTTTTTTAAGAATCTATTTATCATTCTCTTTGAGATGCAAAATTATTAATTAAATTTTTACATTCAAGTTTCATTAAAATTTCATTTTACTATCACTTAATCTTTTAGTAAACATTTATAATTAAAATAAAACATGATCTATGATAGAAAAATTATAAATTATCTAAAATAAAACAAAAATTAAAGTATAGAACAATAGAACTTGGTTTATCTAAACACAATTGCAACCTTAGAAAATAATATGATCACTTTACGCTCTAAACCTACACAAATAAAAAATTATTTATCACATAACTTAACAAATTAATTTTAATATAAAATATATTATCCTAAACTTATAATTTTATTAAATTAAGATAACACTCGTACACATAACAAATTAATGATTGTTGAGGGTCATTTTTGTAAAACACAAATAGAAGGAAGGAAGCCCAACTCAGCAACGCAGGCAGCAAATAGAAGTGGCAAGCATAGAAAGAAATCATTAAGCCCAAGCGGCAAGAATAATGGGTCACAGGTCCATAAAATAAATAAATGGGCCTTGAGGAAGCAAGTGGGCTCGAAAGGCCCGGAAATAAAGAATAACAAACCCATGGGCAATATATGATGTGAAAAAAGTAAAAATGGGCCGCGGCAGGCTCAAAGTAATGTAAGTAAAGAGAGTAGGGGATTGTTGGCAGGACCACAAACTCTAAAGATGAGTATGAAGTAATTGGGCCGAGGAAGCCCAATGAAGTAAGTAAAAACTCATGGGAACACAAAGTTAGGAAAATGGCCGAGGAAGCCCAAAACAAGTAAATGGGCCAAGGATGCCCAAGGGGACACAAGAGCCCCTAAGTAAGAAAGCCCATGGCAATGCAAAGCCATTTGGGGAAAAGGGTAAACGGCAAGTCTAAAAGAGGACCAACAGGACCAAGTCATTACAGCAGGAATGACAGAATAGTATGGCAGGACATGATGGCAATCAAGAAATGGGCTAAGAGAAGTGTAAAACCCAATATCAAATGAAGCCCAACCCCAAAAGGGAACAGTGAATTATAAAACAGCCCACATAAAAGAATGAAGAGATGCGGCAGACTGTGCAAACAAAGCTCTAGACCACGGCAAACGTATAGGCAGTAAGCATATTTTGAACATACATGAGAAGGAAGCACGTGCAAGGCCTAGACACCACCAGCCTATACCCAACTAATATGGGCCGTGGTGGGGCCATGGGTCAAAGGTAAGAGGTAAATGGGGTATGGTTTGGTGGTGGGGAAAGGGGAAAAGACCTATTCTATGGTTCCTGCCCAATCTCTTTTGGGAGGTACGTCATGCTAGGATGACAGGCTGCCCAAAAGAGGCGAGGTTGAGGGGGGAACTGTTGATTGCATGCCATGAGGGAGAGAGAAAGAAAGCATTTACGTCGTGGTAGGAAAGGGTGCCACGGCGGACTAACAAACGACACAAACCTATCTTTGTTTGGCGAAGGTAAACGGTACACAGACAAACTCTTTGGTGGTCAGCAAGTACACCCAGACCAAACAAAGGCTGTTAAGGGGTAAAGTAGTAAAATTTGGTCATGGCAGGCCCTATAAAAGGACCCTAGCCATGCCCTGTATAGGGGATCAAAAAACAGAGGTATTACAAAGGGAAAAGAAAAAAAAAAAAAAAAAAAAAGATAAGAGAGAAAACAGAAAACAAAAGAAAGATAATATAATGGGCATGCACCAGTAGGTCGGTCCCCTTCTCTCCCTCTCGAAATCCTACTCTCTTTGAGGCAAGTAAACAATAGAGATTCCTTTGGGCACTAATCATTTAGGTCCAATTCCCTCAAAGTCATTAATTCCTATGGCAGGATCTTTTCCTGGAAGATTAGTTTCATTGAGAGGAGGTGTTCTTCCTCTTTGGTCTTTGCCTCTATGGACCCAAACTTGACTTGATATTATTTCTTCGATTAACTCATATTGTCACTTAATCCTTCACTTCTTTTGTACAAGCTATTGTTATTACTGTAATAGTCATAAATAAGGATTACCTGGTGATTTTTTTATTAAGAAAAGGTCACAATATTTTTGTTCTTTTGTTATTGTTATATCTGTTTGTCATAAATCATTTGAAGCAGCTCTGCCTGCCATAAGTACATTCCTGGCAGACGAGGCCTAGTTTGTGCACAAGCCGGCCCAAAGTGAGTTACAGTTGGGCCAGTTTCAACTCTCCTATTCAGAATACTCAGGCTCATCACCGCAAGAGGCAGCCCAGCCCAACGCCTGGTACGCAAAAAATGCCCCTACAATGACTTTCTAAAAAAAATAAAAAATAAATAAAAAAATTAAAAAAAAAACCTAGATAGTCATAGTCTAGATGTAGGTTGAATAAATATAAGCACTAAAATAAAAACAGGTGACTGGCCAACTCTGTATTAAAACTCGAATTAAAACAAAAAATATATAAAAATTAATTTTCAAAAATTGCTTTATTGTAAGAGTACTAGTGTGTAAACACCCCCGGTTGATATTTTACAACCTAAACCACTCAAAACCCACTCTATCCAAGTTTGTAAAATTTAAAAAATTTGCAACCTGTAAATAATAAGGTTACATATGGTATTTTAATATGTGATTATGCGCGAAGAGAAAAAATGAGTGGGAAAATAGAGATAGAATAATACTTTTTATTATTTTATTAGATAGTTTATATTATTTTATTAGATTGTATGTAAAAATAAAAACTAAGACTTAAAATGAGTTGTAAAATAAATTGATAAAATAGATAGATAGTGTTTAAAGATACAAAAATGAGTTTTTTTTTTTTTTTTTATCGCGGATGCTAAGGGATGTTTGGTACATGAACTTAAACAATAATTTTAAATTTTTAAATAATATTATATATATTTTCACATAATTTTTCATTTATATATATTTTTAAAAAATATAAATAATATTGCATAAAAAAAAACGTTACCAAACAGCCTAGAAACTCCTGAAAATTGACATGATAACTTGCAGCATAGAAAAAAGTGGAGTGCTTCCCAGCCATAAACGTGTACACTTTGGACATAGGAGAAAAATATTAAAATTTTTAAAGTCTAATGAAAAGACCTGCGGTGGTGACTATGAGTTATCATGTCTATGACTAGAGACTGTTTAGTCCAATTCCTTAACAAGGAAAAAAAAAAAAAAAAAAGAGAAACCCAAATCAGTGAAACTCAGCAACAAGCAAGGAAAAAAAAAACTCAGTAGCAAGAAGAATAAAAAGAAAGGAAGAGCAATAGAAGTAAACCTGAATGAAGATCAAAGAAGAGTAGCTAGCAAACAACGAAGAATGCTATAAAAATAGAATCAAGATGGAGACTAGAGAGAAGCAAGGTGAGCAGGAAAAAAAAAAAAAAAAACTAATCGATTCTGTATTTGATTTCTTGAGATTTAAGATGGAGAGAATATGTTTTTTCTATCTATTTTTTCCTTAGATTCAAGTATTAGTTGAAGTGGTTTTACTACTTGTGATGAGAGTAAACTTTATTTTTTTTTATTGATTTCCCAGATAACCCAACAACCACGACTACCATCTGTGGGTTTCTCTCTCTCTCTCTCTCTTTACCTTTATTCATGGTGGTGAGTGTAAAATGGTGGTATACATAACATTTAGATGAGAGAGAGAGAGAGAAAGAAATTGATGGAAGTTTTATCAGAATTTTGTCTTTAATAAAAGGGGTAATGTTAATTGTAGTTGCCTTAATAATTTGGCATCAGGATTTGAGTTAGATCAATTTCAATATTTATATTAAATATTACAAATCTAAAAGTGTATCCAGTTCCTTTTCATTTAAAATCTTTATGGGGAAATTCGGCAATATGGGTTGTGCTCAATCAATGGAAAGATGAAATGTTTGACATAACTTTAGCTCTAACTTGAGGGTTGACTTAATTTTCTAGTATTAGTTGAAATGGTTTTACTACATGTGATGAGAGTGAACTTTATATTTATTGATTTCCCAGATACATTCTTGAACTTCTCATATTACTACTAACTTGTCTGGTTAGACAAAGAATGATATCATAGACAAGAAAATGCTAATATTCTAAGGTGAAATTCCCTATGGTGTTAATCGACATGCATTGCACTTGCACTACCTCTCACTTATTTATTAACGGATTTCTGTTACTCACTTGTCTGTCAGCTGTGCAGGTCCATAACTCAGGTAAGCTGTTCCCTGTGTAATTGATAACCCAGTTCTCTTTGCAATCTAATTTCTTCCATTGCAAAGAAGAAAACATGGCTGGGGCCTTGGTGGGAGGAGCATTTCTATCTGCCTTCCTTCAAGTTTTGTTTGATAGAATTGCATCTAGCGAGGTTGCTGACTTTTTCCGGGGAAGAATACTCAGCGATGGACTACTAAGGAAGTTGAAGATAGCATTGCTGTCTGTGAATGCAGTGCTTGAAGATGCAGAGGAAAAGCAAGTCACAAAGTCAGCTGTGAAAGAGTGGCTTGATGAGCTGAAAGATGCTGTCTATGATGCAGAGGATATTTTGGATGAGATTGCTTCTAAAGCCTTGCAACGCAAGTTGGATGCTGAATTTCTAACCTCAGGATGTAAGGCACGAAGCTTCATCTCTGCTTCTCTTAATCCTTTTGCCAAGGAGATAGAACCAAAGATTCAAGAGGTACTTGACAAACTAGAATACTTAGCAAGACAAAAGGATGTTATAGGTCTAAGAGAAGTTGTTGGAGGAAAACCGTCCGAAAGATTGCCTACAACTTCTTTGGTTGAAGAATCTGATATTTGCGGTAGGGATGCTGATAAGGAGGCAATAGTCAACTTGTTGCTCTCAGATGATGCAAGTGGCAGTGAGATGTGTGTGATTGCCATGGTTGGCATGGGGGGAATTGGCAAGACCACCCTTGCTCAGCTTGTATACAATGACACTAGGGTGAAGGAGCATTTTAACCTTGAAGCATGGGTTTGTGTTTCAGAAGAATTTGATGTGTTTAAGGTAACAAAAACAATTCTTGAGGCAGTAACTTTGTCAACTTGTGATATTAAGGATCTAAATCGGCTTCAAGTTACGTTGAAAGAGAAGTTAAAGGGGAAGAAGTTTCTACTTGTTTTAGATGATGTTTGGAATGAGGATTATGTTGATTGGGAGGTCCTAAGGAATTCCTTTAAATCTGGGGTTCAAGGAAGTAAGGTCATTGTAACAACACGCAATGCAAGTGTTGCATCTGTCATGCGCCCTATTGCAACTCATCATCTAAAGCAGTTACCAGATGAAGATTGCTGGTCATTATTTGCAAAACATGCATTTGATGATAGCAACTCTGAGGCACGTCTGGAGCTAGAAGTAATAGGTAGACAAATTGTGAAAAAGTGCAAAGGCCTACCTTTAGCAGCCAAGACAATTGGGGCTCTCTTGTGGTCTAAACTAGATGTTGATGAATGGGATAAGATATTGAAGAGTGAATTGTGGGATTTGTCAACTGATGGGGGCAACATTCTCCCTGCTCTTAGATTAAGCTACAAATATCTCCCCTCACCTCTAAAGCAATGCTTTGCTTACTGTTCAATATTCCCAAAGGATTATATTGTTAGAAAAGATCAATTAGTGTTATTATGGATGGCAGAAGGTTTCTTGCAACAATACAAAAACAAAACAATGGAAGAAGTGGGTGATGAGTACTTCCTTAACCTAGTTTCAAGATCATTATTCCAACAATCAAGTAGTGATAAATCACATTTTATAATGCATGATCTTGTCAATGACTTAGCCAAATTTGTATCTGGGCAATTCAGTTTTAGATTGGAGGGTGACTACTCTCATGAACTTGTGAACAAGACTCGCCATTTGTCTTATTTCAAAACAAGATTTGATAGTTCTAAGAAGTTTGAGGATCTTTACAAGGCTAAGCGGTTACGCACCTTCCTCTCTTTGACATTGCCACCGAGCAGTGAGACCTTTTACTTAACTAAAAAGTTAACACATGATTTGCTGCCAATGCTAAGATGCTTACGGGTGCTCTCTCTATCTCATTATAGTAATATGACTGATTTGCCTGATTCAATCGGCAAAATTAAGCATCTACGCTATTTGAACCTTTCTTTCACTGCAGTTAAAAGGCTGCCTGATTCCATATGTAAGTTGTGCAATTTGCAAACATTGAAGTTATTGGGTTGTCGATATCTTGCCGTGTTGCCAAAAGATATGTGGAGACTCATTAATTTACGTCATCTTGATATTTCTGAAACTAGCTTAAAGGAGATGCCGATACAACTGGGTAGACTAAAATGTCTCCATACATTGACTACTTTTATCATTAGCAAACATAGTGGGTCTTGCATCGGAGAGTTGGGGAAACTTTCAAGTCTTCGGGGAATGCTTTCTATTCTGGAGCTTCAAAATGTTGCATCTCCTACGGATGCTTTGAATGCAGGCTTGAAGGATAAGAGGTACCTTGAGGAGTTGGTGTTGGAATGGAGTGCTGATACTAAAGTTTCAGAAAGTGAAAGAACTGTACTTGACAGTCTCCAGCCCCATACAAACTTGAAAAGTCTGACTATGAACTACTATAGTGGTAAAAGTATTCCGGATTGGGTAGGGCATCATTCATTCTCTAACATAACATGTATGCATCTAAAAAATTGTAAATATTGCTTTTGCTTGCCGCCACTTGGGCAGCTACCCTCTCTGCAGGACCTCTCTATTGTTGGGTTTGATGGAGTTGTTAAGGTGGGCACTGAGTTTTATTGCAGTGGCTCTTCTTCGATTAACCCTTTTGGAGCCCTAAAAGTTATAAGGTTCGAGCAAATGTTGAAGTGGAAGGAATGGTCTTCTTTTGCTTCTGAAAATGAAGGTGGAGCTTTTCCTAATCTTGAAGAGCTTTATATTCAAAACTGCCCTGAGCTAATGGGAGGTTTGCCTGTCCATTTTCCTTCTTTAACCAAACTTGTGATTATTGAGTGTCCGCAGCTGGTGGCTTCACTCCCAAGAGCTCCTGCTCTATGGGAAATGCAGTTATTACATTGTAATGAGGTTCTGTTAAAGGAATTGCCATCTAGAATGCAGAAGCTCAAAGTTGGAGGATTTGGTGCACTAAAGTCCCTACCCGAGGGAATGATGGAAGGAAAAACTTGTCTTCAAGAGTTAGAAGTATGTGACTGTTCCTCACTTATGTCCTTTCCCAGGAGTGGTATACCCTCTACATTAAAAACCCTTAAAATCACAAACTGTAGGAAGCTAGAGTTTCCAATGAACCAGAATTTTTCATCCCTTGAAAGATTCTTTTTAATAGATAGTTGTGATTCTCTCAGTACCTTTCCATTGGACTTGTTCCCAAAGCTTTATGATATTATAATCAGGGGGTGTCGGAATCTAGAATCTCTTTCAGTTCCAAAGGAATATCTCCATGATTTAATGACCTTGCAAATTCAAATCCATGATTGCCCCAATTTTGTATCTTTTCCCAAAGGTGGGCTACCCGCCCCCAACCTAACATGGTTTTGGGTCACCAATTGTGGGATTCTAAGGTCACTACCTGAAAAGATGCATATATTCCTTACATCTCTCAAGTATTTGCGTATAGAAGATTGTCCAGAAGTCGAGTCATTTCCTGAGGGGGGTTTGCCTTCCAATCTGAATTTGATTTCCATCCTCAGTTGTGACAAACTCATTGCCAGTTGCAAGGGGTGGGGTTTGCAACAACTCCCCTCTGTTAGAAAATTGTCAATCAGTGGTAAATCTGAAGATGTGAAGTCCTTTCCTGAGGAAGGGTTTCTGCCCACTAATCTTACCTTTCTTTACATCTCTAAATTCCCAGCTATGGAATCCTTAAACAAGAAGGGGCTTCAACACCTCACTTCTCTTGAACAGTTGTGGATCCAAGATTGCCCTAAGCTCAAGTACATGCCGGATGAGGGGTTTCCCGAATCCCTTTCTTTCCTGCGGATCAATGAATGTCCTTTGCTGAAGAAAAGTTGTCAAAGGAAAAAGGGAAAAGAATGGCGCAAGATTGCTCACATTGACTGCGTAATGATCGATGAAGAATTGATTGCATGAGGAGTCCCCCACCACCTGTTCCTATGTTCAGACAACAGATGGATGGTGAAATTAACTCAGGTTTTACAGTTAGGTACTTGCTCTATGCCCAGCTGATTAACTGTGTAATTTACTGTCTGTTTTAAATATTATTGACGCTGATAATGATGAAACAGAATGCTTTGTTGCTTACCAAATCTTCCTCTGCTTCATCATTCTGGCAAAAATAATTAAACTTAGTATTGATTCTTTCTCATTTTACTGTCAGAAATTATGGTGCTGTCTGTACAAAGCAGGAGGTGCTCTACAATTCTAAAGGTTTGTTCAGGTGATTTGTGCTTCTGTAGATCTCCATTTCACCGTCTATGCTCAAGTTCTTGTGGTCCTTTTGCAGGGTTACTATTGTCCCTTTTGGTATCAGAGGGACCTCACATCTCTCATTTCTTTACATATTCTGAGGCATTCGAATTTTTTATCTTTTACCTGAGGACTGCTCCTCCTGAATCTTTAATTGTGATAACTTAAAATCACTCCCTGAACAGGTACGCCTTTTCCACCCATTTCTTGGGGGTTTGGAAATGTATTCTGTCACAACTGAGGGGATTTCCACTTCAATTCAAAAGAGCCTCACATCTATGCAAGCGAAACTCATTGCTTTGATGCCAGAGGGACTGGGCTCAACACTCCACTCTTGAAAAATAGATGATCTTGAACTACCTTAAGCTCCAATCCATGCCAGAAGAGGGACTGCACAACTCTCTTTCTTATCTATGTATTCTGGCCTAAGATTTCTCACATCTTTCAACAATCTCTTTTCCTGTATCTTCTAATGATTTCCTCTCTTTTTATTATTACTGTAAGATCAAACCAAAACCTAGCCCATCTACGATGTATTTAGTACTTTACCACTTAATAAGGTGTTGAATACTGCTGATGTTAAAATGCATAAGCATAATAGAGGAGAGGACCTTGAATTATTTCTGAGACATTTGCTGAAAACATTAATTAGGCTATCCTTTTGTCAAGGTAGGACTCCAAACGGGACTATATGTTAAAGACTTTCAACTTCTTTACAACATAATTGGTGGTGTGAGTTCCATCGTGCGTATCGAGAAACCGATACTTATGTGTGTTTGCCATGGGTTCAAATTAGTTGTATAAATACATTTTTTGTTCTTGAATAAGTCAATAAATAACCTAAGTTCAAATTCTTCCTACACTAAAAATCAATTGATGTCTTAACTTGATAATAAAAATAAAAATCATGGACCAGACGTGATGAGTTTAAATCCTATTGTATTTAACCAAAAATAAATTGTGTATTTGCTTTTCCTAGCAAGTTATAACTAGTATGTTCTTGTGTTTAGCAAAAATAAATAAATTAAAATAACTGCGTGTTACATGTAAATTCTTGTATCTTGTCCTTTGCTCCCAACAGAAAACCAACAAAAATTTCAATTTTGTAAATGAATACTTGGCTGCGAATTATGTAATGCTACCTCTGAAAACATTTTACATGTTCTTAGACCTTGTATTCTTTGAAGGAAAACCCATGTTAGAAAAATAATGTGGATTTGGATTCAATTTGTCATGATGTTGTATCTCACGGCTAGAATTCATCTGTAAAGTGCAAACTTGAATAGCACAACCTCAGAGTTTCCTTGGATAAGTTTGTTGTCACCGTCAGTTAGGCTAAGACACTTAATGTGGGATGGAATTAGGTTGTGGGGTTTACTGTAAAAGGCAACCCGCTAGAGTAAGAGTAAGTTGTGAGGAATGTCAGTAACCATGTTCCATGTATTCGACATGGGACTGAAATTAAGCACCTACAAATATGGTAATACCACCAAATGCAGAACAACTTGTCATGATGGTTGTGCAAAAGCCTACTATTGTCACAACCCGAGAAAAACACTAGCTACAATGGTAATATAATATATCCAATGTACTAGTCATATTACAAGTAGGGCTCATTGTAGTCATTTATATAGCTTATATCGAGTTAATACACACATATATATTAAACCCCTAAACTTAAAATCAATAAACCGAGCACCAAGCTAGGAGTGCACCACAATTAGAGAAAAGGTATTGTCTTAAGATGGATGATCTCCACGACCTCTCTGACCAGCCAATTTCCAATGCCACTAAAATGAACAATAATAAGCTGAAGCCCTCCAAATTGGAATCAGTTGCTTAAGAAAGCAGAGAATTCAAACAATAGAGAACACATGAGAAGAAACAGTAAAGATTCCACTTTATAACAATTGTATGTTCTACAAAGTAAAACCCAATCCACAATTGAAGAGAGAGCATAAAAAAGAGTAGAACCATCGTGATTATTATTTACAATCAAACTGCAATCCCATTAATTTGTTCATATTTTTATTTACATAAAAATATGAACCTAACAATTAATGATGTGATTGATTGTAGGCGTTTGAAATGTGTGTTTTGTTTTAGAATTAAGAAGAAAGAGAAAAACACATTCTATATCAACTTTTAATCTATAATATTTTCCCAAAGTTTTTTTTTTTTTTAATTTCACATTAATTCAATTGAATAATTATAATGAATACGTGTGCAATTTATAATTGTTGTTTTTATGATAAACTCATTACTAATAAAGTTCTATAACAATTATGCTATAATACAGATACATTCTCCAAAACCATTTTACATGCAACATTATAATATTATTCGTGTATCGCACAGGTAACTTACTAGTATAGTTAATAGGTTGGTACATTCCAAATTTAGGGATAACAATTTTTCTCCGCCCCGCTTAACCCACCCATTCCCGCTTCGCCTTGCATGGGTTTTCCCCGCCCTGCAAAGGTGGTGGGGCGGAGATGGGGCAAGATTTTAACCCCGTACCATGGAGCAGGACGGGGATGGGTTTACACTTTTTAGAGCTGCCCCGCCCTGCGTTGCTAAGGGTTATAATTATAAATTTTTCACACTCTAAAACCCTAATATTTAAACAAACATATCAATATTAGCTTATTTTATTCTACTTAACGTGGTTCTCTGCCTTTATTTTGTTATGTGTTATACTATGAGTTTTTTTATTTTATTTTTATTTTTTTTATGATTGTCTTGTTAAACACTTGGATATATTATTCAATTTAAAAAAAAATTATTTGATTTAATGGAATAAATTTAGTTGTAATTTCAATTATATTTTTATTAATGAAATAAATTTCATTAAAAAAATTGTACTAGTTGTAAGGTAAATTAACAAAAAGTAAAGTTTTACGAAATTGGGTGAGACTTCGCCGGCCCTAAGAGGCGGAAATGAGGTAAGAAAGTTTTTCACATCATGCGGGATAGGATGGAGCAAGATAAAAATGAGACAAGACAAAATCATGCAAGACGGAACAAGACCCATCTTTCGGCCAACCCAGCCCACCCATATCCAGATTGCCATAAAATGAATTATTTTCCAAAGTTGGCATTTTGTTCCTATTATAATGTTTGGGGTACTGGCAACGTCACATCCAAGCACATTAAGCCAACTGATAATTATCTTCTCAAAAAAAAAAAAAGGCCAACGGATAATTAATCAATTATATCATTGGCCTAGGGGTAGAATCTATGATGACTCTCACAGCAACTCCATCCATTAATCCCCAAATCAAAAAACCTGATCATCTCTCTCTCTCATGGAACAAGAGATTCCTAACACACCAGTAGCACTTATTGTGGGAGTGACAGGAATGGCAGGCATAAGCTTGGCTGAAGCTCTAACAAGTCCCACCGCTCTCGGTGGTCCATGGATAGTCTATGGCGCAGCACGCCGCCCCAAGCCAACTTGGTTCCCCTCCATCCTTGACCACTTCATAACCTTTGATGCCTTAAACTTTGGTGACACAC
Source organism: Quercus variabilis (assembly GCA_030445155.1). Taxonomy (NCBI): domain Eukaryota; kingdom Viridiplantae; phylum Streptophyta; class Magnoliopsida; order Fagales; family Fagaceae; genus Quercus; species Quercus variabilis. The sequence continues at coordinate 45,280,314 of CP129454.1, forward strand.
TCAAACAGCTCTCCCCAATGGCACACAAAGTCACCCATGTCTTTTGGGTAGCCATCCAAGTCCGTGAAAATGAAGAATCCAACATTGCTGCTAACTCCACCATGCTTGACAATGTTATCAAAGTCCTCAAGTCAGCCACAACTTCACGGCTATGTCACGTGACATTGCAAACCGGGTCCAAACACTACATAGGTCCTATCTTTGATCCAATACTTGGAAGCCAAGTTATGAATCACGAGGCTCCATTTCAAGAGGACATGCCTCGGCTACCCTACCCCAACTTCTATTATGCCTTAGAAGACCTTTTGGCTTCATACTCACCATCACTCACTTACTCAGTGCACCGCTCTTCTATTATAATTGGAGTGTCTTCAAGGAGCTTCTACAATATCTTTTTGACTTTATTTGTGTACGCTACAATTTGTCACTATGAAGGCTTGCCCTTTAGATATCCAGGTACAAAATATACGTGGGAGCATTTCTGCGACGTGTCAGACGCACGTGTGCTAGCGGAGCAACAAATTTGGGCTGCAGTTACTGATGGAGCTAAGAATCATGCCTTTAACTGCACCAATGGTGATGTTTTTACGTGGAAGAGCTTATGGAAGGTGCTTTGTGAGGTGTTTGATGTTGATTTTGTGCCATTTGATGAGAATGAAAAGTTTGATTGGGTTGGGATGATGAAGGAGAAAGGAAGGGTGTGGGATGAGATTGTTGAAAATTATGGTCTCTATAAGACCAACATGGAGGAGATTGTTTCTGTTGAGGCAGTCGATACTATTTTGCATTTTGGTTTTCAACTTGTTAGTAGCATGAACAAGAGTCGTGAGTTTGGATTTTTGGGATATTCCGATACATTGAAGAGTATTGGTATGTGGGTGGGGCGATATACAGGCATGAAAATAATACCTTAATTTCAAAATTATGAATGGAACCAATAATTAAATTAAATAATGTGTTAGGTTCAAGTTTCACTTAGTGTAAGATTCTAGTAATGTTACATCATCCAAAAGCGAAATGAAATAAAGCTAGCTATTATTAATTTTCTATAATATTGTTTAATGCTTTGCTTTTCTTGAAATTTCTAGGTTGCACTTAAATGTACTCCATAGAAAATGCAGTCCTGTTGGTCTTGTGTTGCCTTAAGCATAGCACAGCATGTGCAGGCTGTTTATGCAAACTATGGGCAACCTAGCAGTAGCATGGTAGTGACTTTTGAGAGATTAAGGTTGTGAACATGTTTGTACAAGCTTGTAAACATGTGCATTGAGACTAGGCTTAATGTAATTAAGTTGTTACTTGTTTTTTTTTTTTTTTTTTTTGGGGGGGGGGGGGGGGGGGGGGGTGTGTAAAATTACTTGTTACTTGTTAGTTTAAAAGGAATGTGCCTGATTAGAGAAGCTGTTAGGCAGTCAGAGGTTGTTAGGCCAATTATGGATGTTGTGTAAAATAGTGAATGTAAAATAAGTGTAATCTCTTTTCCTGTATCTTCTAATGATTTTCTCTCTTTTTATTATTACTGTAACCAAAACCTAACCCATCTATGATGTATTTAGTACTTTACCACTTAATAAGGTGTTGAATACTGCTGATGTTAAAATGCATAAGCATAATAGAGGAGAGGACCTTGGATTATTTCTGAGACAAATGCTGAAAATATTAATTAGGCTATCCTTTTGTCAAGGTAGGACTCCAAACGGGACTATATATTTAAGACTATCAACTTCTTTACAACATAATTGGTGGTGTGAGTTCCATCACATGTTCAGAGAAACCGATACTTATGTGTGTTTGCCATGAGTTCAAGTTAGTTTTATAAATATGTTTTTTTGTTCTTAAACAAGTCAATAAATGACTTAAGTTCAAATTCTACTTACACTAAAAACCAATTGATGTCTTAATTTGATAATAAAAACAAAAATCATGGACTAGACGTGATGGGTTTAAATCCTATTGTATTTAACCAAAAGAAATTGTGTATTTTCTTTTCCTAGCAATTTATAACTAGTATGTTCATGTTTAGAAAAAATAAATTAATTAAAATGACAGCGTGTGAATTCTTGTATCTTGTCCTTTGCTCCCAACAGAAAACCAACAAAAATTTCAATTTTGTAAATGAATACTTGGCTGCGAATTATGTAGTGCTGCCCCTGAAAACATTTTACATGTTCTTAGACCTTGTATTCTTTAAAGGAAAACCCATGTTATGTTAGAAAAATAATGTGATTTGGATTCAATTTGTCATGATGTTGTATCTCACAACTAGAATTCATCTGTAAAGTGCAAACTTGAATAGCACAACCTCAGAGTTTCCTTAGATAAGTTTGTTGTCACCGTCAGTTAGGCTATGACACTTATATGTCGGATGGAATTAGGTTGTGGGGTTTACTGTAGATGGCAACCTGCTAGAGTAAGAGTAAGCTGTGAGGAATACAAAAGGGTTGGGAATTAAACGGGATAGTTTCCATGTTAGCAACAGTAAATATGTTCCATGTATTCGACATGGGACTGAAATTAAGCACCTACAATTATGGTAATACCACCAAATGCAGAACAACTTGTCATGATGGTTTTGCAATAGCCTACTATTGTCACAGTCCGAGAAAAACACTAGCTACAATGGTAACATAATAAATCCAAAAGTACTAGCCTCATTACAAGTATGCTCATTTTAGTCATTTATATAGCTCATATCGAGTTAATACACACCTAGTGTGGGACTCAATCTAATCTAAACCATTCTGATTATCACCATCTCCTCTACTTTAATTCATGACACCCTCGTCAGGACTCTTGTTGGAAAATAATAAAGCCATTGCTCAAGAAGTTTTACCCTATGGAAAACAAGAAAGGAAGCTTGGAATAGTGTATTGACTGAAGCTGGGCATGCAAAAAGCATAGTCTAGAATGGCCATTTATCCTCCAAAGATTTTTTTTAAGTGTTGTGGATTTCCAAAGAGATGGATCGAGTGGGTAGAGCAAGGTGTCAGAACGTAAACAAGATTCGGGAGACTATTAAGCTGGGAATTACCGAGGATCACAATCAGAGAAAAGGTATTGTCTTAAGATGGATGATCTCCACGACCTCTCTGACCAGCCAATTTCCAATGCCACTAAAATGAACAATAATAAGCTGAAGCCCTCCAAATTGGAATCAGTTGCTTAAGAAAGCAGAGAATTCAAACAATAGAGAACACATGAGAAGAAACAATAAAGATTCCACTTTATAACAATTGTATGTTCTACAAAGTAAAACCCAATCCACAATTGAAGAGAGAGCATAAAAACGAATAGAACCATCGTGATTATTATTTACAATCAAACTGCAATCCCATTAATTTGTTCAATGACACTGATGGTTATATATGTAGGAAATGGCAAAGCCTCGGTTACACAATACTTTAGACACTGCCCTTTGCAGGTAAAGGTGCATTATAATCACCTACGAAAACCTGACCTTGTTCACCTTCACCATCCTTTCCCGTTTCATCAAAGTAGTCCTCTCGCACATTGGCAGCTAACATTAGGCAAACCAACCAGAAGAGGGATGAATCAAGGGATAAAAAGGCACCACCACCAAGGAGGCCAGTCTTGGCAGTCGGGCATTCAGTATCGAGACTGCTATACACATTGCGCACTTGGTGAATCTGCTCTGTGATTGTTGGCCATAACAGCAGTGCTGCGGCTAATCCAGTAGTAAACCTGTTTAATTTCACCAAAGAACCGAAGATTAGAATGAGATAAACGCAGTCAAGTAGAAATCAGTTTCATAGAAAACAAACTTGGTCGCTCTAAATAAAACTGCTCCCAACTGCTATCTAAATTTTTACTATCATAATGATCAGAATACATATGGGTTGTACACACTCATTGCATGTCCACTACTAGTTGCTAGTAAAATTGGTAGGTTTACTAGAACAAAAAAATTAGATGGTGGACAAAGGAAATATTAAGCAATGAGGTTTACTGGCTTTGAGGTAGTAATTTAAAAAGAAAAGAAAAACTGAAACCAACAAAAAAAACATTTTGTACATTCGAAAAAGACTGCCAACACAAGGCCACTGCAGTTTAGATTTTCCAATGGTTTGATGAAATCAGTGAACAAGCTGTGTGGCTGTTTCATTAGTCTAACCATCATGTCTGGGGTGTTCTCATAATATTGAATCTAAAGGCAGTATAATTCACCTTTTCTATTGCATAATTTTCATATTTAAAAAGAGAACATATACCTCCAAAAATGAGAAAGTTTCCCTAAGATTTCAAACAAATCCAGACCTTTTTTGAATTGGTAAGTTACTCACACATCCAAATAAATCTTGAACCAACTGCCATACTCTCTACTGTATTCTTATAGGGGAGAGAGTTCCATTTAAATTAGTGCTTATTGGCCAAACAAAACCAGATTTACTTGCAAGAAGCTTGTGTCCAAACTAAAATGGGAAGCAGTAAGAAAGGGGCAAAGCTGGTTCTCTCATTTAACCTAGAATTAGTCATTTGGCATGCCTTCCCCATAGACTGGCAGTTACAGGCTGCATAGATATTTATTTACTTCCATAACCTTCTTTTGTCTATATAATAACAAAGCCTACAATCATTGTTTATTGAAAGTTTAAAACTGATACCAAATGGGAAGGCTTTCTTTTTTTTTCTTTTTCTTTTTTTATAAATAGAGTGTGCTGGCTTAATTAAATGGCCATAAACATCCATGTACATATTGAAAAAATAACTAATGTCCCAGTTACTTGGTTTGCTTTATTTCAAACATATGCCTCTAGTGTACTTCATTTTGACACATCCAACACCAGATTTCCATTTAAAGAAGGTTTCAACTTTCAACACAAAACACCTTCACTTAAGTCTACTGGAAAATTGGCTGTGTACACGTGTGCGTATGCGAGCATGTGTATACGTATGTAAAGGATGACAAATCAGCATTATAAGAGGAAATTATGGGAGAATAAGAATTTAGGAAAGTATGCTTACAAAGCAATGTTGAAGAATACAACAAAACTAGTGCTTCTAAACATAGCACCCTGAGGAACAGATTTTCCTTTGTAAGGGTAGAACAGAGACAAATACCCAGCCACAGTGGTTGCAATGAGAAATGCAACAGACAAATACCCCAAAACAACAGTTGGATCTGATGGATACTTGCAGGTAACAGAACTTTTCCCTATTATCTGAGTTCCGGTTGCTGGCTGAAGAAACCAGAGAGAACAAAATAAAGAATTTAGACAGTAACCAGGAGACAACCATTAAAAGAATGGAGAACAAATATAGAGATAGCATTCAGTATAGTTAGCTACTAAGTGATCGATTGCTTGCAACCCTTTGAAATGTAAAAAGAAGTGAAAAATAAATAAATAAATAAATAAAGAGGACTAATGGGGCTAGAAAATAAGAATTGTTAAAATTAAAATAACAGTAAAAGGGAATTAAAAGCACACAAATGCCTTGTAGCTGTAGAAAGATCATAAAACCAATGCAATGGAACTATTAGTGAACAAGGTGGTAATCAATGGGTAAAACTTAGGTACAATTCCTTAGATTTCATACCTTAAATTCTCCAATTAAAATCAATCACTTGGTTGTATTAACTATCTTTTCAAGAAAAATAAATTCAAAATGTGCTTTATTAATCAATGCAACAACATGATTGAATTTAATTGGAGAACCTACGGTACAAATCCTAAGGAACCGTACCAAAATTTTGTCCATCATAAAAATGTCATCTATGTTCAGAAATTGGACATTTATAAAAATTCTATTGAATCAAGTGTCAACAACAACAAAAAAAATCTTAAATCCCAAAATTTTAGGGGTCGACTATGGATCTTCAGCAAGATTAGTTAGGGCCGGCCACATGTATTCTTTTCCTCAGTTCTATTCTATCGGAAATCATAACCTCTGATTACTTCCTTAGTCAAATCAAGCGTCTAGAATTAAATTTAAAAAAAAAAAAAATTCAATCATTTCGCGAAAATAAATAACTAACTAGTAGCAGTGGTTGCAGGAATGAGGGAATCATATCAGAAGACCAGAAATATTTCTACTTAAGTACTAATTGATACAATAAGAAGATGAAAAATTAAATCTTGCAAATAGTGGTGATTTAGTAAATCCTTCTATAAATAGAATTTTACTTTTTACTAATTTGTTACCTTCTTATTCTCAGCAACAACTCCAAGTATAAAGGAGATCACACCACAAGTTGCAACTGTCAGAGACATTAGTTTCATAGTAACAGCCATTATAGCCTTGCCCCCCAACACAACAAACTTTAATTTACTGCACCAAAACATGAACAACCATAAACCCATTCAGTGAGTCCCAAACTTTTTAACAACCAAACAAAACTAAAATAAAAGGGATCGGATTAAAACAACATCGGAATTAACAAAATATAGAAAGAGAAAACATATATATTCGTATTGCATAAAAAAGATGGTGTTTGGGTAAGTGGGCAAGACCTGTATGGAAGAGGAGGAGAGCTCGAAATTGATTCAGAGGCAAATGGGTCTGAAGAGAGCAATAATTGAAGAAATGGGTTGCTCTCTGTGAGTCTCCTAGCACTGTCTCTTTCTACCGCTGTTTGTGTTCTGAGAGTCAGAGACTAGAGAGCGTATAAATATAAATGCACGTACAGTCCACGGAGTCACCTAAATAACTTAAACAGTCAAACGCATACCATTAATTAATGGAAAAATGGTGGTCTAGCTAACAACAGCTGCTAAAACCAAAAGGGTGTAGCAACTTTTAGTTAGCTCAATTGGTAAAGTATTTAGTAGTTGTATAAGAAATTTGAGATTTAATTTTTACTTACACTAAAAATTGATTGATGTTTTAATCTGATGATAAAAAACTATTATTAAGAGCGAACGTCATAAGTTGAAACTCTTTAAAAAAAACTAAAAATAATATGAGACCAAACATTTAAAAAAAATTAAAGTAAAGATTTAGATTATAAGCGTTTGCGAAACTCACACTATCTACTATGAGAGAAAGTATCCTGTGAGATAATGGGCCCATGCGCCCGTCTCGTCCAAAATTTTTTCCTCCTATGAGCAGTAAATAATCACATCTAAATATATCACTAACTTTTTCCTTTATCATTTTCGGAGTCTCACCTACCGTACTCCTTTTTTTTGGGTACGGTAGAATTACCCCTCACTTTATTGCATTGGAGTCGTAACAAAATTTGTGACACATAAGTTATATATAGACTATCTTGATTTCATTGTATAAAGTTTCTATATTAATGTGGTAATATGCAATTTATGATTTCAAAATATAATAAATGCACGTTAGAATTAGGTGATGGCTTCAGCTACTTAATAAATAAACCTTTTTTTTTTACTGAGAAAGTAATAAAATCTAAATGTATATAATAAAATTTATAATATTTTTTTCAGCACTCTTAATTAATTATTATGCTTCATTTGTTTCCTATAATGCAAATAAATATTTCTAAATATCAATATATTAATTTTTAAATTATAAAAACAAATGGAACAAAACGTATAAAATATGTAAATATAAAAATATATCCTTTTTTTCAAATAAAATAAAATTGTTGCCACTACAAAATTAAGTCAAGAAAATATTTTCTATTGTTTTATTCACATGAAATCAATAACATTTCTTATTATTATTATATATATAATTCATGGATGAAAATTTCCATTAACAAAAAATAGATCTACATGAGAAAATATACATATTATAGTTTTTTAATTTTTTGGGTTATATAGGAAACAAACTATTCAAAATCTAACCACAAAAAAAAGTAAAAAAAAAAAAAAAAAAGACTAGTTTAAGAGTTTAACACCCCCCACCCCAAAAAAAAAAAAGGGAACGAACTCAAGGATCGCTCAACAACAAAACAATTTGATCAACTATTGATATCAAAAGAAAGAGAGACTTGAATGCAGAAAGATATTATCATTTAAATAATTTTTTTGGTGATTTAAAGTTTATTTGTGATGATCTCATGAGAATGTGAAGTATCAGAGAACATTTTTCATCGATTTCCATTCTATTAAACTTCATAATGATTGCTCTTATTCTTAGACTATGACACTAATTAATTTTTTATGTAGTTTGGATTCAAATCCTAAATTTCTAATTTGAGAGATAAGAGACTTTACTCGAACCCACACCTAGCCTTAACTAGAACCCACATCTACCAACTCAAATAGTTTTTGTTTGAAATTGATTATTTAATACGCATCTAAATCATTTAATATTGACATGGAATGTAGTGTCCGAAGAAGTCAAAAAGAGTGCTTCTTTTGGATCTATTTGACCATTAAAAGTGTAATTATTATCGCACATTCTTTGTACACGCACTATCACATGGGTTAAAATATTGTTTTCAAAACAAGAATTCAATTAAAATTACAAAATCATGTTTGTTTTGATAATTTCACAATTTAAAAACACGATTTCAAAGGAAGTGTGAAATAGCAAATGTGTAAAGACATCTTACTTTGTTAAAACTAGTTTTCCATGGTCTTGTACCATTGAAGTAAAGTTGTGAGTTATCTTAGTAAAAACTGGATAATACCACACATGACAAAGTAACGTTGAACACTTGAAGTTGAACCTAATGTTTCCATTACTAGAACTAGTTTGTAACCCCATGCATATATATATATATATATATATATGAAAATACTTAAAAGATACACATTAAGATGCATAGTATAATAATTTTACATATATAATTTAAATATTATTAATAGTCATTCTTTTTTTTTTTTAACTCTTTAAAAAGTCTTGTAAGAATGTTATTAGATAGAAAATGTAAATTGTCCATTTTTTTTAAAATATTTTTATGTTCATTAATTCTAGACTCTTTGGTTTTTGTACACAATAACTCACTTGAATGGATATTTATGATATGGTTCCACATTTTATTCCAAAATTAAGAAATAAAACTTTCTCTAAAAATGAATAATTTAGGACACATGGCGCAAAATTGAACTTCAATTGTAGAATCTAATTGGATTTTCTCTAAGTTTTACATATATATATATATATATATAAATTTTGTGCCAAATGAATTGTTTTTAGTTATTAAAAAAAAAAAGCTTATAAATATAAAATCATTCAAATTCTCTCTTCTTCTAATTTTATATATAGTGTTAAATATATGATTATGTTTTTTATGCTTTATTTATATTGGACTCCTCGTTTTCTACTCTAAATTAACTCATTTGGCACAAAAATAAAAATAAAAATAAATCGATTAGATGGAACACGTGCCATAAAATTAAATTCTAATTGAAATCCAATTTTTACACTAAACTAACTAACTTGGTTCAAAAATTTAAAAATTTTGATTAGATAGAGCATGTGGCACAAAATTAGACTATAATTGAATTCTAATTTAAAATCTAATTGGATTTTCTCTCAGTTTTACTTATTAATATATACTAGTATGTGACCCCGTGCTACCGCACGGGACTGGTTAATTGTAATGATGCTATTGGCCAATTTTTTTGTTATCACACGGATGATAGAATTAAATCAAATAATGAAAAATATATATTGCATTTTATTATTTAAGTAATGCTATTGGTCTTTTTTTTTTTTTTTTTTTTTGTTTATCATACATAGGATAGCATTAGATAAAACAATGAATAAAAAAAAGAGAATACTGCATTTTATTATTTAAGTGATGCTATAGTGAAGAAAAAAAGAGAATATTGCATTTTATTATTTAAAATATATAATGGAACATTAAAAAATAAAAACTTATCATTGAGCTTAGAATCTTCTTGAAGACACTAATTAAGCGCTAATGTATGAGAGTGTGAAGTAAGGAAGAGTGGGATTGAACATTGTGTTTAAACCCGACCTTACTCTGAGAAATCCGTAAGGAGGAGGAGAGGGTAGTATGTGGATCTAGTTGGTAGAGGTTGAGAGAGGATGAGACATGGGATGACGATATGGAATTAGGAGGAGATGATGCTTTACTTTTATAGTCTTTCTCGTTGGACTCCTTGATTCTGGTTGTGGAATTAGAAGAGCTCTAGACTTTATTGAGATCGCCCATAAAAGTGTGCAGGTGAGATGTTCTTGCTTAGGCCGATGAGTATTATCATTGTAGTTTTCTTGGCTTCCGTATTAAATGTTAATGCATCATTTATTTGGGCACAAAAATTAAAAAATTTAAATAAGATACATGACACAAAATTGGAGTCCAATTTATAATCTCCATAAAAGTGTGCAGGTAAGATGTTCTTACTTAGGTTAATGAGCATTATTATTGTGGTTTTCTTGGCTTCCGTGTTAAATGTTAATGTATCATTTATTTGGTCATAAAAATTAAAAAATTTAGATAAAATACATGACACAAAATTTGAGTCAAATTTATAATCTAATTAGATTATTTTTTTTTTTTGAATTTTGGTTAGGACAAGTGGCACAAAATTGAAAATCCAAGTGAAATCTAATTGGATTTTCTCTCTGTTTCACCTATATTATATATATAGATATATAGATTTATATAAATGACTTGTAAACTTGAATTGTTTTTGTTCTACCAAAAAAAAAAAAAAGCTCATAAATATAAAATCATTCAATTTTTTTTTTTTATGGTTTACTTATACTAAACTCCTCGTTTTTTATACTAAATTAACTTACTTAGTACAAAAATTTAAAAACTTAGATTAGATGGGACACATGTGTCAAATTAAACTCTAAGTGAAATTCAATTTTTTTTCATTGAATTAACTCACTTGGCACAAAAATTTAAAAACTTAGATCAGATGGGACACGTGGCGCAAAATTAACCTCTAATTGAATTCCAATTTGAAATTTAATTGGATTTTCTCTCAGTTTTATCTACTATTATTATATATAGATATATAGATTTGGTTAATTAGTAAACATAGTAAATGATGGTAGTAATTGAGTGGCATTACTTACTCGTGATACTAGCAGAATTTAGGTTAGAATCTATTAGAAATTTGTGTGATTTTTTTTTCTTCTTATGTATGGCGGTGTAGGATGAAGTTTTGATATTAAACTCAAAAGTGTATTATTTTCTGATTACAATCTTTCTTTCTTTTGAAGAATCAATCAATAGTTTTAAACTTGCATAGGAATCTAGATTTTCAAATTAAATTATAAATTTATAATCCATTAAATACAATGGCTAAAATTTATAATTAAAAAATAAAAAATAAAAACTACAAAATTAAAGATTGCTAAATTGTAGACAAACAATCCATGAATGCACTCAAAGAAATCTAATCAAATAACCCGCAACACATTATATTGTTTATTTAATTTATATGATATTGATGCTATATTTATCAATTTTAATAGTATTTTATTATATTATATATTTATTAATTTAATTCAAAATAGATGAGAAGAAAAGTCATACTGGGGGTGAATAACCTTGCTTTTGTTTCTGGAGACTTTAAATGTAAGCCATATATACACGTGGTCTAGACGTGGAACAGGAAACTCTAATAAGAATAGTAAAGAAATATTGTCTGCTTATTCATAAACAGACAATATTTCTTTACTATTCTTATTAGAAAAAAAGAAAAACATATCACAACAAGTGAACCAAACGGGGAAGATAAATCAAAGGAAGAGACAAGGTAATCATGATTGAGATCCTATTATATATATAGTATTGGTTAGAGGGTTTCAGGAATCCGATGGGGAATCAAAATATTTTACTTTTAAGTAATTAAAAAAGTAATGAAAAATCATTAGTAATGATAATATATGTTAAAAAAATCTTAAGAGAAATGGCAAATGTAACACAAATTACTCATAAAATGTATTAATTACTTGGTTGTAAATTGCCCATATATGAACAGATGAAAAGTTTCAAATTTCAAATTTGATCTGAGTGTTAAACAAATCACTACTGGAACTTTTTTTTTTTTTGGAGAAAAAAACTAACTATTAAAAACACACACACTTAATTTCACTCTCTCACCAAACTCAAACACATTACTTAAACCAAAGTATCACTACAAAAGGGCCTATCACTACTGAAAATTTAATATCCAATATTAATGCTTCCAACTTACCATATGTTTAGGACATTTTAGCAAACATATGTAATAAAAAGAACAAATACATTATTTTTATTTATGTACACCAATAAACACAAAACTACTGGATTCCAAAGAGCAAGACACATTTACTAGCATGAAAAATGATATTAGGGTTAGGTGTCTTTTACCTAACCTATCGACCAGGAAAAGCCTTACCAAGGAATTGATTGAAAGAGCACTAATATAATTGCAATTGGATTTTAGTGTTGAATCAATAGTACTAATATATTAGAATTGATTTTGAGTTTCATAACCATCAAACAACGGTTTTGAAAATAATCACGGACAATTATATTTTAAATCAATAATGATCACAACATCAGAAGATTAATATTGATCATATTTAATTAACATATGTTTATGCATTTATTTCTAAGGGCATTCTAAAATTAGCTCTCCATTTGTTTAAGGAAAACACATACAATTTTGTGTAATCATTTTCAGTTTTGGAGTAACCATAAACTGTTCGTTTAAATTGTTAACTAAGAACCACATGATTTCATATATATATATATATATATATATATATATATATAATGTTTTTTAGAAAAAAGAGACTTGACAGGGAGCCATTTAGGAGATTCTAAAATTTGATGTAATGCACCACATTTGCAATGTGGGTAGCACCATCAATAAGCCCAACATAATTCACCAACAGATTTTTTTTTAGGAAAAATTCCTGAACAATTTATTATCCAAAAAAGAAAAAACTAACCTATTATAAATTAAATTACTTGTACTTGTTAAAATCTAACTATAGGAAAATAAATAAATAAATAAGATGTGCTGCTTGTACATTACTCCGAACAGATTAGTGACAACCTACAGTTAAAGTTGACAGATGGATACCAGCACCACTGATACTATTTTGCTAATAGAAGACCAAAGAAGCCAATCCTAAGCCAATTCCAATAAAGGATTGGCCCAAGAATATAATTCATACAAATAGTCAAATAGTAAAACACCTATGATAATTGAGCCTAAAATTAAGAATATGTCCCTAATTAATATCTCTTCTTGCATCCAAATTGGTCAATCAAATTGGCACAATTTGCCAGAGGTGTGTCGTCCTTGCATGCATGGGTAGAAGAAACACCAATTTGTATTGAAAAATTGGTGACCCAGGATGTAACGTTTTTGTCATGTTCTGAATAAAGTTGCTTTATTTCACATTAAAAAAAAAAAAAAAAAAAAAGTCTCACATAATGCGCTGAAGATACACCCAACCTGGTATATAATGTGTTCATAAGTGACATTTGTTATATATTTAATTTTGTAGGTAGCTAATTGAAGTTTTCTTTTAAAGCCTAGAAGGACAAGATAATAACTTTGTCTATCAATGTTAGAATATAATTGGTTTTTCAGGCTAGCTTGTTTATTGAATAGAAATCTCATCCAGACAAATTAGAATCAACTACTTGGCAAGCAAATGAGACACAAGCTAAATTACATTTTTCATTTCAATAGGATTGGTAACAGTACATAGTTGTTTTCATGTAAATTTAAGGCCGGTTGATTATATGCCTTAAATTCCTCCCAAACCTCAGGCCAATCTCTCTCTGTGACTAATACTTGCATTAAACAAAGAAGGAACTGTCCAAAACACAAGAAAATGAAGTATCACCATATCCCCTGATGAGGGCAAAAGATTCAGGGATAAGAGAAATGTTTCATTCTAATGAAGTTTCACAAAAGAGTCCATGTGCCAATATTGTGGACAACAAAATTAGCTTCTCTAAGCGTATAGCTAACAAACCATTTAGAGAAAGATTTAAGTAAAGATCTAGCTTCTAAAATTAAACGGTCAATAGCCTAGTAGGTTTGGGAAGAATGATTCTAAAATGGGGTTATTTATGTTCAGTACACTAGTCACTAAAATAACTTCCTTCTTGCAGTATCTCCCAACAGTAGCTACCCATGTCTTTTCTTCTCTAACGGATGCATCAAAATTAACCTTCGTATACAGGGGAGGAGGATCCCATTCATTATTTCTTGATTTGTCTCCTCCTGTAAATTCCCAAGAAAATAAATGGTCAGTGTAGATTTTGTTAATTTTGAGAACTTGAAGTCATAAGGTCTAGAACTTCGCTTTGTTCTTGTCTTAGGATTTTGTTTCTTGTCATCCAAATAATATTACAATAAAAAATATTCTGTCTTGGCATTCTAAAGGGCCTTTAGGATTTGTTTTGTTTCAATGTAAAATATTTTCTTTTAAAAAATGTTGCAAACTGCTTGTTTTATGTTGTTTAATAAAATTCCTGAAAAGTGAAAATCCTTTGAAAACATGTTTACATATTTTGATGTTTGGCACAAACAAAAAATCACAAATTTTCTTATATTTTCATATAGATATCTATATCATATTTAAAATTTGAAGCATAATATTTATTGTTACTATCCACTTGTTGAGCCACATTAGTGTAGCGCTTCAGTTTACTTCAGTCCATCTGGTTCAGTTCAGTTCACTTCAGTCCAATTCGGTCCAAACTAGAAGTGGCTGAACATAACTTTTAGGGTTGGCAACAGATTTGTTGCTCTTCCAATCTACGAAGTCAGCAGTCTAAGCTATATCATGTTTGAAGGATAAAATTGAAACCTTCTTCACAAGTGTTTCCAAAGTAAGTAACAAGTATATAAAGGGAAAACAAAGAGTTAACTAAATCCCCTGCCTCTCTCATTTGAAAATTAAGCAATCAACAAAGTTTATCATATACAGAGACAATACCCTATGCACGTGCGGATACATAAGGTTGAGGCATCAAACTTGTGCCACCGATGACCCAACATCCATTGTCAAATAAATGGTAAAGAAAAGAAGCTTCAAATGGCCACCCTTCAACCCGACTGGAGTAAAATACTGAAAATAATTTTATTTTATTTTTCTAATAATTGTAAAAAATGGAGAATCATTCAAATACAAAAATCTTTTTTGCAATCCAACAACCAACATAATCATTTGATGTAAAGGCTGAATTTGGATAATTTATATCATAATACTCAGTCTAGTTGTGTTAATAGTCTACCACAGAAGCCAACCTACAGTTTGACAAAACATAACGAACTGACCTTATTTGCCTCAATACAAATGGCAAGATTACTAGGAAGGATCCATGGAGTTGTTTTTCCAATCCATGGAAGCTGCTTTATGTGGATCACTGATTATTGGAAAAGTCACCATAATTTCAGGGGCAGGGACATCCTGTGTCACTCCAGGAAAGCTAGACATCATTGAAATGCCATGAATCAAGGTTCTAGAATTAATATTATAAAGTGATCATAAAATCACGTTAAACCAAAATGGTAGTTCAACAACAACACTACAGTGGCCTGATCCTAGTTCACCAATCATGGATAAATGATTACTACATCAAACCAAAAAAAGCTTGATAACAACACTGTATGATAATAGTTCAGCAACCCAACACCTACATATGATTGGCAAACAGAAGTTTCAGATAACAAACCCTTTATTTCTTACCATCTTCAAAATTAGACAGCTCTGGTGTCTTGCATCCAGTGCAGTATGGCATGACCTGTGAACACAACAACATCAAAAAAATTCATTTGAACCCACTTTAAAAAATCAAAAACTAACCTATCTTTAAAAACCAAAATAATTATAATCTTAAAAAAAATTATCTCAAAATATCTCGTTTTGAACCTAGAAAATGTAAGAAAACATGGTAAAATTATATCTTTTATTGGTCTTGAATCCAAAATTGTGACCATCACCTTGTTCATACAAGGGAAGAGATGCCACTTAAACTAGATTTCATTGGCGTGTGAGACAAAATTGGATATTATGACCTTCAAGTATCATGGACTGCCAACATAAATCTCTACCTAACAACCTTTGATGCATTTGAGACTTGAGTTGAATATATAGTTCATTCAAAATGAAAATGACAAAAACATGAAAACCAAAAAACCTTTGACTTCTTCCTTATACTAAAACTTTCCGGCAGCCATTGAAATGCACTATCAGCAACAGAGTGAAACCATCATATCACATTGAAAGGAGCTCAGAATAAAATTCAAATTCAAAATCTTAAAATGATTCATTAACCAACAAAAGACACGCATCAATTCAATAGGAAGTCAATTCTAAAATTAGAATATCAAGAAGCATATGCTTAACCGCTTCACTACCCAATTCACTGAAAAAGAACTGATAATAATAACAAACAAGTTTCATTGACCGATTCAAAAAATTACAGACCTTGAAACCCTTATAAACAAGACCCTTCTCAAAGGCTTGGAAATGACCCACCACACACTCTCCATGAAGCTCAAGTCCATGGGCCTGTACTCATCCTTGAAGTCAATCCACTGCACTGCCCTATCCTCCACATTATCTTCTACCATTCCTCCACATACCTATCAATCCATCAACCCAAATTAGAATATGTTTAAAATTCAAATAAAATAAATGCAGATTTAACACCCAAAAAAAAAAAAAAATTAACATACAGACCTGGTGACAATGAATCTGCACTCTTAATGCCACTTGCCAAAACCAACAAGAAGCACATCATCAAACTGTATTACCATTAGCATGCATAGTGAAAACCCCATATCTTTCTTAACACTTATATTCTATTTTTTGTTACACCATCAATTTATCTTCTTTTTCTTCTCTTCTTTTACTAATATCTTTGATACCACAGTAAAACACAGATGGAAACAGGATTACTATGATTGAAGTGGAAACAGAACACAAGTTAAACAAGGCTACAATTGAAGTAGATTATTAATATCTTTAGGCTGCATCTCCCAGCCAACCTGCTTAAGGGCTAAGGAAAGTACCACTATAAGTATCTAATGAACAATGAAAATAAAAAACACTAAAACAGTAGACATCGAAGAACCAAAAATGCAAAATTCTTTATATTTACTAAATCAATAGTATACACTTCTCAAACCCCAAAAAAGAGAATCAATTGCAATGAAAAAATTATTTACAAATGCAAACAAAATGTTTGCTATGTCTCAATTGGCACAAACAGTAAAAGTGACAGGAGGTTGGCAGCCCATGATTGCCAAAGGATGGATCTGTCTGTAACATGTTCGCTTCGCTGCAGCAGGGATGTCCTCTTCTTCCTCTTCAGATGATGAAGAAGGAAGTGGTATAAAACTCGGCAAAGCTGAAGGACAACAATGTGATTGAGGTTTTACTCCCTGACTCTTCTCATCTGAAACTTTAGCCTTTTCTTGAATGTGTACTTCTTCACCCTCATCTGATTCTAGTAAAAAGATGTGACTCAATAGCTCTGTAGCCGTCAACCTCTTTGCAGGATGGCTCACAAAGCAGCAACTCAAGAAGTTTTGGGCTGCTTTTGAGATATGGGGTGGAATTGTCGGTGAATCAGTAGCTATCCGAGACATAAGTTCAGCTTTAGGTGTAGTAGCCCACGGTGGTTGTCCCGTAAACATCATCAGCACACTACACCCAAGTGCCCAAATATCTGAAGGCGCTTCCTGAATTCCATACCTCACCATCTCAGGAGAAAAGAACAACTTTGTGCCTCTGATACCACTAGTATCTCTCCCATGGCACCTCTTTGCCAGCCCAAAGTCTGCAATTTTAGCAACATAACCATCTGCATTAGGCACTAAGAGGACATTGTGAGGCTTGATATCACAATGTACAAATCCACGGTCATGAACTTGCTTCAATCCAATCAAAATAGAACGAGTATAATTCCTGACTAGAAACTCAGGCATCCCAGTACCAGAACCAGATTGCTTGATGAAATCCACCAAGCTTCCTGAAGCAAGCTCAAGAAAAACGTTGTAGATGATGTCACCAGAGTTGGTGGTTGTGATGTCTGATCCAAAGCTTTGAACCACATTAGGACACCCTTTCAAAGCCCGAATAAACCGTTCTTCATTCAAGAGTGAAGATGATCCAGAAGCAGCGTGTTCTGATTTCACAGCAATGGTCGGAGGAAATCCAAAACAGGGTTTCTTCAATTTCGCAACAAAAACAGACCCAAATCCTCCACGGCCAAGCAATTGACCTCTGCACCAAGACGGCGCTCCGTAACCCAGAGAAACCTCACCACCGGCAGTGTGGTCTTCTCTGGTTCGCTTCATCCCTCCAACGATACAAGCAAAAAATTCTGAATTTCTATTGATTGTGGAACAATGGTTGTATCAAGCAGTGGGGTTCGAAGAGAAACAAGAAATGGGTTATACAAAATGGTAACTTTGCTGATAGTGGGTAATAATGGTAGAGAAAAAAAATTGGTTTGAAGAAGCGGGTTTGAGGAGAAATAAATGTGTGTTGTTGTTTCAACGCTGAGTATATATATAAGTCGGTTTAAGGCTGGAGTTAACGGTCGGATTATTTCAAACTCGAAGTACTCCGAATCCGTTTCGGAAACTTTTATTTTTTATTTTAAATAGCTACTAAGAATTTAGTTTCGGAAAACTGAGTTGCTTTTTCTACACGCTGAAACTAACCAAAGTCGGTACCAGGAGGCCTAGGATAAAAAGTCTTATGAATTTACTTTAAGGAAAGAAAAACAAAAACTCTTTTAATTTTTTTTTTTTTTTTTTTTAACAAACAAACTAAAAACAAATGTAGGTACTTTTAAAATTTTTATTTTTTTTACATTAATATATCGAAAAATTATAAAATTATAGATGAAAGGACAAATAAATATAAAAACAAATTTTAAATCTAACCAAAGTCGGTCCCAGGACAAAAAGCCTTATAAATTTTTTTAAGGAAAGGAAAAAAAAATCTTATAATTTCAAAAATATAAATGTAGATAGTTTTAAAATTTTTAGATTTATTTTTTACATTAATAAATTAATTAGTTATAAAATCATGAATCCCTTTTCTTTTTTCTTTTTTTTGGTTTAAAAACAATTCTTAATTTAGGGTATGAGTCGGGTTATTAAGTCACTAATTGAACTAGTTGTCATTGATGGAATAGTAAGGACAAATAAGTATATATAAAAGTTTAAAAACTCTAAAAATATTGATAATTTACTAATTTTACAATTTTTATATTTATTTTTACATTAATTAATTTTAAAATTAAACCCCCCATTGTTTTTTTGGTTCTTTTAAAAAAAATTAAAAATAATTTTGAAAAGCTATTTATTAATCCAGTTAAGGAGTCAGATTATTGGATCACTAGTTGAACAAATGATCTCTCATCGAACAATATGGTCAAATATATATATATAAAAAAAAATATATATATATATATATATATATAAAGATAAGTATGAGAAATTTAAATTAAAATATATATTATTTTTCCTTTTCAATTAATGAAAAAAATAAGTGGATTATATTCATTCAATTGTATAAATGGCTGAATTAAATAGCGAAACCAAAATAGATATCAAATGAAATGCTATTAATAGATGAAAACAATAAATGCGAAGGTGATGACTTCCTTTCTTCAAAAGCCACTTTTTCTCAAGTCGAATGATTTATTGATTTATTATCTAATGAGTAGTTTGCAGTTGTTACGGAAGCTCAGACCAATATAAATAATAAAAAGGTAAACCCCTTTCAAACGTATCAATATAATTAATGGGGTGTTCAAGGCATGATGCCACACACCTTGCTTAAGGATGCAAATTGGGTTCATAATTGTAGATGAAGCATAGAGGTCTTGGCAAGATCGAGCTTCCTAGGGATTTTAGACTTGGATTATTTCTCCGAGACAATGTTTCAAATTGACACTAGATCGTGTCTTTGAAACATGATTTTTGTTGATTCAAAAAAGGAGTGCAAAGACCAAAATATTGTTTGTTTGAAAAAAAAAAAAAAAAAAAAAGCTTTTCAACTTTTTGATCTTTGCCTCCTTGTTTTATTACAATATTTAACAAAATTATCTTTTTTTTAAAAATAAACTAACTTTTAACTTTTTGTCACACATTTAGCATAAAAACTATAAATAAATAAAAACTCTCTTCCAT
The DNA here is from genome assembly GCA_030445155.1 of Quercus variabilis. Taxonomy (NCBI): domain Eukaryota; kingdom Viridiplantae; phylum Streptophyta; class Magnoliopsida; order Fagales; family Fagaceae; genus Quercus; species Quercus variabilis. The sequence goes on from CP129454.1 coordinate 45,300,347, forward strand.
TTTATCATACTAGCAAATAAGCAACTAAAGCTAATGAGATACCTAAATGCACACTAAGTCAAAACTATATCTGGATTGAAAAAAGAAAAAAAAAAAAAAAAAAGCATTCTCACAACTTAGCTTTTTAATTTTTTTGGCTTATTTGACTATTTGCAACCTTTTAAATCTTACAACCATATTTTAACCAGCTTTTAACAAAATACTATATCCAATAACACTTAAAATATAAATTGACTTCTAACTTGGGAAGTACATAAATTTCTTAACCAAGTATGAACGGTCCAGTCAAGTGCCCTGTAGTTCAATTAGTTGATATCTCTTAGTATTTTCAACAGAAACATCCAAGGTACAAATTCCCCCCACCCCCCCCCCCCCCCCCCAAACTATCGAATTATTGAAAGAAAAAAAAAAATTATGTGGATAAGTATAGAGGGGTTTATTAAATATATTAAGTTAAAAGAATCCTAATTGGTGGGAGCAAAACCATAAAGGATACAAGTAATATTGACTCTACGGTTGGGAGAACTTATCTTACGCATGCATCAGTTACTAGCAGATGCCACATGCCTATAGACCACACGTGAGACATCTGTTGCGAAAGGGGTACAAGATACCACCTGCAATTGGAAGGATATTAGTTCTTTTTTTTTGGGATGAATAGTTCATTTCTACCTTAGGCTTGATGGCCATTTAATACCAGCTTTCCATACACATTTATTGATGGCATTAAGGATAAGCTGAGGTGTTGCTATTTCAATCAATTTTCCTAACCGAAATAAATTCTGCAAAACTTTATATGTATGGTATGATAACTCACTTGAATGGAAACCTGATGGGCAGAATATTATTGCCTATTTAAAACAACTAGTGTGGCCATAATAATTGTTACAAGGCAGATTATCCTGTAGTTAATTAAAAAAGAGGAAAAAGAACTAAAATGAGTTGAGATTGTAAACTACAGTCACAAATGGCATTAGAATAAGATAATTGATCACCTATCCTCCCCAACCCCATCCAAAAAAAGAAAAATGCAGGGAAAAAAAAAACATACATACATACATACATACATACAAATATATATATATATATATATATATATATATATATATATATTGCAGAAAACAATGAGATATGAACTGAGCAGATATACATTTATATACCCATGAAAGAATTTATTCGAAAGAATTTACAATTCAATGTGTTGCTACATACTTTTCATGTATACTTGCATTCCTGCCCATCGCCAATACCTTCTTGAGAGGGCACCTACAAAGGTGAAGGTGAAAAAGTTCAGAAAAATAAACACTCACACACGCACAAGAAGAAGAAGCTGCATATAGAAACTCTAAGAAGCTGCTTGTAGAACTGCTGACTTTCCAAGCTGGCAAAAGAAGAGTGATGACAATGCTGCTGAAGATTCTGTCATTCTCAAAAACACTTACCCTAATCTCCTAAAAGAGACCCACTCACAGGATACATTAAAATGCATTTTGTGCATTCATGGAATTTGGATTGGTATTTGAAACAAGTTTTGAAGATGAGTTCCATACTCATTTCTGCCACTAGAGCCCCAAAAGTGTGGCATTTCTGAATGGAAAGTAGCCTCTCTCTCTCTCTCCCTCCACACCCCCCCCCCCCCCCCCAAAGCTCCCTTTTCTCCATCAACTTCATTGGTTTTGTGTTATTTGTGTTACTCCTGCCTCTATTTCTAACACAAAACATTGTATTTTTTGTCAAAATAATTTAAGTTATACCAATAAAATACATGTTCCCTAAAATTTAGAATTTGCCATTTTTTAAGAGAGAAATATAAGGATGTACCAAACCAAGAGCTTCTGTTGCAGTTATACGACTCTCTTCACCACAAACCCCGACAAGCATATTCAACAGAAATAACCTCTGTTCCACTTTCAAATGTTTCTCCAAGCCTCGAGCCACCATCTCCATCTCAGGCTGCAGAAACACATTCAAAGTGAATGACACAGAAACCTAGAGGTGATTCCTCACGAAACCACTGCATGCACAAATTAAATGAATCGTAAAGCAGTTATACCAAGACAATCATGAAATTTTTTATCTAGACTGCATTATTATATATGGATTGGTCGTAAGTCATTAACCTATATAACTCCCATTCAAAAGCACACAAATTTGATTTTAGACAAATGGCCCAGAGTCCATATAAAGAAAATGGTTAAGAAAACACACACAAACATATCCAAAAAAAAAAAATCAGCCTTTTAAAAGTGCAGCCATGATGCTCATTGCTCCGTATTTGATTAGCCAACAGTATGGCACAGCAATCTCAAAGACCACCATACAGACCATTAACAACAGACTAAATAGACCATTCAACGAGCTGTCCTTACAACCAACATTTCTACACCTATGCTCACTAAGCATCTACACTATAATAAGAACCTTCAGGTTCAACCAATTAAAGACCAAAAAATCAAAGTTGCTACTACAGCTTCAACTCTGGAAAAGCTTAAGAATGGGCTTGTTTAGAACCATATCAAGTTACCAAACTGTGGACACAAGCAAGTACAAGATATTGCAACTTGTACCAACTAGTTAATATGATCTAATCATGTGCATAGAAGACCTGCCAAAGAACTATTATAAAGACTGCTACCACAAAGGCTAGGTAAACACAGCCAAAAGTGAACTTATATATAACAAGAAACTGAACAGAAATTGAGTGTGTTTGTGTTCCTAACTACATATGAAGTCAGAGACACTTTCAACTCAGAAAATACAAGAAGAATGCTTTTCCATATATCACCATGATAAATTCCACAAATATATTTCAAAAAGAAACAATTATAGAGTGAAATTTCTAAAATTCATAGAGTAAATATAGGAAAACCAAATCACATACAGACGACTCCTCAGGAGGAAATATCCGCAGCATAAGGCATATCTTTGACAGTTCTAATTTTGCTTCAGCATGTTTGCCTTGAATTTCCAAAGCCTGCGATGAAATAGATATCACATAAAACATTATTTTAATGAAGTAATAAAAGGACTATAATTGTTTTTATTGGTTATTATTTATTATAATAAAGACAAAAGGAAAGCACAATTCTTTACATAGGGACTGCACTAAAGGACAAGAATGTTGAGGTTAAAAAATGTAGGCATTATAGTGAGGCTACCACAAATACTTTAAGATTGACAGGGAGTATTGAAATTTAGGTCTCCAACGAAAAATCGCGACAATAATTCTTAAATGATGGGATATTAATCACTGTGCTTAAGTCCCATAATTTTTAAAAATCTGTCTTTTTGTACCCAAGCTTTTAGAAATAATATGATCACTATATGGAAGATTTTAATAAGCCATTGCAAGCATATAGAAAAATTCAAATAAAATATAGATAAAGTATACCATTTCTTTCCCTCCAAATCAATCAATCCCTCAAAGAACTTATTACAGTTGTGGTAATAACGAAGAGGAAACAGGTTCTCAGTTCAAAACACAAAGCAACCAAGACTTGATCCCAATTAATTGGGACTGATTCAATGGTCCTCATAAACTAACTGAAGTCAACCACATGTGCTTCTTTCCCATAATTCAGCCTATCAACTAATAGAGATCAACTACATGATTTGCCTCTCTACCTCTTTTCATTCTGTCAACTTATATTAAATTACTCTTTCTCGTATGAATTAATCAATCTCCCCACACATGAGCAAACCATCAATATGACATCTGTTCCTTTGTCCATATGACTGAATTCATTATCATATTTTTCCTATTATTCTTAAACAAACATGTCAACATTCTCATCCCAGCTTAGTTTAAATGAATGTAACTTTTTAAGAAAGAGTGAATTAATTCAAGTTAAGAGAGCGAAAAAGGGTAGAGGACGACCCCAAATAATAATAATAGTATAAAAAGATATGTCAATTAAAAAAGTAACAAAGAGTATAACTTCCAATAAAATAGATTGGAAGAAAATAATACACATGGCCGACCCTAACTAATCTAGTGAGGATCCACAGCCAACCTAGAAATGGTACTACCGTATTGTTGTTGTTACCATAGATCATAACAGGCCATGAACTGATCTTATAGATATTTCACTAAAACTTTATAGATATGCTAGTTACATAATACCTTCAATGCATTTCTCCACTTCCCCACCTGCTCTTATTCTATGACCATATATAAAATTGAATCACAAGAAGAGCTGAAAAATTACCCACGCCTGTAAAAACCGTGAACGAGTACGTGCGGCAACAGCTGCTGACACAATTATTGCAGCACGAATGTTTTCAAGTCCAATGTTTTCAGCAAGCCCAGCAACAAATTGCCGAGCATCTTCACCATCAATCTGGACAGAGGTACAATGACTCGGGGCCCTGCAGTATTCCTGAACAAGTTACAACACCAGGAGAAAACTTGTGCAGATAAATACTGGAAGTGGCATATATTTAAATTGTTTCATTTATGCAGGTCTAAAAACATACCTGCTGCAAACATTTAAAACAAAGTCAACAGAAGCACGATAGAAGGAATCACGTGTATTTATTGCGTCAAAGGAGACCCGTACTCCAGATGTCCTGCATATTTGACGTAACTGCTCACCCATACAGGCAAAGAAGAGTCCAATGCATTATGGAAATATCAGTTACTAAAAGCAAAAAATTGTAATTACATGTTACAATAGTAGCAAAAAAGTTACCTCATTAATGAAGTGAATTTTATTATGCAATTCTTTTCAAATTCTGCAAAATAAAATCAAGAGAAGCACATTGTTTGATGTGGTGGTGTCTATGGCATGAAAGAAATGCAAGAACCTTTGAGGGGTGTGAACGGACTATTTTAGACTTGAAGAAACAATTTTTTAGAACTCTATTTGAGTGGCTGCTGGCTTCAGGGACATATCTTTTCTCTAATTTCTTAGATTTTATGGATCATTGTACTCTTAGATCATAATGTGGTGATTCATCTAGTACACTTCCTGTGTACCTGATGTTTCCGATTCAATAAAACATATTATTTATATATAAAAAAAAAAAAAAAATTAAATCATGAACTTAGATAATAGATATAAAAGGTTGAAATCAGAGATATAAAGCACATCCAATATATTCATTAATTATCACTTGTCAATATATATATATATATATATTCGTTAATTATCTTGTATATGCACATTAGTTTTATTAAGAATACCTAATATTTACAAAGAAAACTTGCATTCTGCCACATCACTAAATTCGTCAAAAAATTACAAAATCAATGTGCGGCATCATCTTTGCAAATGATACAACCTTCTCTTGATCCTCATAAAGCACCATGGTATCAATTATTTCCACTTCATCAAACATTGTCACTTCATGCACCATAGATGGTTGACCAATAGCAGATGATTCAAACTCACTTTTTACATGCGTACTCCCTAATTTAACTTTTCTCCCCATTAAGAAGTGGGAAGTCTTCCTTCTAAGCAGTAAGCAACATATCAGACACTTCAACAGGCTAAATTAAATCTAGAACACATTTTAGGTAGGGCAAGGATTTGCTGCAAACATGGTTTTGAACAATCTATGCAATGGTGGCTTTTGGCTATCTGTGGAGTTTGGCAGAAGCTTTTGTGGTTGTTTAGCAGAGAATTTTGTGGCAGGGGCCGTGGTTTTTATGGTGTCTCACTATCTTGGCAAAATTGGGTTTGAGATGTGGTGGTTTGGGATTTCGAGCAGCAGTGAAGGGGTTGGGTCAGGCAGAGATGGCCCATATGGGTACTGATGTGTGCAATGGTGGCTGGGTCAGGCGGTGGTGATTTTATTGAGGCTGATGGTGGCTGGGTACTGGTGTGTGCAAGTGTCTTAAACTGAAATGGATATGGGTTTGGCTGAAGCAGTGCTTTTTAGTGGATTGAGGCCGGTGGAGAGGGAAGCAGCAGGGCTGGGCAGTGGCACGAAGGATGAGAGTCAGAGGGCTTGGACAGAGAGAGAGAGAGAGAGAGAGAGAGACTGATTAGAGAGAGAAAACGGTTTTAAAGAAAAAACTCACACTGTTAGTCATCTTAACTAGTCATGTACAATGCACATGACCTAGGGACACTTGCCACTCCCACTAGTTGCCACTTAATCATGTATGCTGGATTTGCTGCAACCATGTTTGCAGCAAATCCTTGCCCTTTGGGATATTCCATCAGGCTGTGATAGTGATGCAATATGCTCTTCTCATTCTAGCGTTGTAGCAATATCTATCAGTACTTGTACCTCCACATCAACACTACACCACTATTGCAGAGTGTGTGAGTTGGAATGCAGGTAATCTTCAATGGATATTACTTTCTATCTAGCTCTTCAAAATTGGAAGTTGGATATGCAGGTCTTATCAAAAAAATAAAAAAAAAATAAAAAAGGGAGTTGGATAAGCAGGCAGAGTTCCTTAATCTTTATCGACCCACATAAATTAGAACAAATGAAAAGGAAAAGATTGTTGGATGCCGACAAAAAGTGTTGTGCTTATTTGGGGTGCGGTTCAGTGGGTTATGCGTAAAAGGGTAGTTGATCTGATGGCCTGTTGGAAGGGGCAATTTTCTAGGCACCATAACGGTGATACTTGAAATGCAATCCCTTTGTGCGTCATGTGGATTATTTTGAAGGAATGGAATAACCAAACATTTAAAGGTCTTGAACAACCTATGGTGGATCTGAAAAAAAAAATTTACGCATTTTATATGATTGGATAGCTGCTTTAAGTAGCCATTCTTTCTCTAATTTACTGGATTTTTTTTTATTGTTTTATTTTTAACTGAGTTGTGATGCAACTTTAATACCCAACCCATGTACTTGGAGGTGACTTCTTTTTAGTCAATAAATTTTATTTAGTCATCAAAAACAGCCAAGAGTATTGATGACCATTAAAAGTACGTGCCTCTAATATAACCATAATTCAACCAAAAATAAAGTTCCAGACAAAAAATTGTAACAAGAACCAGGACTGTTGACCTGGGCTGTTGATTTATGTATTATGGACTGGTCATTGTGTGGGCCTTGATGAGCATTCGGCAAGTGCACATATTGAAGATAAGGAATTTAACTGTGTGGATTAGGGGTTGATGTGAGTGGGCCTGGTTTATTTTTTAGGTAATGGGTCAGACTGAGTATTGGGATGTCTAGGCTGTCTATTTTCTTTTGACTGGGTCAAGTAAAAGTTTGTGTTTAATAAGTTGGATTTGGGTAGAGTTTGATTGGGTTTCCATTCTAGAGTATCTGATAGGTTAATAATCTGTGAGAATGGTTGACCACTGAGTGACTTCTTGACAACAGCAGCAGTTGAGGGAATGGGGTTGCCACTAGGCAAGTAAGAGCTCACTGAACAATGAACGAGAGCTAAAAAGTCTGGTGATATCGTGCGATGGATCAGGTGTAGTCTGGGCAGCAGAGTTGGGTGCTTTGGTGGTGGAACAATGCAGTCATAAGGTCTGGCTAACAATCCTATGCTTCTTTGTCACTTTACAATTGAGAAAGAAGGGTGAGTCAGTGATGAGATGCTTTCAGTGAAACTTTAGTGACAAGGCAATCAGAGCAGTAACATGATCAGGGCCATCCAACTCAACACAATGCCATTTTAAGGGCGAAGACAAAATTGAGGCTGAGGGACGAAGATGAGGCTTGTCCATTGACACAAGGAGTGATCAAATGGGGCTCTCAAGTCATCGATGGCAACAGCAATGGGTACTTAGGAAATTGTGTGGGGTCACCAGCATGGCTGGGCTTCCTTTTTTTTTTTTTTTTTGGCGATGCACGACAGTGCTTGAAACTAATTAATCAGATATTTGCTCAGATACTAAATTTGACAGAGGACAAAATCAAAACAATAACAGAATAAAATTGAAAAAACAGAAAAATAAAGAATAGGCAACCTAGAAGTCAGCACCTAGGCTTGCTTGGAATCAGCACCAAGCAGGAGAGAGTAAACCTCTAGAAGTTAGCATCTAAGGTTCAACAATAGACCATGAGAGATTTCCAAGAGACATTTTACTAATCATCAAACTAAAACTTAAGTACAATGTTATGCATATATAGATTAAAGACTTAACCCTAATACTATCTGAATTGGGAAATCCCAATTTTTTTTTTTTGAATAACCTTACTCCAGAAAATTAATAAAATAAACAATTAACTATCACGACCTTAAATAAAATACAATTGACTCTCCAAAATTAAATAAAACTAATGGCTTGTTTGGAAGTTTAGAGAGGGAGGAGAGTAAAGGGGAGTAGAGGGGAGGGGAGTAGTGGGGAGGAGAGTAGAGGAGAATGATTCCCCTCCACTTTGTTTGGATGTTTTTAAAATTAGTAAGGGGGAATGGAGTAATTAGCCCTTCCCCTTGTGTAATTTTGTTAATATAATAAGGGTAAATTATGTAATTTACTTAGTTAGTAGTTTATGTACTCTACTCTCCCTTCAAATCTCTCCAATTTGGGGGAATTAAAAATGGGGGGCTAGAGGGAGTTGAAACCCCTCCAAACTCCTCCAAACTCCTCCCCCTAATTTCTTAAAAAACTTCCAAATAAGGTAATTAGATTACTCTCCCTCCCTCTACTCTACTCCCCCTCTATTTTTAAAGATCCAAACAAGCCATAAATTTCAATAAATACCTCTTTGCACTTCCCATATCATATCATACGCATTCACAGGCATGCTTGTGCATAAACACAACCGTCCAACTATTTTTTTTTTTTTGATAAGTTAAAAACGGCATCCATTTATCAATACTCAGACATGTAATTGCATTTATTTATTTAGGCATTCACTATCCATACATCCATACATCTTTATCTCACATGTGTGTGTCTTACTGGACAAACCAAACAGGTTATCTCCATTTTTTTTTTTTGGGAACTTTATAAACTCAAAACAAATTCGCTGGTAAAAATGGATAAAATTATATGCCTCTAAAAGAATTTTTCGATTCAAAAACTGAGCGAAATTATAAATGAATATATTTGACAATCAAAGATATCACATAAAAGAAGTACTGACTTGAATTATATCATCCTCCACTATGTCCCTCCCGTTGATTCTATTGTCCGTGATCACTGGAAATCAAGTGGATGAGTTGCAACTTGAAGAAGTATAGAATGACCATAACAACATGAAAACTTGAGAAATGCATTTGTTTACCTACAACAAAGGCAAAATTCCAGCACTAAGACCAAGCATGTGAAAATATTTATATACTGATAGACATAAAACCACAAGAGTCATATCAAATAACAATCAGAAAAACAAAACACATTGGCAAGTTAGGAAAAGAAATTAGCATAAGTTTGAGGCCTTAGTTTGGCCTTACTCATTTAGGGCTTTTCCTATTGTGTAAGGGTCTTTGAAGGCAAAAATGTAAACCAAGTTCATTCTTCAAGACTTCAACTGAAGAAAGGAAAGTAAAAAGGTGACCCTGGCCCCTTCTTAAACACCAACTACCCCTTTCCCTTCCCAACCTAGTCAAATAAGAATCACTCTGCAAGCAACTGGTGCTAAGCCCTCAACAAAGCAGGAATGCCACATTGGAATTTCGTCAAGAAATGGGACAACCACAATGGTCACTAAGGATCGTTGCCCAGTGCTGCTCCCACTTAAGTGGAGTCCTAAGAATGAAAGTTTGGATAATGTTCCACCATTCAACATTTTTTGCTTGAAGTGACTGCTCAAAAGACTTGAAATGAAACATCTGTGCTTGGCAGCCAAACATTTTAAAATTGTTCCAGACAATGACCTCTTCTAAATACACATGAGACATCTCCTTTTCAATTTCAGATATCAACCTACCTTTAAGTAGAAAAATAGTCATACAACAGTAACCCTCTTTGGCATTACCCACTAAACTCCAAACATAGCTAAAATGAAGGCCCACAACTCACAAGCAACTATCAAATGGTTCACTGTCTTGCTACTACATCAATTCATACAATCCAATCTCCCAGAGTGATAACTCTTCCAGTCAGATTCTCCCCCATCAGAATCTTCTCCAAAACTGTAGTCCAAAGAAGAACTTTCTTTGGTAACTTTGTGCATCATGTACTCTTCCAAGAAAAAATTACATACTTGGCCCCTCAAAGGACTTCATAATAGGATTTGACATCAAACTCACTGTTAACTTTAGGTGTCCACCTCAAAAGATCATGAGCACAACCGCAGGATTTTGGAGTAAAGTGTTGCAATAAGATTAACTTATTCCAATTCCCAATCACTGAACGCAGATACAAAACTGATGTTCCATGATAAAGACACTTCTTGAACCAGATGCTCCAAGGAAGAGTATAAAGATGCGTCTTTTCCCACTGCAATAGAGTACAAATCAGGATATAGCTCTTATAGAGCACCATTACTGCACCATATATATCATGCCATAGTCTTAACCTATCACCATCCCCAACCACATAACCAGTACAACTCATGAATGCGTCACATCCCAATCCTTTGCACTTCCTCAGTGTCCAAAAAGTAATTGCCTTCCTCTCCAAATCTCCACCACCAGTTCCTCAATAAAGTAACTGGTTTATAACCCAATACTTGTCATGAAGAGAAAAATAAATAAACAGTGTCTTGGTCCTCGATTAAAAAATTCCATTGGATTCAGTTCAACAAGGTGCAATCTTCACTCAAATATGAGTAGTTAGTTGTTTCTTAGAGATCAAACAGTAGTCCATACCATTCCTCCTAATAGTATTGTATCTGAAGTTTATTAGGATAATAAGACTAATCTACTAGTGAACACAAGAAAAAAAGTGAATTTCCTTTTTTTAGTAGCACATTACTAGGCAAAATTCATGTTTATAGCACAACATTACTCAGCACAATCAAATAAGCAGTTTAAACATTTCTAAGATATGTGAATTAGCAGTAGAACTAAAAATTCATGCCAATCATAGCACAAGAAATCCCAAAATAACCACTAAGCACTGACCTTTAATCAACCAGTTGGCTTCCCTCTGATACTGCTCCGCATTCAGCACCAACCCCGGCCGCGGCACAGAAACCGGCCACCATTTCGGCAACTTCTTCTCCCGGGGCCGAACCCGAGTCCCTGAAACCCTCTCCGATATTCCCCCATTGGTTGCCGAAGCTGCCACCGCCGGCGACAACGGATTGCTGGAAACCCTAGAATCCCTCTTCAAATTCTGCCTCTCCTTGACCTTTCTCCCAACGCCAACAGCAACAACAACCTCTCTTCCCCCAAGACTCCGGTCCCTCCGCACCACGACCGGCCCGGAATCCCCGAACCCGGACCGGCCCCGAATAAGCCATAACCCTAATTTCCCCAAAACCCTAAAAGCGAAAACAAGAACGAAGCTACAAAGGACCAAATTCCCGGCGAAGACAACAGTCGAGCGGCGACAGGAGACGAGGATTCGGCGGTTATCGTCGAGAGTGATTAGGGTTCGTAAGTCGTGGTAAGCGTCGAGGGAAGAGGAAATGAAGCGCTGGAAGTTGGCGTGGAGGAACGACGTGGTTTGGTTGAGGTCGATCACGGTTTGGAGCGTTGAGTTGTCGGAGGAGGAGGTGGTGGCGATAGTAGGGGTGGTGGTGGTGAAGGGGGAAGAGAGTTTGGGGTTCCGGCGATAAGTACGGCGGCGTTTTGGGGGTAAAGAAGAGCAAGAGAGATGGAGGAGGAGGTGGTGGTGGTGGCATTGGTATTGCGAGAGAGAAAAGGGAGTGTAGATGAGTGTGTTTGCAGAGTTCATATATGAATTTGGTATAGACTATAGGGTAGTAGTATATGTTACATCAGTGTGAAGGTTTGGGGTTAAAGAGATTTTTGTCTGAATGAGTTGTGAATTATGGGAGCTCAGTCTAGACTGTATAGGTAGATATTTTTGTTGTTGTTGTTGACTTGTTTCCTCCTTGATGGCTGGAGGAGAAAACTATGTTTGTTTGCCCGGAGAAAGGGACAAAATTGGGAAATGACACCAATCTTCGCATAATCTCAACAGTTAGTGATGTTTCTAAACTATTTACTAAACTAACATCTCGAGGTTAAGGGACTCAATTTTACCATAAGAACTCAAATCTAAGATACACGATTTCAATGTTCTAATGTAAATGACGTGATTTTTTAATCCATAGGGAATTCGCTTGGAACTCAACCCTTAGAGGCTTTAGCTTGAAATCAATCCTTAGAGGCTCGATTTCTTAAAGTGTAATAAAGGCTTGATTTGCAAATTCTGGTGGATATTAATTCACGTGGTTTTTGATGGGTCCCTATTTCACATAAAGCACACTTTAGACCCTAGCTCCTTCTCTGTATTAGGTAGGAATGGCAACGGGTCGGGTTTGGGCCGGATTTTTCCATACTCGAACCCGACCCGCAAGGCAAGACCTATTGCCTGGACTCAGCCCGTTTAGGGTACCGCATTTTTTTCAGAGGCCCAGACCCGCCCTAGTCGGGTCCCACGAGCCCCGGGGGCCCCGTTTAGGGATTGGGCCTAATTCATGGCCCAACCAAAAAAAACAAATTAAGCCCAAATTTAAGCCCAATTCGCCTCTAATCCCTTGCCATTCTCACTGCTCTTCCCAGTCTTAGATCTCTGGGAAACAAACACAACCCTATTCCATTAAGAAAAGAGAAAACATAGAAACCACCATCCCTCGGCTTCTCCATTCCATTCTAGGTGAGGATTCCATCAATCCTCGCTATCCTCTACAAATTGATCCCAATTACGCTTTCCATTTTGGGTTCCGCCTCTTGTTTTGTGCTTCAAATTCTCCTTATTATATAAACGTTGAGTCTTTGGAAAAACAAATTGATTTTCATAGCTACATACTTTGGTTTCTTCGCCATTTCATTTCGCAGCTTCTTTTGAAGATTACAGATTAATGGACTCTGCTTATCACAAATCATAGAAACAAAAAACAACAAGAAGAAGATATGATTCTCGCAACATCAACTCACTTTTTAATCACTGTTCCAACAAGCCCATCTCACAGTCACACAAAGAAAAACTTGTTGCTTTGTATGTACCCATTGGTGCCTGACCCTCTCGGAGTCTGTAACCCTATTCCGTTATACATCTCTGAAGAAAAAAACCAAACCAAATTCACAATAATGCTTAGATTTCAAATTCGAAGCTGTGCACGCCCAAAATTGAGACCAATTAGGCCGGGCCTCCCTTGGGCTCACGACTTACTTGTAACGTGGGTTTGGATTTCCTACACTGGGTCGTTCTAGACACCAAGGCTCACTAAGGTCACTTCCTGTATACACTCTTCTCACCACCCTCGTTCCAACCCCCTCTTCTCAATCTTTCCTGTATTTATAGTCCATAGATAGTGGCGACGCCATGATTACTCACCAGTAAGTGCAACTGGCGGTCCAATATCATCGATCGCGAGTGGATGGTTAGGTGGTAGTGGGGTGCGGCGAGGGTGGCGTTGGAACTTGGTTCCCACCCTCACAATAGTTCTCGGCAACGGGGATCACCCGAGACACTGCCGGGCAGGCAGAGGGCGGGGCGTCCCGAGAGTACGATGTCTACATGTGCTCGGGGAATCACCTCCGAGAGAATGATGACGAGGCAGGGATTGGCCCGGTCGCACGCGTGGCCTGGGAGTGGGCCACCGAACATGAAGGTCGGCCTTATGGGCCTTACATCCAGGCCAGGGTCCACAGCCCGATACAAGGAAGACATGGGGGCCTGTACAATAGCCCCCCCTTGATTCACTCCCTATTTACGGGGGCGAATCAAGGATCACGAGGGGTGAATGTTCGTCGGGAAGATGAAGGGTCAGTGCTCGGCTGTTGTTGGGCGCATTAATGCGTTTCGAAAGACGCGTCTGGAACTGATGGACAACCTGCCCGTCATCATTGTCTGACGGTTCGTGAACCGAGGCGTTACGCTTGTGGCAGTCGAGGCGATGGCCCGCGTGGTTTTCACACCTGTGAATCATTTAATGCTCCTCTCTTCACTCTCATACCTATAAATAATCCTTCCAGTTTCTGATTCTCATTTTCGCATATCTCGCTTGATTAGTCCCTTACTCTGCCGAGCATCCATTCTTCGTGGTCTACCCTTTGGCCCAGAACATACTTCCTCCTTAGAGCCTCCAGTAAGTTCCTTTCCCTCTCATTGTTTTCTCTCTTGTTGTTTAGCCAGTTCAGTCTATTTTTTGATAGTTATAGTAGTTATTTTCTTCGAAAAACACTCGCTTAGGAAAATGAGTTATTCTCACCTCCTTTCCTCCGAGCATGCTTTGGCTAGATTTAGGGAAGCCTATGACGTTCCCAATGACATAGATATTGCCTATTGCAATATGGGTGATATTGACATCTAGAGGCGCCGTGGTGAAAACATGGTGTTCTTTCCTTTAATGGCCATTTTAGAGGGTGGGCTTAGGTTCCCGGTAGACCCTCTGATTCTTAGCACCCTTAGATTTTACGGCCTTTGCCCCGACCAACTCCCCCCCAATTTTTACCGGGTAGTGAGTTGTGTAAGTAGGCTGAACCAGTTGTACGGGCTGCAGCTGAATCATTATGACATCAATCAGATGTATAGTCTGTGCGGTAACATCGGGTCCGATTATTATTTAAAGACTAGGGACGCAAGGGTACGGCTCATTTCATGCCTACCCGACTCAAACCGAAATTCAGCCAGGGATTTTGTTCGGGTGAGCGGTAATTGGTTTGCCGAGGAAATCCCTTGTGTATTTTCGCCGCGCGAAGTCGGTTGGTGACTAACTTTTGTTCCCCTTGCCCCTTTTTTTTTTTTTTTTTTTTTTTTGGTCCGGTTCTGTTGTCATTAACCCATATTTTCTCTGTGCAGACGGTAAAAGGTTCAGACCGGACATCAGAGTGGTACATGTTCGGGACCTGAATTTCGTGCTCAGGTCGGAAATCTTTGTTCATTCTGACGGACAACTCCGAGCATCCCATCTTATTCTCGGTGTAACTCCCGTATACACAACTTGGCAGGCATTCAGCCAAGCCCTGCTAGTTGACAGCCCTCTCCTCTCCTACATAGACGTTCGGCACGCGAACTTCTTCCCACCAAGGCTTACCGTTGGCGAAGCGCGCGATCTCGGCCCCCGGTTTATTTGTTCAGACGAGCGGCAGCCGATTCGCGACGAATCAGCCGAGCGCGTATCTGCCGAGCGTCGGAGACGAGCTCACGAACAAATCCAGCAAGAAGTTACAAATCAACCCGAGAGAATCTTAGAGCCCGAGGAACCTGTTCAGGAAGGGGTAGGTGCGGCTACAGATCCAACTGACTCCTCCGAAACAAGATCCGATCACGCTAACGAGATGGTGGCCAGGAGGAAGATGACGATCGACCGCTTCGTCCCGAGCGCCCGGCCTGCGGCACAACAACAAAATCCCGACCAAATCACTTCGCCGCCCGTCGTCCCGTCTGTCCGGGCTCGCAAGAGGCCGCGCACAACTGACCAGACCGAGACAGGTACGGGTAACATCCCCCTCCGACCTTCGGCCGGTATAGTTATACGGGAACCTGTAGCGCAGACCAGGATAGATCGGGCGTCCACTTCCCGGGGTCCAGTAGGATGGCAGCCCTCCTTCCAACTCGACGGCGGGCCTCTCCCGACAACGGCAAACGCCCGAGTTTGGGATAAAGGCCATGGGGGCCGTGTGGCGCAGAGCCTGGCACGTGGCATCCTCCTGCCCGAGGATATGCACGTTTTCGCAGAATCAACGGATGAGTCCTTGGGGATGCGCTTGCAGTGGCACGCCATAGCGGTACATGTTTCATTTTTTATTGTTTTCGGTTTCCCTTTTTCTTACGTACGTGTACCTTCCATTTTGCCTTACAATGTGAATGTTGTATGGTCAGGTTGCGCAAATGTCGTATGTTGTGGACGGCAGGATGAAGGAGCTGGCCGAGGATGTTGAACGGGAAAGAGCCCTGAAAGATGTTGCTGAGGCCACGGCGAAGGAAAAGTCGAAAATTGCTGATGAGGCGGAGGACCGAATTGCTGCTGCCGTAAAGGCCCGGGCTCTCGCCGAAACGAAGTCAGACGAGCTGGAGTCGCAACTGGGCGGCACTGAACTTAAATTGGCAGAGGTCCAGAGCTTGAACACCATGCTGGAAGGTCAGTTGGCTGATTCGAAGGCGGCGCTGGAGGCTTGTGAAAACAAGTGGTACAATGAGGGGTTCGCGGACGCCGAGAATTCAGCGGAACCGGTCATCCGTCAGGCCCATAGGCTCGGGTACGAGGAGGGTTGGTTCGCTGCACTTCAAGCCCTGGGGGTGCCCGAGGACTCACCGTTGAGGGATCGCAGCAAGATCCCTTTCCCGAGCGTTCCCCACACCGAGCACCCGGCGCCCCTTGTTATCGATGAGGAAGAGACCTCTAGCATGAGAGAGCTGGTGAACGCCATTGACTCTCATGCAATGCCGACAGATATGGAGGAGACCAGCCACCCCCATGTTGGAGACCAAGCCGGGGAGGAAATCCAGCCGCCCATTCTTCATTCCGAACAACGTCCTCAAGAAGGCGCGTCCTCAGTTCATGTGGATCTTTAATTTTGAAAGCCAACTTTATTTTGCCCTCCTTTTTTGAAACGTTACTTTGGGTTTTAGGCTTTCGCATGAATGACTTACACTTTTGCACGAATGTTTTGTGCTTTTGTATGAACGTCTTATCCTTTTGTATGAACGTCTTATCCTTTTGTATGAACGTCTTATCCTTTCGTATGAACGTGTCCACTTGATCGGTTCTTGGGGATGGAGCCGAGGTTCAGTTCTCTGTCTGAATAAAAGGCTAAGGTTTCCACCTGCTCGGTGATAGAGATCGAACCGAGAGTCGGGGTCCGGTCCTTAGAATATTTAAGGTTTCCACCTGCTCGGTGATGTGGATCGAACCGAGAGTCAGGGTTCTGTCCTTAGGATATTTAAGGTTTCCACCTGCTCGGTGATGGGGATCGAACCGAGAGTCAGGGTTCTGTCCTTAGGATATTTAAGGTTTCCACCTGCTCGGTGATGGGGATCGAACCGAGAGTCAGGGTTCTGTCCTTAGGATATTTAAGGTCTCCACCTGCTCGGTGATGGGGATCGAACTGAGAGTCAGGGTTCTGTCCTTAGGATATTTAAGGTTTCCACCTGCTCGGTGATGGGGATCGAACTGAGAGTCAGGGTTCTGTCCTTAGGATATTTAAGGTTTCCACCCGCTCGGTGATGGGGATCGAACCGAGAGTCAGGGTTCTGTCCTTAGGATATTTAAGGTTTCCACCTGCTCGGTGATGGGGATCGAACCGAGAGTCAGGGTTCTGTCCTTAGGATATTTAAGGTTTCCACCCGCTCAGTGATGGGGATCGAACCGAGAGTCAGAGTCAGAAGGTGCAGATCTGTGAAAGCTATCATTAACATAACTAACAAAACATATACAACAGGCTGCAGTAGACACTATGCTCGGCGCACCGCCCGTTAATGGTAAAACTTCTTTAGATTATGGACGTTCCACGGCCGGGGCAGCTGTTTTTCGTCAAGGTCCTCCAAGAAGTAAGCCCCCGAGCCAGCCACTGCAGTGACCCTGTAGGGTCCCTCCCATGTCTGTGCCAGTTTCCCGGCACCAGTGTCCCGCATGTGGCCTACAGCTCTTCTGAGCACCAAATCTCCGGCGATGAACTCCCTTGTTCTCACGCCTCGGTTGTATCTCTGGGCGAGCTTCTGCTGGTATTCTGCCAGCCGAATTGTTGCCATTTCGCGGCATTCCTCCGTCTTGTTCAAGCTCTCCACCATCATTTGGTTGTTTCTGGTTTGATCAAACCGAGCAACACGCGCACTGCAGAGATTCACCTCGATGGGGATCACGGCCTCAGCTCCGTATGTTAGAGAGAAAGGGGTCTCCCCGGTGGACCGTCTGGGAGTGGTGCGGTATGCCCATAAGACTGTTGGGAGTTCCTCGGCCCAGTTTCCCTTCGCGCTTTCTAGCCTTTTCTTCAGCCCGCCCACGATTACCTTGTTTACTGCCTCAGCCTGACCGTTCCCCTGTGGGTAAGCGGGTGTCGAGTACCTGTTCTTGATACCGAGATCACTGCAGAAGTCTCGGAAAGCCCGGCTGTCAAACTGTAGCCCGTTGTCTGATATGATAGTGTTCGGCACCCCGAACCTGGTGATGATATTTTTCCATACGAATTTCTTTACGTCCACGTCTCGTATATTGGCCAAAGCCTCCGCCTCCGCCCATTTAGAAAAATAGTCGACGGCCACCAAAACGAACTTCCGTCCCCCCGTTGCCCGAGGGAATGGGCCGATGATGTCCAGCCCCCATTGTGCAAAAGGCCAAGGGCTACTGATCGGGTTCAGGTGGCCCCCGGGCTGGTGAATCAGGGGGGCGTGCTTCTGACACTGTTCACACTTGCGTACATACTCGGCGGCATCCTTCTGCATCTGAGGCCACCAAAACCCTTGAGTCATCGCCCGGTGTGCCAGAGACCGTCCTCCTACATGACCGCCGCACACCCCAGAGTGGAGCTCCTCCAAGAGCTCGCCCACTTTTTCCGGGCGCAGGCACAAGAGGTACGGCCCTCCGAAGGACCTTCGGTATAGGGTCCAATCTTCTGCCACCCAATACCGAGGAGCCATCCTACGGATCCTGTTGCCCTCCTTCTCATCACTTGGCAGTCGGTCGTCAGCCAAAAAATCGATAATGGGGTCGATCCAGCACGGTGTAGGTGTCGCGACTGCGACCGCGCTGATCCCTGTAGTTCCCGAGTCCCTCGTGATTTTGACGCTTGGTTCTGAAATGAGCTCCACTTGGATTTGCCGGGGTATCGCTTCAGTTACCGACGACGCCAGCGTGGCGAGCGAGTCAGCGTGTCTGTTCTGTGTTCGAGAAACGTGGAAAACCTTTACTGTGTTGAAGCCGGCCATAACCAGCCTGGCTAGTTCTAGGTACGCCTTCATTCGGGGATCTCGGGCTTCAAAACTGCCCCGCACCTGGTTAACCACCAACCTAGAATCCGAATAAAGCTCGACCTCCCGGGCCCCCAGGCTTGACGCTGCTCTTAGGCCGGCCAGAAAAGCCTCGTATTCCGCCTCGTTGTTGGATGCCCTGAATCCCAGCCTAAATGAGTGTTCGAGTCGTATTCCTTCTGGGCTGATTATGACGACCCCTGAGCCGGCACCCGTGGAGCAAGAAGCGCCGTCCACGAATACCTTCCACGGGCGGGTTTCCAGCTGGCACACCATCTCCCCCTTACCCTTGGGCGAAAACTCGGCGATAAAATCCGCAAGGATTTGGCCTTTCACCGAGCTTCGGGGTCGGTACCGTATGTCGAAGGAACCAAGCCTAGTTCCCCATTTGGAGATTCGGCCCGTAAAGTCTGACCTTTTCAATAATGATTGCAATGGGTATTCGGTCAAGACGTATACTGTGTGTGCTTGAAAGTAGTGCGGCAACTTCCTGGTGGCATGTATCAGGGCCAACACAAGCTTCTCCAGGGGCAGGTATCTTGTCTCGGCGTCGACTAGGGTTTTGCTGATGTAGTACACGGGTTGCTGGACTCCTTTGTCCCTTAGCAGCACAGCACTCACAGCGTGCTCGGACACTGCCAGGTACATGAACAAATCCTCGCCTGGCTCTGGCGCTGTGAGCATGGGCGCTTGCGCCAGATAATTCTTCAGCTCCACAAAGGCCTCTTCGCACTCTTCACTCCACCGAAACCCAGTCCATTTCTTCAGTAGATGGTAGAATGGTCGGCAGCGGTCTGCGAATTTTGAAATGAACCGGTTGAGGGCCGCCAGCATCCCGGTTAAGATTTGCACTTCTTTTGGATTGCTCGGTGGCCTCAGTCTTCTCACAGCTTCAATTTGGTCGGGGTTGACTTCGATTCCCCGCACACTGATCAGATACCCCAGGAACTTCCCGGATCCGACGCCAAACGCGCACTTCTCCGCATTAAGGCGCAACTTGTGCCGTCGGAGGACCTCAAAAACCGCTTGGAGGTCATCCAAATGCCCGGATTCCCGTTTGCTTTTCACCACCATATCGTCGATGTACACCTCCACCGTGCGTCCTATCTTATCTCGGAACATTCTTGTTACCATTCGTTGGTAAGTGGCCCCGGCGTTCTTCAACCCGAAGGGCATCCTCGTGTAGTGGTAGTTTGCCTCCGGGGAGATGAACGCCGTTTTTTCTTGATCCTCGGGCGCCAGGGCAATTTGGTGATACCCCTGGAAGGCGTCCAAAAAACTCATCCTCGGGTGCCCACACGTGGCGTCTACCAGCTGATCAATCTTCGGTACAGGAAAAGGGTCTTTTGGGCAGGCTCTGTTCAGATCGGTGAAATCGATGCAGACCCTCCACTTGCCGTTCTTCTTCTTTACTACCACGGTGTTTGCCAACCATTCCGGGAAGAAGATCTCCCGAATCACCCCCGCCTCTTTCAATCTTTGAACTTCTACTTTCACCGCCTCGGAATGCTCCCAGGCCGTCCTCCTCGGCCTTTGCCTTTTCGGTGTGAACGAGGGGTCAACTCCTAGTCTGTGCATGATGAACTCGGGGCTCACCCCGGGGACTTCGTATGGATTCCATGCGAATACATCTACATTCCGTATTAGGAGCAGCAACATTTCTATCCTTTCCGTGCCTTCCATGCTTTCCCCTATTTGGAAGTACTTGCCTGTATCTGGCAATACCTTTACCTTGATCATGTTCTCGGCTCGCGCTACCCCCTTATCCCCTTGCGGGTCCTGTAGTTGCTATAAGGACTCCGACGACGGGCATCTCGGGTTTTCCCTACCCTCCCGGTCGGCTTGTTCCTTCTTCCGATCGACCATGGCAATTAAACATTGCCTGGCCGCCTGCTGATTTCCTTGCACCACCGTGACACCATAATCGGTATGAAATTTGACCTTCATGTGCAGGGTGGACGGGACAGCCTCCATTGCATGTATCCACGGCCTCCCAAGAATCGCCGTGTAGGGGGAGTATGAGGCAACAGTGATGAAGCTCACCATTATCTCCTTGCCCTCCATGTTCACGGGCAGAGAGATTTGCCCCTCAGGAGTCACCATTTTCCCGTCGAACCCAACCAGGGGGGTGCTGTACTTTGTCAGATCCTCCTTTCTCAACCCGAGCCCCCTGAATAGGTCCGGATACATAACGTCCGCCCCGCTTCCCTGGTCTATCATTATTCTCTTTACTACGAAGCCGCCAACCCTAGCCGTGACTACCAGTGCGTCGTCGTGCGGCTGAATAGTTCCTTCCAGGTCATTGTCATCGAACGTGATCGGTTCTCAGGTGGGCTTATTCCTCTTCGCGGGGGGTGGCGCGTTCGCACTTCCCTCCACAGATACCACTGTCAACACCCCCTCCGCATTTGCCGTTGTAACGCCTCTCGGGGCGACGTGAATAACATCAATTACTCCAAGCGGGGGCGGAAGGGGATCCCTTCTGTCAGGAGCACCATGCCCTTTTCCTCGGTCCCCTGAGTCTGTCACAAATTCCTTGAGATGCCCCGCCTTTGCCAGCTGCCCGAGATGGTCCTTCAACACTCGGCATTGCTCGGTGGTATGTCCCCGGTCTTTATGGTATGTACAGTAAAGGTTCTGATTCCTTCTGGTGGGGTCGCCGGCCATCCTGTTCGGCCATCTGAAATACGGCTCGTGTTTAATCTTATCCACAATTTTATGCACGGGCTCCTTGAACGCCACGTTCACCTCCCCTACTGGTGCTACTGGTTCTTGAATTCTTAAGTTTCCCCGTGTCCTCTGCTGAAAACCGCTCTGCCGAGGTCGATCTGTCATTTGCGCCTTGCCTTTGCTTTGCATTCTGTCATCTTCCAATCGCTTGTACTCCTCAATACGCCTCATCAGTTGCCTCATATCCTCGGGAGGCTTCTTAGTTAATGATTCCCTCAGCCCTGACTCCTCAGGCAACCCCATCCTAAAAGTGCTTGCGGCTATCTTCTCGTTCCCTCCGCCGATCTCGTTGTATAGCTCCCAGTACCGGCTAGCATAATCACGGAGGGTTTCCCCTACCCTCATCTTCATAGACAGCAGTGCATCCACAGGCTGTTGTTCTCGGCTGCACATCACGAAACGTGAACCAAACTCTTGTATAAGCTCGGCAAAACTATGGATGGAGCCTTTGTGCAAACCGTTGAACCACCTCAACGCCGTGGGTCCCAAGCTGGAGGGAAAAACTTTGCACATCAGGGCGTCATTCCGGGTGTGGAGAGACATCATCTGGATGTAGTGGCTGACATGCTCCACGGGATCCGTTTTCCCTCCATATGAATTAAACGGCGGTCGCGCGAATCTATCCGGCATCGGTGCTCGCTCGATGTCTGCTGAGAATGGGGATCGAGCAGCCCTGCGCAACGCGCGGCTCATTGCATCCATGGCCGCATTCCTCGGCCGCCCCTCTGGTGAGTCCGAGCCCCGATCCCCGTACTCCCGTGACCGAGAGCGATGTCGCCTCCGGCGGGATTCCGCTGAATAGGAGCGGTCTCGTCGGTGACGGGACTCCCTCGAGTCTGAACGCTACCTGCGGCGGTGGGATCCTGATTGATTCGACCCCATCCCGCGTCTTTCTTCCTCGGCCTCAAGCCCTCTTTCTCGGTCGTAACGACCCATTCGGCGGCGCTCGTTTCCCGCTTCTAATTCCAGTTCTCGCACTAACCTCCGCAGCCGCTCGAGCTCTTCATCCCTGGCGTCGAGCCGCCCGCGCCGGGAAGCGTGGGAAGCCGTTCTCTCCGTTTGATAGGACCCCTCTCCAAGGCCGGATCGCTCATCTAATTGCTCGAAAGCCGGATCCTCGCGTCTCTTGTGTCTCTGTTCCCGCCAGGCGGATCCCTGGGAAGATCCTGCCGAGCCGCTCTCGGTGTTACCTCCAGACATCTCCTTGTAAACAAGTCTCAGTGGAACCACTGCTTAGTAGGATTTCCCACAGACGGCGCCAGTTGTGCACGCCCAAAATTGAGACCAATTGGGCCGGGCCTCCCTTGGGCTCACGACTTACTTGTAACGTGGGTTTGGATTTCCTACACTGGGTCGTTCTAGACACCAAGGCTCACTAAGGTCACTTCCTGTATACACTCTTCTCACCACCCTCGTTCCAACCCCCTCTTCTCAATCTTTCCTGTATTTATAGTCCATAGATAATGGCGACGCCATGATTACTCACCAGTAAGTGCAACTGGCGGTCCAATATCATCGATCGCGAGTGGATGGTTAGGTGGTAGTGGGGTGCGGCGAGGGTGGCGTTGGAACTTGGTTCCCACCCTCACAATAGTTCTCGGCAACGGGGATCACCCGAGACACTGCCGGGCAGGCAGAGGGCGGGGCGTCCCGAGAGTACGATGTCTGCATGTGCTCGGGGAATCACCTCCGAGAGAATGATGACGAGGCAGGGATTGGCCCGGTCGCACGCGTGGCCTGGGAGTGGGCCACCGAACATGAAGGTCGGCCTTATGGGCCTTACATCCAGGCCAGGGTCCACAGCCCGATACAAGGAAGACATGGGGGCCTGTACAGAAGCAATAGAAAATTTTGAAAAAATCCTAGTATATGGAATGAAATGAACAATCTAAATCTATCATTGTCAACAATAATAATAGATTTAAGGAAAGAAAAAGAGAGAATCGGAATTTCTATATATTTTCTAGGGAAACAAACAAGATCGAAGAATCTAGGGTTACCTTTGGTTAGCGAGCAATGAAACGGTGCGATCTGGCTGCTAGAGTGAGAGAGTGTCGAAGTGAGTTGCTGAGGGAGAGGGAGTGTTGTATTGAGCTGAAATGAGGGACTGCGGTGAGAAGTGAGGACTGAGGGAGTGTGAGACTGTGAGTGTCAGCGTGAGCTACTGCTGAAGAGTGAAGAAATGAGGGATAATGAGGGATTAGGGTTAAAATATAGGAATATAGGAATATATATATATATATATATATAGGGTATTTTTGTAATTTTAGTGTACCGGGTTTTAATCGAGTCGGGTCTCGGGTTTTTTTAATAAAACCCGGACTCGACCTGGACCCGCTTCGGGTTTTTTTTTTTAACCCATACCCGACCCTATTTCTAATCGGACCGGGTAAAACCCGGCCCATTAGGGTCGGACTAGGCCGGGTATCCACAGGTCGGGCAAAAATTGCCATCCCTAGTATTGGGTCTCTTGGGCAATGAAGAAGTTTCTCTCTTCATTCTTATACTCACTCTCTCATACAATCCTAACACTCACAGGCTCACAGCTCATAAATCCACATTATAGGTAAGGGTGTATATCTGCACTTTAGAACTTCTAACAATTTCATTGATTTATTGAGTGAGTTTTTTAAGATATTATTCTAAATATTGTTCATATTTATTTAGTTGTTATTGTAAATATTCGCTAGGTTTTTTATAAAAAGTAAAAATACTTTAAGATATATTAGTATTGTTAGGTTTTTATCATGGCTATGTAATGGATCATGACTCTTTTTTTCTTTTTTCTTTTTTTTTGGTTTGGTATTTTTCTTTATCAAAACTTATGTTTGAATGATTTTTTTTTTTTTTTTTTTGAGAATAATGTTAGAATGATTTGAAATTCTGTAATGGGGGTGAGTTTTGCCATAGTTGAACAACCAAATTCACTTGCAACTGCATCTTTATTATTATTATTTTTTTTTTTGGTTTTTTTTTTTTTTTGTCAGGGTCTGTTAAAGTTCTTGTTTCAAAGGAAAGACCCAACAAGGCATGTAAAATTGTAAACCCAATATGAGTATGAAATTATAATGAGTGTGTTTTTATGTGATGTGGGGTGAGTATATGCAAATGTGGGCTGTGTTTGTATATGCATATGTTGTAACAAGTTGTAATTTTTGTACTTTGACTAGATAAAATGTTTTGTAATTGATGCTAAATGAAAGAGATAAAATATATCACTAACATATTACACTTAACTCTAATAGATTCACAATCACAACTGAAGATAATTGAAATAAATATATACTACGGTGGACCTCTTACCAATCTTAACGAGATTGATGGATTCCAATTTAAAGGGCCGAGTATTGAGTCCTATTATATGGTGATACGTCGTAAGTTGAAAATGTTGAATAATTTGAATATGAAAATTGTAGAAGAATTGAATTTGAACCCTGCTTTTTATGACATAAAAATTATTTACCATTACCCATAAGAAGTCTTTCACGAATGGATAAATTACAGGTATATGGCGATCAAAGAAGATAAACATTTATTCCTAGAGGCATAAACAACAACGAATAAGTGAATAAAAATGGAGCATATTCATTTAATATTTTATTTTCAAAACAATAAATAAACAAGAAAACAAACGTAAAAATGAAGCGAGTAACTTTTATGACAAGTTTTATATTTCTCATAAAAATAGTATTAAAATGTTCATAAAATGGTCCATTAATAAATGTTTTAACGGCACCTATTACCTAGACCTTATTCTTAAATCATTTTAGTGGTGATAAGAATTACGAGTAACATTGAAGTAAGCTATTAAAGTGTCCTCCATGACTGTATGATATATCATCTTTATCTTTAAAATGTGATGAAGAGGCCAAAGATTATTAATTATATTTGTAGCATAAATGGTAATGTTTATTCTAAATCATTCTAGCAATAGAAACTTTCTATAAAAATAAAAATAAAAAAAATAATTTAAAAAAAAAAAAAAAAAAACTCCTCTTGTTACATAAACGTCTCTTGATATCTGTATTGGTCATTCTTCAATGTTAAAAGAAAGCAACTATGGCTAAAGATATTATAAATAGTATGGTACACCTAAAGTTGACAACTGAGGAAGAAGAAGAAATACAAGTTTCAGAGGAGGGCAAATCGGAGGAAATTGATAGCTGCGTATTAAGCTTGATAGGGAAATTTCTAACGTGTAAACCGTATAATCGAAAAGCTGCAACAACTACTCTTCAGAAAGCGTGGGGGCTAGATAAGGAGTTACAGATATCTGAGGTAGGCTCCAATCTTTTCCAATTCAAGTTCCAATCCGAATATAATCTGGACCCCCCTCGCATCCTTCGGGGGGGGGGGGGGGGGAGGAGCTTTGATAACCAACTTCTGATGCTTACGCGGTGGAAAGCAGGAATGAGTGCTAGAAACGTGGTCTTGGAGCATGCATCAATGTGAATTCAGATATGGGGGGTACTGTTCAATATGATGGCATCGAAGGTGGCGATGGAGATTGGAAATAAGATGGGTGTAGTTGAGCATGTTGAACGACGACGACGGTCTGTTGAACAAAACCTTTTCTTGTGAGTTAAGGTTGCTTTACTTATATTTAAACTCATCCGTAGGGGTGGATTTCTAATGGGTTTGGATGGGAAGAGGCATTGGGTTGACTATAAGTATGAAAGGCTGCTGGTGTTCTACCATTTTTGTGGGGTTCTAGGACATGATCTTAGACACTATCCAACACATTATGAAGAGGCAAAAAAGTCTACCACTATGGATTACTAGTATGAGGACTAGCTGCGGGCAACCAATGGAAGAAATCGATCTCTACCACGTCGGCGTAATACCAGTTCGCCTGGAGATGAGTTGTTTGATAAGGAAGACAACCATATGGTGAAGCGGAGTGGGATGGAAGCAACGGCGAAGACAATGGCTAGGGTTTTGGCTCCCAGTGACGTGCACACAAACCAATCTGGTAACAACGAGATCCACGGGGCTGATCCGGATATTCAGCAAAAATTTTCGAAGGGTATCGTGCAAGTGACTAAATGCATGGAGAATCACGTGCTGAGTTTAGTGCATGGAGTTGATTCTAAGATCAATTTGGAAGTGGACACGGATAATGGGCCAAAGGAAGGAAACAAGGAGATTGGGCCTGTCTGTGTCACAACCCAATAAACAAATAGCTAAGTGGACTAGGATTAATAGAATGGAGGTTGGGCTAAATGACTTAAATAAATCCACTAGCATGCCTACGTTGGGGAAAAGGTCTGTAGAAGATGCTCTGTTCATGAGCTGTGAAACAGAGGCAGCAACGTGCTCTCAAAAAAGAACCAAAGTTGGACCTAGAGATGGTGAACTAGACTCTACATCGGCGGGGGTGAATGATCACCCTTGCCAAGAACAATGAAAATACTTAGTTGGATCTACCAAGGGCTTGGGAACCCTTGGACAGTTTGAAACCTTCGCAAATCGTGAAGGAACAAGCTCCCTCTATCTGTTTCCTTATGGAAACTAGACTGGACAAAGAAGGTGTTAATTCTTGGTGCAAGGATCTACCTTATAAGAACAGATTTATTGTTAAAAAATCAGGCCTTGGTGGCGGACTTGCTTTGATGTGGAAGGAAGATATCAGACTAGATGTTTTTAAGTTTTCTGACAACCAAATTTTAGCAATGGTGTCCGAAAGTGATGGTTTTCAGTGGGTCCTGACTGGTTTTTATGGGTGGCCAGAAACTCAAGATCGGTATAAATCCTAGGCTCTCCTTTCCCATATTTGCTGCTCTAGTTAATGGTGCTTGGATGTGTATAGGTGATTTCAATGAGATGTTAAACTCGTCGAAAAAACTAAGTTGCAGACCAGCCCCACCCCGACAACTGGATGCATTCTGTGCTGCCTTGGAGCATTGTAATTTGGTGGATTTGGGTTTCATTGGATATCCATTCACTTGGGATAATAGGAGGCCAGGGACAGCCAAAACAAAGGAACGATTGGACAAAGCGATTACGAACCAGGTGTGGAGGTCTAAATTCCCCAGAACTACTGTAACCCATATTATCTCGTATACCATCTGCCTCTGATTCTTCAGAATATGGAACCTATGAAACATAGCCATAGGGAGAGACGTGGCTTTAAGTTTGAAGAAGCTTAGTTGCTATGGGATGGGTGTGAGCAGGTGATTCAAGAGGCTTGGGATAATGGTGAAGGGGGTAATTCAGCCTTAGAAATAGTCTACAGAAAGATTGGTGGGTGTGCTTCGGAGTTGCTAGCATGGGGTGCCTCTAAAACTCATCCAGGTACAGAAGAAATTAAAAACTTGCAGAAAAGAATTGAAGTACTACACCTGGGCTCCACCTACACAACAAAACAGGAGTGAATTTATTCAAGCTAGTAAGGAATTGGATGAATGGCTCAGAAAGCAGGAAATTTATTGGGCCTAGAGATCAAGGGTTAATTGGATTAAACATGGTGATAAAAATTCAAAATTTTTTCACCTAAAGGCATCCCAACGTAGGCAGAAAAATCATATCCAAGGTATTATGGATACACAGGGCTGCTGGGTGGAAGATATGCAAGATGTGGCAAGTGTAGTAGTGCAGTACTTTAATAATTTATTTTCCATGGGCCCGTTTACAAGACTTGAGGAGTGCCTTGAAGCCGTTCCACATAAGGTGACTAGTGAAATGCAATAGACTTTGACCAATGAATTCAATGAGGATGAAATAAAAGCTGCTTTATTTCAAATGGGACCCACTAAGGCGCCTAGACCTGATGGTATGAATGCCCTTTTTTATCAGAAATTTTGGCATACTATTGGTGATATTGTTGTGTCTACTATTCTTGAATTTCTTAATAATGGTCATATGTTGCCTGAGCTAAATCATACTCATATTGTACTCATCCTAAAAATTAAAAATCCTGCTAAAATGTCTAATTTTAGACCCATTAGTCTTTGTAATGTTATTTACAAAATTAATGCAAAGATTTTGGCAAACAGGTTGAAACAGGTCCTTCCTCTAATTATTTCCCCAACAAAGAATGCCTTTGTTCCAGGGAGACTAATCACAGATAATGTTCTAGTAGCATATGAAACTTTACACATGATGCATGGTTGAAAAAAGGGTAAAACAGGGAATCTAGTTTTGAAGTTGGATTTGAGTAAAGCCTATGACAGGGTGGAATGGAGTTTTTTGAAGCATATTATGCTTAAATTGGGTTTTCCAGGACTTTGGGTCGATAGAGTGATGAGTTGTATTTCCTCAATCTCCTTTTCTGTACTGATTAATGGCAAATCATATGGTATGATTACTCCTACTAGAGGTCTCCGGCAAGGAGATCCCTTGTCACCTTATCTATTTCTATTATGTGCAGAAGGCTTCACATCTCTTTTGCAAAAAACAGAAATTGAGGGACATATCCATGGTGTTTCTATTTGCAGGAGAGCCCCACAAATCTCACATCTCTTGTTTGCTGATGACTCCATTTTATTTTGTCAAGCTTCTAAGAAGGAAACACAGGAAGTATTGGAGATTCTGAAGTTATATGCGGAAGCCTCAGGTCAGTGTATAAATATGGAGAAATCTTCAGTTTATTTTAGTAGCAATACGTCACATCAGAAAAGGGAGTTGATCAAAGCCATGCTTGGGGTGAGTGAAGTGGAGAGGTTTGAGGCCTATCTGGGACTACCAACTTTGATAGGGCGAAGTAAATACCACATTTTTTCTTTTCTCAAGGATATAGTGTGGAAAAAGCTACAGAGGTGGAAAGAGAAAATTCTCTCACGAGCAGGCAAGGAGATTCTAAAAAAAGCAATGGCTCAATCAATTCCAACATACACTATAAGTGTATTTCAGTTGCCGATTAAATTATGTAAGGAACTCCAATCCATGTGTGCCCGGTTTTGGTGGGGACAGGTTGGGAATGAGAGGAAGATTCACTGGCTAAGTAGGGACAAACTAGCTAGACCAAAAATAGAAGGAGGGATGGGCTTCAAGGATCTTCATCACTTCAATTTAGCAATGCTTGCTAAACGAGGTTGGAGGTTGATGAAAGACCAAGATTCATTGCTATTTCATTGCCTGAAAGCAAGGTATTTTCCATGAAATCATTTTTTTGGAGGCCACTAATTCACCTAATAGTTCCTACACATGGAAGAGCATCATGGCAGCCAAGCATATTTTGCAAAGGGAGTCATGCTGGAGGGTATAGAATGGGCACCACATTTGGGTTCTTAATGATGCTTGGATTCCAAACCATACTACAAACAGAGTGTTCCATCCAACACGTAACATTGAAGAAGAAATGACAGTTGCTAAGTTGATAGATCCGGTTTCTAGGGGGTGGAACCAAGAATTCATTTGGCAGAATTTCCACCGTGATGATGCTGAAGCCATTTTGCGAGTACCATTGAGTTACAGAGATATATCTAATATAGTGGTATGGATTGGTGAGAAATCGAGTGAGTATTTTGTTAAGTCGGGGTATCGTGTGGTGTGAAAGGCTTGGAGGGAATTGAACTGTGCTAAATGTTCTAGGGGAGCTGTGGGAGGGGAGATGTGGAAAACTCTATGGAAGCTAAAGGTGCTAAACAAGATTAAGGTCTTTGGCTGGTGAGCTTGCCGTAGCATTCTGCCAACTCGGGTAAACCTATCCAAGAAGCAGATTATTGCAGACAACCGATGTGAAGCTTGCAAGACGGAACCAGAAACTAAAATCCATGCATTATGGAATTATGGTGTGGCACAGGACATTTGGGCTGGTTGTTCAACTAGATTCCAGAAGAACCATGTGGGTCTAGAGGATATGCTACAATTATGGGAGGAACTGATGGCTAGGCTCACCATTAATGAGTTAAAACTATTCCTAGTGCAGGCTTGGATAATATGGAATCAAAGAAATGCATTGATCCATGGGAAACAGTTGCAGGCACCTAGTATTCTAAATAAAAGGGCTGAAGATTTTATGGAAGAGTTTCGGCATGCTCAATCCTGCTTAGTCACAAGTCCACCAAGATCGAACCCGATTAGCTGGAGACCACCACCTCCAAGCTGGTTCAAACTAAACTTTGATGCGGCGTTGGAGCTATTATTCGGAATGAACATGACGAAGTTATGGCTGCATTTTCAGGTAAGGG
Organism: Quercus variabilis; assembly: GCA_030445155.1. Classification (NCBI taxonomy): domain Eukaryota; kingdom Viridiplantae; phylum Streptophyta; class Magnoliopsida; order Fagales; family Fagaceae; genus Quercus; species Quercus variabilis. The sequence goes on from CP129454.1 coordinate 45,331,104, forward strand.
ACCACTGGTGGCTTGCAGGGAGGAAGCTGAAATCCTTGCTTGTAGGCGTGCGGTGGAGTTTGCATTGGAGTGTGGTTTTAGGGAGATGGTGGTTGAAGGAGACAACTAATCGATTATGACTGCCCTAGAGAGGAAGAGGAATCTGTCATCACGGGTTGGCCATATTCTGCAGGATGTGCTTTGTTTGCTCAATGGGTTTGGTTGGTCACAAGTACTATTTGCTAAAAGGAGCGCCAATACAGTTGCCTAATTATTAGCTAGGCATGCAAAAAATGGGCCAGATAATATAATTTAGATGGAGGAATCTCCTCCACCTGTAGTGCAAGCTTTGTACCTGACTCTGTCTCCATTTAATGAATTATGAGGATATTTTCCTCTTCAAAAAAAAAAAAAAAAAGCAATTACAGGGCCTTTATGATTTTATCAAAAAATAAAAAGTGGCCTTATGATTATAAGAAACGGTTTGTTTCTTCTATATTTTAGGGTATAAAATATTACTTATTTCTTTCCTTATTGAATTATTCCTTCTTGTTTTTTGTCAATTTAGTCTACCGCCTTATAAAATGGCATCAATCCAATCGTTTTCATATAAATCTATTGGCAAACGAAGATGTTTAAAATCTTTTTTTTTTAATTAAAAATTAAACTAAAAGAATACCTTTCTTAGTCTATGGTAAGTTGTAATGGAGTATGAGACAAGTTATACCATATAATATTCATCTTGTCCTAGGGTTTTGCAACTGTTCATGACATTTTGAAAGCTTATTCCTTTATTTATTTATTTATTTATTATTATTGTTATTATCATTTAAGGAATTTCATCTGTTTGTGGTCTTATATTTCTACAAAATCATTTTTATTTTTATTTTTAAAAACTAACTAATTAATGCCCCTTAACAAATTCAAACGCTAAACCCTTTACTAATTTTTTTCTCCTCTCATCTCGAATTTTCTGTTTGAACTTTCAAACTCTAGCCTTTTCAATACTTTGAAGAGTAGAGAACAAAAAGGTTGAATTTAATATATATTTTTTAAGAGCAAATCAAGTTAGTGTCGGTTTGGGAGATGATGAAAGTTTCAGTTATTTTTGAATTTTAGGTTCTTTTTGGTAATATTTATGGGTCCTAATTTTTAACCCTTTTTTTTCTACACTTTTAGTAAAAAGTTTTCATTTTCAGCTAAATAAATTATTTCCAAACAGACTCTTAATCAACACATGTTTACAACTACGGTCTACGAGTATGTTTCTACATTTTTAATACTTTTACATTAGTTTATTTTCTCCATTTATTTTAAAGAATCAAATTAAATGTTTAAACATGATATATTCAGATTAATCTCTTACTTTGATTGTTAGTAAATATGAATTGGTTACTTTTTTTTTGTTATTTTGATGAGATGAAATATATATTTGTAATTGATTGATTGATTTATTTATTTTGTTATTATGTCAATTTTTTTAAAATTTCTTTTTTAATTCTATCTTTAAATCCTGCCCACTGAATTAAAATCTTGGCTCTACCACTAGCCTCACTCGTATTGAGTCATATCATCAATCATGTCAGCATTTTTTTTATTGATTTGTTCCTCTAAATATCTTTTGGTAATATTAAATAGTCCAAGATATTATTAGGGAAAAAAAATCATCCAAGATGAATGTGTAAGGCCAATCGGTTAATAAATTTAATATTATCAAGAAATTAGAAGAACAAGTCAATAAATTAAAATTTTAAATAAAAGAAAAGAAAAGAGGGTGACGTGGCTGATGATTTAGTCCATTAGGTCTAATCTAGTCCCCTTCAGTCCACTTCAATCTATTTCAATTTAATGTGGTCTATTTTAGTCCACTTTCGTCTATTTGGTCATACTTCGGTCCATTCCATCCAATTTTTTTGTTCCATTTCAGTGCACTTGCTTAAGAATGAGAAAAGACAGATTTGGGTTGAAATGACAGATTTGGGTTGAAATTATCTATTCTATATTTAAATTTATTAAAAAATATAGATGAAAAAATGGTATTGTTTTTAATTGTTTAATTTAATGATTTGTGGTATTATCTTTTTTTCTTATGCTTTTTTTTTTTCCATCTTAGCTAAAATTAGCATTTTAGTTTTTTTTTTTTTTTTTTAGTGAATTACACAATTTTAGTGTTTTGATATGATATAATTTGAATTAGAAGTCCAATTTCTAAGTCAAATAAAAATTAGAAGATTGCTATAACTATGTTTCTCATAAACTTTTAAATGATACAACTAAGCAGATGAAAACTTTTTTTCTATTGACATGCAAATCTCGTCTTGCAATGTATAAGTTATTCGACATACCATGACAAAAATTCCTTTATAAAAAAATTTATTACCCTCTTCAATCTCTAACAAGAATGATAGTATATATTTTCATACAAGCATTCAAAATAGTTAATATAAAAAATAAAAAATAAAATGATGTAAAACAATCTCTTTATGTTGGTTGGAAGAAAAACCTATAATTTTTACATAATACAAATATATATATATATATATATATATATATATATCTCAACAGAAAACAAAAAACAGAATTGTAAATTGCCTCAGTCATTGCTTGGGCCGACGATTAGTGACAATTAAAACTCTAGTGAGAAGTGCATTTTGAAGAAGAAGGTAGATTTAAGAGAAGGCAAAAAGGTTCAGTCAGTAATCTATGACATGTCCAGTTTGGATATCCAATACTATAACTAATTTGTTGCTAATCATTTACAATTCTTTTTGTAGAGCAGCTCTTACAGCGTACGGTGTTTGCAACTAGTTTAACTAATAGCCCATGAAGAAGAGCCCGTACAACTAATCTTAATCAAGCTCTAAAAAACAAAAAGCAACAAACCTCTAACAAATTGACAAACTCCAATTAGTTACAACATATTGAAAAATAGAGTAACTGACTTAACTAATCTTCTGTTACACATAGTTAGAGTCCCTTATTGTTCTTATTATTAGTGAAAAAGAACATGTCTTCTGAACCCATCCCAGAACTAACTGAACCAGAAAATATTGACCTAGTGATCTTATTCTTATGATCCGTTTGAATTGAAAGAAAGAGAGAGAAAATAAAGTAAAATAAAGTAGATTTAGCACAAAATTAGATTATTTTTAGACAATTTTACTCTACTCTCCTCCATTCCTCCTCCTTGCCCCTTCCATCCAAACAGGCCATTAGTCGTTTTAACTAGAACCAGGACTCAACAAGTCCATTTTGCTCAGTTTAAGCAAAAAGTTAGGACTCTCCCACGTTTTACTTTCTCAGAAGAAAAGGAGAAAAGAATGGGCGTAGCAAGTATAAAATTTTCAATTGTACAATTGAAATATCACTTTTCATATTGAGAATGAATAAAGAACAGTTCTCTTTTTTTCTTTTTCTTTTTTCCTGCAGCAGTCTAGTATCAATATCAAAACACTTTCTATATAAAAAATGATATATTGGGAAGAAACAGGGTCAAAAAAATATTTGAAACTCTTAATATATTTTTTTAAAAAAACATTCACCATTAGTAAAACCAAATAGGTGTATTGAATTAGGGGCAGGAATTTGGAGATCCAGGCAGGAAGACAGGTATGTCTCCCTATCAAAATCTCAGAGCAGCAAAAACCCAGGTCACCCACCAGCTTCTATGCTGCACATTCATCCATGAAAAGCTTTACGCCCCAACTAGAAAATCCCATTAATGGGCAAGGGATCCCAAAAAAGTAGAAGGCTATTTTTCTTAATTTTAGTTTATTGAGTGATTGGAGACCTGGCTATCTTTTGTACCATCCTATAAATCCTGCCAAAAGAATTTCTTCGAAGAAAGTTCCTGCAATAACATTCAAAATAATAAAGCTTGATTATATATTGGGTGGCAATTGAATGAAGAAACAGAGAGTATACCATTCTAATGTCGTACATACATCTTATTAAGAGCATCTTCCTTGTAAATGAAAAAAAGATTAAAGATCAAAATATCACTAATGTTTTTGTATCAGGTAGCATTTGAATATAGAATCATGAGGGAAATTATTCCCAAGCCTCCATCTCCAGCTACCCATCAGTTCCACCAAAGCAGGCATTACCAAGAAAATTTTAGTTGGCCTGTTAAACTAAAATTGCTGGGTAAGGCACAAACTTTCCACCACCCCCTCCTGAGACCAACTTAAACTAGCAATACAATTGGATGCTTCGATGAATTAACCTTTTGTCCCTATTCCAAAGTATTAAGATCAGTAGACATATTTGGCTCCTGAAGAATACCCAGCACCCAAAATGCACACCCAAGAAAGAAGTATAGATGTACAGTCTAAATTGAAGTGTTTGGCTTCAGTCTAAATTCAAAAGATTCCAATATGCATGTTGTGATAGCAAATGCAACATAGATTAAACCAAGAGCATATAGAGAGTCAGTAACATACTTAAAGAGTAATCTCAGGTGGGAAGAAGTGGCTTTCTCTCATCAGATCCTACAAGATGACTTGCCTATGGAGGGGAAAATTAATAAGCACATAGTGAGCAAAAGTATAACATAATAGAATTCGACTCTGCAAAACAAGGACTGCAGGTTCACACCTCTTCACTTGCTCCTGCTGCCATATTTATAAAAGAATCCTTTGGCCTGAAGAAGGAATAACAAATTCATAATTAAAATGTAGAATAAAGAATGTACAAGTCACGAGGTTTCCCCAAACCCCCAACTGAAGCAATTGCCCAATGATACTCTTAAAAATCAAGGCACAAAAAATCAGCAAAAAATGAGCCTGTGTACCTTTGATTTTCATGAACATCTACTAGTTCAAGCTTCCCATTTTGTTGTTCATCTCTGACTTTAGAAAGGGGTGAAAAGAACTAAAGGGAAAAAAGAAGCAGAAGATCAAAAAGACTGATTAACAATAAAACACTTCTCTCTTTTCTCACTTTTAATCCATCCAAAAAGTTTGTCTCAAATTACCTGGTGCATTGAGATAAATACAATAGAAATTCCTAACAAAAAGTTTACAGTCAAAGTATGACCAAACATCACAGCAGATGCTATGCCCGTAAAGATTGTGGCAACTGTTGATGAGTACTTCTTCAAAATTGTATCTGAAAATTTCAAATGCATCTCAATAAGCTCAATAAATATGATTGCTAAACACATACACCCACCGGTGGTGGGGGGGATGGGGGGACAAAACAAAACACACACACAAACGCACACACAAGGAGAGGAAGAAATAGTTATATACATAATTTTTTTTATAAGTAATAAAGAATTTTATTAAATAAAATAAGTCCTTAAATACATTTAACAAATAGGTAAACATATTATTACCTGCATATTTGAAGAAAAATGATGATAGAATTCCTTGTGCTGCATTGTTAGCTATCAGAAGCATGGTAGCTTTTGAATGACCTTCTAAGATATCAAAGCTACTAGGACCTGAAAATTTAACATTGTGATTTCTAAGGCCCACAGCTTAGTTTGATTACAAAAAATGCAACAGTTTATTGGCAAGGGGTACATTTATGAGTTTGATAAAAATGACTTCATTGTACTTCACATTGTTCTCGAAGACAAAGATCAATAAAAAATCAAAATGGGCTTTTAGTTTTACACTATATTTGGGAGCATATAAAAGAATAGAATAGGTAGATCATAAAGGAATGGAATGAAATATGCTGTACTTTTCCTAGCGTGTGGAAGTTTATCAAAGACAGAATAGAAATCAAAGAAATATATAATTGTATATACCCTTCAACTTTCATTTGCCCTTTTTTTTCTTAAAAAGAAAAGGATAAAATCCGTATTTCATCTTCAGGAATGAGTGTTTCTTCCATTTTTTGGAGGAATGCTTACGTAGGAATGGAATGGAATCGGCAATTCCCTCACTTCCATTTCATTCCTACGCACTAAACTGTCAAACAAGGGAATAGATGAAATATCCTTTAAAGATCTCCTTCTTATTCCACTCCTTCCAAACTAGGGATGGCAACGGGACAGGTGACGCCCCTGCTTTGAGGTAGGGGGTTTGACCCCACCCCCACCATCACCCCTGCACAACCTGACCTGTTGCCATCATTTGGAACTAACAAAATTCCTCCTAATCCCACCTCATCCGTTCTTGGCAATTGCTTTCAAATTCTAAACTTACATACTCTGGATCCCCTTTCAAAGTTTATAATTAACTACTTGCTAATAGATTTTGACTAACACTATTTAATTGCTTTGTGCAAAACAGAAAACAGAAAATAGAAAATTTATTGACCCAGATTTGGATGTGCTCAGAACATGCATGAAAACCCTTCTAAAGTAAATAATGAAATTCAATGGGGAAATTTTAATCCAATCATCATTCCTCACTACCCCATCCATCAATTACACACAGAACAAAACTCTTCAGAGAATAGAACAATTTAGAATAAGCAGAGAGTTTATTAATAAATAAATAAGGCAGGGAGTAACTAACAAGGCAAAATTAGAAAAATATGGTCTCATATATATTTCATAATAAAATTTCTACATCACAAACCAAACATTGAATTTCACAACACAGAACCACAAAATACCCACCAACCAAACCATTATTTATCCTAACTTGGCAGGATGTTCTGCAAATCATACAACTCCAGCTACAAACTATGGATTTGAGGTCATAGCCTCATAGGAGTCTTTGGAAATAAGAGTTATTGGATTTGGGGTCATTGGAAGACAAGAATCATTACCGTTGATGAATATAGCCTCCATGGCATCGGAGATAGAGATTGACAGCAAGGAGAGAGAGGGGGGAGGGGTGGGGGCTAGGTTTTGATAACTAATCAATGGAGAAAGAGAGGGAGAGAAAGAGGGAAGGAAGGGTGGCTAGGGTTTGTGAATGAAAAGTGATGAGTGATACTGTTGTTACATACCTTTCGATATTTTTAAGCCATAAAAATAAAATATTTAATATTTTTAATAATCAGTGTGGACGCAGGGCAGGGGAGCCAGGATGGGTGAGGAAGAGTACACACGACCCACCCCAAACCTTCAACCATTAGGCGTGGGTCAGGATGGGTCTCTGTGGGTCATCTATCCCTATTCCAAACAGAATGTTCAGAAAAAGGGAGCCAAAACCAATTATGGTATCAGAAGCAGCCATTAAATTTTACTATCATTTTCCATGATGGACTGCCATTTTCATTTTCATTAATTTCCTCAATTTGGCTAAGGGATTTGCACAGTAGGTTGACAAGAAATATATCAACACAATTTATTCTCTGCCGGACTAATAACAGGTCATTCTTTTTCCCAAACATATCTAAACGTACCTATCTTTCTAGATTTAGAAAACTGTGAAGGCTAACTAAAGCTATTTTCTACACTAACTGAATATAAGTAATTCCTAAAAGAAGAGAAGGAAACACAAAGATATTCAGCCACAACTAAGCAAGTTAATTTCGTAACATAATCAACCAAATGGTAAGGAAGTGAACTGCCAACCAAATTAAAGTACAGTTGAATAAATTAAACTGCAAAAAAAAATTCTTTTTCTTTTTTTTTTTCTCTTTTTATAAGTAAAAAAAAAAAACTTATTAGAAAAGGAAAAGAGAATGCCGCATAATTATGTAAAATACTAAGGCCATGATCCCAACTAGTTTTTGCAATCAGCAACATGAAACCTTTTTCTTGACATTCACTTCTCTGATTAGCCTATTCTTTATTCTTCTTTTCATGTGGCTAGATCATCTCAAACAACATTCCACTTTCTTTGCCCTTAATGACACACCAACTTCTCACAAAGGCATTCTGTATCTTTTTTCTCCTTTTTTTATTGCCAATTATCCACCAGCTGAACTTATTATCTGAATATGTTGGATGTTACCTACCCAAAATTTTCATCACAAATCAGTGATGGCCAAAACACCACCTCATAAGATTTTCTTTGTATTTTATTTGGTGCCTTCAATCACACATCACTAGAGATGCACTTATTTACTAATTTACTTGACCCATTCTATTTTGATTGAAATATTAATGAAATTATCATTTGTGCGGTTGCCTTCATGGGTAGAAATTCTTTTTTGTGATAAATGCCATCTGGTTGCAAATAAACTGAGTTTAAAGTAAATAGTTATACATAAAGAGCTAGTACTTGTGTCAGGTTCACACGTCCCTTGTCATGACTTGCACATTCTATTGATTGCGTACACTATGAGCATTATATACTAGGAAGAAGTAGTTTAATCAGGTAACCACAGCCTACCGGGACAAAATAGGATTATCTTCCAATGATTTAAGTAGGAATTTAGCACCAGAGGCAAATTAGTTAGTAGATTGATCTTAGGTTCAAATCCATAAAAGAAAAAGATTAACATTGTAGTAACTTTTGAACATAATAGTCATATACCTAATATATAAAGATAGATGAATTCAGGTCCAAATATATAAGTTTCAAACATATTTTATAAAATATAACATGATCAGAACACATAGATTCAAAAAAAAAAAAAAAAACAGAGGCATTTGGAATTAAGTTTTCGTTCCTACAATCCTTTAATTGAATGCACAAAAATAGTACCACTATTTACCAAGAATGTTAAACAAAAATGTTCCTATCAAGACACACAGATGCATTTCCACAAAAACCAAAATTTTGAACCCAAAATCCACCATAAAGATTGCATCTCTCATAAGGGAGTAGACTTACTCTCATAAAAAGTACTCTATATAGTCTACCTACTTATCTTCTTTCCCTTTTCCAAATTCAACAGATAAAGCAAATCATATAAAACAACTTCAACAGTATTTTCTTTGGAATGGTTTGGGAGATGATTCAAAACTTCACCTAGTGAATTGGTCTAAGGTATGTTCTCCTATTAAGTTTGGGGGTCTAGCAATTAGAAATTTGAGATGCTTTAATGAAGCATTGTTGGGAAAATGGTTGTGGAGATTTGGGTCTAAGAGAAGCATTATGCAGAAGGGTAATAAGGGTTAAATAAGGAAGTGAGGAGGGAGGTTGGTGCTCTAATTCTATTCCAGGCTCCTATGGGGTGAGTTTATGGAAAACTATTAGTAGTGGTTGGTCTACTTTTTCTCTATATTCAGTTTGAGATTGGAGATGGGACTAGAGTGAAATTTCGGCATGATGTCTGGTATGGGGAGAATCATTTGAGTGTGTGTTTTCCAAAATTATTCAGAGTCGACAGTGTCAAGGAGGCTTATGTGGCTGATCTCATGCAATTTCCTAATGGGGTTCATTATTGGGACTTGGGAGTTCTTGCATTCAATTCAAGATTGGGAATGGGAATCTTTGTCTAATTTTTTGGATGTTATATATGGAGTCTCATTGCAGGGTATTGGTGAGGATAAGAAATGTTGGATGCCTGCTAAGAGTAGGGGCTTTGAGGTTAGCAATTATCATAGGGCCTTGTTTGGTGTATGTAATGAATCCTTCCCTTGGAGAAGCATTTGGAAACCAAAGGTTCCTTCCAAAGTTGTGCTTTTTATTTGGACTGCAGCTTTGGGAAATATTTTGACTATTGATAATTTATGTAAGAGGAAGGTGAGGATTCTGGATTGGTGTTATACGTACAAAAGGAATGGAGAATCAGTAGATCATCTTTTATTAAATTGCCCTATTGTTTTTGAGTTGTGGTCTATGGTGTTTACCTTGTTTGGTATTATATTGGGAAATGCCAAAAGACTGTACTGTAGTTGAGCTCCTACCATGTTGGCAAGGAAAATTTGGCCGCCATCATAATGGTTTTATCTAGATGGTTGTCCCTTATTGTTGATGTGGTGCATTTGGCGGAAAAGAAATAATCAGTGTTTTGAAGACTCTAAAAGGACAATAGTAGACTTAAAAAAGGAAATTCTTTAAAACACTATCGGATTGGATGTCTGTCATAATAAGTCCTTCTATTTCTTTGGTTTATGATTTGACGAATGCTGTGTATTTATTTGTTTTGGTCCCCTGCTATATACTTCTTGTATATTTGGGTGACTCCTTTTTATGAATTTGAATAATATTTTCTTTACTAATCCCAAAAAAAAAAATTCCTGTCAAATGAACTTGAGTGAAGCAGAAAACTCTTCACATGGATAGAGTCATAAATAATAACAGAATTGAATGATAGCACACAAGCATGAAAAATAGAGAAAACCCCACAAGGAAAATGGACAACTGTGTGCCAATATACTATCAGAAGCTTCATTTCAATTGAACTCAAACATTCGCCTTAATATCCATGAAGCAGGAACAAAGGGTATGGCACAGATACATTTAAACACATAATGGAATAACAAACCATTTACGGAAAAAGGGAAAAGAAAATGTTGACATAAAAACTCCTTGCATTTCTCCTGACAATTATATTCCTGTTTCTACAATTAAAAATATATATTTTTATTTTATCAAACCAGATGTGCCCAAACCTTTTTCTATGAATTTCAGTGCTAAAATATCTAGTTTTAAATCCTGGATATGTCCAAGTATCATATACATATTGGGAAGTATCCGCAAAGAACCAGTTTTTTATATAATAATGATACAGAATACTACTCCTTCATTTAGCTATATTTGTTGGTTGTGCCAATATAATCTGAAATGCCATGTTTTTTTTTCTTGTCAAGTATTATCCGAAATGACATGCTATTAAAAATAAAGATTCATGTGCATACCTTTGACAATGGCAGTTACCAATATTCCTAGAAGGTTGAATATAGCACCATACCCATATAAAAATAAGTTCTGCAAGCCAAAATTACAGAGATTCAAATTGTAGATATTAACTTCCTTTATATACTTTCATTAATTAACAGATATTGCAACTGAAATACAACATGATTCTGTATGTCAGATATGGAAAGAACATTACAAACAGAATTAGGATCTTGTAGATTGAATCTAAGGCCAATTAACCCAAATATATGGACAATTCCTAATTTATCTCCTTCAGACCAATTAAGAGTGTGTTTAGGTGAGCTTATTTTCATTGGTTTATTTTGTTTGAAAAATAAGTTGTGTGCAAGTACAGTTGTACATAGAAATGGCGAGGCTTTATAAAGTTGTACATAAGCTGTCAAAAGTAAGCTGGGATTTTAAATTAAATCAAACTGACCCTAACAAACCCCAAAAAGACAGGAGCAGGAGCTCCAACGAATTTATCACCAGCAGACATGGTCCACAAACACTTGCTTTCTTGACTTCCAACAACAGAACTGAAGAGCCCTTCAACTTTCTTTGATGAATTATGCTATAACTTAAAACTATATCTCATTTTCAAAAATTTCACTTTCCAGCCTAGGGAACAACCACACCCAAATTTCACTCAATATGCTTTGACAAACATAATGAGTAACCCCTCCCAGATATTCATAAAAGCATTAACGAACCATTTTCATATGATGCAAGGGGAAAAACAGGCATACTGCATATAACTCATAGTTTGATAAAAGAGCAATATTTACTATACATCAAGCACAGACCGTACTTGCTATATTCCTTGATCAAATAATGCAATTTTAAACCTTAAATCGATGCACCAAGTGAAACTAATAAATTAATTATACATGATCCTAGTATGTTACCTGGAGGTAAATGCTTGTATCATATTGACTTTTTAGAGCATACTCATTGTAGACAGATGCCAAAGATGGAACAGTTACCTGTAAATAAAATTATTTACATTAGCCTCCAAAATCCACAGATAAGTTTTGAAAATAAGAAACACAATGTAAACAGAGTAGTTTTTCCAAACTTCCTTCTTATCAAGCATTCCAATTGTCCATGTTAAATAAGAGGACAATAAAAACCAGAAGTTACTTACAAAGACCAATGTGTACATGTATGCACCCGTTGCGACTGGAAGACCCAAAGCAGTGGTACCTTCAGGCAAAGAACGCAACTGATTTACACTAATTCCAATGAGCAGCAGAGCAAGAGCTTCCCACTGTAGCAAAACAAATGAATCAGCAACATACCATACAATTATCAAGGTAAAGAGGGGTGTTATCAATAGAGAACCCCAAAGGTGTTAAAATTGCCAAGCTCTCATACAACATTGAAAAACAAACGACAATAGAAAGAAAAAAAAAATATTTCTGAGCAAGATGAGGTGCAACTAATATATGATACTAACCTGAATTATGGAAAACCGGCGTCTCATTATAAACTTCAACAAAACAGCAATTACTAAAACCTGCATGTCAATGACCAAACATCAAGTCTTTACAAGACTTTCACTATTTCTACAAAATATATATAAGACTAAAAAATGAACATTAAGACAGTTTTCACCAAATCACAAAACTAAAGTCCAGATTAAGCAACAATATTATAAGGCTTCATTTTTTCTTTTGAGTTTCCTTTTTCCTACTCTTAATGACAAGGGCCAATAATGGAAGCTCATGATGGAGCCATATGATCCTGTGTATTTTTGTTTCCTTGCTCTCACTCAAATACACCATCTATCATACCAAGTGGAAGTTCAGCTTCAAAACTAACTTGAATAAGAGTAAAGATCAAAACTGTAAAAGGGCCCACATAATAACCAAAATAAAATTATAAAAAGCAAGACACGTAATAAAATTGCTGATACTGTGTACCTCTGATATTGATAAAAAAAAAAAAAAAAAAAAAAAACGTTCAATATCAAAAGATTAAAAATGCATGTTTACAGCCATAACAAGTATGCTTCTACAGGATATTGAAAATGACACTTGACATATATGCCAAAAATATAACACAAGGAGAATTCTGTTGAATCCAGCTAAACTAGTATCATTAGCGGACAATGTAAAATGTAATACAAATGAGCATTTTTTTCACAGCAGGAAATGTTAGTGGCCATGAGAGATACAAATAGCAAAGCTAAGAAAATGGCAAGTAATATCACTAAAATACCATTTACAAAAGCAATAAATCTCAAAATACCTTCAAATTGCTCAGCATCTTCACTGTCGCAGGATTGAAATATAGCTGCATAACAGATGACCTTATATCAATCAATTTATAACTTTAGACAAACACACAAGTCCTGAAAATGCCAGCAACAGAATAACTTATGATAAAGACAGTTCTATTCTAAATAAAAAGCAGCAAATGATGTCAAAACACCTAGGAAGCCTACACACCCAACCATATTTGGTAGTGCAGATTGCAGACACCAGCCTAGGCAGGTAACCAGCTGCCATATGTACATAACATGGCATACATAATATACATTGAAGGAAACCACACATTACATCTACAAACATTGTTTCCAGATATTTGCACAAACCACTAATCCTTTTCTTGTTGCAATGGCTCTAAGCGCTTAATATTCTGGTCTAATCAGAGCCCAAGGACCATCACAGGAGATAGACCATAGATATTCCAGTCTTAATCAGAGTCTATTCACATGGATGAGCATGACCCAAATATGTAATGGAGGTGGAAAATTATTACATGAGATAAGCTGATTCAAAGGCAAACAAAATAATTTCACAATACTCTCAAATGGAACTTGCTCAAGGAGCTGAAATATTGCTCCAAGATATATTTTAATAATTTTTCAAGTCAGACACTCGGGTATTTTGGATTTTTTGCATTGTTCCCAGCAGCTTTAGTTGCGCCTAATTATACATATGACCAATTTTCTGGATTTTATTTCTTGATTTTGGTTGATACGTGGGCCATTTTGGATGCACTTTAATTGCATGCTCAATTAACCTTGAGAAACTTGGTCCCAAAGCTGCATAGGTAGATGCCTATATATAGTTTATTGATATTTCAGCAGTTAAGAAAAAGGATGGAAAACCCAGCTGCTTGTTTGATACATGATGCACCCATTACTTGGGTGTGATGCTCAAGAACCCTAAGGTGATACCAAGTTGATCTTTCTCCCCTCTCTATTTTCTTTTTCATTTGCTATTTGCAGCATTCCAGTCTCTTTACTCAGATTATTCTATCTCAAAACCGACAAACCTAAGCCATTGAGTATCTAGAATACTGCTATTGCAGTGCAAACACACCCAGACTCTTAGCCCAAAAAAGACAGCCTAGGTGGCCAACACTTCCAGGCACTGGTCTATGCATGGTATTGAAATACAAAGCTTGCAGAATAATCAAGTCTATATTCAAAGAAAAGATTAAAAATTTATTAAATTATATTGTATAGATAGATAATAGATAGATAAAAAGAGAGACAGACATGCTATCTAAAAGCGTAAACATATGGTAAGAGGACCTATATAGGAATCTTACCTGCATTGTGAACTTTAGATAGTTATTGATAGCATAAAGAAGTGCTGGAACAGCAAGAAGCACATTGTTTCGAGCTGCCTGCAAGAATAAGAAAACATCCTTCTGAAATTAGAGGTCTCCACGTGTGAGATGTCAAAGTTAGCAACATGCTAACTCAAAAATGGGTGACAAATACAAAGGATGAGAATATTTTTTAAAATATAAAAATCCGAATTTCAAATTAGAGACTAAGCAGACCAAACTGAAAAAGATCACTCATAATCTAAGTACCACAATATCATGACATGCAGAGAAGGGGGGGGGGGGGGGGGGGGGGGGGAGGACTCGTTCAAGGAATCAACTGGCCTACACTACCAGAAGTTTTACAGGACTAATCTACCACAGTTTCATTGCTTAGAAGCCTATAAAAAGGCCCAATAAACAACAGTGGCCAATCATGCAGAGTTTACCAAACCCATCATCTTATATCCATGTCAAAGATCTATGTTGTTGAGCTTCATATATAGCGGATAGTAAGTGGGAACAAATATCTACAATTTTCTGTGCAGGAAAAATGAAAAGGCACAGCAATAACTTCTTTTAACTCATAACTACAAAACTGATTTCATCACCATCAAAATGATGCCTGATTACTTCTGAAACTTGGCACCTGAGGAGTCCAATACAGTTGGAGACTGTATAAAAAAGGGAACCTCACGTTGCCTTCCATTGCAGCCATATTGAGAAATTAATATTTACATCCAGCAAATATTCATTCACATATCCATTATTAAATATCATTTTAGTTCCCTTGTTAATAATTTGTGAATCCAAGGTCAACCACAATTTGCAGTGTGCAATGTAATACTATATAACACACCAAATGCAGAACTCTAATTCTAAACAGTTATCTTCTCCATCAATAAATCTGAAACTTGCAAAAGCATGGTTAAATTCATTGTTATTAAAATATTTCACATCTAAAAGCTAAGACTTTTGCAACATATGAATAGCCTTTTTTTAGAGTCCATCTTACTTCAAAATTTTAAAAACATAAATTGGATGATAACAATGACAGACTATTACCTGCACGAATGTGGAAATTGAGAGTAGAGGCTTCTCCCCAACTTTTTGATTCCTTGCCTGAAAAATCAACAAAAACCTCACCAAGATAAATAAAACCTCTTGTCCTTTAAGATATGTAACATAATGGATTTTCTAAAAACTACCCCCAAGATAAAATAGGCTATGAAAAAGTTATTCCAACTATCAAATCAAACCTTTCTCTCCTTTCCCCCACCCACCAAATCCTCTCACTCTCTCTTACACACGCACACACAAAAACAAAAACAAAAACAAACTGCGCTACCATCTCCATCATATGCTAGAACCCAACAACATTAAGGAATAACAATAACTCAATTGACTCAAGATCTGCCTGTCAATAAAGTGGTTGGCCTTACTTGTGAAGCTCAATTTATATATGTTCTTATAGGAATAACAAATTAAAAGAGATAAAGAAGTTTCAAATGTACCTGTAGCAAGAGCATAGTAATAGCAAAGAAAACCTTTGTAATCTCTGTTAAAAAATTAACGCTAATTGGGCTAAACTTGAAGCTCCCATCCACCTTGGACATATAAACTAGAATAGGCTGCAGGGGAATAAAAAAGGCATTAAATATATCAGACGACCTTGAAAAAAGGACGGAGAACTTCCCAAAGGAATCATAGCAAAGTTTAAAGCATTCAATATAATATTCTGGACCAAGATCTCACAATTAAGTACCCTGAAACAATATAAGAGCCCATCAGGTTTTGCTGCCAGTATTCTTTTCTTATTAACAGGAAATAAGCAACTTGAAGCGTATTGGAACATTTTATTTTGTAAGAAATTTTATTGGTAGCAATCTAAGAAACATTGCAACCTAGGAACATGGGGAGTGCAATTGAGTTACTACAACACATCATTTGAAATTAAATATATCCTAAAACACGCATATTAACTTGAGAAACCAACATGTGAAACCAATTCTTGGTACAGGTTTTGCCATATTTTATGGTCTCATCATAAACAATAAGAAAAAGCATCTTAAAGAATTCCTATTGAACTAAGAAATTTTATTAGCTTACTTTATGAAACATAACTATTCACTACATGTTGCATGTTTGACCCAAATCCCACACCCATAACCATAAGATGATAAGTGGAAGACAGTTTATTCACATGCCCAAGAGCATAAAAGACATAGAATTCAACAAGAAAAATTCTTTTATGTTGGTTGGTTGGGGAGGGCATGGGGGTGCAAGAGATTTATAAACTAGTATAAGCATAGAACGCATGACTATCAAACATTTTGTAAATTATCAATACGTAAGGTTTATGATAGTAGAAATTCTACTGGTTAAGATAGGAATTTCACCTGTAGACCAACTAGCATACAATCACCAACAACCAAAGCAATGTTGAGGGCACGTTGCTTCGACGATACCCTGCTCTTGTATCGGTCATAAGCCCTTGACACGGTTTTGGTGGTTGGGGAAACCAACTTCGAATGGCAGACACTGCATTCTACCACCCCGTTCTTCATTGATTTTCCCCCTAACTGTCACACTACACAAAATTGTACCTACAAACAAAAACTAATTAGAAATAATCACCAGCCCTGTATAGATTGAACAAAAAAAAATAGCTCTAAAACTAAAACTATCCAAAGAATAAGCATACCTACCAACCACAAACTGTGTCAATAAACCTTAAAAGTATAAGTTCTGTATGATATAAACTCACATCAAAACAACATAGGAAATGCTAATACCCCATTTTTAACTTATCAACCAAAAAAAAAAAAAGGCCCATTTGGCTGATTGGAAATGTGCGATATAAAAATAAATCAAGACTTTCAATCTTAAAAAAAAATCATATTTTTGGGATAAAATGGAAAGTTCTCTGTCAACTAGACTCCAATCAATAAATAGGTAATCTTTTTCATTGAACAAAAGTGAATTTCTAAGGTCCGTAATCTTTTTCTTTTCCCCAAACAGAGCATAAACTCGAATTAGATTATCATTTATCAATCACCAATAAAAACCCAGATGCAAAATTTTGCAGATATACCATTATTCAATGGACTTTCATTAAAAACGCAATCACAAAAAAACACAATTCAACCAGATCTCACTACTGAGACAACAAAAATCAAAACATTTTGATGAAAACCCTAAAACCAAAAATCAAACAGAATCAAATTCAACACACACAGAGCTCAGATCTTGCTATCTCATCACCATAGCTCAACTCCTACGGCCAAAACCAACACACACAAAAAAGCCAAATTTCGAATCAACCAAACAAAAAATTGTAAAACAATTTACCACACCTAAACTTTCAACCAAAATTGCATTTATCCAAGAAAACTCGCCCCAACTTTTCCCGCCAGATCCGCAACTCCGAGACCGGAATGAATTCAAACTCCCTCTCCTCCTCTCTCTCTCTCACAGAGAGTCTGAGAATTTGGAGTTCTTTTTCTGTTTTTGTGAATGTGTGGGAATTGGAATTCCGCTTTCCCTGTTTTTATGGGATTTTGAATTCCCAGAGATGCGAGGAATATGCAGAGAGAGAGAGAGAGAGAGAGAGAGAGAGAAAGAGAGTTTGGAGTGTTTTAGTTGAAACAGCTTAGGACCTTTTACGTCTCTAATAAGTCCTTAATTCACTTTCCAAATCCATTTTTTGCTTTGAATTTACACAAACGAATCACACGTTGTGTTACGAGAGGAAGGGAAAACGACTTACTGACGCATGTTAAGGTGGGTAGTCGGTGACGGACCAATTAGGTGTCAGAGACTTGTATTACAAAAAAGTGGAGTCAAAGTTGGGTTTTTTTTTTTTTTTTTTTATGTGATTGTGATCATTCCTCTTATTATTAGCATTTTTTTTTAAGTTAAAAAATAAATAAAAAAACAAGTTCCATTTGTTTAACGGTAACCGATTCCCGCACTCAATTTCATAACTTGTTGATTTTGTACAATTCTGAGCAGCCGACAAATTGTGAAATTTGGTATGCAGTTAGTTGTCTTTTATTTTATTTTATTTTTTTGCTTTATTTGTAAAGCATTAATATTCTAGATCTATAAGAATTCATAAAAACTTATTCTAGATCTACAAGAATCCATAAAAACCTGCCATGTTTGTAGCATTATTTTTTGTGAATGGCAAAAAAAAAAAAAAATACTATATTCACAACACTTTCGCAACAAGTTCCAAGTAGTTAGAACCAATAAAACAATAATAACTTACTACCTAATATTTGTTGTGAAAATGTTGTAAAAGTAACACTTCTAAAAAAAATAGTACTTGCAAAAGTTAACAAATTGTGAAATTTGGTGTGCAGTTAGTTTTGTCTTTTAATTTTTTTTTTTTTTTTTTGGTTCTATTTGTCAGCATTAATATTCTAGATTTATAAGAATCCATAAAAACTTATTCTCAATCTATAAGAATCCATAAAAACTTTCCATGTTTGTAGCATTACTTATTGTGAATGGCCAAAAAAAAAAAAAAAAAACTATATTCACAACACTTTCGCAACAAGTTCCAAGTAGTTAGAATCAATAAAATAATAACAACTTACTACCTAATATTTATTGTGAAAATGTTGTATAAATAGCACTTCTAAAAAAATAGTACTTGCAAAAGCTAACAAATTATGAAATTTGGTGTGCAGTTGGTTTTGTCTTTTAATTTTTTTTTGTTTTGTTTCATTTATCAGCATTAATATTCTAGATTTATAAGAATCCATAAAAACTTGCCATGTTTGTAGCATTACTTATTGTGAATGGTAAAAAAAAAAAAATATATATATATATATATATATAATATCCACAACACTCTCGCATCATATAAATGTTGTAGAAGTAACACTTCTAAAAAAAATAGTAGATCCAGGTAAAAATTTGTTAGTAGAAAGTAACTATTGTTTATAGTATCTTCATTAAGTATGTTGTGAAATTGGAGGTGAAGTTTGATTTGTCCCTTAGATTTGCTCTTTATTTCCACTTTATTTTACTCATTCATTCTGGCTATTAATTAATTTCAGAGTTGTCTTTTTTTCAGGTTGGCTGTATCTTTCGCTTGAATTAGTTGTAATAGCAAGTAAAGTTTTGAGTTTAATTATTATGTCATGTGAAACAACATTAAACTATGCGAGTAGGAAGAATAATCAAACTAGGACAATTGGTGTATTTAATAATTTATTATGCTTATCGTGCTAGTTAAATTTAGAAATGGTCCTCAACCTCATCTATCTAGCCCAATCTTTTTTTTTGATAGGTTTGATGTGTAGCCAATCTTGACTCCATCCTAGCTCTTGGTGATTAAATTTTTGTCATAATAATAATAATAATAATATATAATAGTAATGATACTATTAATAATTAAATTTGTGATTGAAGTCCAAAAAGAACTGTTTGCTTATGCATGAAGTCAATTTTGCAGTTGGCATAGGGTACGGCCCAACATTTTTTTTATCCTTTGAATATCAAATACTATTTTATAAAAACCTAATCAGATGTGGGTTTTTAAAGAAAAACTCGTAGGAACATAATAGAATATTATAACAATTTTATAACGTATTCTTGTTTTAATTTATGGTGGACGGTCATTTCAACTGTTATAAAATATTGTGATATTTTGTTGTGCCTATAAAATAACTCATATTAACTTGAAGATAAAAATTTACTTTCATGGCGTCACTATTCATTTAAAGTCCTATCAATAAAATTAAATTAAATTAAAAAAAAAGAAAAAAAAAAAGAGGGGCATAATGAGGATTAATTTATTTTAAGAGTTGGATTAAAGACAAAGAGGGAATAGACTGACAGCCGACTCTATAAACAAAACAAAAAACTAACCACCCAAATTTTAAACAAAGAAAAGAAGTGTAAGACACGTGGGCACCAAACCCCGAACCTTAAATATTCAAAAAGAAATATATCAAAATCCAAAATTGAAGTAAAAGCTTGGAAGTCTCCAATAATATTGCAGAGTGGTTTCAATTTTCATTTGTCGGCTGCTTCTCATTCTTGATGATTCTTGAGTTCTTCTCCATCAAAATTTAGTAAATTACAAAGGGGAATATTAATCTATGAATGATAAATTGAAAATATTTCTGCTAAATGATTGAGCCATCTAAACACTGTATCTTATTCTTGCCAACAACCGGTATATGCCAAACAATATCAAACAGAATAAGTTCTCACATGGTGTTAAGAGTATTGGTAGTCAAATAAATATGTTAGAATATAAAAAGCCAAAATGATTAAGTGCATGTTTGGCATCTCGTTTTAAAACTGCACTTTTTTATGTAGAACTTTTTAAACAGTCAATTTCAAAAAGAAAAAAAATGTAACAAGCCGACACTAATTTGTCTTCAAGTGAATCAATTGGCTAATGTGGAAATTTTCAGCACATCTGGACACATAGGAACACGTGAATTGAAATTCTCAATTTTGGTTGGAAATCAAATCTATAACAAATAAGGATACACAGAATAATTTCCAAGTTCCAACCCAATTTGATATATGATTGGTCAAATAAGCTTGTGAGTTTTTGAATACATTGGATTAAGGTGGAATTAAATGAATTAGTTAACTGTCAAGAGGTTTGTAACTCAAATAACCTCATAATGTTTTTAACAAAAACGTCCTGGTTTTAAATCCCCCTCCTCCAACTATCGAATTATAAAAAATTAAGTAATTAATAGGATCTTAAAAGTAAAAGGGTTATGGATTGTTATCCCAAAAAAAAAAAATCATCCAATAAATATAAATTAATTAATTATAAAAATAAAATAATAAAAACTCATAGTTATCAATATAGTACAATACGTATCAAATCAAGTGACAAAAGTACCATATCATAGATATGCATCGATTATACTCATGAATCAAATGTGTATCTTTATGAATTGTAGCCCTTAGGGGTTTAAAATTGAAAGAAACCAGGTGAATTCATCTATGCAACTTGTTGAAATCCAAAGGAATGGGTTTCTAATGCTCAAGAGAGGTAGATTTTTGGCTCTGGTATTTTTTTTTCATGGTGGTTATTAAAAAACTTAAATTAAACAAAATTTAATAAAACTACAACTTGAATATATTAACATAAAAAAAAAAAAAAAAAAAAATCTCAAATATATAAAGTTTTAAAATTTCCTTCTACAAGTTTTTTGTATTTGAAATTGTTGTATGATAGCTTCATTATTAATACTATCAGTTACATCTTTTTCAATGCACACAATCAAGTAATCATCAATTACCAAAATTTTGCCTAAATAAGTAACAATATAAAAAAAATGCATCATCTTTTTTTATGATATGTTCCAACCAATATTTTGTATTTTTTAAACTAATCAGGATTAAATCAATGCAATGCTCCACTAATTTCTTTTTTAGGGAATCATTGTTAAGAGGTTGACAAGAAAATCTTTGTAAATATGCTCTATATATTTTCTCCTTATCATTAGGATGAAAAGATGAGACATTTTCTCATAACCTAGGATCTAAAAGAAGATTATTCAAGTGAATACGAATTTGCTTAGAATATAAATTTTGCAATAAAAGTGATTTCCTTATAAGAATTTTGTCAATAGTGCTAACAAAATAATAAAGGGTAAACTATAAGTTCATTCCAAATATTAAACTTAGGCATTAAACCGTTACATTAATCATGTTCAATAAAGTATTGAAACATTATATTAGTGTATATGCGTATGTACAAGATGTATCACATAAATCCAATAAATTCAGCTAAAGGCTAAAGCAAGCACTAACCAACTAGCTATTGGAAAATATGCATTTATATATATACATATAAATAGCAATTTAAAAATATGCCTTTTGAAAAAATAATTTAAAATATCACAATTAAACATTTGATTTTATCTTTTAGGCTAATTTATTTGTTTGGACAATATTTGAGAAATTTTATTTCTACAAAATTTTCACAACAAATTCTAGTTGGCAATTTTTATTGGTTCTAATTTACATATCATTGAAATTGTTTTTTTTTTTTTTACCAGTAACAATCTACTACTTAAGATTTATTATGAAAATATTGTAAATATAACATTTTTCGCAATTTTTTTGTTCAATCTTTAACTAACCAAAAGTTTGGAGAGGTTAAAATTTATTTTTAATAGACTCAAATTTTTATTTAGGATGCTCAAATTTTTATTAGGGTGGTAAAGTTTTTTTTTTTCTAGAGTGGTCAACAATCCATATTAATTTAAATTTTATTTTTTAAAAGCATAAAATAAAAATTCTCAAGTTCAGGTGGTCCTGTGACCACCCGCCCCTGATTTTTATCATTTGGCGCTTTGGTCCTGGATTCTGTATGGAGATGTAGAAATCAATCCCTCCATGCGGGCGCAGTCTTAAATTATAATAACCTTTGTGCAGGTTTGAAGAAATTATTTTCTGAGCATTGGCAAGTTCTGTGTCGGTGGGGCTAAAATAGTCAACCTATAGGCACTGTATCATGGTCCTCTCCGGATCATGGATGGATTATAAAGTAAATGTGAATGCAACAGGGGAGAAATTGTTCTTAAATTGCCCACTAACAAAAAAAGCTAAAACAACTCTCCCTCTCAAAGCAGAGTTTAATTGGGCAACCCATCTAGTGGGTAGTTATAATTTTATAGAGTAGTGTTAGAAGGGACTCAAAATTTGCGTGGATGCTTTGAGAAATCCATAAATGCAACCCCATCTATTGGGTAGTTATAATTTCAAAGAGTAGTAATGGAAGGGTACTCACAAAATTGCATGGATGCTTTGAGAATTCCATCAATAAATGTTAAACTATTGGAGAATTGCAGCCATTATTGCCGACACCGTTTGTAAGGCAACTATTTTTTTTTTTTTTTTGTCGAAAACACCATTTTGGTCCCTACATTTTGAGTTCATAGTCAATTTAGTCCCTACATTTTAATAACAATCAATTTGGTCCCTACTATTTTCAACTTACAGTCAATTTGGTCCTTACCGTTAACTCACTAACGAAAAATGCTTACATGGCAAACGTTGGGCACAATTAGCACATTTAACGCTGACATGGCAAATAAAATAATAAAATAATATATTAATAAATATTTTTAAATGCCAAGTTGGCATTTTCGCAACCAAAATAAAATAATTTTAATTTTAATTTCGAAATTTTAAAGGTGGAAATTAAAATTAGGAATCCGATTTTCTTTGATTTTCTTCAATTTTCATGGCAACCAAACATAAAATCACCTTGTTCATTCTTTTTTTTAAATCCTTGTATTCATAAATATATTCCACAACATGTCACCTCTATACAATTGAGAAACATCTTGATCAGTAAAAACCAATAAGAAATTGAAATTTTAGAATACAAAAAATTCAAGAAATTTTCCCTAGCAAACTTTCTCGGTAACCAAACAGAAACCAAGAAAAAGAAAAAGAACAATGGCAATCCCAAATGGAGACCCCTTTCATTTCGGGTTGGTATCTTTATGTTGAGTCCATTCCAGTGGCTTTGATGGGGACAAATCTAACTAAATATGTTTACACAAAACCCAGATAATCTGGTGGCCAAATTTCTCTTGGAAACTTCAAAAAATTAAATCAAAACACCAAACCCATGGATCTAAAATCAATCTCAAAACCCAATTTTCCAAACCCTAATAACCAAAAGAAAATCCATTACAAAGGAAACAAACTTGCTCATCAGGTGGCTACGATGAGATCTTTGTTTGACGCTAGGATTTGATGGCTAGAACGGCAATGACGGCGCAAGGCAAGGATGGGGACGGTGCATGCATGTTTACATTTTAGAGACCCAATCCCTTCCACTCGTTTTGATTTTTCTGATCCATTAATTTCGCTCACGTTTTGACTTTTAGTTTTCTGTTTCTTTACCATCATCAAAACTAAAAGAGGTAATACGAAGGAATTTTTTTTCCTTTTATACAAGTGTTCCTCTCTCTCTCTCTCTGTGTTTGGTTCCCAAAGAATGAATATAACCCTGTTGGGTTTATGTTTATGTTATTATTTTAGTTCAAATTTTGTACAGTGAGACAGACTGTTGAAAACTTGAATTGTAATTTGTGGATCAATTTTTTAGAAGAACTGTAATTAAGTTGAGATGTCCAGCGGACATGTTTATTAAGAAAAGTAATAATATTTAGCAGCAATTTCTTTTCAACTTATACATATTTTTGATTGGGAAAATGCTATCTTGGCATTTAAAAATATTTATTAAATATTATTTTATTATTTTATTTGCCATGTCAACATCAAATGTGCTGATTGTGCCCACCATTTGACACACAAGTATTTTCCGTTAGGAAGTTAACGGTAGGGACCAAATTGACTACAAGTTGAAAATAGCAGGGACCAAATTGACTATTACCAAATGTAAGGACCAAATCGACTATGAGCTTAAAATGTAGGGACCAAAATAGTGTTTTCGCATTTTTTTTAATGGAAAGTAAGAGGTGAGGTTCAAATGTCGAGGAGAAAGTTTCACATATACATACACTAAAATTATATTAGAGCAAAATTCCTATTTTATATTAAAAAAAAGCCGACATTATTGTTTAATTGGGTCCCAAGGAAAGCAAATAAAATAGCGAACTCTTTTCCTAGGTGGTCTCTAAATTTTGCTTGGTTAAGGTGTCTTGATGTTATGTTTGTTCCTAATACTATTGTAAAAATTATTTGGAGCAACAAATCCCTAGTTGAGGAGCTTGTTCCCTTTGTTATTTTGTTGGTTTTTCCATTAGTTGTTTTAATAAAATATTTTTTCTTTTTTTTGAAATGCGTGCTTTGACTCAAGTTCAATAAGTTTTATACTTGTTTTTTTACACAAAATTATTGGGTTACTTTGTTGAACCCAATAAAGTAACACATTTATGAGTTTTATTTATTCTTTCCCTTCTATCCATTGCCTAATTCGGAACACACTTAGAAATATTACTTTCAAATTTACAATTTTTTTATCTATATTTTAAATAAATTAATAAATGACCATATTATAATAATAATTATTAATTTTTTATAATTGTTATAAATCCTTAATTACCTAAAAATCCAAAAACTTGACTGCCAAGAAAAAAAAAAAAAAAAGTTATTGAAATAAAAGAACAAACAAAATATATTAATGAATAGATGAAAAATAAAACATGTCAATAGATAGATGATTTTTAAGATTATCAAAATAATGATGACATTGACTTGAACTATGGAGATGAAACTAATTTCGCAAGATGATTAATACAACGAGAAAACAAAATATTATTTTAGTTAATATATTATGTATAGGGCAAAATTTAGATATAATACCTTAGGTACAGTACTTCATGTACCCATTTTAAAATTAAAACACCTGTCCACTTACTTAACAATGATAATGTCGTTTGCTTCTCTGTTTATTTCTTTTCATTTTTTTTCCCCTGTTTCAGACTAAAGCATTCTGACTCTTGAACTCCCACCAAACACTCTTTGCTCCTACCATTGTCTCTCTCCCTCTCTGTTCTTCTCTTTCTCTCTTTCTTTCCTTCTCTCTTACTCAGATTAGATGAAATAGACGAATCCAGCTCTCTGTTTTCGCAAATTGGTTGGCTAGCGCTAAGAAAATTCGTTGGTATGTATTAGCTAAATCTCATTATAGGTTTTCAATTCTAGTTGCTGGGTTTGTGTTATTTTGAGGTTTGGTATAGTTTTTCTCTGTTGATTATGATCTATGTATCAATTTTTGTTATTGGGTCTATGTTATTACTGCTTTGGTTTGTTTTGATCTGGGTTTTCAATTATAGTTGATGAGTTTGAGTTATTTTGAGGTTTGGAAGAGTTTTCCTTTGGCTATTTCTGACGAAGGTTTCAATTTTGGTTAATGGGTTTGTCTTAGTATTGCTTTGGTTAATTTTAATTTGGGGTTTCAATTATAGTTTATGGGTAAGGGCAACCTTAAACAATTTACATTGACCAAATTTTTTTTTTATATATATAGTGAGGTAAACTAGAGGAACATAGCTTTAGCAATATTGCTACACTTTGGTCCAAAAATGATACACCTGTTAATGTAAAATTCAAGATTCCAGAGTGATATTCAATATCAATTAACGAAGGGAATATAATAAATATAAGCCGCAAAGGATTTCTGCACTCTACACTGGTTTCTTTGAACTGGGTACTGTTGGATTTCTGCACTAGATAGCTGCTGCCTGCAATGTGTGGGTTGTTGTTTTCTTAATGCAATTGCATCAATTGCACTCATTGAATAGGCTTGCTTGTGTATTTGATGGTGAAAGTGGTAATAAATACATGTGTACATAATATTACGGATTGCATCATTCATTTCTTTTGAGCTGAATATTGCCAATTGTTGTGCGTGTACAATTTTTTTGTGTGGATTATTTAATTAGTGTACTTGAAAATCTTAGGGTCTTCTTGGTTTTGGATGAGGGCTATACTTATTGGATCATAAATGAATGTAGCCAATGGCTTTAATAGTTATATGCTTTGCCTTCAAGATCATATCTCCACTTCATGCAAGACCCGCTTGGAAAAATAGTAACTACTTTGGTATTTTGGATGTCATAAACTTGAAAGAAAGCATTGTTTTTTTCATTGATCAAGTAAAATTTGCACCGATATATTTCTCAGCTTAACAACATGTCCAGCCAATACTAAACTAATAATATCATTTCACATAACAGAAAATTATTCTCATATACACAAATATGCACTTCCACACAAATGTACTGCACATCTATACACATAGCTCTTAGTTCCCACTATTTTCTTTTTAAGGGTCCATTTGGTTGGAGGAGTGGAAAAGTGGGAGGATGAAAAATTAGTGGGATGATAGAAAAGATTTGGTTTTTTCTCATGTGTGTTTGGTTTGAGGGGGTGGAAAAGTGGAAGAATGGAAAACTTTTTTATTTGGTTGAAGAGAAAAATGGGAGGATGAAAAATGTAGTTTATATAAATTGACTATTATGTCATTGTTATATAATAGTGGGAAAGTGAGAGAGGTAAGTGAGTGTAATAAAGTGAGGGCATTTGTGTAAATTACATTATCAGCATCTTTTCCTCCCCATTTTCCTCCCAAATTGGGAGGATAAAAAAGTGTGGGCTCGAAGGGATTATTTTCCTTCTCATTTTCTGTCTTTCTTGTTTTCTCTCTTGAACTAAATGATAGAAAATGCCATTTTTCACCCTATTTTCCTTTCTCTATTTTCCATCCTCCATGTTTTCGCCTCAACCAAACATACCATAAGTGCAGGCAAATGAAGGCTAGTGGACTCTTTTTATAAAGGATGAGGCAACCTGTGGTACACATAGAGCCAAAACTCACAATAAATTCAAATGAAATGGCGTAAATCCCCATTTATCACTCAAAAAAAAAAAAACTTAGTTTTGATAATAAAATGAAGTAAACAATGTTTTATTAAATTGTGAACTCATATTACAAATATCACATGGCATATTGCAAAAGAGAGTACACTAAAGTAAAAAAAAAAAAAAAAAAAAAAAAAAAAAATTCACAAATTAAATACAATGCTTATTGAGCAATTTTTAAATAACTTGCAGTTGTACAAAATAATTTGAATGTATTCAACATCTTAAGTCCTACTGCCTATTCAATCTAACACGTTTTTCTACATTTGAAATGGTTGAGTTGCAAATCATTTTATGTCTCCATGTTGTATAAATCTTTCATCCAAACAATGCACATATTTTTGGATATTGTAATCGTTTCTTCTAGTTCTCCTACTAGGCTTAACACTAATGCATCTTGATACTAAGATATTCTTTCCAATCAGTATGAAATATAACAGGATCAGTCCGATTAATGAACTCGATCAACTCATTTTGGTGAATGAGAATAGATTTTCTAGGCAAGCTTTAATAGACCAGGAATGAATGGTCAATCCTTGAGATGCATCCCTCATAAATCTTGAAGTGGCAAACTTTGCCAATCTGTTTGCCTATGCACAAGTTAGAACCAAGGCAAAATGAGAAATATTAACAAAAATAGTCAAATGTTAGTAAAATTTCATTTCTAAATAATCAAACAAAGTGAATAACTATACACACAATATTTCAAGAATAATAAGTGCCAATAAAATTTTTGAAACATGTTTTGAACTTTAGCTTGTAAACAATTAAACCTCTAGTTGGAAAAGAACATATAATTGTGAATCTTGAGATCCATTGTCATTCTTTAATTTTTGGTCAGAGGATGAATTAGATTTATTCAGCCAACTCAAATTAGCTTCACCAATAGAATATAAAATTTATATATGAACGAATAGGTGCATACCCTAAATCAGCAATGACAATGCTGACATTATCTTTTGATCATTGGTCCTACAGGGCATATGCATTTTTAGGTCATTATAACTTCCCAAGTAAAATACCTAACCAACCTGTGTAGATTAAAAAAATTGATCATTTAATTCATTATCCGAACTACTTGAGCCAGTGCTTCACAAATCACAAGCTAGTTGAAATCAGAACAAGAGGAAAGTTAACACTGCCCATGTTTAAAATATAAATGAAAAGAAAAGAATATGCAATTTATACTGGCTTTAAAGTTGTATGGGACGAATTTACTAAGTACTAACACTACACCTGAACATCTCCATGCTGTTGAAGTTGATTTCTAACAGAAGCAACTGCATTTGAGCTAAAAAGCAATATAAAAAATGTTAAGCAACTGCAAACCAGCCAAGAAAGACTACAATTTAAAGGACTGTCAAATTCATTATCAACAAGAAAGACTATATTTCTATAATCATCAAGGAAACATTCTTATCATTAAAATGGTGTTCAAGTAACATTGAACACCATTTTAATTATTTGGGAAGTTTTGCACATCTGATAGGGATAACTATAATTTTTATTTTTCCATTGAACATAAAATATGTAACCACTTTAAGAATCAAATCACTAAGATTTTTAAAGGAGTCAATACAAACAATTGAAATCAATAGCAAAGCTTTTGTCTTGTTCCTAAAATACATCACAAGAGACATGGAATATGTGATGCTATTGGGAGACAATCCTAGTCCCTTCATATCAGATAAAACTTCCATAGCCTTTTGCAATTGATCCCCATCACTTGCAATGAAGTTTCACTATATGATTTCTAGAAAATCCTCACCATACTCACAATTTGAATATCATAAACCCAATAGCTAGAATTGAAAACCCAAATCAAAACAAACCAAAGCAATAATAACACAGTCCCAATAACAAAAATTGATACCCAGATCATAATCAACAAAGAAAAACTCTACCAAACCTCAAAATAACACAAACCCAGCAACTAGAATTGCAAACCTATAATGAGATTTAGCCAATACATACCAACAAATTTTCTTAGTGCTAGCCAACCAATCTGCGAAATCAGAGCGAGATTGAGTTATTTTCAGAGCTGAATTCGTCTATTTCATCTAATCTGAGTGAGAGAGAAGGAAAGAAAGAGAGAGAGAGAGAGAGAGAGAATAACAGAGAGGGGGAGAAAGAATGATAGGAGCTTGGGGTTTTAGGGTTTTTAATTTTCTCGTGGGAAGTCTTTAGTTGAATTAGGGAGGAAAAAAAAGAAGGAAAAGAAATAAACGGAGAAGCAAATGGCAATATCATTTTGTTTTTTTGATGAAAAACTCCTAAACTTCATTCACAACTAGGACAAAAGAGTCCATAGACAATACATTGTACATAAGTTGGTCAACAATAGATGGGGGAGAGTCCTCCACCCAAATTACACTTTCTAGGATTGGTTTGGCTTCTTTAGCCATTACGTGTGCAGCTATATTGCTGCTTCTCGTCATGTGTGAGATCTTCTAGTTGTCAAACTTCTTGAGCCACCAAGAAATGCCTTCAGATATCTTCTAGATAGAGATGGTAGGGGTGACTATGCCATTAAGAGCTTGGACCACTGCCAATGAATCTCCTTCTACAACAACATTCTTTAGACTCAGATCCCATGCTAGCAAAATACGTTCTTCTACAGGCTTTGCTTCAGCCTCAATTGCACCTAATGGCAGACATATTTTCTTACTTATCGCTCCCATTACCTTTCCTTTAGCATTTCTAATAACCACCCCCACACCGATACTACCTTGCTCTTTGAAGACCACTCCGTCCACATTGACCTTATACCAATTGGGTGGAGGCAGAGACCAACTCTTTGAGGGATGCTTGAAACTTGGGGGGCCATTAGGCATATGAGTCCGAAATTCCTCAACGTACCTCCGTGCTTCCAAAGCTATCTCTCTCCTCTGTTTGCCATGTCCTCCATGTCTAATAACATTCTTGTTGTTCCAAAGACTCCACACTGTAGTAGCAAATACCTCCCAATCATTAACACCATAGTGCTCTCATAGCCACCAAAGCACATCAATGAATTCCTTCAGGGTTGGGATCCAAAAGGCATGCCTAACTTTCAATTCTTCCCAGGTATCCTTTGCTGTATTACAGCTCCACAGAATGTAACTTGTGGTCTCTCTCTCATTGCAAATGTCACACTTATCGTCTGTGATAATCTTTCACAGCTTTAGACCATGCTTAATCGGTAGGATGTTCCTACATACTCTCCACATAAAGTGCTTAATCTTACTTTGGCACTTTAAATTCCATATAGCTTTCCATAGGGCTTGCATTTTAGAGTTGTTTGAGCATTCAGGGCTGTGGCTCTTCGACTTAGCTTCCTTAAGCATCTTGTAGGCACTGTTCACTGTAAAGGTCCCATTAGGTGTTTTTGGCCATACTTGAGAGTCTTCTAGGGCCATGGGGCTTATTGGGATGCCAAGGATTACTTCTGCTTCATGTGGTAAGAAGGAGGTTCTAAAAAGGTCAGCGTTCCACCATCTACCCTTTTCATCCATCAAACCCGACACCATTTCCTCTCCTCCTCTAATCTAGACTTTTGGGCTTGTCACCTTGTACGTATCAGCCACTGGCATCCACCTATCATTCCAAATATGCACGCTTCTGCCATTGCCAATCACCCACCTAGTTCCCATTTTGAACACCTCCTTTGCCGATAGGATGCTCCTCTAAATGTAATTTGACCTTTTCCCCATTTGAGCCTCTATAAAGGTTGTCTCCGTGAAATACTTTACTTTGAAAACTTTATGGACTAGAGAGTCTGGGTTTTCCTAAATTTGCAAACCCTATTTCGCCAAC